>CM034156.1:219140940-220340940 GCA_019776745.2 Taxus chinensis
AAATGTGATATGTTATCTAACCATAACTGTGGTTTAAGCGTTGTAATCTTGTTGTATAAACCAGGTAAACATTGGCATATAATCCCCACTTAATATTAATAGGGAGTGTTATAACCTTAACATTAAGTGTTCTAGTTATATAAAGTATAGTTCGAAATTAATTAAAATAGAATATTATATATTTTAATTTATTTAATATATAAACTTTAGGTTTATGGTTAAATTGGTTTTTATAAGTCAATTAATGATTACTTAGGGTTCTTGCGAGAATTTACACTCGTTTAAACTATTTAAATTGACTCACGTGAATTTTTAATCAAACTTAGATCATAACAAAACAATGACTATCTTGTATTAATTGATTTATTCACTCACACAAGAAAAATATATATAGAATAAGTTTTCTATAAACCTACACAAATAACCTAATTACATGAGTTGGTTTAATAATCAAATATCACATATAAACAATAATCAAAATAATAACTTATGTAATATATGAGTTGTATTTTAAAAACCCTTATAAAAAACATATATTAATGATTTATTTACCACATGGTAAAAAGATCATATAATGTGGAGAGCTAAATTATTTATTTCCTAACATTCACCCCTTGGTGTGAACATGGGGAAAACCTATCTTTGTACTTGCACATGCTTTTCATGATTAGGTGATTTTGACTCCAGGATGATCCCAAAACCCGTTGTCTGGTTTTCAAAAGGTTAACCATGAATTTAAAAATGGTGGTTTCAATTACAGTACCGCAAACCAAGAAATGAGGCTTTCAATTGGTTTAGCTAAAACCACATCATGATGTTCCAATTACTATTAATCATCCTTCATCACATTTCACCACAGGGAATAACATAGGAAATTCAATAGCTCATGCACACAAAATGAAAACTAGATATGGAACATTAGATCATGTTTCCCCCCTCAATGTGAAATTTCCACTTATTCAATAGGAACACTACAAAATGAAGCACACTGAAACTGTAACTCTAAAAAACACAGTGGAAAACATACTACAATACTGAAAGTAAATAATCACACCACAAAATATCACCACAGTTGATATGCGACCCCATCGTTAGTGACTGACGAGAGTTTGTTTTTTTTTTTTTAAATTATTGGCAAATAGTTTTTTGAAAGGGACTATACCCTTCAGTACAAAAGATGGCCTAGGAGCCAGAATAGGAATGAGAACTAGAGAGAAAAGGATCATAATCCAAATGTGACAATGAAGCTCAAAGTAGCCAAAAAATAGCCACCCAAACAAGACAAAAACACAAAAAATACTGCAAAAAAGCAGTAGAGAGACCTCAAAAAAGCAACATAAAAACAATTCAAGAACAGCTAAAGCATACTAAAAAAAAAATTCAACTCTTGATGCAACATACACTTTGAAAATTTTAATATGACGATACAACTATAACATACAACTCTTTTGACTACAAATACTAAAAGATTATTAATTAAATAAAAGTGACTCAAAGACAATTTTTTTTTGACAACTTTAAACTAATAATGACTATTGACTATAGTCATATCTTATTAAAAATAATTAATTTTAGACACTTTAACTATTATAGCCTATGTACATAATTAAAAAATTCACGTTAATAATCTAATGACATACTAAAAGAATAGACATTTATAATCAAATTCTAAACTGAAATGGATTCGCATACTCAAAACCCTTGGTGAATTTTATAACATGAATTAAAAATTTTAGACCCATGATATCAATAACAATAATATGAAATAATAATGTGCTATAAATACACTAGATTGGATAGGAAAAACCAAGATCATGTTGACACAATTTACACATGAAAAAGTAAAAAAGGCTTCAATTCCCATGAGAATGGAGACCAATCGAGAGTAGTATGAGGACTTGATTTGGACCACCATGGAAAATGACATTCAATATCGATTGGATAATTTTTTCACGTTACACCATATTTTTTTTCATCGTTGTATTTCCGGAACCATACAAAGACGCCATTTTATAGGTCTTGGCATCATAGCTCTTGACGCAACATACACTTTGAAAATTTTAATATGATGATACAACTATAACATACGACTCTTTTGACTACAAATACTAAAATATTATCAATTAAATAAATGACTCAAAGACATAATTTTGACAACTTATACTAATAATGACTGTTGACTATAGTCATATCTTATTAAAAAATAATTAATTTTAGACACTTTTAACTATTATAGCCTATGTACATAATTAAAAAATTCGCGTTAATAATCTAATGACATACTAAAAGAATAGCATTCTATAATCAAATTCTAACCGAAATGGATTCACATACTCAAAACCCTTGGTGAATTTATAATGTGAATTAAAAATTTAGACCCATGATATCAATAACAATAATATTAAATAATAATGTGATATAAATACACTAGATTGGATAGGAAAAACCAAGATCAAGTTGACACAATTTACACATGAAAAAGTAAAAAAGGCTTCAATTCCCATGAGAATGGAGACCAATCGAGAGTAGTATGAGGACTTGATTTGGACCACCATGGAAAATGACATTCAATATCGATTGGATAATTTTTTCACGTATACCATATTTTTTTTCGTCGTTGTATTTCCGGAACCATATAGAGACGCCATTTTATAGGTCTTGGCATCATAGAAATCACATATGTGCACCTCAAAAAATGTAAAAAATAGATCTTAGTACCAATACAACATACAATTACGAGCTCGATATAAGGAGGTAAGAGTCACTGAAATATTAAAATTTATTGCATCGGTTTGACAATGAAACTAGTTCCAAATTTACACAGTTTCCAATTAATAGGAGTACGTTGAATTCTATCATAGAGACGAGAGTATCTATCATGTTAAAATTCTGAAATTTCAACAAGTGTGCATATCTTCATATCGACAACACATAGATCACATGGTTTCCTTTCAATGTTGTGAAGAAACAAAAGAAGATAACAAACTCACCCCTCAAAAACTCATTGAAACTCCATTTTGGACAAGAAGACCTCACACAAAACTGACACCAAATGAAGTTCTGAATCAAACTCAGATCATAACATTACAATGGTTCTCTTCTATTCATTGATTTCTTCACTCACGCAATACAAGTATATAGGAAACCTACAAGAAAACAACCTAATTATGTGAGCTAGTTTAATAATAAAATCTCACGTATAAACAATAATCAAATACTAACTTATGTAATATATGAGTTTTATTTAACAACCCTTATAACAAAACATAAACATATTATTAATAGTTTATTTATCACAATTGGTAAATAGCTCATATAATATGAGCACTAAATTATTTATTTCCCAACACCGTGGGGTCAGGTAAATAAATGTTTGAGATTCATGTATGTGAATTATAATGGTGGAGAGGAGTGAGGTGAATGAAGGTTATTACCAAATTCTATTTATTTCTCTATAATGGAATCTTACCATGTTACACCATTCATTTTTACCCTTTGGGGTTTCCACATTAAATTCTTGTATTATGTGTTATTTATTTTTAATTGAATTATAATTGAAATGTCTTTATTTTTATAATTTCATGTAATAATTAATTTGGTTGATAAATTATTTAAGTATTAATTCAGTTAATACTTTTTTCACCCGATTTAACTTTGAAAATCTCCTAAACTAATTTAATCCAAGGGTGCTAATAAAATAAACCAAAAGACAAAATAAAAGGTAGAGAGAAAATTAAATGTTGTAAAGTTGTATTTTGAGAAACTAATAGATGATAATGAGAAATTATAGCTTACCTTTTATTTACCAGGAAACATTAAAAATAGCCAATACTCAAATTTACATATTACTGAAGCATAGATTTTGAAGAAATTTTAAATAAGAAAACTGTAACTTAAATATAGCATTTAAAGATTGTTGTGATCCTCATTTATATTATCAATCCAATACATATTTTACCATAGTGATTCTATTTAAATTAACATTGGCATAATTTATAGATTAGAAAGAAGCATGATTATAATTTAGATTACCAATCACTTTGCCAACAAAATTTATATAGTAAATAATTTGAAACTTAATAAACAAACTTAAAAGTCGGCATACTATTCAGAACCAACTCGCATAGTTTATTTCAGAATCCTCTTCCATTCATTATCAAAGTTCACCTCCCTTTCAAAAAGAGAATAAATATTTATACTAATCCAAGGCCTCATTCACTTCCTATCCAAGTAATTAATTGCACAACCTTATTAATCTTACAAATATCAATGGTCTTATCCAAAATATCCTACTTGATTCTTGTTAGATATTTACATTTAAAGATTATGTCACATGAAGAGTTTATGCTATAGATATTCTCAAGAACTAATTCGGTTATTACTTACCAATGGTCCCTTTTAACATTAGGTAACCTATGCGGTTCCTCTGGGATCAATCATTGATGCTACCTTTTTCCTGTGCATATCAATCTTTCGTAAATATTATATTCTTTCAATCGAGCTTTGTGAGTTCATTCTAGGTTTTTCCTATATTTTAAGGGCCTTACCTAGCCTGGTTTTTTGAGAATCCCATAGCTTCCTATAATTTCCTTTAAGGTTCTCAAATTTCTTTAGATTTTCCCAAGTTTTGGAAATAATTTCAATTACATGGGTCCCCTCTTCCTCATTGGATACTAAGATATTTCTATAAAATATGTCATATGATTGACTGAATAACTCAGTAATATGTGGTATTATTACCTTTAATTCTCCTTGAGACTCAATGAAGTTTTCCTATGAAGATATTGGACTTCAATCTTTTGAATCGTGGTCATCTCGATGTGGGGGGGTCTACTTTATATCTCCCCTTCCCACACTTTTTAGGGTCTCTATAATAATTAGCATCTGTTTAACATAGCCAATAGCCTCCACTGTGACTTCATGATTTACAAATTCCTCATCGATAGATTTAGCCATGATCCTTACATTGTAGTATGTACACCTCTTAATCAATGTCGATGTTTTTTTTTTTTTTTCTAGATAGGCATGTCCCTTCTTCTTAGCTCAACACTCTCCTGACAACCGCTAATAAAGAACAACTAAGGCCCTTCCCACATTTGAGGTATGTTTTCTGGACTTGGGCTGTGCTTATTTCTAAGATGCTTATTCTGGTCGACATTCTCTTACCATTTTCTACTACTCTTACTATGAGGCCGTGATGTAATGATTTAGGTCCTCCTGGTACTATACCTCTTAATTCCATTGGATTTCTATTTCTTGGGTTAGGGAGAAAGTAAAGTTAAGATATTCATGCCATATAATGGCATATTGGGTGGATATTCGTTTTTTTATAACCCTTTCTGAATCCTCATCCTTGATTTATTATATATTTTATTGGGGGTTTCCTCTTGAGCTAACCAAGCCCAGATGTTTCTGGTAAGGTTATCAGGGCCCCACTAAATCCACTCTTGTTCTAGGCCTTTGGTGTAGGGACATTTGTAGGGGCTTTTCCTGACTTGGATCTTCTTGGGCTTGCTCTGTTTGTTCTAAAAAATTTGGGTGTAATACTTTTTTCACCCGACACTTTCACTTTGAAATCTCTCCTAAATAATTTAATCCAAGGGTGCTAATAAAATAAACCAAAAGACAAAATAAAAGGTAGAGAGAAAATTAAATGTTGTAAAGTTGTATTTTGAGAAACTAATAGATGATAATGAGAAATTATATGCTTACCTTTTATTTACCAGGAACATAAAAATTAGCCAATACTCAAATTTACATATTACTGAAGCATAGATTTGAAGAAATTTTAAATAAGAAAACTGTAACTTAAATATAGCATTTAAATTGTTGTGATCCTCATTTATATTATCAATCCAATACATATTTTACCATAGTGATTCTATTTAAATTAACATTGGCATAATTTATAGATTAGAAAGAAAGCATGATTATAATTTAGATACCAATCACTTTGCCAACAAAATTTATAGTAAATAATGGAAATAATAAAAAAGAACTTCAAGTCGCATAGCTATTTCAGAACCAACTCGCATAGTTATTTCAGAATCATCTTACATTCATTTATCAAAAGTTCACCTCCCTTGTTACAAAAAAGAGAATAAATATTTATATAATCCAAGGCCTCATTTCACTTCCCTATCCAAGTAATTATTGCACAACATTAATGAATATTACAAATATAAATGGTCTTATACAAAATATCCTAATTGATTCTTGTTAGGATGATTACATTAAGAGTATGGCCAACATGATTTTAGGGCTATAGATTATTCTCAAGAACTAATTATGTTATTACTTAACCAATGGTCCCTTTTACATTAGGTCAACCTATGCGGGTTCCTCTTGGGATCAATCAATTGATGCTAGCCTTTTTCCTGTTGCTATCAAATCTTCTCTGTAAATATTATAATCTTCATCGAGCTTTGTGAGGTCAATTCTAGGTTTCCTAAGAGTTTAAGGGCCTTAGCTAGCATGGTTTTTTGAGAATCCATGAGCATTCCTGTAATTTCCTTTAAGGTCTCAAATTTCTTAAGATTTTCCCAAGTTTAGGAAATAATTTCAATTACCATGGTAACCTCTTCCTCATTGGATACTAAGATATTTCTATAGAAATATGTCATGAATTGACTGAATAACTCAGTAAATTATGTGGTAGTTATTACCTTTTAATTCTCCTTGAAGACTCCAATGAGAGTTTTCTATGAAAATATTTGACTTCATCTTTTGATCGTGTCATCTAGATGTGGGGGGGTCTACTTATATATCCTTCCCACACTTTTAGGGTCTCTATATAATTAGCATATGTTTAACATAGGCCAATATCCTCCACTGTGACTATAACATGAAGTTTACAAATTCCTTCATCGATAGATTGAGCCATGATCCTTAACATTGTATGTATGACACTCATCTTATCAATGTCTATGTTTTTTTTTCTAGATAAGGCATGTCCCTTATTCTTAGCATCAACACTCTCCTTGACAACATAATAAAGAAAAACTAAGGCCTCTTCCACATTTGAGGTAATGTTTTCTGGACTTTGGGCTTGGCTTATTTCTCAAGATGCTTATTCATGGTCTACATTCCTCTTAACATTTCTACTACTATTACTATTGAGGCCTTGATGTAGGATATTAGGTCCTCCTGGTACTATACCTCTTAATATCCATTGGATTTCTATTTCTTGGTTAGGGAGAAAAGGTATTTAGATATTTCATGCCATATAATGGCATATTGGGTGGATATTGTTTTTCTTATAACCCTTCTTAAATTCCTCATCCTTGTATTGAATTATATATTTATTGGGGGTTCCTCTTGAGCTAACCAATCCAGATGTTTCTGGTAGGTTATCATGGCCCCACTAAATCCACTCTTGTCTAGGCTTTGGTGTAGGGACATTTGTAGGGGCTTCCTGACTTGGATCTTCTTGGGCTTGCTCTGTTTGTTCTAAAATTTGGGTTGTAATATTTTTCCAGAAATTATCCTATATTCCTTCATATTATTAAAAAGAGGTGCCTTAAATGTTTAGGAATAACATCTTGGGCATTTTGGGTATTCTCTATTTTTTACTAGTCTTAGGGAAGGAGTAGGAGAAATGTTGTCTTGATATTTATTTAGTGGTTCAATATAACTAGGTGTACCTCTTCTTTTGAATTACCTATTAATGACTCCTCTTGGGGAGGAATTTCTATTATACTCTTCATATTTTCTCTAATTATGTTTTCATCTATTTGAGTGATGCATACCTAGTCATTGACATCAACCTCATGGGCATATGTAAATTTATTTTTCCCCTTAAGTGACTTTAGATGCTTTGAAACACTTATCCTTAAATCATATTTTCTTAAGGGGTGTTGGGGTAACTTAAACTAATTACATCAGAAAGTTATAGCTTTAATGTTTGGTCATTTCTCATACTCATTACATCATATTTTTACTAAAAAAAGAGGGTAAGTTGTAAGCCTCTCCTCCTTACATTTTATCGCTATGCCATTTAAATTATGATAAGTAACTACTTAGATAATTTATCACACACGTAATAAAGTAATTTTAGTGGTAGTATGAGAAATCCCTCAACCATTATCATAATATATATAGGGTGAAAGAAAATAACTCCCATTTATATAATTGATTGAAGAACATTTACAAACATCCTTGGAATTGGTGCTTCATACATTTCTCTATATAGTGGAGGGTAGAAGGAATTACATATGTCCTCAATTTGAGCCATTAATCTACGGTAATACAAATATACATATAATTCATTTACTTCCGAAGGAGATTAAAGGAGCCAAGGGTTACAAAATTTAGGACATATGAGAACTCCAAAGACGACAAGGCCCTTTGGGATACCATATTGGATGTAACTACTTTCCCTAAAGAAGGAATATTATTTTCATCAATAATCATGACAAGTAGAGGAATCTAAGATACATTAAGTTTTGTGATGGAGGGGTTTTTATATAGTCTATTCATCAATTTCATTCCAATTTAGACTCAGGGCCTAACACTTTGAATAAGGATATCATTTAAAATTGGATCATCTATATTTTCGATTGGATCCCTATCCCAGCTCTATAAAATAGCCCTTATTTATTGTGTAGCCATCCATGTCTCAGTAGATGAGTTATAGATAGTATCAAGCTTAGGAAATTTGTAATAAGATTTAAAATTATATCCAAAAAATAAATCTATATCATTTTCTTTAATTTGGGAATATAAATCCCAATTCTTAGCCTTATCATGAATGAGAGGAAAAGAGAACAATTCCATACATTAGAATACCTCAACTTTGGAGGTAATTTGATGGAGGTTGGCCCTTCTTGATGCCCTAAGGTAATTCACTCTTTATGATTGGTCATCCAACATTCCTACTTCATCTATGGCATCTGACTCAAGTATTTACCTCTGAATGGTGAAGAAGATGGCTGAATAGTGTTGAAATTCATGATCAAGATCTAAAGAGTCAAATATGGTATCCCTTAATATCCTTGTATCTGCATAAGAATATTATAATGCATCCATGTTTGAAGGCCCTTGTTCTAACGTCATTGTTGAGGATAAATAGTCTGCAAGGTTACTATAAGTTTTTTAAAATGAATCAGTCGATAATGAGCTAGAAAGATTAATCTTTAACATGAAAATCTATAACTTAGGAACTCAAATGAATCGACTTGGTTAAAATAGTATCCTTATAAATTAGGAAATATTTCATTTAAAATAGTGTTATCCAAATTAATGGTCCTTAATCTGTGACTTGATTTTTTTCACCTCAGGGAACATTACTTTTTGAATTAATTAGCCTTTTAAATATAGGCCTTATACCTGTGTAAGCTAGGTTGAATTACAAATGTTATTTTTAACTAGCATTTTCCATTTTAGAGAATGGAATCCATGTATATGACATGTGGGATGCCACATGTAACACTGGGATTGGATCACCCCTTATAACTACTGATGTACCTTTGATTTTATTTGAATTTGGAAAAGTTCTCACATTTAGTAAGTTTGAGATGATATGTGCTTGAAGTGTGAGATACTAACTTTAAAAATTAGGTATTCCTATCTTAGTGATAAATATTTTGAATATTCGTACTTTGGAAGTGTGAGTTTTAAATAATTGCATCTACGATATCTCACTTTAAAATTATCGCACTTGAAAAGTGTGAGCTCTCTCTCTCTCTCTCTAACTTGCAAGGAAAAGTCAAATATTTAGTTGTTCAAAATTTAAACTTATTAAATGCAAGTGATTTTTAGAGTGGGAGGGATATAATATTTCAAAGTGTGAGTATGAGGAATAAGAAATAGCCAAGGGTGATTCCTCACACATAGGAAGTGTGAGTACAATTTTTTTTGAAGTATGAGTGTTTAAATACTTAACTAAGTAAAGAATTATCCAATTTAGTGCTAATACTAGTAAATAAAAAAAAAGGTTACCCAACCAAAGGCTATTATTAGAAAAAATGGTAGCTATTTTAATGCTACCAACTTGTTATAACCCAAATATGGTCTCCACCTTTAACTTGTAACCATTTTAAGATGTGGGGGGTGTTATGTAGTAGCAAATGGTGACTAAAATAGAAAATAATACCAAGTATTTACAACTCGATATATCTAGAATTTGGAATCATTTATAGAAGATTATGAATTCATAACTAATTATTTATAATTCAAACGTGTATTTTAAAATAAAGGACTCAAAATACTCAGTGCCATACTAATTCCAAACCAATAAGAGGAAAAGATCTCTATATATGCTATGAATTTATTAATCCTTGTTCCACTCAAAACATGATGTCATCTCAAGACAAGAAACCAATTTGAGAATGTGTTGATCAAGTTTTCTTTTCTCTTATACATTTTAATTGGGATGGATCAATGAGGGGAATGCTTAGGAATTTCCCTACTTCCATCTAGGAATCCATATCCTCGATAGAGATACCTTTGGTTCCTTTCATGGACTTTCTCCACTACCAATTAGGAATCCATAGCCCTGGTAGAGTTTACCAAAGTCACCTATTAGAGAAAGTCTTTCAGTTTCATTATTTTTGAATGTATTTTTAAATTTTCTGGAAGGTTTAGGAACTAAGTTAGCAAGTTATGAGAATTTTGTAAAATAGACTCATTTGGTCATTCCAATTTGATACCAATCTTGATCAAGTAGAATTTTTTTATGTTATACTATCATGTAGCTCATCTTATACTGAATGAATTAAACCATTATAGTATTCACCATGTACTTTGGGAATTTCACTCCTTCAAAGGTATCTTGAATAAGGGATAGTGGGTTTTACTTTCAAATTCTTCCAAAATGTTTTTTTCCAGTTACTTCGAATCCTTAATGTAATACTTTCGTGTTTTATATACACACCTAATTTATTTTATTTTGATATTGAATGTAAGGAAATCTAGACACAATGCGAACAATTGAGAAACTAATATAATAAAATAGGAAAATATAGAAAGGGAAACTAGTCTACTAAAATAAGAAAATGTAGAAAGGGAATCTAATCTACTAAAACATGAAAATGCATATAGGGAAACTAGTCTAATCCCTTATTCAGCTCTTCCATTGGGATTTGATATGAATTTGTAGAGAAATAATTCTTTAAGAACTGTCCATTAACTGGTAACATCATTTCCCTTCCTTGTAAATCCTTCAATCTGAAAGAAATATGGCCCAATTTTTCCACTATTTGGTAGGGCCCAATCTATACTGGCATGAAATTTCTATGTTTCCCTTTCTTCTCATGGGCTCTATCACATAGTAGCACAAGGTATACTATCTTGAATTTTTTCACTTTGGCTCTTTTTTCAAACCATATTTAAAAAGTTTCTTGGTGTTTATAGATTTTTTGCAATGATTTATCTCTTACATCTTCTATTTGGAGGGTGTCTAGGATTCAGGATTCTACCTTGTCATCTCCTTCCATGTATTCTTACATAAATCCATATGATATAAGTATAAGTGTGATTAGTAATACTATTTTTTCACCATACACGAACAAGATAGGGGAAGAATTTAATCCTTTTTGTATCTAGTTATGTCAGCCCATATAACAACTTTTAATAGAGAATGACATTCCCCTGGGATTTTATTTACTCACTTCTTGATAACTATGATGAGGTTTTTATTTGTTGATTCTACTACTCCATTGCCTTGAGGATAAAAATTTGATGAAAACTTGATGATTATATTATTAGAATATACCCATTAAATTAATTTTACAGTAGAAAATGTTGACTTGTTATCACATATAATAGAAAAGGGGTAGCCAAGCATGGTTATAATGTTGTCCTTAAGGAATTTAACAATATCAATTATCCTATAATTCCTGGTAGTTGTGGCTTCAATCCATCTTGTGAAGTAATCATTAACCATTAGTAAAAAAAATTTGCTGTCAATGAGTTTGGGTTAGTGACTTAATGAAATCTAGGCCCCATATTACAAAATGCATTCTCTCAACTACCAATTGCAATGTCATAGATGTATGTATTTCACTATTGGATAAAGTTTGATATTGATGACATATTATTACATGAGTATGAAACTCTCTAAATATGGTTGGCCAATAATAGCCATCCTTAAAAATCTTTTGAGAAGTTTCTCCTCCTGATGGATGACCATTTCCTGGCCTCTCATGAAAATTATTCATAATATCTATAACTTCTTATTTGGAAACACATCTTAAGTATATACCTTTATAATTTTTTTCTATATACGATTACTTTTTATCATAAAATGGGAGTATTTTGGTCTCAATTATCTTCTTTTTTATCTTTATAATTCATATGAGAATGTTCCATACAATAGATAAAGGATAATGTGGTTATACCATTTCTCTTTTTTCATGTTCCTTTCATCCACTTCCATTATGTATATTCTTGGATCTACATATGCCATGATTTTTTCCAAGCCTTGAACTCTTACCATCTTGGCAAGCTAAATTTTCAAATCAAATTATTGTAACATTTTCATCCATTTCCTCTTCTTTCTCCCAACTCCTTTTTCCCTAGCATAAAATTAATGAATGGATTTATTATAACGACATGCAATTTATTTTTGAGTATGTAATGTATAAATTTATTTAATGTATTAAATAGTCAAAATATCTCTTATCCATCATGGAATAATTGATTTGTGCATACTTTAATTTGGTACCCATAAATGCAATTAGATGTTCAATGTCTCTAATTTTATGTGTGAGTATAATTGCGATGGCACGCTATGAAAGATAGGAATATAATTATTATTCATTGGTGAAGTTAAGAATGATAAGAATAGGTGCCTGGGATATTGATCCTTTAACATATTGGAAATAATTCTTAGAACTTATAGTCCATTAAATTTTAGCATCTTTCTTCGGCATGACATTCAAGTTCCTTACAATTTCAGTAAAATTAGAAATGAATTTTCTCACAAAATTGATCTTTCTAAAAAAATACTTCAATTCATTTCTTCTATTTAGTGGTCAAACTTTGGAAATGTTATTAATTATATCAAGTTCGATAGATATACCTTAGTTGGTGATAACATGGACATGAAACTTACCTTATGTAACATAGAATATACTCTTTTTTAGATTTAAGGAGATTTCATATCTCCTACACCTTTCAAAAACCTTTTGCAGATTTTTAACGTGGTCCAACATTTTTTAGAGAACATAGTTACATTGTATATATAAATGATGATAAATTTACAATTAATACCTTGAAATGCATGATCCATATCCCTTTGAAATGTTTCTAAAAATTGATTAGGCAGAAAGGAATTATCTTGTGTGTGAAATAAATTTTCATTCTATCTTATTTTTATACAACAATCCGATTGTATCTTGAAAGACCATTAAAAAGGGAAATAATCTCAAATACAATTAATATTTGTATGAATTCATCTAGAGTGAGTAGAGGATATTTATCCTTTTTGAAAGATGATATTCTGGATACACTACAATTGAAACATTAAATTTCAACATTTTGAGTCCAACTATGGGACACATTGTCAAGAGATAAAGATTTATATTACCAAAGAGACATTATTACAATATATAGTGTAATACATTAACGCTTGAACTTTAATATTATTTATAAATATTCATCTTATTGATTCTTGACCTTTCGTCTTCTCTAGTGATAAAAATCCCATACATTCAAGGTCTCACAGATAACATGACAGTAACTAAAGAACTAGAGAATACGAAAGGTCAAGAATCAAGAAGACGAAGCTTTCTAAATAATAGGAAAGGTCAAGCATCAATTTATTACACTATATATTGTAATAATGTCTCTTTGGGAATATAAATCTTTCTCTCTCGACGACGGGTCCTGTAGTTGGACTTAAATTGTTGAGATTTAATGTTTTAATTGTAGTGTATCTATAATCTCATCGTTTAAATTATTCTCACTGCTGAAGCCTTCAACAATTTATATTTATCCTTCTTTGAGGATCTTTTTAGGTTCCTAAAATATACACATAGTCTTTTTTCTCTATTCGTTTTCTATATAGGAACCAAATTAGCCACCTAAGTTGAGTGCTTAATGGGAACTATTATCCTAGTAGCCAAAAATTTATTTACTTCTTTGTAAATAAGAGCTTCTAAAACTAGGTTTATTGGTCTTTACATTTGTCTAAAAGGTACGTGATCCTCTATCAGTTGTATGGTATAGTTGATAACGCTAGGATTAAAGATTCTCAAATACTGATAATAATAGGCTATAATATCTATGTAATTCATAAAAAGGGCTATTGTTATATTTCTCTCCTCTTTTGAACATGTTAAGCCTATGTTTACAAACTTGGGTTGTTCCTTAATGCTAAGGTTTATTTGAGTATAATCCTTATCATTGGCTTTATATTTATAGTTTTTTGAATCTGCTGATCTTGATCAAACATTGGTTCAAGAGTTATCATACCCTTGGGAATCATATTCTCTTCAATATTTAGTTGAGCTATTCATATCATTTTCATCAATGATTTGGGATTCAAAAATGTTTAAATTGATCAAAAATTGAATAATTTGATGGTCATCATTGAATATTTGAAAATGGTCTATGTTGTTTAACACAGAGGGAAAATGAACCATTTCCAATAACATTATTTTTGTCTTTAGCTCTTGGGCCGGTATGATAGAAGAAAAAAAGGATTTTTTTAGTTTTTTTAGATAAAGTAAAAAGTTTGGTTTTTAAGGGACCAAAAAACCCTTTACAAAAAAGGAAGCAAGGTTAAACTAGCTAACTCACAAGAAGCCAAAGATGCCAAGTAAAAATATATTAATAAAGAAGAAAAAAAAGTATCCAATGCATCATATTACTAATTTTGTTTCTTGGAAACTGATAAAATGCTTAATACATCTAAATATTCAATAAGATACCCAACTCTATGTTTTTACCTCTTAAGATATGATTTTTTGTATTGATATTTTCTCTTAACTTGGTTGAATATAAATTCCAAGTCTCTAAAAACATTTAGCTCTTTGATCTTGTGTTTGATGGAAGATTATAATCTTAATAATAAAGCTTCATACTCTGTTAAGTTGCTAGTGCAAGGGAATTGTAGTATGTAGGTTGTTGGATGTTGCGGTTTCTTTTGGACCGGTTGAAATAATTCTTGCCCCATAGCCTTTCTTGTAAAAAAGATCCATAAAAATTCATTAACCACATCCCTAAGGCATCATGGTTTTCCTATGTTTATTTTGTATCTTATATTTCTAAATAATATACCCAAATATCCATTAAACAAAACTTGGCGTCTTCATTTTTAGTTTTATACTCATTAATCATGTGTTGTATCTTGGGATCTCTTTCTACCTGGATATGATTTGGGATACCTCTCCATGGAAACCACTTATGATAAAATTCGGTGGACATGTAACCATTCAATACATATGACCAATCCCTATTTATTAACATTCCATAATCCTATGGGATTTCTACAACTTGAATATCTATGAACTGTTGGATCCTAGGCTCAGAGGCTAGCTGCATGTGTACATTAAGGATCTCCCCTATTACTTATACCTTATATTTTTCTAATTGGGCCACTATCCTATTATATTTAATTATGGTTAGACTAAGTTTCTTGTATATACTTAAAGGTATAATGTTGGCAGAGGACCTATTGTCTACCAAACAATTGTGTAAGTTCTTTCCAAACATCCTAATAGTTTGTAAGAAGGGAGGAACTTCTAATTTAATTTTTTATAAGGAAAGATTTATATGAGAGGAATTTTGAGGGTCATTAAAATCTTGATGGATAAATAATTTAATAATAAATGTTTTTATTTTTTGATATGAGATAATTCATGAAAAGTAATGTTCCTTAATCTTTTTCTATTCTTCTAAAATATTGTAACTACTTTTAGAAATACCTAAAGTAGATTCTAATAGTTGAGGATTATTTCCTTATGGAGGAGGATGAATGTTGTTGGAATTTAGGTCTGGTGGAGTTGTACTAACAATCAGAGACCTTAAAATGGTTTTATTAGCTCTATTCCTCAATGCATAATTGCTCTTCTGATACTGTTGAAATACATGCACTTCATATGTGTTCTCCTCTAGTTCATTATCCTCCTGCAAGGGAAAGAAAAATATTTTTACGATCATGATAGTGTTTGGGGAATTTGTATCATTTTATGGGTTATCCATGTAATCTATATTTTAAATTATTTTATAGTTATCTAACTTAATTTCAAATAATTTAAATGCATGAAAAACCTCAACACAATCTGATTTACCTTTTTTAGTTGTATTATGGACTCTACACCAATTTAGTAATGCAATTTCACATACATTTATGTTTGGAATTTTTTTTTTAGAGGAATCTATCTAGTTATCATTATTCATACTGAAGGACATATTATTATACCTCAATTTACTATAATTCCTACTTGGGTTACCTTCAATGTACTTCATATCTATCTTTGTAGACTTAGGAAATCTTGGCCTAGCTTTCTTGAAATTCTTTGGATAGAAAAAAAGTCTCCTTTTCTTTTATCCTTATTATTTGGTACTTTAGAATTGGTATTGTTAATAGGAACCAGTGCTTGATTATCATTTACTTGTAGACCAGTAAGTGTGTAGGATTAGCTAAGCATTGTTGGTGATTTGGAGTTATGTAATTGATGGGTACAAAATTTAGAGCTGGTGTCTGTATGGGATTTGGAAAATTTTGAATATCCTAAGTAAGTTGATTGAGATGTAGATTCTATAAGGAAGACAAATAATATCTCTGAGGGTGCATTTTTTCATTGATTTTGATAGCTTCAACATATGTAGTTGTCAAGGTAGTAATGTTTTACGATTTTTTCAAAAATAACGAGGTCATGGGATCTAAGGAATTTTTGTAAATTTCTAGGGCCAAGTCATCTGTGGGTTTGTATGGTTGGGTGTTCAGGCTATAAATATTCTAGAATATAGCATTGAAATATCTCATGGATTATTGGACATACCTTTCCATGGTGTTGAACATTTGATATAATACTGGTAGACTAGTGATCCTTCTAAACTGTGAAACACATATATTATGAAAATCTTGTCACCTAGTGATCACATCTTCTAGTAGATTCAAGAACCAGTCATATGCTATATTTATTATATAAAATGGGAAGATATTACATGACACATACTCATGTGTTACATTTAAGATTCTTAGAGATGAATTTAATGTCCAATATTCTCTTTAGCAGGTATATTTATAGCTAGGTTAAAAACGAGGAGAAATTTCTCTAAATTTCATGGTAAATCATAGACAATAACAAGGATATTAATGGGAGATCCTGATAATAAGAGTATTGTGGTCACTACAGTAGAAGTAAGATTACTTTATTTAGAAGGAATTGGTTACATACCAACCTGGGAAGCACTAAGAAAGGTATTGTGACTCTTGTATATTAATCTATCAGAGTGTTGTTTCCTATGAAAATATAAATATATATGATTCAATCCATTGTTAAAGCAAGGTCTAGTCACAATTCTTGGTAAATCCAGTGTATATGCACAATATTAATTTCCAAGCATAAAGAAATTTCAATGAAATTGCATGCAAACTGTGGTCTTTAATGAATACAATATAAATTACTTATTTTTTATAATTTTCTATTTGGTCTTCCTTCTATGACCAACATTTCCTTTGTTCATGTTGATGCATACAAGTTACACACCAAAGGAAGGAATGGCAATATCTTATGTCCTACACATTTTAGGACTACAAACTACGATTTAGTGCATGAGTTGCAAGGTATTGGTCATTTATAACAATAAAGGGATGTTTCCTGGACTAAATTTGTCCTTGTATCTCCACTCCCTGTAATTTCTTCACCTAATTCAAATTTTAAAACCTCATAAACTAAATTAATATAAGGGTGTTACTCAAATAAACAAAAAAAGGAGAGAAAAGGCAAAAAGAAAATAAAATATGGTAAAATTGTATTTTGAGAAACCAATATATGATAATGAGAGATTATATGGTTCCCTTTTATTTACCAAGAACTTGAAATTTAGATAATTCTCAAATTTGCATATAATTACTGGAGATATTTTAAGGAATTTTAAATAAGAAAATTGTAACTTGAATATAACATTTAAATTGTTGTGATGCACATTTATCTAATCAGTCCAATACATAATTTACCATAGTGATTCTATTTAAATTAGAAGTGGCACAATTTAAATATCATAAATAAATAATGATTATAATTTAGATACCAATCACTTTTCTAAAAAAATACGATAAAGAACAGAGATGATAGAAGACAACTTCAACTCACATAGCCAAATTTCATAACCATCTTGCATTCATTTATAAAAAATTCACATTCATTTTTTACAAACATGAGTATACATGTTTATACAATCTAAGGAATAATTTCACCACCCTCTCCAAGTAATGATTATGCAACATCGAGGAATGTTACAAAGAAAACTGATCCTATACAAAATATCCTAACTCATTGTTATTAGGATGATTACATCAAGAGAAGACCAGTGTGATATCAAGGGTACATAATATTCTCAAGAACTAATTATGTTCTTTCTTAACCATGGGTCCCTTTTACATTAGGTCAGCTTGTGTTGGTCTTTCTTGGGTTGGATTAGCTAGTGTTAGACGCTTTCTTGCTGCTATCAAATTTTCTATGTAAATATTATAATCTTCATCGAGCTTTGTGAGTTCAATTATATGCTTCCTAACAAGTTTAATGGCCTTATCTAGCATAGTTTTATAAGAGTCCATGAAATTTCCTATAATTTCCTTTAAGCTCTCAATTTTCTAGACTTTTTACCAAGTATGGGAAATAATTTCATTGACCTTATATACCTCTTCCTCATTGTCTTATGATATATTTCTATGAAAATGTATCATGAACTGGTTTAGTAACTCAGTAAATTTTTCCATAGATATTATCTCATAATTCTCCTAGAAGACTCCAATGATATATACCTCTGAAAATATTTGAATTCCTATTTAGATCACGTCATCCATTTATGGGGGGTTCTACTTATCTATCCTTCCCACTCTTTCAGTGACTCCTTCATATAATTGGCATATGTTTGATATACGCCAATATCATCCATTGTGACTATAACACGATTTTTACAAATTCCTTCATTGATATCATGATCTATAATCCTTAACATCATCTGCATGATACTCATCCTATCAATGTCTATGTTATTTTTTCTATAAAATTCATTTCCCTTCTTCTTAGCATCAATTCACTCCTTGAAAAAATCATATAGAGTAAGTAAGGTCTCTTCCACATCTAAAGCAATGTTTTTTGGGAATGTGGCCTTGGCTTGTGTCTCAAGCTCCTTATTCATGCAATGCATACTTCTTACCATTTCTACTACCATTTATACTAAGGCCTTGATGTAGGGCATTGGGTCGTCCTTACACTATGCCACTTAAGATATTTTGGCTTTCTTTTTCTTTGTGAGGGAAAAAATGTCCTAAGATGTTTTAAGTGATATAATGGCCTATTAGGTGGACATTAAATTTATTTTCACCATCATTGGATTGAATTATATGTTTATTATAGGTTCCTCTTTATCTACCCAATCCATCTATTACCAGTGGGTAATCATGGCTGCTCAACCCAATCTTGTTGATGCTCTGGTATAAGGACATTTGTTGGGGATTAATGAATTGGTTATTCTTATTATTTCTCTGCTTGTTCCAAAATTTGGGTTGCAATATTTTCCCTATAAGTATCTTAGATAAAATCATCATCCAAAGAGGATAAGTCTTATGCTACCAAAGAGGGGCCTTCAGTAAATTTAGGAATAAATTCTTAGACCTATGGGGTATTCCCTATCTCTACTATTCTTGGAGAAGGAGTGGGAGAAATAGTGTCTTAATATTTCCTTGGTGGTTACATGTAATTAAGTGCACCCCTCTCTATGAATTCCCTAATAATTACTCCTTTTTGTGGAGGAATTTCTCTTTTAGTCTTAATATTTTATTTTATTAGGTTATCATCTATTTGGTTGATAAATACCCATTCATTGAGATAATCCTTGTGTGTATATGAAAAATTCATTTTCCCCTTAAGTGACTCTATATTATTTGTAACTCTTCTCCTTGAATCATTTTTTTTTCAAGGGGTTCTAGGGTAAGTTTTAAGAATTGTGGTGGTTAGCTACAACTTTAATGTCTAGACATCTCTTAAACTCCCTACATCTCCTTTTTTTTTTATAAAGGAGGGTGATTCCTAAGCTTCTTATCCTTATATTTGTTAGCTATTTCATTATATATTTGATAAGAACCCTCTTTCTTCGCTTATTTATCAAAAACATAGTAAGGTAATTGTAGTGGTGGCATGAGCAATCCATCAACCATTATCACAGTATATCCAAAGTTAAAAAAACATCTCCCATCTATCTATTTGATTGGGGAACATTTTTAGACATCCTTGACATTGGTGATTTATATTTTTTTCTATACAATGGACTGTAAAAGGAAGTACAAATGTCCTCAATGTGATTCTTGAATCTATAATTATAAAAATTTGAATATACTTCATTTACTTCCAATGGATATTAGAGGATCCAAAGGGCACAAAATTTAAGACATTTGAGGACTTTATAGACCACATCTAGTAGGTAAGAGGCCATAAATAATGGTTTCTTGTGATCAATAAAAGAGGCAGTTTGGGATACCAAATTGGATGTAACAACTTTCCCTAAATAATGAATCTTATTTTCATCAATAGTCATGGAAAGTAGGGGAATATAAGCTACATCATGTTTTGTGATGGAGGGGTTTCTATATATTATGTTCATTAATGCCATGCCAATATGGACTCGAGGCCTAAAAATTTGGAATAAGGACATCATTTAAATGTGGATCATCCAAATTTTCAATTAGATCCTTATCCTATTTCTTTAAAATAGTTTTTATTTATTATGTGGTCATCCATGTCTCAATGGTAGTTGAGTTGTATAGAATTTTGAAATTAGGAAATTCATAATAATATTTAAAAACATATCCATAAAATAAAGTTATCCTTTTTTATATAGTTTGGGAGTATAAATACCAATTCTTAGCATTATCATGAATGACAAGAAAAGAGTGCAATTATGAGGATGGGGATAACTTAGGTTTGACTGTAATTTTATGGAGGCTGACACTTTTTAATTCCCTAAGGTATATGGAACTTTTTTTTTGGTATGTTGATATTATTACTTCATATATGGCATCTAAATCAAGCATTTCCATCTGATTGGTTGAGAAGATGAATGAATAGTGTTGAACCTTGTGATCAAGAACTATAGAGTTGAAAACTATATTCGTTAGTACCATTGATTCTACATAAAAACATAAGAACACATCCATATTCGAAGGCTCTAGTTCTTCTGCCATTATTGAGGATAATTATCTTCCAAGGTTACTATAATATTTTCAAAATGAAGTCAATATATAATGATCTAGAGAGATTAAGCTTTTATAGGACATTATGTAACTCAGGAACTTGGATGAATCAACATGGTTAAATCAATATCCTTATAAATTGGGAAATATTTCATTTAAAATGGTGTGCTCCATATTAATGGAATATAACGTCTAACATGATGTTATTTTTCCATAGGGAACATTTTTTTTTGAATTAATTAACCTTTTGAATATGTACCTTACACATGTATAAGATAGATTGAATTACAACTGTTAATTTTAACTATCCTTTTCCCTTTTGGAATACGAAATCCATGTATATGACATACATCATGCCATGTGTAACATTGGGATTGTCTCATCCCTCTCAAATACTAATTTTCATTTTATTTTCTTTGACTTTGGAAAAATTATCGCACTTGGGAAGTGCAAGGTGATATGATTTTGAAGTGTGAGGTTAGAAAATTGGGTACTCATATCTTGGTGAGAAATATTTTTAATACTAACACTTGAGAAGTGTGATCTCTTGGTATTTGACCTATGAGGAAAAGTCAAATATTTAGTTAGCCAAAATTCAAACTTTTTATATGTGAGTGATATTTATAGTGTGAGGGAGATAATTTTCTTATGTGTGAGTGTGAGGAATGAATAATAGCCAAGGGTGAGTCCGCATACATAGGAAGTGTGAGTGTTTGAATACTTAACTAAGTAAAGACTTAATCTAATTTAGTGATAACATTAGCAACTAAATAATAAGGCTACCCAGCTATTAGCGAGAAAAATTTTCAATAAGACAAATTTGTTGATTTCAACCAATGCTCTGGGATGTGGTCCCTTTGCTTGAATGAGGAAAATCCATTATTTTGTGTAAACAAAACTAAAACTTTTTTGTTGTCGTAGAGGTTAGGGATCCAATAGGCACACTCCAATGCACCTGTGGAAAATGTTTTTTATTTCTTGTAAGGGAGGAATTTGATAGATAGGTGGGAAAATGAGAGTGGGAAATTAGGAGGGGGATTACTATTGTAAGTAGGAAAACTCATATGCTTGCAATTATTAATTAGAATATATCAACACACATTATTGGAAATAAAAACCTTACTAATAGCACCAAGAAAAGATGGAATCATGAACACAAAGTGATTTTAAAATATATAGAAATGTGTGAAATCCTAATTGCACAGTCATAAAAAAATAATAAGAAATGAAGTAGATATCTGACCTAAGAAAGAAGATAGATAAAATTGAAACCTTAGGTGAAAGAGAAGGGAAAGAATGCTTAGTCATTTTTGTAATAATCTTGAAGATGTAATGAGATGCAAAACTAAAGAAACAAGAGGGAAGAATGTCGCAACTGAGCCCAGAAAATTATAATTTTTTTGAAATAAGTTGGACTAGGGCACGTGGATACAGTCAAGGGTGTCTAGGCACTGTAGATCTCTATTGTACGCATGGGCACTATAGACCTCTACTAGGCACCCGTGATTGTGAGGATTGTTAGGAAATTATTTCTTCTATGTCACTACCCCTTTTTTTATCACCTATGTGTTGCACTATGCCTGTTGAATTTTCCTATAACCTATAAAGAGAAAGCGCACTTGCAAAACCGTAAATCACATCAAATCCTAAAAATTAAAATAAGTAAATGGGGATTTGAACTGACATTGACAATCACCTGAGACATTGAGCTTACAACAAAGTGTTGCACTACATTTCAAATTCCATGCAATTCTACACTCGTGTGTGTAGAATTGTGTCATAGGCGGATCTTGTGTTAGATGCACTTGAATAGCAAGAAATAGCTAGATGTAGTAATGTAGATAGATGTTTGGATGTCAAAATGAAATTCCCCTCCTATGAAGTGTATGAAGAAAAATGCAAACCCTTTTCCCTTGAATGATATATAGATAGATGCTTTGATGCTCTTGAAATTCCTTTGGATGTAACCTTAGGTGATAGTAGTAGATGTTTAGAGCTTGGTACTTTATTATGGTCACATAAAATTGTATTTATATGATTCCCTTGTTTAAATTTTGTAATTAACCACTAAAATATAGACCCATAAGAAAACAAGATGCCCAATTGTTAGAAGAGGCTAGAAGGAGGTGAGTAAGATGCAAAGAGGTCGGGGGAACCCAGATGAGGGCACCTAAGCACTGATATCCTAACTAGTCACTGGTTTCTATACTCTAAAAAGTAGAAGAATCAAAATTTAGAATGGGAAATAGGGTGTGCAAGGCAAAGAAGAAAACTAGAAAGAAAGAAAAGAGGATAAAGACAATTCTCAATTAATAATTTTCTCTATTAGGAATCATATGAATGCAAGTATATGACTAAGACCTAGAAATGTACCCAAAGTGCGTGATTCAGTGTGTACATTTTCCACCACTTTACGTTTTTGAGTTAATACTCGATAAATTAAAGTGGGTAAGATTTTTGTACCTAATAATGATGTATATTGATGCCGAAATCATGTCAACGAGACAATAAAAAGTGTGGAGTGCTGAAAATGAAGCGTGGAAGCTAGAGAGGAGGAATTGAACCTAGGGGTGAAAGTGTGTGTATATGTCACTTTGTACTTCTTTTCATTGTTTCTTTATGTGTTTAATGATGTAATTGTTACTTCCCATAAGGATGGACCTATAAAAGAGAAGAGAAAAAGAGTAGTCAAATATGTGTATATGAAAAATTTGATCCAAATATGTAAAAAGTATGTTAAAATGTGAAAAGGAACAGGTGCACCTGATTCATGAGGAGTAAGAAGGATAGAAAATGTCCTGAAGATGTTATAGAATAGAAAGTTTTTTTGACAATCTCACACCAAGAATGAGTTTTTTCAGGAGATATCACACTAAGTGTGAGTTTTTTGGGTGACCTTACGCCATGAAAGAAGAAGTGTATGGAGAAATTTCTAGTGTTATTCTCCATCCTTTGACTACTTCCTGATAATTTATACACCAATGCAGATGGTGTGATACTTCTTTGTTTAAATACGATCCATTTCAATCCAGTTCTATCCAATGAGAATAGAAAAAAAAGGAGAAAATATGCATGCTTATTGTTAGAAGACTATGCCTATACTGATAAAAATGATCTATAGATTATTGTAAACCATGCTAATGTGAGAAAAATGTTGTAACTTCCCCCTGGTCATAGGCGTCTAGGAAGGGTCAAGGGTGCTCAGACACTCATGTCTATGTTTGGGAACTAGCATTCATGTTGTGTTGAAGATCCAAGTCAGATTCTAGGCCATTTCTGTGACTAAAGACTATGTTCTACATTTCCTAAACCATGTTTTACTATGATTGTATACCGCTGACTAGGGTGAATGATTCATCTGATGTATCCCCTCCTCATTTTGGGTACATGCGATGTTGTTAGGAGGATGTAGTCCAAAGGAGAGGATTGGATGTTGATATGAAATTGATGCCCTACAAAGGGAGGGAATGTGCTTGGTAGAAACCAAGGCACATGCAAATAAAGTGGCTGGAAATGTGTTTGTGTAAACAAGAAAAATACACAAATAAAAGAAAATGTGTAATCTATCATGCAAGAGGAAAATGTAGACCGTGAAAAGATATTTTAAAACATGAGACATCACTCACAATGTCACAAGACAATCAAGGAAAAAGTGGCCAAAAGAATACAATGTGGACACAAGAAAAAGGATAGCCTACAAACAATGCTAGACAAAACAATGAAAAACAAAGAGTAATAAACAACCATGGTAGAAAATAGTTACTGTAAAGAATATTTTGCACATGAATCCCCTATTAGCATGTTAGAAAGATAAAAAATATTTCAAAGTGTGTATGATATGATATAGTAGTGTGTTAGTATGGATAAGAAATAATATATAATGAAACAATAACACTTGTGATGTGTACGAAGGTAAATGCCTCCATGAGCCAATGTGGTACTTATAAGAGGTGTAATTCCAAACATCTGTCCTACATGTAATGATCTATATATAGGATGCATTCACAACTAGAAGGAATGTGAACATGTATGTGTATATGATACATATAATGACATAAAATGTATTTATCTAGCATAGTAAACAAAGTGTACATGTGAGTATAAGTAAGCAATAGCAATGTGCAACCAAGATATGTAGTATGTTGTGAGTGTGAATGGAATGGAATGAAAAGTGAGTGTGATAGGAGTAAAATACCTCCTTAGTGACTGTGAATGAGTATGTTTGAGATGAGGTTCATTTTTAAATTCCCCCTTAGCAGTCAAGAATGAACCATAGACTTATAGTGCATCATCAAGAAATAATTTAAATTGTGTGTTGGAAAGATATGATGGATAAAGTATAAATTGTAGAGAGTGAGTGAGTGTGATGAGGCTCATTTCATATTTATATCCTCAGCAGTAGAGTATGAACTATGGAACTAGAGTACGCCATAGGGTAGTGTGTTGTGATGAATATGTGCTAGAAATATGTGTCAAGTGTCAAATGTGTCATGTGTATGTTATGAGGTTCATGAATGTAGTATGCCCTTAATATTCAAGTGTGAATTGTGGCATGAGAGTGCATCATCAGGAAGTGACAATGTGTAAAATTGTGATGTTAGGAAAATATGTTCTAAATACGTTGAGTGTTAAATGTGTTGTGTTTATGATAATGTTCATGAATGTAATATTCCCTCAATAGTCAAGTGTGAACCTTAGAATGAGATTGTGTCATATGGTAATCATGATACAAATGTATCAAGTGGCTTTTAATGATTCTTATATTAAACATTTTAGCACAAAGCATTAATTTCATGAGATGATATAGACATTTGATAGCAATAAAAGTGAGGAAAAATATATAATTCCCCTAAGTGTGTCAATGATGGATATCTATGTGACGATGTAAGAAAGACATTACGATGTTGAAATAGTTTGAAATGTATCATAAGAAAGCATAATGTTATTACAATGTTGAGTACAATTAGGGCTGGATGCGGGGTCAAACGAAGGAATTCGAAAGAGGCCATCTAGAATTTGAGTTTATTTATTAGTGAGTGGTTTCTTGTTTAGTAATGTTGTATAATATTTGAGTGGAGATGGCGTAGGATTGATTTTGAGAGGCCATTGATTAGGAGATGGTGATGTGGAAAAATACTTAATAAGATGAGGTGATGGAGGACTGACATTGAGAGGTGATTTCTTAGTTTGAGTGGGTTGTATGAGTAGTGATTAAGTGATGGAAGGAAGAAAATTAGAAGTGATGGAATGATGATCATTAGATATAGATGAATCATATTTAGGAACCCATTGGGATGTAGCATTTGAAAATGAGCATGGAACAAAATGTTGTGTAGAAAATGAGATAAAACCATAATGCTCAAGATGTTTGATTCTTTGTTGTAAAGCATAGTAATCATTGTCGTTATGTTCATTGATTTGATGATAATTGAAATATGGATGACCTTGATATTTTTCAAGATGATAAGGAGGATAGAAATGAGTAGATGGAAAAATGATTGATTTTTTCATGAGGAGATGCAAAAGAATATCATGTTTCTTAACATTAAGATCAAACTTGAGAGGTGATGGTAATGGTAAGACTTAAGTTTCACTAATATAAGCACATGTAGAAGACATAGAATAAGGATGAGATGTAGAATAAGAACAAGAATGATCCCGAGAAACAGTCTTGAGTCTTGTAACCATTGATTCCATAGCCTAAAATTTATCTTGAAAGAAAGAATGTATAGATTAAATTGAATCTAAGATGGGTTGAGTATATGGAGGATCGTAAATAATAGGTTCGTCAAAAATATGATCTAAAATGGCACTTAATTGAGCGGGTGATGTATCCTTATGAAGAAAAATAGTGTATAGGGATTATTGAAGAACCTCTTTTCAAGGTACATGCAAAGAACCTAGTGACGATATTCCAAAGAAGGATCCAAAATACCGATCACGAGTAGGGTTCACTAAATGATTTAACAAATAGAAATTTGTGAAATCCTAATTGTAGAGTCACAATGAAATAATAAGAAATGCAGTACAAATTTGACCTAAGAAATAAGATAGATAAAATTTAAAATCTAGGTGCAAGAGAAGGGAAAGAATGCTTAATTATTTTTTTAATAATCCTGCAAATGTACCGAGTTGGAAAAATGTAGAAATAAGAGAGAGAAATGTCATAGATGAGCCCAGAAAATTGTAGAACTATCAAAATAAGCCATACTGGGGTTACTAGACCAGGTTAGGGGTGCTTGGGAACTTTAGACCTTTGTCAAGTGCTTGTAATTATTAAAGTTGTCAAAAATTGATTTCCTATGTGTCACTTCTATGTTTTTGCCTTTCGTTATTGATCACTTATGTGTAACATTATGCCCACAAAATTTTCCTATAACCTAAAAATAGAAATAACACATGCAAAACCCAAAAACACATCAAATCCTAAAAATAAAAAATAAGC
Source organism: Taxus chinensis (assembly GCA_019776745.2). Taxonomy (NCBI): domain Eukaryota; kingdom Viridiplantae; phylum Streptophyta; class Pinopsida; order Cupressales; family Taxaceae; genus Taxus; species Taxus chinensis. The sequence continues at coordinate 219,168,753 of CM034156.1, forward strand.
AAATGGGGATTCGGAATGACCCTGGTGGTCACATAATAGAGTGAGATTATAACTGAGAATTGCACTACATTTCAGACTCCATGTAGTTTTACGTGTGTGTAGAATTTTTCCCTAGATTGCTCTTTTTCTAGATGAACTTGAATAAGAAGCAATAACTAGATGTTTCAATATAGATAGATGTGTGGATGTAAAAATGAACTTCCACTCCTATAAAGTGTATGCAGAAGAATACAGTCCCTTGTCCCTTGAATGATATCTAGATGGATGCTTTGATGCTCTTGAAATGCTTTTGGATGTAACCTTAGGTGATAGTATTAGATGCTCAGAGCTTGGAACTTTATTATGGTCACATAACATTATATTTATATGATTACCTTGTTTTAATTTTGTAATTTACCACTAAAAGTACGACCTATAATTAAAAAATATGCCTAACAACTATAACATGCCAAAAAGGAAAAAATATACAAAGAGGTTAGGGCGTTCAAAGGGGACGAGGGCTCCTAGGTGCTGATGTCATGGCTAGGAACTGGTGTCCATACATAGAAATGTTGAAGTATCAAAAGTCAGACTGGGCAATAGGGTGTGGAATGTCAAGAAAAAAACCGAAAAGAAAGCAAAGAGACCAAAGACAATGATCAACTAGTAATTTTCTTATGTAGGAATCATATGAATGCAAGTATGTGATTAGGACCTATAAATCTACCTAAAGTGTGTGATTTAGTGTTTATAAAAAGTTTCACTTATTCCCTCATGAAGAAAAGTGTGAAACTCATTTCTTCTTTATTGAAATTCTCACAAAGTTGTACAATACAAGGGAGAGAGGAAAACATGTAGAGAGAAATAAAAGAACTTTGATCAATTATTTCTAGAGAGAATATGGGAGCTATTAAACAATATTAACCATCCTTTGAATGAGACGTTTATCTTAATATATAGCTTTACATTACAACTCTTCGTCTACCCCCCACATGACTGTTCATATCCCTATTCAACATGTGACTCTTTGTATTTCTAGGAAAGACAAAATAAATTCCCTTTTTATAATTATAAAAGGGACTTTTACATTGCACTAATATTTTATATTCACCTTAATGAATAAGACAAAAGTTATGATTTCTTACAATGAAGAACTGGAAATGGGGTAGAGAAGAGGGGGGAGAATGAAGAGAGAAGAGAAGGAATGCTACAAAACATGGATGAGGATTCTTCTACCTTTAATGAAGATCTACTCCAAAGGAGTTAAAGATGAAATATTACTCAATGATGGCCCTCCATAACATTTTTATGCTCCATTGATAAAAGTTACTTCTTTGGGAACCTTTGAACACTTTTCCCCTTTTTCAAACTCTTTGAAATGATGAACCTTTTCACATTGCCCAGATGAACTGAGAAGGTAAATGATGAGAAATGATGAGTATGTCATTGAAAACAATGAATAATGCATTATTTTACTTGAGAAAACCATTCCAAACAATGAAACACCTCCATTCCTTCCTAACCAATAATTCATATGAATGATAACATGAAACATTGATGACAAAAATTAGGAATAAACCCATATGAGTCAAAATTCATCTATCACTCCTTTGTAAGCATGAATTTTTCATTTCCATTCCCACAAGATATATAGATATATGGTCACCAATTAGTGATAGGTGGAGAGTTTTAGGAACTCCTAATATCGGAATTTCCCATTTGAGACATCATATGCTCATTGCACCCATGAAGGCAGAGATTTGCTTGCTAGTTGAATATTTGACCTCAGTGAATGCTTTAATTAGAAAGGAATGGAAAGGAGAATCATGTGTGATCATATTGAGTTAATTTTTATCATTCAATATTTTTATCATGTTGCACATGGGTGCCCATCCTTGCCAATTTTTCCAATTTTTGGCAAATTTTGCCAATTTTTGCTCTTTTGAATGTCCTACACTTACAAGAGTGTATTGAGATACCTAAGACCAAATTTTCCTCAAACTTAATATTTTTAGTAAGCTATATGGTAGGGAATTATTAAGAATATAAATTTTTCTTCTTGATCTCAGATTCAGATGAAACCACTTGCAGAAGTTTACACAATTCATTTCGAAGTTGTAGTCCAATTTTTGCAAGATTCCACCCATTGGAACACTAGAAAGTGACGAGGTACCTCGATTCCCTGTCACTATTGTTCCATGGAATCCTTAAGATTTTTAAAAAAATTCCCACCTTTGATTACGACGAAATCAGATTCACTCGAATAGGTTTTTCTTCTGAATTTTATCTTAACCCATCCATTGAAATGATGTGAAATTGAAGAAACAAAATCTAGGGCACAAAATGAGGGTTTTTTGCATAAAAAATATATGGAATCATTTAATATGCTATAATTTTATCCTTGAAGGAATTTTGAAAATAAGAAGATTTCAAAAAGTCTCACTTCGATCTGTTTATTGGATTATGAGATATGAACTTTTCTTTGATCTAGGGCACAAAGTAATTCTAGAAAAATTTCAGCATCAAATCTTGAAAAAATGAAAAAATCATGAATTTTTTTTCCGCCATGATTATGAAAAAATGGAGGGAGGAATAGAGGATGAACACTAGAGGAGAAAATTTTGGAAAAAATTTGGTAGAGTTCCAGGTGGATTTTTGAGAAAATATAGAAAGATATTTAAAAATGCTATATTTATAATTTTATATCTTTATGGGGGGTGATTTTTCTGGTCCCATTTGAAAAGGGATGAAAGGGACACAAAAATAGACCTTATTCCTATGAGGACGAGTGGCAGAAATTTATTGCACGAGGTGGGGACTAGAAACTTGTGAAAAGTTCTTATGGAATCTTCACAAGGTCATGTGGTGGGTCCAGAAGCTCAAAGGGGGAAGGGATTTTTTTTTTCCCCTTGTAAAATGGACAAGAGGGAAAAAAAATTCTCATCAGCCTCATACTGATACGTGGCGCTGAAAAATGTTTCTAATAGTGACAACATACCTTGGGAATGACGTTGAAAATGAAGTTTCTGGACCTCCCAGAGGTCTTTTTGGTAACTTATTTATATGATTTTGACTAAAAAAAATTTTATGAACCATGAAATGGGTCCCATGATTTAATTATTCCCGAAACACCCTTAAAACTATCATTATTTTTCTTGAGACCGTAAGGTGTTCCTGCCAAAAATAGACCGTGGAAAAAAGATGTAAAGCATTGAATTATATTTCTATTGGTATATTGTTTGATCTCCAACTCATTCCAAATATATTTGAATCATCTTCTGAATCTCAATTTATTTTTTGAACTGTGAGCTCCTTCACCTCCAAAAACCCACTTTCACTAAAATTGTTCATAAACCAAAAAACAACTTATAAACTTCTCGAAATCACTTTCAAAAGGTTATGATCTCCTTGATACCAATTCCTAATGAATTTGGGACTTCAACTATACTCTGTAGGATGGAAACCTGCCTTAGAAAGGCTAAAGATATCCATTTCTAAGTCACCGAAGGATCTGTTTGGAAACGCATTGAATTGGAAGAAATCCATAAGCACGTTTCCATATTTGTAACACTTGGATAATGTTATAATTATTGGGGTGTGGAGCCTATTTTTGGTATTCTCAAATCAGTAATGAAGTGTGGAGTTTGAATTGGGAAGATGAAACGTCATGACCGTTTCTTTTCTAGTCATGGGAAGATGAAAGGGCGTCACAATTTCTTTTCAATTCATGGGAAGATGAAAGGTCATGACTTTCAAACTTATAGGGTAAGATTTTAGACTTCTTAAAGGATTGTAATCCTATAAATAGAGGTGTTAGGGTATCTTGAAGATATCTTGTGTGTTCAAGAGTTCTTGAGTCTTAGTGATCAAGAGGTGATCAAAGGTTAAACAATTGGGTGTCAATTGTGGTTTAGATGTGGTTTAGCATCTTTGGAATTCTGTTGTGAGTTCATAACTGAGAGAATACTGTGAGAGTTGTTTTACTCTTGTTGATAATAAAATATGAGAAAGTTCTTGGTGGACGTAGCTCACATTGGGTAAACCACGTTAAATCTTATCTTGTCTTCTTTTGTGAATTATTTATTTATGCTGTTATATTTCTGCATGTATACTTCTACTATATAGTTTCCTACTTCTGTGATTTGAGGAATTGTTTCCACATATTTGTTCTCTAATTCCTAACAACTGGTATCAGAGATTTGGTGGTTTTTTGCTGAAGTGGTAAATCACAGGGAAATTTTAGCTTGAGTAGGAGCTATGGCTGATGAGGGAAGATCAAGGGTTGAGAAGTTCAATGGGAAGAACTTTGGTTTATGGAAGATGTAAACGGAGGATTACTTATATCAAAAGGACCTTCACGTTCCTTTGGCCTATGATAAAATACGTTTGATGAAAAAGTTATTTAATATGAATATGTCTGAGAATGGTTCTATTTCTTTTCATTTGAATTAATTTAATACGGTTGTGAGTATATTAAACTCGGTAAAAATTGACTTTGATGATGAGGTCAGGGATTTTTTGATTTTGTGCTCCTTACCAAATAGCTGGGACAACTTGGTTATGGATATTATTAATTCAGTCTCTAATAATTCAAATATGAAGTTTGAGGATGTAATAGGTGTGATTCTAGGCCAGGAAATGTGAAGGAAGAGCACTGGAGATTCTTCTACTTCTGGAAACGCTTTGACGGTGGAGTGCAGAGGGAGACAAAATAATAAAGGGAAAGGTAACCATAGGAATTCAAATGATCACAAAAGGTCAAATTTCAAGAGTAAGCTAGAATGTTGGCACTGTGGGAAGGTTGGTCATGCTAAGAAATATTTCTGGGCTCTTCAGGATAAGAAGAACAAGGAGGAAACTAGAGAGGTAAATGTGGTAGCATGTGATGTTTTTCATGATGCCTTAATTCTTTCTTTAGATAATATTACTGAGTCTTGGGTGTTAGATTCAGGGGATTTTTTCCATGCTACTCTACATAGACATTAATTTACTGATTTTGTTTAAGGAGATTTAGGACATGTATATCTTGGTGATGATGAACCATACAGAATAGTAGGGAAAGGTTGTGTTCAGGTGAAAATGTAGAATGGGAACACATGGCTACTTAAGAATGTTAGGCATGTGCCTAAGTTGAGGTGGAACTTGATATCAGTAGGTCAGTTGGGTAGTGATGGCTGTACGGTCAATTTTATAGTGGATTTTTGGGAGGTTACCAAGGGAGATCTTGTGGTTGCAAGAGGTAAGAAAAATGGTACTTTGTATTTAACCAGTGGTGCTGATTATTGTAATTTAGTTGTTGCAGATGGAGATGTAACTTTGTGGTACCAGAGACTCGATCATATGAGTCAAAAGGGCATGCAAATTATAAAGGATAGGTTTCTCATATTAAAGGAGTTATATTTAGAATTCTATGAGGACTATGTTTATAGAAAACAAAAGTGGGTGAGATTCCTCAAGGTTGGACCTACCAAGAAGGAGGGTAAGTTGGATTTAGTGCATATAGATGTATGGGGGACAGCTAAGGTAAACTCTATTGGTGGTTCATGTTATTATGTCACTTTCATTGATGATGTAACTAGAAAAGTTTGGGTATATTGCATTAGAAAGAAATGTGATGTGTTTTAAACCTTCAAAAGATGGAAATCCTTGGTTGAGAATGAAACATGTCTCAAGTTGAAATGTCTTAGGTTGGCTAATGGATGGGAGTATTGCAGTAATGAATTTCTTGATTACTATTTGGTAAATGGGATCCACATGCAAAGAATGATTCCAAATACTCCATAGGAAAATGGAGTGTCAGAGATAATCAACATGACAATCATGGAGTGATCTAGGTGCATGAGGCTACATGCAGGGCTACCACTCATGTTTTGGGTGGAAGAGGTAAGCACAACTATTTATCTAATTAATAGAGGACTCTCTATGGCTTTGGATGGAGGTACACCTGAGGAGGCTTGGTTTGGTAAGAAAATTGATTACTCATTTCTTAGAGTATTTGGATGTGAGGTATTTGTTCACATTGATAAAGATGACAGAACCAAGTTAGAGGCTAAGTCTGAGAAATGCACCTTTGTTGGATATCGTGAGGATGAATTTGGTTTCTGTGTTTGGATTCTTAAGGACAAGAAAAAATTTCGGTCTATAGATATTTTATTTAATGAAAAATTCATGTATAAAGATCAGTTGCAGGAACAGAAAGAGGAATCAAAGAAAGAATACATAGTGTTAGAGGACATTACAGACAACAAGGTGTCCAAGGGGCCAATTCAGGTGCAACATGTTCCAGCATAGCCAATTGAGGAACCTACTCATCAAGAACCCCAAACTCTTGAGTCGATAAGGTCTTGTAGGGTAAGAAGGGAACCTGAATGATTTACTCCATCTTTAAATGTTTTATTGCTCACTAGCAATGGAGAGCAAGAGTGCTTTGAGGAAGCAGTACAAGTGGATACCAAGAAGAAGTGGGAGTAGGCCATGAATGAAGAGCACATATTTGTTATGGAAAACTAGACTTGGGATCTAGTGGAGCTACCCAAGGGCAAGAGAGCATTGTAAAATAAGTGGGTATATAGAATCAAAGAGGAAGATGGAGGTAGGAAAAGATACAAGGCCCGGTTTTTTATCAAGGGATTTTCATAGAAGAAAGGTATAGACTTTGATGAAATTTTGTATCCTGTTGTTAAAATGACTTCTATTAGAACTATTCTTGGTTTAGTAGTAGTAGAAGAACTGCACTTAGAGAAGTTAGATGTGAAGACTATGTTCCTTAATGGTGAGTTGGAGGAGGAATTGCACATGCAGCAGCCACATGGTTATAAGGTCAAAGAGAAGGAGAGGTTAGTGTGAAAATTGAAGAAGATCTTGTATGGCATGAAACAATCTTCATGACAGTGGTACAAGAAGTTTGATAGTTTTATGCAGGAGCAAGGTTACTCTAGGTGTCACTCATATTATTTAGTGTACATCAAGAAGTTTCTTAATGGTATTTATATTATTTTGTTCTTGTCTGTGGATGATATGCTTGTTTTAGTGAAGAATATGAAAGAAATAAAGGTACTCAATAATTAGCTAGGTGACTCCTTTACTATGAAGGATTTGGGGGAAGCAAAAAAATCCATGGTATGAGAATAACTTGGAGCAGGAAAGAGAGGAAGTTGATGTTATCTCAAGAAGAGTACATAAATAATGTCTTGGAGAGGTTTAGTATGTAGGATGCTAAACTAGTTAGTACCCCTCTGGCAGGTCACTTTAAATTATCAAAGGACCAGAGTCCCAAAACTGAGGAGGATAAAATCTAGATGTCCAGGGTACTATACTCATCAATGGTTGGTAGCTTGATGTATGCTATGGCATGCACTAGGCCTGACATTTCTCATGCAGTGGGAATAATGAGAAGGTTTATGAGTGATCCAGGTAGAGAGAACTAGAAGGAAGTGAAGTGGATCCTTTGGTATTTGAGAGGGACCATGTGAGAACCATTGTGTTTTGGTGGATTGGACACTACATTACATGGTTATGTAGATTCAGACATGGTAGGAGATTTGGACAGTAGGAGGAGCATGATAGGTTATGTATTTATAGTTGGTGATACAATGGTGAGTTAGATTTCATGGTTACAAAAGGTTGTGGCTTTGTCAACCACAAAGGCTGAGTATATAGCTGCCACAGAGGCAAGAAAGGAGATGATTTGGCTACAACAGTTACTTGATGAGTTAGGTCATAAGAAAGAAGTTGGGAGACTACACAGTGATAGTCAGAGTGCTATTCATTTAGCGTGAAGAACTCCACTTTTCACTCTAGGATGAAGTACATTCAGCTGAGATATCATTTCATCAGGGCATCTTTCGAAGAATATAAGTTAAAGCTAGAAAAGATTCATATGATTCAAAATCCTGTAGATATGATGACGAAGGCAGTCACAAGCAAGAAGTTAAAGTTGTGTTCAATTTTGATTGGCCTTCATGGTTGATAATGAAGGTTTGAGAATTTTTCTCAATAGGAACAGTCTCCAATTGGGATATTTTTATGGTGTGGAGCCTGTTTTTGGTCTTCTCAAATCAGTATTGAAGTGTGGAGTTTGAATTAGGAAGATGAAAGGTCATGAGCATTTCTTTTCCAGCCATGGGAAGATGAAAGGTAATGAAAATTTCTTTTCCAGCCGTGGGAAGATGAAAGGTCATGAATTTCAAACTGTTAAGGTCAGTTTTTGGACTTCTTAAAGGATTGTAATCCTATAAATATAGGTGTTAGGGTATCTTGAAGATATCTTGTGTGTTTAAGAGGTCTTGAGTCTTAGTGATCAAGAGGTGATCAAGAGTGATCAAGGTTAAGCAATTGGGTGTAAATTGTTGTTTAGATGTGGTTTAACATCTTTAGAATTATGTTGTGAGTTCATAACTGAGAGAAGAATGTGAGAGTTTTTTACTCTTGTTGATAATAAAATCTGAGCAAATTCTTTGTGGATGTATCCCACATTGGGTGAACCGCGTTAAATCTTGTCTTATCTTCTTTTTGGCATTATTTATTTATGTTGTTATATTTATGCATGTATACTTATGCTATATAGTTTCCTACTATTGTGATTTGAGGAATTGTTTCCACATATTTTTTCTCTAATTCCTAACAATAACCTTAGAAAAAATAAATAAAAGGGATGGGATAGGATTGACACAAGGGATGGATTGATCTAGAGGAGTGTTCGAGTGAGTTAACAATAAAAAAAATTGATACTAGGGTAAAATTGTCATGTTTTCAAGTTGATTTTTTCTCTTGCAAAACACATGACAACAACTAGATCTCACTTGGGGACTCATTATGGATCAAAAAAAGTGAGGAAAGGATGAGAATGGACTCCAAAATCTTAGTTTAAAATTTTTACTAGTGTCTTATCCATTAAGCTTTACAAAGTTTCAACATAGATAAGGATAGAATGAAAGGAAAAACATGCACACACAACAAAAGTAAACACACTACACAAAAAAGGGAAAAAATCACACAACATGAAATAGAAACATGTGCCTAAATCACCTGTGATACATGCAAGGGACATACCATTTTCATTGAAACAATTTTCTTTTCAGAAGTTACTCCAAAGGGTAACACTGAGTGATGATGTTCCATGAATCCATTGAATGGTTCAAGAAAGTAGCCTCCTTTCCTCAACTACTAATGAAAGATAGGTGATTTCATGATTGGTTGTATACTTGGAAGGAGTGAGCTTACATGAGATTTTTTATGCTAGAAGCTTCACTTAGAAATTCCATTGTCTTTGAAATCAGTTTTAGAGTGCAAATTTCCTTCCATGTTCACCCACATCGCCGATTTCTCATTTAGCATCTCATCATTGCCCCAGGAATGATTTTTATTTTAACTTTTTTAATATCCTGAGTTTTCTTATTTACCACATTCATTTTTATTGAAAAATATTTCATCAAAGGCCTTGGATTCAACCTTTTGTTCTATTCCACTATGAAGTATTTGAAAATTGAGTGAATAATGAAGCATAACCTCATACCTATATTGCATGGCCATAACTTGAGTAAATAGGTCAAGACTTATCTTAGAATATTCCATACCATCTGTAGCTTTCAATATATTTTCCCTAGACTCCTTTAAAATTTCCAAAAGCTCACCTTTACCTTCATTTTGAAATTCAAGGTAACCATTTAGAGGAATTGATTCATTGTCTTGAAGCTCATTACATTCCAATACTTATTTAGGTTGAGGATTCTCATCATCAAAGGAGTCAAGGAACTTTGTTTCAATATTTTTCAGATAGAAAGAATATTTTTCTTTGAATGGGAAAGAGGACACCTCACTTTCACCAACACATCCATCAATCATTTTCTCAGGAAGGACATCATATTTTTCACCCTATTTTATTTCATCATGAAATTTTTAAAAATTGGTTGAGAATTTGAAATTAGATGCACGCATGTCTTGAAAATCCATGGCTTACATAAGGAGTTCAAGGATGAGATGATGGTCTTCGATTTCTTCTATGATTCTTAGCATTTCTTCCAAATATTCTTCCTTTAAACCCTTCAAAATCTCCTTGCAAGTTGGATTTTATCCTTCATGGATGACATGATCAAGATAATATTCATCTTCAAATGAGAATGAGAACACCGCCTCATTATGGGTAAACACATTATCTGATCTCTCAACTTGGAATTCATCGAGAACAATTTCCTCTTCTTCCTGGCTTACATTATCTAGAAACTCAGGAATATACTCTTGTAACTCAAGATTTCTCCACCCTTCTTAATGATTAATGCCCCCTCAGAAAAGAATTCTGGGTCTTATCAAGATTGGAATCTCATCCTCCTCTTTATATGTTATAAAATGATTCATCTTCCCTCTATCTTGGTATAAGATTTTAGCTTCTAGATTTCTTGAATTTTGCATTGTGTATCTTATCCTTTTTGTTGGAAGAAAATTTTCCATATCTCCCTACACCGGAATAGTTACAAAAGACCAATTCATATGGATTTTTCATCCCAATTTTTGGAAAAATCTTCTACTTAACATTATTCAAAATGAATCCCAAATTTTTACCACCAAAATATTCATTAACACCTTCTTATACGTAAATTCAGTGAGATCCACTTATGCATCATTGATATTTTCCACAAGTGGGACCTCTTTTGATTCCATGGAGTAAAATGAGTCACTGGCTTGTGTCAAGGTTAGTCTAAGAGAATTTTTCACCTTTATAAGTATTACATTTTCATAAGCACCCAAATCTATTATACAATTATTCTATCAATATCTTTCAATAAGAAGGGAGACATATAAAGGATCAATCTTATCAGTATTTTATGCACTCATGGAAAACATGCTCTACGATTGAGGTATATGTGGGGTTGGTAGTAGAACTTTAGAGCTAGGAATAACATTATTGGTATTTGAACTACAACCCTTACTATGACATAAAATCTTCTTGAATTGCTTAAGATGATTTTGCAAATACTCAAATTCAGAAATATGCACTTTGAATTTGTTCACATGATCTATGATATCAAAAGAAAAATATTCAGACAAGGGGAATGAAGGCACTACTTTTGAAGTTAGGATAGGCTTGGGAGTGGGAGTGGATGTTTGGGAAAAATATAGTGATTTTGTAGGTACACTAGAGACTCTTAAAGGACTAGGTTTTGTAGAAGCATACTTACAATTGGAAGGTGATTTAGAAGACTTACTTGGAATAGCAGGTGACCTCTTACTTACCACGGGATCATGTTTCTCCAATGTGGGCTCCATGGAGGGTGGAAGTGGTGATCCTTGACTGATTATTTTATTTTTTAGATCTTCCAAAGGAGGATATTTGTACTTCTTCTTCTTCACAACAGCAAAGGAAGAATATCCTTTTTGAGACAAATAATAGGTGAATACTACACATGATAAATCAGGTGAATATTTGTCATCATCTTTGTCACCTCTATAATATTCATATAATCCAATTTGTACATCATTATCTACTTCTTTAATGTATAGGAAATCACTGTGTTTGATTTCTTGTTCAAGTCCTTATTTGTATTATTGATTTCTACAGATTGTATCGTCAAGTGGAGCTTCCATGGAAAGCCTTTGGGGTGTTCCAGAAATTTGATTCCTATCCTAATTTTGAAGAGGAATATTTTGATATATTTATTTATTTATTTCATTCAATTAATTTGATAACTTTTTGACAAGAGAGTTAGTGGTTCCTTCCTTGGAAAATCTACCACATTTCTTTCCATTTCGATTCTTCATATTTCTAGACAAAATTAGATCATTTTCAATATCAAATTCATCATCTTGGGTAAGCTGAAGAGTACAAGGTTAAAATATTTGTAAGATGAATCTATTTTTAGGGGTTTTTTAATTGATAAATAATATCTTAACATTGTCTTCATATAGTGAAGTTTCTTCTTGTATTTTATGGAGTGACTAGTTAATATGGGCCATGAAGTCTCTCATAGTTTCATTTGATTCTTTACTCATATGTACCAATTGAATGAGGATATATTGGAAATATTTGACTGATTTAAATATTTATATGAAATTTACTTTAATATCTCCCCGACATGTGATGGAGTGGGAGGGAAAGAGATAAAACCAATCGGCTGCCTTTTCTTGAAGTGATTCAATAGATAATCTAACAAAAAACATCATCATGTTCTATTCCAATAATTCTACATGATGTGATGAAGGAAAAGATGTGTTCTTTGGGAATTTATGTTCCATCACCTTCGAAATTTGGGAATCTTTCGGGAGCTTGTTAGTAGATCATGAAGAGGAGGTGTAAGAGAAAGAGGACCTGTATTCCTTTCTTATGGAATAATGCGTTGGGGTATTTTTGCTTCATCCACCATTGTTTCTTCTACTTCAGCTTCATATTTTACAAATTATTCTCCCAATTCTTCTTCTGATTCCTACTCTTATTCATCTTAACATTGTCTTCATATAGTGAAGTTTCTTCTTGTATTTTATGGAGTGACTAGTTAATATGGGCCATGAAGTATCTCATAGTTTCATTTGATTCTTTACTCATATGTACCAATTGACATGAGGTATCATTGGAAAATTGGACTGATTTAAATATTTATATGAAATTTACTTTAATATCTCCCCGACATGTGATGGAGTGGGAGGGAAAGAGATAAAACCAATCGGCTGCCTTTTCTTGAAGTGATTCAATAGATAATCTAACAAAAAACATCATCATGTTCTATTCCAATAATTCTACATGATGTGATGAAGGAAAAGATGTGTTCTTTGGGAATTTATGTTCCATCACTATTTACAAATTATTCTCCCAATTCTTCTTCTGATTCCTACTCTTATTCATCTTAACATTGTCTTCATATAGTGAAGTTTCTTCTTGTATTTTATGGAGTGACTAGTTAATATGGGCCATGAAGTATCTCATAGTTTCATTTGATTCTTTACTCATATGTACCAATTGAATGAGGATATCTTGGAAATCTTTGACTAATTTAAATATTTCTATGAAATTTACTTTAATATCTCCCCGACATGTGATGGAGTGGGAGGGAAAGAGATAAAACCAATCGGCTGCCTTTTCTTGAAGTGATTCAATAGATAATCTAACAAAAAACATCCTCATGTTCTATTCCAATAATTCTACATGATGTGATGAAGGAAAAGATGTGTTCTTTGGGAATTTATGTTCCATCACCTTTGAACTTTGGGAAGTTCTTTCGAGAGCTTGTTAGTAGATCATGAAGAGGAGGTGTAAGAGAAAGAGGACCTATATTCCTTTCCTATGGAATAATGTGCTGGGGTCTTTTTTCTTCATCCACCATTGTTTCTTCTACTTCAACTTCATATTTTACAAATTATTCTCCCAATTCTTCTTCTGGTTCCTACTCTTATTCACTAGGGAATTCAATGTTCAATGGTGGTTGAAAGATGGGGGAATAAAGGGGATTTGCTGGAGGAGTATCAATAGGGGTTTGAATAGGATTTCCATGGGTACCACTTGAAGAGTTAGATGGATATGAGGCTTGAGAGAAGTATTAGGGATTATATCTTATTTATTCTTGTGGATTTTGTAAATCCTCGAAAGTGGAATGAATGATTCTTCTTAACCTATTCAACTTTGTATATCTTATTTTACCTAGTTTGGGAAAATAATATAAAAAGAATATGAAAGGGCATTGTATAATGTGAAGGATCACTCACAAAAATATATAGTGGGTTTTATAGAAATGGGATTCAATGCAAATTTCTTTTTATCAATTTTTCATTTTTTTGGATTTTTTTAATATATAATTTTTATGAATTTTGTGGTTCATATTTTGGGTACAGAGTATGATAAATCTTGCTCACGGTGGGAGCCAAAAATTATTAGTGAGAACATTTTTTGATAGCAAAAAATGGTGGATTTATGCCAATGCTCTGAAACTAGTCCCTCTTCTTGAATGGGGTAGATCCATTATTGTGTGTAAAAAAAACTAAATTTTTTTACTAGCCTAAAGGTTGGGGATCCAACATACACACTCTAATGCTCCTGTGGAAAATTATTACAATGTATTGCAAGGGATGAATTTATTAGGTAGGTGGGAAAATAATAGTGGGAAATTGGGAGGGGGATTAATATTACATGTAGGAAAACTCATATGCTTGTAAATATTAATAAGAGCATATCAACACACATAATTAGAAATAATAACAAACTTGCTAATAATACCAAGACAAGATGGAATTATGAACACAAAGTTTCAATTATTCCCTCAACAAGAAAAAAATGAAACTCCTTTCTAATTTATTTGCATTCTCACAAAGTTGTACAATGCAAGGGAAAGAGGAAAACATATAGAGATAAAATAGAAATTTTATCACTTGTTTCTAGAGAGAATATGGGAACTAGTAAAAATATTAACCATCCTTTGAAATGAGGAGGTTATCTCAATTTATAGCTTTACATTTCAACTCTTCATCTACCCCCCACATGATTGTTCATGTCCGTATTCAACATGCAACTCTTTTTATTTCTAGGAAAGACATAATAAGTTGCCGTTTTATAATTGCAAAAGGGACTTTTACATTACAAAAATATCTTATAGTCACCTTAATGAATAAGATAAAAGTTGAGTTTTGGTGTCTGTGTGAAAAAAGTCAACTTGAAAAATTGGAAAATTGCACTTTCTCATTTCATTTGTTTTTTCTCCATTTTTTATATCAATCGAGTTCTGGTGTCTATGAAAAAAATGTAAACTTTCTTTCTAGCTTCATAGGGGGTGATAGGTTACATACTAAACCATCTACCTTTCTTCACCTCAGGAATGATATGGCTTTGAGGAAATTGATACATAAAGGCAGTCTCACTATATACATTTGTTAGTTCCTAGGTAACGATCCTAACCTTTCTATTGATTTCTTGATTTACTGGAAGGATGGTGGTTTTGTTTATAGAGGGGTTCATATTAATGTCTTTGGGAATGCCATAGCTGAGATCATTGGGTTAAAAAATTATGGCCTAATAATTCTTAAAGACAAATATAAAAAGAAACATGAAATTTCTATTTCATTGAAGTTGGGGAAAACATTATTACATATGACAATGGTATTGCTCACACCTACCTACCAGATAAATGGGCTGATGTCTACTTGGTTATTATGAAATATCTAACTCTTGAAGGTAAATTCCATAAAATATTTACTCACCACCTGTCCATCTTCAATTTTCTCCTCCATGACTAGACTATGAGCCTATATTTCTTTCTCCATATGTCACTCCTCTCGACTATTGAGGATTTCAAAAAAAAAGGTGGATATACCCCTTCACTAAGGCCTCATTATTATTCTTACCCAAAGAAGAAAACTTGTCATCCCTAATCAAGTCAAGGATCATGATTCTGACCAAAAAACCCTTGCTTCTTGCCTCAATAAAATCAAGAAGAATAAAAATTGTGTTAATCCCATATAGGGTGTTGCGAATGCCTTGTGTAATATCAAGAAGGGGGTTAGGAATTTGGGGGAAATTTCCAGCAAGAGAGATCAAAAGCTTGTTGATTGGTATGTCAAAATAATGAGGGATGAGTCGACAACGGATACCATTCTCATTGTCAATAAATCCCTCATACAGGAGCTAAAATATTGTCATCAAAGGATTGAAACCCATAACAAAACCATCAAGGGGATTCAAGTGTATTTTGTTATGAAGGAGAAACTAATTTCTCTACTTCAAAAATAGGTTGCTTCTAAGGAGACCAAAAACAACATGAAGTTGAGTCTGAGTTATTCTGATAGTGATGAGAAGGATAGTGGTGACAACTTGGGTATGGTTACGGCTGAAAATTAGTGTAAGTCTCAGGAGGAGGTTAATGCTAGAACTCAAACTGAGAATCAAGAGGGTAAACACCAGAAGAGATTCATTATCAAAGTTGCTAGTTTGAAAGATGGCGATCTGAGCTCCAGGACCTGAAGCAAGGATACTGAGAACTAATGGAGGTCATTTTTATGTCTTTATCTTTTCTATTTTTTTCCTTTTTTGGTCTCAGTTTAGTTACTTACAAAATGACTTTTTTAATATGTAAAATGTTTAGTTTGGATCTATTATGTGGGGACCTGGTTGTAAAGATTTTTTACTCTACCTCCTTTGTTTCGTTGGTGTTTTTTGTTTAAACTTTCTTGTATTATGCATGGGGTTTTTTGGTCCCTGTTTAAAACAAATTTTTTTTATCTTATCTAAAAAAAAGAGATAAAA
Source organism: Taxus chinensis (assembly GCA_019776745.2). NCBI lineage: Eukaryota > Viridiplantae > Streptophyta > Pinopsida > Cupressales > Taxaceae > Taxus > Taxus chinensis. Next base: position 219,184,948 of record CM034156.1, read on the forward strand.
TTCATGATTTCTTACAAAGAATAATTAGATAGGTGGTAGAGAAGAGGAGGAGGAATGAAAAGATAAGAGAAGGAATGCTCCACAATATGGATGAGGATGTTTCCACCTTCGATAAATATATAATCTGAAGGAGTTGAAGATAAAATCTTGCTCCATGATGGATCTCCATAACATTATCATGATCCGTTGGTGAAATTTACTTATTTGGGAACCTTTGAACACTTCCCCTCTTTTTAAAACTCTTTGAAATGATGAACTTTTCCATATTTCCTAGATGCACTAAGAAGGTAAGTGATAAAAATTGATGAGTATGTCATTGATAACAATGAATAATACCTTATTTTACTTGAGAGAATGATTCCAACCCATGAAATACCACCATTCCTTGCTGACCAATAATGAATATGAATGAGAACCTGAAACAACTTATTATATGATGTAAACATGATGATCCCATCACCCCAAGGACATTGATAACAAAAATTAGGAATCAACCCATATGATTCACGATTCATCTTTAAATCCTCTGTAACCATGACTTTTTCATTTCTTTTCCCATGAAGAGATATCCAAAGAGATGGTCACCACTTAGTGATAGGTGGAGAGTTATGGAAACTCACAATAGTAACATTTCCTATTTGAGACATCATATGCTCACTACACCTCTAAAGGTAGGGATTTTCTTTCCAGTTAAAGATTTGACCTCAATAAAATATTGAATTAGAAAGGAATGGAGAGAAGAAGCATGTGTGATCACATTGAGATCATTTTTTATCATTTAATATTTTTAGCATGTTACACAAGGGTTCCTATCCTTGCCAATTTTTACCAAATTTTCCACTTTTGAATGTTTTGCACTTGAAGGAGTGTCTTAAGATACCCAAAACCAACTTTTCCTTGGAATTACTATTTTTAGTAAGATATGTGGTAGGGAATTACTAAAAATATAAAGTGGTATACCTGATGTCATATTTAGATGAAACCAATCACAGAAGTTTACATAATTCATTTCAAAGATCTGTTCCAATTTTCATGAGATTCCTCCCACTGGAACCCTGGGAAGTGACGAGGTACCTCACTGCCCTTTCATTGTTGTGCCATGGCAGCCATTAATGTATTCCCTCATATTTTTATAAAGTGTTCTTTCATACCTCAGATTGTGATGAAATAGGCTTCACCAAAATATGGTTTTATTCTAGACTCTGTGTTTAACTATTTATCTCGACCTGTACATCGAAATGATGGGAAATTAAAGAAAAATATTCTAGTGCACAAAATGAGGGTTTTTTGTCATTAAAAATATAAAGAATCATTTAATATGTTTTCACTTTCTCTTTTGATTTGTTTTGAAAATAAGAAGATTGAAACAAATCTCACTTCAATTTGTTTACCGGATTGGGAGATATGAACTTTTCTTTGATCTAGGGAAAAAAGTAATTCTGGAAAAATTTCAGCATAAAATCTTGAAAAAATGAAAATTTCATGAATTATTTTTCCACTGTGATTATTAAAAAATAGAGGGAGGAATTTAGGAAGAATAATTAAGGAGAGAATTTTGGAAAAATTTGGCAAAGTTTCTGGTGGATTTTGAGAAAATGGAGGAAGATATCAAAAATGCTATCTCCCCGGTTTTTTATATTTATGTGGGGCACATAATTTGTACCATTTTTTCCCCTTGAAAAATGGATGAAAGGGACACAAAAAATTTTTGTATCTTGATGAGGAAAATTAGAAGACATGCGTTGTACAAGGCGCGAGCTGAAAAACTTGTAAAAAGTACATACAGAGCCTTCACAAGGTCATGTGGTGGGCCCAAGAGATCAAAAGGGGGAGGATTTCAAATTTTTACCCCTATTTCCCCTTGAAAAATGGACATGAGGGAAAAAAAATGGCACCTCAGCCTCATGCTGACACATGGAACTAAATTTTTTTTCTAACTATGAGAGCATACCTTGGGAAGTACCTTGAAAAAAATTTTGTTAGAGCTATCAAAGGTATTTTTAGGAATTTATTTATATGATTTTTATTTAAAAATAATTTGGAAAATAATGGGATGGGTACTGTGATCTATTTATTCCTGAAACACCCTGAACAATAGCCATTTTTTTAGACCGTAAGGTGTTCCTGCTAAAATTAGATTGTGGAAAGAAGTGCTTTGGTCGTGTGAGAAATATAAAAAATATCACCATGTAGCTCATTTAATTATATTTCCATTGGTATCATTTTTTACCTCCAATTCATTCCTAAGCTCTCGGAATCATCTTCTAAAGATGAGGTTTTTTTTTGAACTGCGAACTCCTTCACCTCCAAAAACCTACTTTCACTGAAGTTGTTCCTAAACCACCAAATATTTCCTAAACTTCAATGAATCACTTGCACAGTATTTTTATATGCTTTATACAACTAATTGATGAATTAATTATTTCAAATATGCTCCATAAGATGCACATCCTCCTTAGAAAGCCTAAACATAGCCATTTCTAAGTCACTGAAGGATATGTCTTGAGAAGAATTGAATTGGAAGAACTCCATGAGCCTATTTACATATTTATAACACTTGAAAAAGGTTATATCCAAATACATTAGCACTAAAAGGGATGGGATAGGCCTGAAAAAAGGGATGAAATGATCCAGAGTAGTTCTCGGGAGGGTTTACAATAAAAAAATTTGACACTAGGATAAAGTTGTCATGTTTTCAAGCTGAAAATTTCCCTTACAAAAACACATGACAAAACCAACCAAAGACTATTCTTAGAATAAAATGTATATATTTAAATTCTACCAACTTTTTTTAACCCAAATATGGTCCCCACATTTAAAATGTAACCTTTTTTAGAGTTGGGGGGATATTATGCAATAACAATTTCTAAGTAGATATTGCACCCAATACATGAAATAAAAGTGACGCCAATAGGTAAGTATCGGTAGGAATATTTTATTTAACATTCATTACTTCATTTCAATACTTTACTATAAATATTTCCTTTTAATTTCATGTTACACAGATATTTTACTAAATACCATCTCATGTTTTAGTATAGCGACACATAATGATCTTCAGTTGGGACCTATACGTGCACTATATATTTTATGTTTGTTAACCATTTAATTTATGCATGGGTTGTTGATGCATTATTCTCCTAAGAAGGTTCTCCAAGGGACCTAGCATGATCAATATTTGATCAAACTTGGTCATGTGGGATATACCACAACATTTGAGATATGTCCTTATTATCCGTAGTCACCCCATACATTCCTCATTTATTCCTTGTGTCCATTTATCCCATTATGTCCACTAGTTGTCTTTTATTGTGTTCCATTTTCCCTACTTTTTGTCACTTTGGAAATTCATGATTTATCCCTACTAATAGTATCAGTATGGCCTCCACTCCTCAAGTTTTTCTGTCTCTGAGCTTAGGGTTTTTTCAAGGTTATCACCATATCCCATGTAAAATTGTTCCTATTTTGGTTTTTCTATGGTTGAAACCATTGCACATGAGTGATGAAATCAAGTATATATAACCCTATCTTCCTTATTTTTTAATCCAATTGACAATCATTTGTGTATACCTATACTTTATTTTTTCTGGCACTATTTCACAATACTTCACACTTATTGATTAAATTTGGAGTCTTAGAGCTTTCCTCTTTTGCATTTAGGTCACCATAGTGAGTTAGGACTAGATATATTATTTTTTACCTTTATACTTATCCACCCACAGTGATTTTGTCTCAATTTTTTTGTCTCTAGGGAGGATTACACATCAATTGTCACAAACATACTATAGTTAAATATTTATAACCTTATTTAGTCTCTTATTTTATATATATGTGGTTATTTTCTTATTTTTCATTCATTAGTATAAGCTAGAGTAGATGCATCTTTGATTTGGTTTATTTAATTATCTCTTATTAATAAAAACCTTTGGTTGTTCCCTTTTTTTATCATAAAATAATAGTAGAACACCTATCTTTTTCTTAGTTTTAGGCAGTGGAAACCTATAAATATCCTAGAGATAGGGATATTATCTTATAGATTTAAAACTTTAGCACTCCTTAAGAACCTTTGTATCTACAAAGTGTGGTCAGGCTTATATTGGATCCCTATATTTGAGAATCCATCTACGAACCTCTCTTTTAACCATCATACAAATATAAATATATGTAAAAATCATAGTCAGTGTAACATTGGGAAGGGTTATATGCATTTACCATAAATATATAGGAACCTATGTTATATCATAAGGCATGTATAGTCATAGGAGATGAGACACCAGGTATAGATGAAAGTATATCAATATGAACTAGGGTTATAAAAATCTTATAGCTACATCATCAGTAATATCATGTAAATCATTTTTAATAATAGTAGTAGTAGTAAATACATTAGATGACATATGTTAGATAGCCATAGTAGAAATATATTCATTGTTAGTAGTTTTTGTGTCATTTTTTAGAAAGGTATCATGAATAGGGTCATAATGTTGAATTATAAATGCAAGTGTAACATTTACCATAACAAAAAGTTGTTCAAGTGTATAATGTGCTACTACACTAATTATTTCTTGTTTGATTAGAGTAGAGGAAATATAATCATGTCCAAGACGTATAACTTTATCACATCTAATGGAGAAATATTTAATCATGTTTAATGTTATTAGGATAAGTACAAATAACATCATCTCAGTAGTGTTATCCCGTAAAATTGACAACGGCAATTTTACCGATAACCATACCGAAAATTTTGTTTTGATCCCTCGTTAGGGATCCCGTATGTTCGGAACGTTGCAAAATCCCTTTCCGGGAAAATCTGGTTTCCGAACTTAGTCTTTTTTGGCTGGGCGCATGGAATGACTATGTAACACCAACTTTTGGTGCACCCCCTTTAAAGCCTTTGGCGCATATTTTTCAGTGTCAACACGCCTTTTGGTGCGCCTTGTATGTTGAGTCTTCCCTGCGTGCGCCAAGGCGCATGCACCTTCGTACTAACACAACTTTTGTTGCGCCATGTTTTGGTGTGCCAAAGGGCACACATAATCTCATGACGACATCCCTTTCGGTGCGCCAAAGGCGTGCTTAATTTCATGCTGGCAAATGCTTTCGTGCGCCAAAGGGCGCATGCTCTTCCATGTCGACAGCACCTTTCATGCGCCCTTTACAAAGTGGGTGGCGCATTTATGACTAGCTCATCTATATATATATATATATATATATATATACATATATAAAATTTGGGCGCCCAAATGTCATTATCATCAGACGCATAGCACGTGATTTTTTATTCTCTCTGAGCCTGTCAGCCCCTGCCTCGTCGTTTTCAATGCATTATGGACCCGTTTTCAATATTTTCACTATTTATCTGTGTAAGTGCTCTTGTCTCTTCCATGTGATTTGCTTTTTGGTTCTTGGTGTGTTTGTGGTCTGGTTTTAGTTTGCGTTTGGAGTATTGAAATATCAAATGTTGATCTAAGCCTCCTCCTTTTGCTATTATCCCTCCCCCTCTATCCAGATTTGCTTGTAGGGGGACTTGTCTAAAAAGCATAGTTTTGTTTCCCTCATCTTTGAGCTGTTTCACTGCCCAAATACCCTACTAAACTTGCAGAAGAGAGATGGAGAAAAGGATTTTTTTCCTATGGCGCACCAGTGCGTCTTGCAACATCAGAAACAATTGCGCCCCTTAGGCGCATCTGTCACCCTTGTAACATGATAAAAACCCGCGCCAATGGCACACCCATCTTGCCTGCTGCATCGTAAACTTATGCACCCCTAAGGCGCACCTCTTTCATATGCTACAAGCGCTAACCTTACGCCCTCTTTGGCGCACCAACCTTCCTTTCTACATCATGTTTCTATGCACCAATGGCACACCCAGCATCAGTGCAACACAGGCTTTATCCGCGCTAAGTACAAGGCTTTGAAGGCGTAGGCGCATCCCTCCTTACAGCAACATCATGTTGTGTTAACCCTTTGTGTGCTGTACCATGGCGCATGAAAAGTTCCTGTTACACAAACCTTACATGCGCCAAAGCGCGCACCAAGTCCCAGTGCAACATGAAAACTCTATGCGCCAAAGGGCACATCCTATCTCTATGTAACACAATGTTTTCATGCGCCTTTTATAAAATGCACTCTGCAGTATCTATGCGCCATGCGCCTTTGGCGCCATTTTAACCTTTGCAACACACCTTTCCTGTGTGCCTTACCTATTTAGCCCTATAAGCTGCAATTTTCATGTGCCCTGCGCCCTAAGCCTAATAATAACTAACTCCTCCTTCTGTTGGCACTTCAATGGGAAATCAAATGACTGATACAACCTTTCTACGTTGGGTTTCACTTCTTCTTCATGCAGATCAGCAACTGAGTTCAAAAGAACATATGTCTACATCCAGCAAGCTTACAGAGGAAGAAATGAAATATAAATATCAGAGGGTCAGAATGCCTGAGTCCCAGGCCGAGTGCAGCATGGACGTCAGAGATTCAGAATTGGGACATATTGATATGGAGAAATTCTGGGCCAGGACTCAGAAAGTCACAAGGAGTCCATGGATGGACAAATTAAGCGGCAGTGCCCTGCACTTTGCCGGAGGAATCCCCGTCAGCACCGTCAACAATGAATTTATGATGGTGGTTGCCCAGTGTTACAACAAGGACACAAGGTGTGTCGAAAATAGCAAGGGAAAAGTACTCATTAACCTCACTGCTCGTCATTTTGAGATAATACTCGGCATCCCTCACCACCGGCACTTTGTGGCCGTCAGCCAAGCGGAGTGCATTAAGGCCTTGGATGACAATGAGGATCAATGTATGTAACTAATGAACCAAGTCTATCTGAAGAACAAGAAGGTAATAACCCGGTGGCCCCAAATCATCCACCGCAACAACTTCTCAGAAGAGCTCAGCGACACCATTACATTCCTGAGCAGGGTCTTCGGGCTTTCTGATGCCCATTATTTCCATAAATGGATGCTGCGGTACTTAGAGACCATGAACAAGAATATGCCTAATCAGCACTTTTGCTGGGGAGAGATTATAAGCAGCACAATCTCTGAGCAGCTACAACAATTCAGCACAACGGGGACATTTCATATGAACTCCTATGTGGTCTACGCTGCAGCATCAGAGGGGGATTATCCAGGCCTGACGCGGAGTGGAGTTTGGCCTCAGGTCAAAATATACGAGTATTATCCAGAATTGAGGCTGGAGAATAGCATCTCCCAATTCACCAAAATCAACGATGCATTCTTCTACCACATCATCTACCTGCTGAGGCCGAATATGACTTATGGTCGCACGACCAAAAGCATAGTGGCAGCCATGGAGAAATGGGGAGCCCTGTTCACCCAGTTTCCTACATTCACCTATCTAAGGGCTGCCAACTTTTTGGGAGAGCCAACCAGGCTACCGAGGTATGCTGGACCTAAGCTGATTCTATTAGAACTGTCAAGGCAGCTAATCACATACCACGAGAAATGCCTTAAAAGAAAGAAGGGTGGAACTTCGTTCCCCCTCACAGTAGGCTGATATATATACTCTACCCACCATAAGGTGAAGGAAATGTTCGCGGAGCTGGAGTTACTCAATTTGAAACATGAATTCCCAGCCAGGCCTACCTTCGATCCAAGGAGCTGTCTACCAAGGGAAAAACTTGATCCAATCCATGTTCCTCAGATCGAGGATATTTATATTGACGTCCTCCATGGGGTGGAGCTCAGAAGGAAGGATCATTCTCACCTAGCATTGGCAGAAATCATCCAATATGGGGTAGGCATTGTCCCCAAAGGCTTCTAAACTATGGAAGATGAAGTAGACAAGGTATACACTGACATAGATGGGGACGATTGGCCCTTTCCGGCCATTGATAGAACTAAGGCTCCTCAGACAATTGAGGAGAGGGTCAAGGAGACTCTGCGGAGGACAGAACATTGGTGCCGGATGAACAACCTAATCTACCTCGGGGTTGATTTCACAACATCCCCATTGGGCAACGCACCTCCACAATCCAAAAAGTAGCCTAAAGGTAAAGGAAAAGGTGTAGAAGGTGAATCCAGCACCATTTAGGAAGAAGCCCCTGAGAGTCCTCCTTCCACGGCACCCGAGCAGGTAATAACTATGGATTCGCCAGAGAAAGAAGCAGAAGAGGATATTCCCATTGGCCCATCCACTCAGGATGTTAGCATGGCTACAACAACCGAGGTCCCTTCTATCCCTTCTTCTTCTCTTCCTTCCCCTCCTCAAGTGACTCAAGCGACCATCCCTTTGGTCATATCCTCTTCTGTCCCTTCTTCTACTATGTTCCCCCACGCTTCTTCGTCTATCTTTACTTCCCTCACGGATCTTTCCCCCTCCATTCCTTCCCTCATCTCTGAGCTCCCTTCCCTTCCTATGTCTTCCTCAGCTGCAGTATCCCTTCCTCCCGTGGGCATTTCTTCGGCTATTCTCTCCATGCTGCCTCCACATGTCTCCACGTTTTTCCCCTCTACTTTTACAGCTGCCCCATTCTATGTTTCCAGCCCTTCCCCCATAGGTCCAGCCTGGATCTCCCAGTAGCTAAGTCATCAAAAGAGGGAAGTTCCCATCGCTCCAATGGAATTTTCTGTAATCCCATCTAAGGTGGTGAAAGAAACAGAAGCCCGTCACACGCTTCTCTCAAAGTGCTATAGGGGAGAGAGGGTTATGGAGATTGCAAACCCCAATCCTCTCAAGGATAAAAAGGATCTGTCTCCGACAGATTTATACTAGTGACCCAAGTCACAATGGGGACATCTTCTGAAATTCTTCAGGGGGAGGCCCTTTCCGCAGTTGACACCCTCTGCAAGAAGCTTCAGGAAATCAAAGGAAGAGAAAAGGCAATTAAAAGAGCAAAATAAATATCTGCTCCAAGCTTTACAGAAGATGGGCAGTGTGCCCCCCACAACTGCCGCCAAGACTTCTGAGCTTCTTAGTCCAGGAGAAAATTAATGAGTTATGAAAATATCGGCGAGTAGGGTATGGCCGTTTCCGCTTGGAGGAGCCAAATCCTCAAAGATAGTGAAAAAGTAATCGCCGAGTTCTCTAACTTGTATCTGAAGCATCAATAAGGTGAATAAAGAGCTCCAAGCGTTAGCAGGGACCCATATCTAAAGAGCTGGAACATGCTAGACTGCAGCACGAGACCTTCCAACAAATGTTCGACTATTCAGTCGAAGATCTAGTCAAGTTCGGTGTCTTCGGCCATCCCAGGGCCCTCAAGAAAGTCATGTCCACTCTCGATTACCGGGTGGATCAGCTGGAATTTGTCCTAGAAAAGATTGAAAAAGTGAAGGAAGAAGCCCTGGACGCGATGCACCAAATGGAACGGATTGTCCTTAACATGTCGCCAGGGTTACTTACTCCTTCCTTCACTTTAAGGAAAGCTGATGAAACCACCCAGATCTTCAAAGAGATTGTTTCTCAAGGGATGGGGTCAGAGGTCACTTTTGACGCAAGAGTCTATCAACAACCTGCTGGCCTGCCAGGGGACTTCATTGGGTTACTCATTGAAGCAGAAAAAGACTATTCCAAACTCCCCGAGAAGCTCATAGATGAGCGGGAGACTTGTGAGGCAATCAGCGAGTAGGCACAAGGATCCTTCCCAGGATCAACTAGGGCCAATGATCAACAAGTTTATGGAATACCGCTCCCAATTCCATATCTCGTCACCTGAGCAGCAGCAAAAGCAGGTTCACCCCCTTTCGGCCGCAGGATGATGATGACGAATAACTGCTGCTTCTTCTTCTTCTTCTTCTTCTTCTTCTTCTCCTTCTTCGACTTTCTCTTCTTCGTGTTTTTGGAAATATCTGGAGTGTGTTGACACAAATGATGACATCATCCATGTTGCACCATGGGATGATGTCATGCATCAAGTTGTCAAAAGTCAACATGACTTTTAGATATTTTGTAAATATCTTTGTAAATAAGTTGTTGGCTCGTTTTTGCCTTCTTTTCCCTCCTTCTTCTATAAATACCCCAATACTTGTTGTATTTTGCATGGATGAGATGAATATCTTTGAGATGAAAAATAGAAGTGAAGAAAAAAGACTTTGAGCTTTCTTGTAACAGAATGAAAATATTAATACAAATATTTAGACTTTTGTGCTGAATACATGTGTTATTTGCATTAGATCTTTCTTATGTCAGATCTGTATGTGTTTATTCTGTTAGAATCATATCTTCTGTTTTATTGTCATTTATTCATCATCAGTATTGCTTTGTTTGTTTATGCAAGTAGGTTTGGCTCTGTTTACTACCAATCCAAAAACATAAATCTTCTGACCCTTCTGCTTTGGAATTCATTTCTTTTCTTCCTTCGGATCTGTTCTTCCTTTATCCTCTCTTACATTCCTTTCTTTTCGTGGTTGGTAATACACCCCCTACTGGGATGAGATCCCAAACCCCCGAAGGTAGAATATTGTGAGACTTGCATAGATTCCTGCTGGTAGAATAGCAATAAACCAGTTTCACTTTGCTGACTCAAAGAGGGGCTATGCCCTGCACACTGTTGGCTCGTCTATCCATAGATATGTCTAGGTGACAGATTTTCAGACCAACAAATAGTAACCACAATAAAAGTATATATCATGTAAAATAGGAGAATACATATCATTGTGTTAAATGTCATGATGATCATTGTTAATATCATCAAAAAATATTAACTATTGTTAGATTCTATAACATGTGCCCATTGAATACTAGGTATAAGTTTTATCGCATAAGGAATATGTTTTCTAGCAGAAAACATATAGAAGACATACTCACACAGTACATTAAGATGAACTTACTTGGATTGTATGAGTTGTGAAATAATGTGTTTATGGTAAGGGTTAGTATCAATATACTCATCAAGAGGTACAATAAAACAATAGGAAGGAGCCATGATTAAAAAAAAAGGTTGGGATAAAAGTATACAATCCAAATACGGAACTCTAGGGAAATTAGGGTTTGAAATAAGGTTAAAGATTCAATATCGAGTGTGGTTCACACAATATTCACACCATAACTAGATTATAATAAGTGTTATGGTCTATAAAAACTAAGAAGGGTATACAAATTAGAAGCATGTAGATTACTACAATTTAATTAACATCCAATTTAAACTATACATGACCAAAATAATGCATTCTAACTTGATATTAACTAAATAATTGATTAAAAAATAAGAAAATTATTTGAAATAAAATAGGAGAGAGAATTAGATGATTTAGGAAGATTATAGAATGATATTGACGTGCAAGGAAATGGAACATGAGAATATGGAACTTTGGAGCCTACATAAAATATTATGAAGATGGAAAATGTTTAGGTACAAGACCATATAAAAAAATTTGGGTCTAGGCAGGAATTTTTGTAACACCTCTTTTTAATTCATCAAAAAGTAAGGGATTTTTTTATATAATAAATCGTTTAATACAATTTATGCCTACAATCAATTTAATACGCAAAAATTGAATTCTAGCATACAAGAGTTATAAATCCCTTAAGCTATCTTACGCTAAAATGATTAACATAATTTACAAAAATTAAACTAATCCAACATGAATTAATGTTTAGAATCCAATTAGATAATGTATGATAACCATGTTAAACTGAAAGGGTTTACAGGTCCTACTCGATCCCCTCTCTCAAACACTCATTATGAGCCAATACACCCAGTGTATCATTTGGTTAATTATTATTATAGGTTGAGAGAACTTGTTAGTCTTCTTAGCATCCTTTGGATATTTACTGATGTCACTCACATCCAAATCTTGATACTTAGGCTATAGACTTGGTTAAAAAACAATGCATCTAGTTATATGTAATACTCTAGCCATATTTATTTGGCGTTGCGCTAGTAAGTTGGTTCTGAGGCTATACATAAGCCTAAAAAAAATGTCTTTCCTTCACCTCACAACTGTTCTAGTAATATTCATCAGGATTTTTCTCCATTGTTTAAGTTATTAATTTTACTCTTAAACTTCTTAAGTAATCATGTAGTTAATTACTAAGATCACACACCCAAGCCATAAGTCTCATAACTCAGCTTTTGGGTCATGCGGCTCATGCCAACACCACTTCAGGAAACCTACAAGAAGAGATAATTCCTTCTAATGTATCCATTACATGTCTACCCCTTTACTTGTATCCAACCCAAAATTATGCGGGTACGACATAAAATACATGAGATTCATGGCATGTTTTCTATCATCGGTTAATATTCATTATGTTATCTAATTCATTTTGTAATCATGTAAAAATTAGGATCTACTAAGCCTGATGATAGTACATTGAATGAACCATCTTATAATACCTATGGGAAAGGTTACAAATGTGTGATGACTTACATCATCACACTTTGTCACCCTTCCTGTAGCCATTCCAAACTAGTTCAGTCAGGATACTATTGCATTTCTTTGTGACACTTAATTGTAGATTGAATGAACTCATAGTTATTCATTCATAATATGAAAGGTACATTTAATTTTCTACACATCATTTATTAAAGTTCATAATGCAGCAATGAGATATCATAGGTAATGAATATCTCTTCCATATTATTACGACATAGGGTTATTGATATCTTTAACTCAAATAATCATTAAACATATGATTAATCAATGTTTATATATCATTTTAAGTTATAGTTAATCATGTTTTTTATAGATAATGTTTAGAAAAGGCTTCAAGGGCTAGATATAATGAGGTATTACAATGAAGCTCTTGAACAAAAAACATATCTACTAAAAAAAGACAAAAAATTACTCAAGTCAAAAAGGACTTGACTCCGAAGGAGAAAGGTCTTCATTACAAAAAACCAGTCCACTAAAACACAAAATAGGAACAAAACCACATAACATAGTCAGCAAAAACACCGCAAAAGAGCTCCTACATATGATTTCTTCTATTCCTTGAGCTCAGCCAAGCAAGTCTCCATTTGGTTTTTGTCATACTCATCGTCCAAGCTACTAATGGAAATTTTCATTCTTTCTCCTTTATCCATAGCCATCTGTCATTCATTGAAGATAGCCTCGACCCCCTATGACTAAGAACAACAATCTCTACACTAGACCGCTGTCATCCCCCTAATCAAGCTCCTATTTTTAGCTTTTACCTTGATTAACCATATCCTCCAGGGCCTATAGTCTTGTACTAGTAAGAAAATTTATGAGCAGTGTTACCATCCATCAGGCCTGTCATAGAGTTATTCTCCACGATCTGAACTAATAAGATGTTGTAGTTTTGTCATGCACTGCATCCAGGTATCTTTTTATCTTTTTCCTTCATTTTGTTAAGCCTCTTCCTATCTAGCCAGAGAAAAGTTAATCCTCCCAATCATCCCCCACCCTAAAAACAACACCCCTAGTTTGAGGAAATGGGGTACCCGCATTAACCAATAGGATAATCAACCCTTGGTGAAGGGGAGCCTCCATTTTTTAGCCTTGAAATCCTTCATAGAAATTTGGAGTAGATTATACAAATAAAAGGGAATACTCATCTTAATTCCCCTCCTGAAATGGTTGAGCAGCATGAAATGTTACGAATGGAGCTTCATGTACTTACCATCCAATGTAATATACTTCATGACATAGAAGCGCACCTCTTACCATCTTCTCGAGAGTGATTTTTATGTTATTCCATCCTCCATAGAGAAAATTCTCTCATCATCCTCCAGGAAAATGTAAACTTCATTTTGGAGCCCTTTTTTATCCTTAAAAACCTTGCTACCAACACAATCCATGTCAATAACATGATCAATCATCTCCTTAGATACCAAGATACAAATACCTTGCATTGTTATAACACCTTTATCCCACACAAAAGAAAAATCCTTCGACAAATTCTCATCAAAACCTTTTGATTTTTAGAGGAATGAAGTAATCCCCCCATTCTTGAAGATATACCAAATAACATAATCGCTTTCCAGAGATGAGCACAAAGAAGGTTCAACCCTAACCCTATTTCCACCCATCTTGTAGAACCATAATTTATACCTGAACAAAATAGTGGTTAAAATGCCCAAAAAAAAAAACTATGAAATAAATAAATGACCTAATCTCCCACACAATCAAAAATGATGGCAATGATATGTCGAATCACCCTCACATGCTTAAAAACACTACTTTTCCATATTAAGGAATGTTTTAGTACTAACAGGAAAATACACTTCATCTCCCCAGAAAGAATTATCATGAGCTCAAATGCCGAAGTTAGCTAACGTATCCGCACATGAATTAGCTTTATGGAACACATGGTTGAGTTTAAAATCTTTAAACTTAGTAAAAATTCCCCTTATTTCCTCAATAATAGAATTAATACTTAAATGGTGCTTGGAAATATCCTTCATAGCATTTATAATGTATAAGGAATCACCTTCTATAAGAATATTTTTTATTTGCAAAGTAATAGACCATTTATGCCCTGAAGAACGGCATAGGCTTCAGCATAATTATTATTTTTATTTCCAATGGGTTCAGCATAGGCTAAAATAAGATATCCCTTCTCATTCCTTACAATGCCACTAACACTGGCTAATCTATTACTTCCTTTAGCAACACCATAAAAATTGAGTTTCATCAATCCCACCCTAGGTTTTTCCCATTTAGCATTGGCTCTTGAAACATTCTTCCATATAGAAGCTTTTTGGATACACTTACTAATACCCAAAGCTTGAATAATCTCTTTTTCATGATTAGGATATCCTTTTTTCTCTTTAATCTTTAAAATATATAGGTTATTAACCATTTCCCCAAGGATGGTTTTCCCCGCTGTAGTTGAGATTTTTCGTTTCTCCCTAAAAATCTTGTTATTCCTTTCTAACCATAAACCCCATAAGAGATGGGGAAAGACAAATGATCATGCCTTTGAGAGGTTGCATGAAGAAAAATGACTTAACCATTGTGCATACTAGTCAGTAAAAGACTCCAATAAGACCCAAGAGACCTAAAAAACTCTCAAAACATTACTAAGAACTCTTTGGGAAAAAGGACAATGCAGGAAAAGGTGTTGAACAATCTCAGTGTCATTTTTACAAAGGATTCATCTATTCGGATTCATCGTACCTTTAGCCTAAAAATTTTCAATAGTAAGAATCTTATTTTGAATAACATGCCACATAAACAAATTAACCTTTGGGATAAGAGTATTATCCTAAAGATTTATCCATAAAGGGTTAGGAGGAGGAACATTTTTCTACACTCCACAACCAGTTTTGATAGAATACTCCCCATCCTTAGTCAAATCCCATTTCAACTCATCCACTTTTGGAATATAAGGAATATGTACCCCCTCATATTAGTATTGAAACTTATTAACACTTCTCAAACTTTTTCATCTTCACTTTCCCACACAAAAGGCTTCCAGGACCTTCCATACTGCTAGTTTGCACCCAATAGTCACTTTGAAGGGTGCATATTGATGATTTAAAGCTAATTTCTAAGTTTTCTGATTGTCTTTGATTTGTTAAGGGTTCTTCAGTGAGCCACCGATCATCCCAACATTTTATCCTCATACCATCCCCTATCATCCACTTACACCCTTTTAGTAACAAACTCCTACGTTTGTACAACCCATTCCAAAAAAAATATCCCTCAGGGAGAACATCATTAGAGATCAAATAAGTTCTACCAATATACAAATATTTAGCCTTTAGAATCTTAGCCCATAAACCTTCCTCGTGTATGAGCCTCCACCCAAATTTATCGATTAATGCAAGGTTCATAATTTTGATATCCTTCAAACCAAGGCCTTCAGCACTCTTTGGATGAGTTATTTTGTCACATGCCATAAGAGGAAGTCTATCCTTAGTTTATGTTCCTAACCAAAGAAATATTCATTGAATCTTTGTAATAACATTTCTGATCTTGGTTGGAATTCAGAAGATTAGACATCAGGTAAACTGCTAAGCTCTGTAAAGAAATTTGAAGTAATTGTAATTTTCCAGCCTGGGATAACAAAGTTCCTTTCCATGTGGCTAACTTCTTGTAAAATCTGTTGATAAGAGTATTCTAATTGTCCAGAACCATTCTTCCTTTAAAAAGAGACATAATAGATTAGAACATGGGAGAGATTTAATTTCACATTCTAAAAAAACAACAATTCTATTATGAGTATCTTCATCAACATTCAAAAAAATAATAGAACTTTTGCCGAAATTGATAAGTTGGCCAGTAACCTCCTCAAAGTCTTGGAGAATATCCTTGAAAGAAAGTGCTTCAAGAATAGTTTCCTTACCCAAAAGAAAAGTGTCATCCACAAATTATTGCAAGGTTATTGGGTCCAAACCATTCGAAATTATTAAACCCTTAATCATCATTTTTCGGTTTCGGTCAACACACCATCTTCCTAAAGTTTTTGCCACAATTATATAAAGAAAGGGTGATAGTGGATCCCCCTGCCTCAAACCTCTCCCTGATGAAAAAAACAAACATTCATACTTACCATTAATAAGAATGGAGTATTTTGGGGTAGATATACATTCCATTATCAAATTAATGAAATGATCATTAAATCCTAGTCTTCCCAAAATAATTCTAAGACATCTCCATGACACCCTATCATATGCTTTATTCATATAAATTTTAAACATCATAGCCTTTCTTTTATAAATATCCATAGAATGGATGGTTTCATGAATAGTAATGATACTATCCAGAATCTATCTACCTTCCACAAAAGCTCCTTGATTAGTAGATATAAAATCCTCCAACAAACCTTTAATTCTCAAAGAGATTATTTAAGTAATAATATTATAGACAGTATTACATAAACTAATGGGTCTAAAGTTAGAGACTTTCTCAGCACCATGAATCTTTGGAACAAGGTAAATAGAACTATTATTTACCTCTTTCAATTGTTTACCATGCAAGAAGAAATCTTGAACGTCTTCTTCAACATCCACATGAAAAATCTTCTAGAACTCTTGAAAGAAAAATGATGGAAAAACATCTAGCCCAGGGGATTTTTCTCCTTCTAGATCAAACACAACATATTTTATCTCTTGAGGAGATGGAATTTTTACCAAATTGACATTTTCCTACCAAGAAACTACCAGATGAAAAAGGTTAGCAATATTTCTCTCCTTAACCGGATCTGGATCCCTTCCTGTAGCCAATAAGTCAGAGAAAAAACTTATAAATTTATTATAGATCTCTGATTGATTTTTTAATTTCACCCCTCTCATGTCCTCAATTTCCACAATATTTTTATTATTTTTATGCATTGAAGATGTAATATGGAATAATTTAGAATTATTGTCTCCTTCCTTTTACCACATAACCATTGAATTATATTTCTAGTAGGCCTCCTCTTTTACTTCAAGGTTATGAAATTATGACGATAAATATTTCTCTTTTTCCCTTAGATCCTGATTTAGACCCTGAGATTCAATCACCTCCTCAATTCTCTTTATATCCTCAAAAAATTGAGTTTTTTGAGAAAAAAATGTTACCAAAAGTTTCCTTATTCCAAAATTTCATTCTAGCTTTCACATTCTTCAATTTAGACACCAATTTAAACATAGCTTTACCTTTCACATTAATTTTCTAGCAAGATTGGATCTCCTTCTTGATATCAGGATGAAGGAGACACATTTTAAGAAATCTAAAAGGTCTCCCTCTCATACAGTACCATTAGAACTGTCCAGATTGAAGATGCAAATTGGGCTATGGTCAGAACTAATTCTAGGCATAGCAAGACAAAATTCCCCCAAAGCAAGATAAAGCCAAGAAAGATTGATGAGAAATCTATCCAACTTTGTTTAGATGATACCATCTCCAACCCTCCTATTTGACCAAGTAAATTTTTCCCCTCTTATTTCAATGTCCACCAAATTATAGTCAGCAATAAAATCCAAAAAATCTCCTATATCATCACTGTAACCATTTTTTCCACCTTTTTTGTCTTTAGGGATTAAGTTAGTGTTAAATTCCCCTCCCATCAACAAGTCCACATCCTTAAATTGACTAAAAAATGCATAATTTTAGACCAAAGCTTTTTTCTATCAACAATAGAGTTAGGAGCATAAAAGTTGGAAAATATCCATAAAGAACCAATATCCTTTTCTTTATAAAAAATTACCATATTGTGAGAAGACTGAAGTAACATTGTACCTTACCTTTCATTTTTTTTAGAAAGTTGCAACACTACCCAAGGCCCCCATAAAAGAAACACTCTGCATTTCTTATCTAAACCACACTTTATTCTTACCTTCACCCATTTTATCTATAGACAATTTGGTTTCTTGAATCAAAAGAATATGAGGATTATTAGATTTCCTAAAATTAGATAACATACTCTATTTATTGGGATTATTCAAACCCCTTATATTCCAAGAAATCATCTTCATATTTCTTTGTTTGGGGGAATCCTCTGCTCAAAAGAGTGATGTCTTCCTGAGTCAATTTCCTTTGTTGTTGTTTTTTCCCTCATATCCCTATTTTACATGTTACCTCTTTTTAGGAAGGGATACCCACAGTCTACTTTAGATTTTTCTTATTTCTAAACAATCCTAGTATTAATCTTCTTTTCATCCAACTCCTCTGAATTCTTTTCCAAATTCAATAAACAAGGCACAAACTCAAGATCTAAAGGAACCTCCTATGCTTTTGAAGATGATTCTCCTCCCTTGGCTTGATCCTTCACTTGAAAAATAACTTCATTACTACACATAGACTATTTTGGAGAGGCTTCCTTGTTGAACTCAATGGGACCCTCCTCCTTAGAGCTCTCATGGACATAGACCTGAACCTATTTATAATTTGCAAATGCAACTTAGTAATATCGTAATTTTGGTCACACTAGATGGTTTGCTAAAGTATCTTATCAAATTAAAATGATGTTATCATATTTTAATGTCTCATCTTTAAATACATCCATACTCAAATCATATGTTAGAAATCATAAAATTATACTTTCCATATTAAAATCACATTCTTCTATAATATCAACAGCATAAAACTTTGTATAATCAAGGTATGTTGTTAAAACAACAATATATATATACATATTCATAATATTGAGGTTAAACCTCGATTTCAAAAAACATAAAGATATTTAAAATAATAATAAAATACAACATGCCTTAATTAAATTTCATACATCATGTGAAGTAATTTCTTTCTCTTTTACAATAAAAGTACATTTATGATATTCCTCATTCAAATTAATGTCATTAAAATACAATGCATTCATCACAATTTAATCAATGTTAAGTAATTTTATCATAACCAGAATTTATTTATTTTTGCATTACCTTTCAACCTGCAATCTAAAAATGGGGAACTGAAACATGGTAAGTTACATTTGAATTGGCATGGGATTGCACCCTTTTCTCTAATTTTTTCATAAGAAGTAATTGTAAACCTAATGAATGATTTGATGACATTAAACATATCTGAATAATATTTTATGTATTATTACACCTTATTAAATAAATAAAAAACACACAAATCATGAAAAATAGAATACTACAAAAATTCATGATATAATTATAAACTATGGAAAACACAGTACATATGGAAAGTAAATGAATACAACAAACCCTCCTGTAATCCTCCAAAGAAAACCTCAAATAGGTAGTTAAAAAATATGTTTGTGTAACCTTGTGAATAGATGTGGGTGCTCTTGAATGGTCTCCAAAATGGGGATGTAGATTGCTACAAGAAGTTGGTTAAAAGAGATTATGTATGTAAATTGACAGAGTATACTTGTAAAACAATTAAGGAGGGTCTGAGAAAATACAAGCTCACATTTTATAGAGGTGGTAGGGGTTGGAAGTTGACTACAAATGGGTGAATGCACATGCTAAAAATATTAGAGGAGATTGCAGCAGTTATAGGACATTTGGGGGAAGTAATGGAACTTATTAGTAGAAATTGCATTAGGAAAGGTGGTTGTACGTGTAATTCAATAACCCCCACCTTTCTAGGATTCTAGAAGTGCAGTTGACTAGACTGGTGGAGTGGAGTTCAAGTGGCTATTGATTGAGAATCTAAGTGGTAGTTTACTAGGATGTGCACACACTAATTAATTAATCATTTATTTAATAAATAATAATTAACTTAGATAATAGAAAGACTAAGGATTAATTTAATTAATCCAAATGGGGTACAATACACACGATTAATCAATTTAATCAATTAATCACAAATGGGTGAATAATAGGATGTACTAGGAAGAGAACTAGGATAAGAGGGAAAAAGGTGTGTAATTTTGGGGTGTCTACATTTTACCATATTCAAAGTGATATTACAAAGTAATAGTGCTTTAAAGATAGTTGACACATGCAGATTAGTGTGCAGAAAGCTATGAAGCATTTGAATGCCCCAATAAGTAGGAAGTAGTGAAACATTAGAATTCCATGACAAGTAGGTTAGTAGAGGAATGCCCCCTCAAGCGGGTGAATGACATAGTAATGAGGTTGACGATATCTTAATAAGAAGAATGCAAGGGATTGAAACAAGTATGGGAAAGGATAGTTCTCGTAGCATGAGCATCATTTGGAGAATAATTTTTGAGAAACCTTATTTTTGTTTTTGCACAATAGAGTTGTCAACATGATTATGAAAGAATAAAGATGGTTAACCCAGATGTGTATAAACAAACACACACAATAAAGAAAATATAAAAAAAGAAAATGAAGCCAATATATAGAGTAGGTGTAGGCATCAGGGTTATAAAAGAACCAAGATGTAATCACACTACTTATTAGTGGTAAAAAAAGTAAATATCAACAATGCAACAAAAATTCAAAAAGTATGAAAATCAACTATGCCCCTTATGTGTGAAAAAATGATGATTAATTAGATGCAAATTATTTCAAGTGGGATTATGATCAGACTAGAAGTGTGGAGTTAAATTGAATCCTTATGGAACTCTTGTTGGATTCGTTGTGAAAATGATCAAAAATAAATTACCCTAGGTGAAGTTATATCATGAAGGAAAAATAATTTTGTGAATTTCCCCAAGAAAAGTTATCATATCATGAAAAGGGAAGAAAATGATAGTTGTAAGCTTGGAACAATAATTAGGGTAATAGATAAAGGTATGAAATTTATCAAGATTGTATTAAGATTTTAAACAATTCACTTCAAGGATTTTCCAATTGTAGGATTTCTGTGATAAGTGAATCTTTGTTTGGAAAAAATTAATAATTTTTTTAAAAAAAAATTGATTTTTGAAAATTATGAAAAGTAAATACAAACAAAAGAAAATAAAAATGAATAAACAATAAAAAGGAAAAAACTTCATGGCTTAAATAAACTAGGAAGAGAAACAAAACACATGCAAGTGATATAAGGACATGAAACAAGAATTGAAAACAAACCCAGTATGAACATGAAGGAATTGCACCAAAGTTATATGTGAAATGAGATGCGAATAAATTTCCTATAATTGGTCTACAACAATGGTAAAAAATTACAGTAAAATATGAAACTAAAATAAGTAAAAACATTGACACAATGTTGACAAACTGTAATAATACAACAAAACATGTAAAAATTGTAGGAGGAATGACGAATATCTCGAGGAAATCCATGAGCATCAAAACATTGCACTCAACCGTAAAATGATGTAGCTTCAAGATCAAAGAAATAAATCACCCATGAGAGAAATGTGCATGCATTAAGGGAAAAATGACTCAAATGCCATACTCTATTCGATTCCACTGCTTAAGATGAAAGGTGTACATATAGTAGTAGGATGTGTAACTCCCCCAAAAATGTAGCCCTCAAGAGGTGGGAGTTGCATTCCCAGAATAACCGGTCAAATGTAACTCCTATGACGTGTGTAAGGCCATAATGACACCCTAGGTAACCTAAGCATGGTGAATCACCTATGTGGAGGAATCCCATGCACTTAAAATATGTGCATAGTAAATATCCTACACCAACACCCCCTTTGAAGCATAGCTTAGGTGGACACATAGATGAAAACAAGGAGAAGTGGGTCCCAACAACAAGCATGATGAGGTACCCATGTACAAGAAACTCTTGAAAAGTGGAGTAAAAGGAGAAAACCTAGTGGGAAAAACTCCTCCCCAAAAGAGAGACAAGTTGACTCTCTAATCTAAGAAAGATGCAAGGATGGGTCCCGGCCATAGATGAGCCTATAAAGGTACCCATGTATAAAGAGGAAATCTCTCAGAAATAAGAAGAAGAGAGAAGAAGAGGGAGATGAGAGGAATGCAAAAGATTCCATGGAAATATCTGAACTCTACAGCTTTAGGAGGTCTCCCAAAAGAATGTCGATCACAAGATCCTCTACCTCTAGACTAAAGAAGAGCCACCCGCACTGAACTATGTGTCTTCCCTTAGGAAGACCAAAATGACATGTTAGAATTCTTCCCACTCTATGAAGGAAACTGAAGGAAACAACATGAAGAACTCTGAGTCTGGTCCACGAAAGTGTGACATAGGTCTAGCAAGTGAGTGCAAAGGAACTGAAGGTAATGTCACGAGTGTAGAACAGTCAAAGTATGAAGGGTGAACACCTATAGAAAGGATGTCCAACTGATGTGAAGGAAACAAAGCATCCCCCACAACAGAAAATGGATCCACAAGCAAGGGTGGATCAATGAAGGTCTCCAAAAAGCTGGAAGTGGTAAGATCCCTAGAAGGGGCACTCCTAACAACGAAGATGATGAAATCCTCTGAAATACCTATAGATGGATGAGTAACCTGCAATACATCACAAGTGTACTCTATGAAAAGATGATAAAGGTCGGCAAATACTCATCCCAATGAGGGGGCTCAACAAGTAAAAGAGCGATGTCAGATAGGTATGAGTCTTCTAATGAAGGTAAAGGAGTGGAAGGGGCCTCACACACTAAAGTTGGAAAAGAGGTGGAAAAGTGAGGCTGTTCAACACTTGTAGAACTTCTATCATCGTGTTGTCAAAGAGTCTAGACAACCACTTCTTCTACTCTGCTCAGATCGAGGGGGGGAATTCACATCAAAGAATTTCTTGGCCTTCCTGAACCATCACAACATTAAGCAGCACTTGACTGCTCCCTACACACCCTAGTAAAATGGCATTGTTGAGTGTCGCAATTACATAGTGATGGAGATGGCTCGCTGCATGCTATTAACTACAAAGCTAGGAGAACGCTATTGGGCTGAAGTAGTACAAATGGCTGTATATTTTCTCAATAGGGCACCAAAAAAATTCTACTAAACAATACGCCAGAAGAGGTATGGGGTGGTAAAAAACCATCAATTTCTCATTTGCGAGTATTTGGTTGCACAACATACATGCATGTCTCAACTTAGAAGAGAAAGAAGGTAGAGCCAAAAACACTCCCATGTATCCTTCTTGGCTACAGTACTACCTTGAAGGCGTATCGTCTCATGGATCCTAAGATAAAGAAAATATACAAGAGTTGGGATGTGGTTTGTGACAAGTCATCCTTTGACTCAATAGTATCAATAGAAGATCCACTTCCAAACACATCTCACCGATTAGTCTATGAATCAGATGATGAGCTAGAGGAGACTACTCAAAGAAAAGAAATGCTACTAGGAGAACTACTTGTTGACCTTGGAGAACTGGAGAATGTGACTCCACATCAATCCTCACGGCAACGACACAGTTCTTCTCAAAACCATCCAAGTTCTCATTTGAAGTGGGTACAAAGAACTATCAAGGACTCACATTTGTAACAAATCCCAGATACATCATCCGGATTCAAAAAAAAGATTCAAACAAGAAATGAGGTAAACTTTACACTCATGAGTTCAATGATGAATAGCTCTAAGCTAGATAATGTTCGTGAATCACTCAGCCAAACTCATTGGAAGGAAGCTATGGATACAAAATATGACTCGCTCATGAAAAATCAGACATGGGAACTTGTTGATCTGCCTATAGGAAAGAAACCCATAGGCTACAAATGGGTTTTCAAGACAAAATATAAGGTAGATGGATCCATTGACAAACATAAAGCATGACTTGTAGCCAAAGGATATGCTCAGAAAGAAGGCATCGACTATGAAGAAACCTTTGCACCCATTGCAAAGATGAAGACCATCAAAGTAGTTTACGCACTTGTAGCACATAAAGGATGGAGACTTCAATAGATGGACGTTAAGAGTGCTTTCCTAAATGGTGATCTGAAAGAATAAGTATACATGACCCAACTTGAAGGATTTGTTGATAAAAAGTAGCCTAAGAAGGTATGTCGTCTCATCAAATCTCTTTACAGACTGAAACAAGCTCCCAAGGCATGGTATATCAAGATCAACGATCATCTTTTGCATCATAGGTTCACTCGTAGCCCCTTAGATTCAAATTTGTATATAAATAAGGTAGGAAAAGAAATTGTCATTGTGGTTGTTTATGTAGATGATCTTGTGATCACTGGTAGTTCAAAATATCAGGTTGATATTGTAAAGAATGATCTCAAAAGAACCTTCAACATGACATATTTGGGGCTACTACATTATTGTCTTGGCTTGGAGATATGACAAAAGGAGCATCACATTTTTTTCTCCCAGACAAAGTATGCCAAGACACTCCTGGAAAAGTATAGAATGTCTGACTGTAAACCTATATCCACTCCCATGGAAAAAGGCTTACAACTTTCAATATTCCAGGACTCAGCTCAAGTAGATGCTACTCTCTACAGGAAATTTGTTGGAGGGATCATCTATTTGACATCTACCAGACCAGATCTCTGCTATTTTATCAGTTATCTTTCCAGGTTCATGCAGGACACAAAGAAATGTCACTGGAATGCAGCAAAGCATGTTTTGAGATATGTCTGAGGAACAACTAATTATGGTCTGGAATATAACAAGAATGATCAATTATTCTTACAGGGATATGTTGACTCGGACCACGCTGGATCTGTTGATGACAGGAAGTCAACTACATGATACATATTTCATCTCGGATCTGGACCTATCTCGTGGATAAGCAAGAAGCAGAATTTTGTTTCTATCTCAGCCACAAAGGTAGAATATCATGTCGTACGAGGAGCTGTGTATGAAGTGATATGGATACATCGCATTTAGGATGACCTGGGAATTCCTTAAAAATAGTCACCTATTCTCTATTGCGAAAATCAAAGTGTGTTGAAGCTCGTACAGAATCCAGTCTTTCATGAATGAACAAAACATATTGAAATTGAATGCCATTTCATTCGAGAGCACGTCTTGAACCATCAAATTCAGCTCCAGTACTATCCTACTAAAGCACAAGTTGCTGAAACTCTCACTAAATCCCTTGGCAAAGTGAAATTTGAATCTTTTAGGGGTCAAATTTGCAAGAATAATGTAATAAAGGGGGGAATGTTAGCATATGTTGAATAATCTATATTTTTAGGAGTCTATATTTTGTTCTATCCCTTTATCTTCTCCTTCTAGGTGTATTCCATTATTCTCTCCTTCTATTTTGTAACCTCTCCATTCATTTAGGGGAGTCTTGTTCAATTCCTTTCCTATAAATATTGTACGTGAGTTCTATGTTGAATAGAATAATATGATATATTCAATCTCTATTCTTTCTCCTCCATTTCTACCTCACAAGGTGCACAAATGCAAGACGTCGGACTCGGCCAATAATGCATCTACGTGTGAAAACCCAAGAGTAATAGTGAACCCCTAAGAATGCAACACTTTATAAATTAGTATATTTATAAAACTGATAATCTCATCATGTAATGTGCGAAAAATCATGTAAATTTTACTAAAAAAGCACTCAAAACCGTGCAGCGAGTCAAAAGTTATAGCAAAAACATAATTCCTGCAACTAATGGAAAATTTCAATAAGCTTTGCAAACTGATTAAAAAAATTCCTGAAATGGTTGCAAGGGGTGTCATGTGGGTACTCATTCGAAATGACATCAAATTTTAGGAAGGGTATTTTTTGCTTGCGAGGGGGCATTAGTCTCCTGCCAAGCCCGGACCTCACCCTTCGTCTTTGAAACTCGAAGGATAATAAATCAAGTAAAATGACCCCAAAAAATTACAATGCCAATGAAATAATTTTTTTTATCTTAAAAAAATAAAAAAGGATTATTTTAACCACCAAAAAAGTCTAAAAGGGAATGGGGAAGCTAGTGTTTCAAGGCATGGATGCACAGATCTAGAAGCTACCTCTATTGGCGAGCTAGGAAGTTTACTGAGTTTCCGTGAACATGTCTGACTCTGTAGAGGTGTAACCGTCCAAGGATTCAACACCACATTGTGACAGTGTGTCAAACAATGGTTCAATGTTGAATGGTTGTGAAACCCTTTGAAGAACACTTGTCGAGGACATTGCAGTGAGGCAGAAACTAGTCAACTACATAGTAAACGGTGAAGGCCAAACAATCCTAAGTAACTGAGTAGAGAGAAATGACCGAGAAGAGATTATTGTAACCATTGAATGGTTAAGTATTCCCACCCATTCTCCATGTAGCATATCAGTGAGCCCATTGTAGATTCCACGTGTGAAAAGAATTAGGTAACGGTGGGGGAAGAGAGTAGAACTAGTTTAAAACTACACATGTTGAGGTGTGTAATAGTCCAACTAAGTCCATGTGTTGAGAGTAACCATTATTTAGCAGGTTAACAGACATGATGTGGATATCTATCAGCAAAACCCATTGAGCAGTGTATCCGTAGTGGAAAATGGTTGGGTGGTAGAGACCCTATACGTGGGAAGAGCACAATAACAACATTGGAATCAAACACACTACAAGCTTAAGTCAGGTTGGAGATAAAACATAGGCCGAGATGCCACTGGAACCCCTTAAGACAGATGCATAAGTCACAAGAGTTGAAGGAAACCATGTGGTAGTGAGGAGGAGCAACAAAACCATCCATTCCCGGGAAGGAACCTCGTGGCAGGACCAATCAGTCACAGATCCATGTGTCCAAGGAATGAAACCTCCAAATAATAGTGAGAGATTCCAAATATAGGTAATGACTATGGCTGAGACATATCCACGTGCATATAGAGTGAATGCAGTGGAAATAGCTATGACAAAGTTCCTTTGAGCACTGATATTTGAATGTGACACTAGTGCACACACCAAAAAATGAGCTGGAAAACAGACACAGGGAGGTCACCCATCCCAACACTACTCTAGGGATGGCACACTTAACTGCTTGGTATAAGAGTTACACAAGTTGGCGTCACACCAAAAGCTCAAAATTTTGGTGTGATGGAAAGTCGTGTAACTATGATACCATGTAAGAGGAATGATGAAGATATGGAGGGAATCCGTGAGCATCAAAACGTTGCACTCAACAATAAAATGATGTAGCTTCAAGATCGAAGCAAGAAATCACCCATGAGAACAATGTGCATGCATTAAGGGAAAAATGGCTCAAATCCCATACTTTATTCCATTCCACTACTATATGTACAACTATCATCTTAAGCAGTCACACCAAAAGTTTGAGCTTTGGGTGTGACAACAAGTTGTGCATCTCTGATACCAGGTAGTTAAGTGCACCAACCCTAGAGTAGTGCTCGGATGGGTGAACTCCCAGGAAATTCTTGGTGTCACTGCCTCCTAATGTTGTTGGGCATGATTGGGTGTATACTCAAATCCATCGTGTGGGAGGGTGTTGGTGTAACAACTATTTAACATGATGAGATCCCTCTCCACCATTAGTTTGAGCTTTTAGTGTCATGGCAAGTCATGCAGCTTTGGTAAAAGGAATGATGAATATCTAGAGGGAATCTGTGAGCATCAAAATACTACACTCAACCCTAAAATGATGTAGCTTGAAGATCGAAGCAAAAAATCACCCATGAAAGCAATGTGTGTACATTAAGGGAAAAATGGCTCAAATCCCATACTCTATTCCATTGCACTGCTTAAGATGAAAGGATTACATATAGTAGTGGGGTGTGTAACTCCCCCACAAATGTAGCCATCAAGAGGTGGGAGTTACATTCCCAGAATAACTGCTCAAATGTAACTCCTATAATGCTCTATGACACGTGTAAGGCCACATAAGCATGGTGAATCACCTATGTGCAGGAATCCCGTGTACTTAAAATATGTACATGGTAAATATCCTACACCAACAAAAATGATGTCAAATGACACTCCAAATTTGTTCCAAATTATACTCGAAAGATTTTAATTCCCTAAAGTGATAGCTTAGAATGTGAGAGGATTGGATTAGGATGAAGAGAGGAGTGATACTTAGATACTCCAAAATATACTCTTATTGGATCCCACTAAAGTTTGATATGTAACTAGATTAAAATGTAAAATCCAAGTGTGGCCTAAATAAATTTATGTTGAAAAAGGGTAAATGTTGCCTCAGGAATAGATATACACCATGGAAAATAAATATGATTGTCAAAATTCTATTTGGAATGATCATGAGAAGCGTCCTCAAATGGTGAAATAGTTGAAATGTGTTATCTAGTTACTAGAAAGTTTGTCAAACATTATGTGAATGTTTTGATTGTGACAGTTTTAAATTGTTTTTGTTTTTTTGGACAATTTTGTATTATTTTTATAATTTTATGGGACATTTTAATTTTTTTGGTATTTTAAAACTTGTTAAAAAGGGTGTACTACTTGAAAGCTAGCAAAAATAATTAGAAGCATTACATTCCATTAGTAAAAATATAGATGATAAAATGATAGGGTGCTTCACTTCACTTGTGACTCCACACAACTAGGAAGATATGAGGGTTCATCACCGAGAGCCAAGAAGGATGTGAAAATGAGGTGGAAAGTGGTATGAAATTTGAAGATAATGGATGTGATGACACAAGGTGTAATAATGATCCATATGAGAAAAGTGTAATTCATATCTAGTTAAGATTATATGATTGATTCCAAGAGGATTCCACTGTATAGGTGTTGACTCGACTTAGATTTGTAAATGGCCTATAGATTGGAAAAATCCATTTGGAGGAATTTTTGTCTATTTTTAACATTGGTAGCTAAATTACTTCTTGGGATGTTTTGATTAAGAACTTTGATTAATATTTCATAAAGGCTTAATTTTTTATCTTTTTTTGTGAAGGAACCTGTACATGTTTCCCCATGCCATCGGTAAAAGGAAAGGGCTCAACACCAAAGAAAAAATGTAGATGAGTAAGGGCATTATCCTTTCCCATTCTCATACTACCAGTATGAAGTATGGGCTTATCACTGAAAAATGTGAAGGAAGAAAGGTATAATTATTTTATTATTTAGATTGATTTCATTTGCCTTATATGTTGATAGTGTGCTTGTTGGGAAGGAACAATCTGCCCCCAAGTCTCAGCCTTATGTGACTATTAGGATGCAAGGGTTTGACACCGTAGATTGAGATGAGTGGTAAAAAATGATCGGGTAAATAATTTTAGTGCTTTCTATTAAAGAGAGATATTATTTGAAAGGAGTAATTGCCATCAGTAATATTTAAGACAAAACCATAGGTAAAAAGATATGAAATGGTAAAAAACCATAACAAAGACAAGACACACAATGCCCAAGAGGGAAAAGCTTAACCTTTGTCATAATAGGTGAAGAAGGTGAATATATGATAATGGTATGATTAAGATATCTGTTAGTAGATGGAATGCTTAACATTATTGATATACAAATTTTCATTTCCGGTTTGCAAACAATACTTTAATACAGAGTTTTGTTCTCTTTTTATGCTTTTTACATTTTCTAAATTTTGGTGGATGAGGATTTAAAATTGTATCGTCAACAAAAAGTCCCATGTTTATTAAAATTGAAGGGTCTTTAGATACAACACTTGTGTACAAAAAATCCAAGTCAAGAGAGGGAACCTGAAGATTCGATAAGTCCTTGAGTACGAGACTTGGGAAAAAAATTCCAAGTCAAAGGAGGAAATATGAAGATTTGATAAGTCCTATAATATGATACTTGGGTGGATAGGATCCAAGTCAAAGGTGGGAATCAATTGATTTGATGGGTCCTGAAGTATGAGACTTGGGCAGACAAGTTCCAAGTCAAAGGATGTGTATTAGATAAGTCTTCGATGAGATCAAAAGATGTGTGTGACGTTAGGGAAGAATTGTCAATGTGGGGAATATGTTGAGATTCATATTCATGTGTGAGTGAAAGAGGGAAAGGAGAGAAAGATGGATCTCTAGATGCATATCAAGGGCTCCTTATAGGCCATAGAGAAGAGATTCAATGTTGCTCCTTGTAGGTTGTAAATTAGTTTATTTGAAAAAAGATAAGTAAAGTATGAAAAGGTTGTAAAAGTACATTCCTAGATATACGTACCTCAGAGAGTGTTTTCATGTATATGTATTGACATGTAGGAATCATTTTTGATGAGATGCCTGCAAGATTGATCATGTGAGGTATAATGGATATCGAAATTTGTGTTGTCGCAAGTGTCCATAGGGGTTGTATTACACAATGGGGTGAATATCATCATTAATAATTTGGTGATAAGTTAGTGTGGGTAGCGATGGGGGTTGTCAATCTTAAACATTAATAATGTCAATCTAGTGTTGTTGTCTAAAGGTAATATACAATAATGAAAGAGATATTTGGAAAATGGTCTCGTCTACTAAACCCCACACTTTCAATAATGAAACAAAATACTTGTATTTATAGGAATTGAAAGGCATACTTGTAGTAAATTAAATCACTCTTTCATGAAATTAAATAACACACTTTATATAAATCACACTTGCATGCAATTGAAGAAAACTTGCAAGGAAGGGAAATTTCTAAATTAAAAAGAAATGATAAACACATAAAACACCTATTGGTTCACAACAAACTGTACAAAAAAGGAATGGTTTCATAATGCAAATAAAAATCCAATAATACACCAAAAAGAGAATCAAATAATGAATAAATAAACAAAAATGCATCAATCCATATTCCTTTGAATGAGTGGCTATCTCATTCCTCTGAAAGGATTTTCACTAACATTAATTACAAGCTTAATGCCATATAACCTCAAGATGAATTAATCAGAAAAATGGAGAGGTTACATTCATTGGTGTGGGAGGTTGTATTTATAATTCCATGCTTCCAATGAACTCCTTATTTTGGGGTATAGATCTCAATCTAATCTTGTTATTTAAGATCTAAATGTATCAACAAATATCATCAATCTCCACAAAATATGGAGAGATATTATCTAACTCTAACTAATAATTTGAATATCTTATTTTATTGATGAGGATCAAAATGAATATTGATTATTTCTTATTTTAAAAATAATAAAAAACTTATGGAAATATATATTTTTGGAATGATTTCAAAATAGATAGTAATGCTTTTTGAACCACCCTGGGAGTTAGAAGAAATACTTCTAAAGTCATTATACTCATCTCCATAGTTTTGCTATCCATATCCACAGTTGATTGGGACATATCTAGAGATAATATGAACATATTAGGAGCTAGTGAAGGCATCTTCAGAGCTAGTGAAGGAATATCTGGAGCTAGTATGAACATCTCTAAATCTAATGAAGGAATCTCTAGAGATAATGAAGGAATCTCCAGAGATAGTGAAGGTATCTTTAGAGCTAGAGAAATCATCTTTGTAACTAGTGAAGGAATATTTGGAGCTAGTATGGAACATCTCCAGAGCTCATATGAGAAGTGTTGGAGATCCTCCAAGGCTAGTTATAGATATTTCTTTGTGCTCAAAATCCTTTATTTCAAAATTTTAGTTTATTATGGAATTCATATGCATAACGTTTAATATTTTTCCCAATAAACATTAGAAATAGCTAAAAAAAGGATAAAAATGAATTATAAATATATAACCATGATATATAATCTCTATTTTATTATAAATAAACTATATGTTCAGATATTACACTTAGTTCCACTTGTATGTAATTTATGAAAGGATAAATAATGTCATATTTTGTATATTATGGGCCATATTTAAGGCACATCAGGTGTAAGAACTCCCAAGTTTTGGGACTTAAGTTGATTAATATATTCAATAACAGTTTGGTGGATCAATTTAGGATACGAGTAAGAATGGGGGTGAAGAGAAGACAAGGGAAATGAATAGGTATAAGGGGTGAGTGAAGAGTGTACAAGGTAAGAATAGGTATCTTGTAGAGGGGAAATGAAGAACACAATGTGTGGTGAACACATGAAGGGGTACATGAAAAAAAAAGGCATGGGCATTGAAATATTGGACTAGAGAGTAAAATGGATAGAGCATGTAGTTATGAGGTGGATTATGTAAGATGAGGATGTGGGTAAATAAAATGGTAGGAGGACATTTCAATTCATTTTAAGGACAACAGGTGTACCCTAAGGTGTATGAGTCTAGGCTTTATGAAAACACTCTGAATTTATTATTTTTTATTTATTTTCCTTTTATATTTTGTGATCAATTTTTCATGTGTATGTCCAGTACAAAGGGGTAGGGTATTAGCATAAACATAAGAACGAATGTCCCAGTGCCTTAAAAGTTAATTAATTTGGTTGTTTTATTTGTGGAATGAAAATCATGGGTCTGACTAGAAGTAAGTCACAAATGTGACCAGAGGAAATATATATGAAGCTATGGGAGTCGAATTCATAAGGTCACCATCATAGGGTCACAGAAGAAATTGAATAGGTCACTTCCTACAACCTGAAATAGGTTAATAGAAGATGGGTGTGAGGCGGTGGATACGTGTGAGGAAAACATGTAATCAAATTTATATAGTTTTTGAATGTGAATTGCATTAATAAAAAGAGGTGGTGAGTAAAATAAATTTATTGAATGATCATAGGAATTTTGCATACATCACTAAGATAAATGATTCGTAGATTTGTTTCAAGTGTAACTTATAAGTCACAACCATAAATTTTGATTTTTAATGTAGGTGTTTGATGGTGGTGTTTCATAGATGTAAGAAAAGTGAGAAAATATTAAAATTTTCAACTATCATAACAAAATTAAGTGAATTGAACAAATATTACTAATAAATTCATGGCATGGTCATTTCCATAACTAGATGTTGGGAATTATTATAAGATAAATCTGGAAATAATATGTCAAGAAATTAATTTGGTAGTATAAAATAATGTTCAAATGTGTGATAAGGTCATAAGATGACAATAAAAGTAATATTAAGTTCTTGACACAAATTACGTTTGGTAAAAATTGGTGTTTGGATGTCACTAGGAGATGAAATGTGATGGCATGGAGGTGGTTTGGTTGGCCTAGGAAGGCTAGTCACAACATCAAACAATATATATGGTATAAGGTAGATAAGATTGGCATGGAATTAGATCTATCATAGGTGTGAGAAGGATAGGTGGTTCAATGGGTAGTGGGAGTAAAATAGGTGAGGGTAGAGGAAATCTCAAAAAATATAGATTATAGATGTGTGAAAGAGGCTAGTTGTACATGCAACTAACTAATATTTTGAGGTGCAATAATATGAGTAGCATAAGAGGTAAAGTTGTAACGAGAAATGGTGAATGTCATGAAAGTGACTTTGTGGGGCATATATGTGAATAACCATTGGTAAGTAAATGAAAAGGGGAAGCATGGTGGGGAAGAGTTTTCCCCGGTCATAGGAATAACTATGATAGGGTGGTGTAAGGAAGGTTGAGGGGAAGCATGTAATCCCTAGTCATGGGCATAGTCTATGGAGAGGGATGGGTATGGGAGGGGATAAAGAGTAGGTGAGAGAAGATGGGGTATTATAAAGGAGGAAGTAGTGAAAAAAGGAACCTGTTCTCATGTGAGTAGGTGACTTTGGTGTGCAGTAAAGAGGAATTCATAAGAAGAGAATGAAAGGATGAGAGGGGTATACATGGGTGGGGTAGAAAAAATATGTGAAGGGAGAATAACCAATGGTGAACATTAATAGAAGATAATAATATTATTAGCAGGGGAGGAGGGAATTGGGAATGAGTGAGGTGTGTAAATCTATATAGGATGGAAATGGAAGAGGTTGTGCTAAGGTCAAGTGATAGTTAGAGGTATATTATAAGAAGCTCATGGGAAGGTTAGAGACCACTCAAACGGATGGCCTAGATGAAGTGGGAAAAAATGAGGTGTATGGAAAATAAGTAAGGGAGGATAATGCGCTTAGTTCACAAGGGGTAGAGCATGTATACATGGGATCAGAGAGTGTAAGTGCTAGAGTACATGTAGAGGGGAAAAGAGATTGTGATGTTTATAACATGATCGAAGGATATTTAAGAGATTAAAGGAGAATATAAGTTGAAAATAGGTGTCAAATAGATTTGGGAAAGTGGAACCTATGACTAGGAATATGTAGAATATAAATGGGAAAGTATGCAAGATGAGAAATGATGAGAAAATTATCTGATAAAATTACATGAAGTTGTACTTGTGAATGACATGTGGAAAATAGTAAATATCAAAAATTTAGAAATGGGATGGTGAGGATTTGAGTAATGACATACTATAATAATATTATTGATGAAAATTTTTAGGGAAGTTGCACTTATGAATGGGTCTTAAAAATATAAAAATGAAAAAAAATGTATAGTGTGTACCCTTATGATTTAGGAAACTATTCAAGTGTCTGAAGGTCTCTTTAATAATAATGGGAGTATCTTTAGGGTGTGGGACCTTACCACTTGATATAAACCTCTAGATTAAGGTTGGTTTCTTTCCTTAAAAGATATAAATTAAACACAACTCTAATATAACTAAAAACTCTACAATGTTAATGAAGAAATATTATTGAAATATGATAACAAAAATGGTAAAACATAGTTTGAAGGGATCACTCACCTTCAGATCAAGGAAAAAGAAAAAGAAAACATAGTGATAAATGGGTAAAATAAGAGTGATAATCCACACTACACTCTAACAACATTTAATCCTCTCTATAAATGACAAAATGGAATAAAATTATGCATATATAATTCATACATCATCATAAAATAATAGTAGATAAAGGTAAGATTAAAAAAGACAAGATAAAGGATAGATATGAATCACAATCAGCTAGATATTATTTCTTAAGAAATAAAAAATCTCTCCCATTCATTGAGAATCATATTAATGCATTAAACAACTCAATAGAAGGGTCTACACAAACTTAGAATAATTAAAAACCAATTGGGTAGAGTTTTTTTTTTTCATTCAAGGTAAAATAGTTTCACTTATGAAACTCATTACATTTATAAAAGTAGAATAAATTAGAAGGGATGTGAAGATGCCATGGGAGATGTTGAACCTGCTTGACCCTTCCAAACTACCCTATAACTATCTGAGAAGGTAATCCTTTGGTTTCATGATGATCCACACCCATGGGCTACCTTGGATTTCATTAAAACCTTCAGATATTTTCTATGTATATGATCTCTAAATTATGTCAATGAATTTCTTTGAAATCAGGGGAGATAGATAAAGTAGCTGCCAAATGTCTTTTTGTGAATATAATCATGATTTGGACCACTAATAAAAATCCATTTCTTATTACACAAAATATTCAACCTATTCTCTTCATTTTTGGGGGACATTATGATAATATATTATCCAAGAATCATTATGAGATAAAAGGAATTTAAAAAATCATTTGTAACTGATTTGGGCATCAATTGATTAATAAAATGACTCAAAATATCCAAAAACTTAGTCATTAAAATATAATAAATGTCTCCATATTTCCCCTCAAAAATATTTTTTTGAGTGAACCCATCTGAAACATGCTTCTAAATATATTAGTATCATGTCAAATGGATCTTTAGATCAAAATAAATGAGCCAAAAACCAATCTCATGTTTGACTCACACAATGAGATCTAAATATGAATGTGAGTCCCTAATTAAGTTATTTGGTCATAAAAAGGATTTACCATGATGTAAAACTTCCTCCAATGTGTAGTTCATTTCAATATGTTTCCAATGGTACTAATTTTTCTCAATTTCATGGTCCCCGTTTGAAGCTACATAATTTTGAAGATTCCTGTCAAAATTGAGAAAATCCTTTATGGTAAAGATTTTTAATTCCTTGAAAATGCAAATTTTTAAATCCTTCGTAGTGTGGGTTTTTAAATCCCTTGAATTTAGGCTATTCAAGCTTGAGAGTTGTGACTGTGGTGACCAAGCGGTGACTACACAACCTCCACCAACAAAAAATTCTTATTAGTTTAGACTCAAAAAAATGAGAAATACAATTAAAAACATAGATCAAGATAAGTAAGTTCCCACATTCTAAAAAATAATTCAAATAATACATAGAATAATGATAATAAGGAAACAAAACATAGAGGAAAACATAAAATATGTACAACTATGCACAAGGGGAAAAAATATTTAGAAATAAGGATTTAAAACAATCCCATTGACTAGGATAAGAAATATTTCACTATAAAGATTATCCGATTCAAAATCATTAGTTTATTTTATCTTTACAATATGATAAGGACCACTCCAAATAACATCAAACTTCTTATATTTTTTTAGCTTGGAATGATACTCATCCCATTTTAGGATCAATTATCCTTGTTTGAATTGTTAAGGGTGGGATTTATTTTATCATAGGTAAAAAAGGGTTGAGGGGACTATACGTACCCAAAATTATAGGGTACTACACCGCCGGAACAACGTTACACATGCCCCAATGATGATACAGGTCTCCTCGCAAGGTGTTCGGGATTTGGAAAAGCTCTCCAAGTATGTGTTAACATCCCGCATGCCCCGCTTAGCCCCTGCATGCTTTTATTTTTCCTTCCCTCTCTTTTCCTTTACTTTTCGGTCTTCAGTGATGAAACCACCACCCTACCTAGGTGGCGGTCTCGTGACCATAGCCCAAGTAGGGCGGCAGTCTTGTAACCACCGCCCTGCTTAGGGCGGCGGTCCTTCACGTATTTTCCATAATGTTATTTTTAATATGACTTATGTAAATTTCAACATTTACCAGATTTTTTCACCGCCTTTTCTTGTATTTATGATTCTGGTTCCCTGGAATAGTGTTTTTACACTGTTTATGGTTAAAGAGTTCAATTTGGTTTTCACCTTTGGGTAAATGGGAATTCTATAAATAGCTGGCTTGTGCTCAAGCAAATGGCCCCTCAAAATTTGCCTCTCAATTTCTCATTTCAATAGCTTAGTCTTTCAATTTTGCTTAGGATTCATCATTTTATTTGTTGCACGCATGGTTAGTGTTGTTTAGCTGTTAGGAAACCACATAATCTTCTTGTCCTAGTGTTTTTACTATTTCATGCAATTCATTGGAATAGGATAGTTTGATTTTCAGTAGGAAGCCATTAAATTTACAGGTCATGTTTGTGAAATAGGATAGTTTCAGGTTTTGGTCGTTTTATGTTGTATGACTCGCAATAACTCCCGCTAGGAATTACATAAGCCAAGCTTTGTTCTCTTGTGCTATCCCTCTCCTACTCGCATTGTATTCAGTCTATCCTAAGCTACCACTGTCCCAATACCTACTTCTGTTGATGTTAGCATTACACACTTTTCTAGATCCATGTGAGCATGAAGGAACGAGGAGATCACACTGAGGGGACAAAGCCACACACAACCATATTCGCCACTATTATGCAAAATATAGGTTCAAGATTTCAAAGTTCTAGTTAAAACATATCAAATAGAGTAGTCAATCATTTCATTTCAGTTAATCTCACTTTTGATATTGCCAGGGAAGTTGTGGGGATTGATAGTTTCTAAGAAACTATGATTCATTCCTCACTTTTGAGGTAGGATCTAGAGTCTTTCAAATAGATTAGTTTAGTTATCTGGTTATTTAGAATAGATTTACAACTGCACAGGAAAGTAGCTATACTCGACTAATTTGTTTGTTCTAATTTTTTTATTAGTTTAGTTGTCAATCTCTAGATATATTTGAAATACTTTCTCTTTCAATTTCGTTCAAATAGTTCGTCAAAAACACAAAAATAGAGAAGTTGTATATATGTTGTAGATGTACTTTACATAGTTTTACTCTGCTTCCATTAGAATTATATCATTTCCTTTTGCATGACAATCATGGGACCTGGGGAGCCCAGAGAATACGTATTCGATCCAATCATGCCTCAACCTAATCTAGTTATAACAATAGTTGATATAGATCAGAATCTTAGACTCCAAGTCTTCCAAACAACAATAGACTTACAATAGATCATCTCATAGTTAAGAGCATTAAATATAGAATATGACCAAGCACAAATGTTTTGGTCAAACCAGCCAAACTACAGATCACCATATATAAATATCGGCATGATTGTATAAGGCCTTGAAAGAGAGAAAATGTCCGGCTGTGACCCTTTGGTCCCACAACCAGAAATAGGAGATATTCTCACTTATATAGACACTAGCTTAAGAATCTAGGTTGCCAGAATGCCTGTAAAGTACCCTGAGAAGATTGCACAACTGTTAGTTCTCAACATAAAGGCCAAAAACGACTATTAGATACTAGGGATTAGGGACTGATTCTGCACATGACCATAGGAGGTCCACAATAACCACGAATCTATGGTTTTGATCCAGAGGAGCCAAAACCCAATGGGCCCACAGGTCAATTAGATGTTGACGCTGGCTTACGCACATTAGTATTTAGATCCACTCCACTTCCACCAACCATTATCACACAGTTATCCTTCTTATATATAACAGCTAATAAAGCTAAGGATTTCTAGACTATATCAAAGAATCGACCATAGAATCCACTATATCCATCATCCATCATATGACCTTGTTTAGAGATATATACGAAACAATTCCAGTTCATTTTCCCTGTATCCCACAACCTATAGATCAAATCACGCCAGAGCTCGATATTGATTGGAGCCTTCGAGTAGTCATCCTTGCCAACCGATCTATCACGCTAGTTCAGGGTAGGAGGGCCTTCTTTGCCTTAGATTCACATATTCCATTAATGTTTGTCGAAGATATAAGATTACTTGACTAGTTTACCTATACCCCCTGTACATTCTATCCCCACCAGTTGTCTCGGCATGACCTCAAGAGGTCAGGTACAAGGAAGAGTTACTTATAGATTCCCATGCTCGTTTGTCACTTTTCCATCATACATGGACCCTACCCCATACAAAGTAATACATAATATAAGAGAAGGGTGAAGGGGATGGCCATTGAAACCCTCTTAGAGCAACAGATACATATAAAGAGCCACCACTAGAAACCAAACCCAAAATGGCCAATTACATAATAACTAACAACAAAGA
The DNA here is from genome assembly GCA_019776745.2 of Taxus chinensis. NCBI lineage: Eukaryota > Viridiplantae > Streptophyta > Pinopsida > Cupressales > Taxaceae > Taxus > Taxus chinensis. The sequence continues at coordinate 219,224,019 of CM034156.1, forward strand.
CATAGAAACTAATAACACCCAAAAAACAAAAGAAATAACCACCAAAGAGGAAGCCACCTTCATTCATTGATCAATTCACCCACCATGTGCATGTATCCATTCCATTCCTTAACCAAGCTAGCAATAGTGGATTTCCAATATTTATAGTCTAGTTCCGCTATCTCCACTTTAGGACCAGACCCCTCTTTTTCCTTGTTCTTCACTATTTCCATGGAATGGATCATCTCAGCAAGGAGTTTGAGATGGTGAATTTTACTTTTGACATTTAGGATGTGAACATCCTTGATTTGAAGGATAATACCTTTCATCTTCAGCATTTCATTCTCCATAGACATGCATCTTTCATTTACATTTTTCAGTTGTTCGCTAAGAACAATAGAGGTAAGATTCTCCACTTTTTCCTATAACTCCCTCAAATCAATGGTCACCATTCTTATCATGTATTTGTTGATATTGGTGTTCAATCCTGCATTTCTCAAACTCCCTCATGAAAACATTGGATTTAACCACCTTATCCTGAGCATTAAACAAATTCTTCTGGGTAAGTTTTGAGAGCATGAAGACTTTCAATGGCTTCCTCTATTTTATTAGATATTTTACCCATGGAGGAATCATGGTCATTCCCAAGATTCTTCTCCTCACTACTATCAATGATAACAACATCCACTTCTTGATTATCCTTTATCTCCATCTAACCCAAGTCCTCAATCTATTTCTCCCTAGAGTCTGAGCTAACCTCAAATTTCTCACCTTGTTCAGAAGCTCTTTTCTCCCATATATTCTTTTTAAATCTATCCTTAGCCAAATGGGATCTAGTTCTTTTAGCCACAAACTCCCCCACATCCTCCCCAGCATCCAAAATCACAGTCTTCCTCCAAAACTGACCAAAGACCATTTAGCTGAAGTCCCAATTCTTTCAATTTTACCAATGAGAGGGGTACCCAACTTTATCATGGATTTGATTAGGCCTTGATGCAAAGGTAGAGATAATTTTCCTTTCTCAACTTGAGCGATCAACTTAGCCAATGAAAGGAACAGAAAAATAGGGAAATTATAGGATCTATCATTCTAAATGTGATTTAACATGGGAAACATATACCCATAAATAACTTTATAATGCCCTTCAAGGGTAGTATAAGCCATAAGAAGCTAAGAAATTTCATTGTAATGATGGGGTAGATCTTCTCTTACATAACTATTGTGGATATTTTTAGTGATCCCCTTACCAAGCATGAAACAATCGATCTCCTAGTTGTAGTCCGACTAGGGCTTAAATGAAATTTTTCCCTCCTAGGGTAGACCTGTAATTTTATCAATGAACTTCAGAGAGATAGTGAAGGAAATTTTTTGAACCCGAACATGGCCATCTTTCCAGGTTTTCATGACATCTTCACTCAAAGTTTCATCAAACCCATCAAAAATGTTGAAATTTTTTAACAAGCCAGCCCTGTCAAGAAACTCCTCTGCCTCTTTGGACATAGCCGAGACCTTACTCGGTTTAATCCTCACAAGATCACCACCCATAGTGCCAGAGAATTTCTTCTTCCTATAGAGAAGTTTTTTCTTGATATGGTTCCTATTAACACACTTAGAGGGATGAATAAACATAATAAGGAGAAACACCCATACTTGCACAAGTTAAAGGATTGCACAAGTTCAAGATTTAGAAAATCCAAATGCCTCACCTAATGGGTATTATTACCTATTGTCATCCTCATTGGAAGAAATGTTGTTAGGGAATTTTCCTAACCCAATATATCTATGAATTTTTCTTCCAAAAAAGTAATATCCTCGACCACCTTAAGATCATTAGCTTTGACCCCCTTATTTGCCAAAACATTGGCCAATTTTTTTCCTTCTCGAAAAACATGACAGAAAGATTTATCAACAAAGGAGGCTAGTTTATTTTTAGCATTTTTGATGAAGTATTCAATGGTAGTAATAGAGAAAAAACATTTACCCCCTCTCATACACAAAATTATATTCAAGGAGTTGCCTTCCACAAGAAGGCATTTGAACGCTTTCTCTTCAGCTAACTTAACCCCCCAAAACATTGTAGCAACCTCAGCAACATGATTAGATTGAATTCCCAGACAAAAGAAATAAGAAAGGAGAAAAATACCATTGTGATCATGAAAAAAACCTCCTCCTCTTTCCTTTCCTGGATTTCCTTTTCCTGCATCATCAAAGTTGAGTTTGATAACTCCTTCTCGGGGAGGTATCCACTTAACCCCATCTCTAGGGTTGCTCTTCCTAGGTAGAGGAGTGTAGTTTAAGTTCCATTTCTTAATGATACATTGTTCACAGTCCATGAATTCCACTTATTTATTCTTGAGGATAGAAATGTTATTTATAACAACATGTAAACACCTATTTATGATCAATATATTAGGGAGTTTCTTGTTATTGAAAATCCTCCGATTTATCTCTTTCCATATTTCCCACCAAGAGTGGCCAAGGATCAAAAGCCATAGGTTTTTCAACCCTTGACTTTTGAAAGGGAATTTACATTGATTCCAAATAGATTGGAGATCCTTGGGAATAACCCACTTGACCGAGAACATACCCATAATATGAGACATAATATGGAAAGCAAAGGGACATTCTAAAAACATATGATTCACCGTTTCCAAGTTCTGTTCACATAGAGCACATATGTTGACTATATGGAAACCTTGTTTATCAAGGTTATATAGAGTAAGGATCTTATTTATCACTGCTAGCCAGTTGAGAACATTGAATTTGGTAGTTATATTCTTATTCCAAACCATGTTTTCTATAACATCTTCCTCTCTAGTTTCCTCTTCAAAGAATAATGTATATGCAGATTTAACTAATAAGTTTCCATTATTTTCTCTTTGCCACACAATCCGATATTGTTCCTTGTTGTTAGAAGACACAAATGTTTTTAGAAAATCATTGAGATTAACCATATGTGTTTTTTAATTCCTTCCTATCCAATTCTATGTGTTTCTAGACCTGAAAGCTTTCTTGAGGTTCCATATAATTATTTATTTTTTCCCCATATTTGTCTTCTAATAGTTTCAATATTTGGGGGAATTTGTCTTTGAGGATAAATTTTCTTGCCCATTTATCTATCCAAAAATATATTTAACTACCTTTCCCTATTTTCTAACTTCTACCCTTAGCAATGAGGTCCTTAGCCTAATTAATAGCTTTACAAACACTTGATCCATTAAAAGAAGTTGGTTTGAAGATCCATCGTTTGTTGTTATCCTCCACCCAATATTTTTTCTTAAGAATTCTCATCCAAACCCCATTTTATTTTATTAGTCTCCAACCAATTTTGGCCAAGAGAATTTTTTTCATTTTAGTCCAGTCTCTAAGGCCGAGTCACCCTATTTTTTTCGGTTTACAGAATCTATTCCAAGCCACCAATGGTATTATTTCTTTTCTTTCTGTACCACTCCATAGGAATATTTTTTGGATCTTTTCAAAATTTTCCACTATTATCCTAGGAAGTTGATAGAGAGACATAGCATACACCGGAAGACTTTGGAGAGACTCTTGAGAAGGGTGATTTTCCCGGTCTGAGATAGCAGATTGGCTTTCCAATTTGCGAGCTTCTTATTGAATATTTATATAAGAAATTTCCATTCCACACAAGAAGGTATTTTATCCCCAAGGGGGATACCTAAATATAAGGTTGGAAATGGTTTATAGACACAACCAAAAATCCCCACAATCTTCTTACATCTGCTCTCCAAAGAGTTGAGGAAAAAAAGATAACTTTTGCTATAGTTCACCAAATGACTCGATACCTCCATGTAATCATCCAAGAGGGCTTTAAAATTTTTTACTTCAGGAACAGATGCTTCACCCACCATATTATTGTCATCAAAAAAATGTTGGTGAGACACCTTCTCCGTACCCATCACTGGGGATAACCCTTTGATGAAGCCATTACTAGTTTCAACATTAATTCTTCTGCTGAGAGCTTCAGCCAAAATAATGAAGAGAAAAAGGGAAAGGGGTACCCTTTCCTTAGTCCTTGGGAACTGGGAAAGAAACCACAGGGGGACCCATTCATAAGAATAGAGAACCAGGAATTAGAAATACAAGATTTTACCAAACTTCTAAAGTAATCATTGAAGCCAAATCGATCAAGAATTTTGTCAAGAAAACTCCATGAGACCCTGTCATACGCTCTAGCCATATCAAATTTTAGGATCATAACAACCTTCTTGTTTAGTTTTCTTGAATGGATTGTATCTTTGATAGTAATGATCTCATCTAAGATTTGGCGACCAAGGAAAAAATAACCTTGTTGTTCAGAAATGATATCCAGAAGGATCAGTTGAAGACAAAGAGCCAAGAGTTTCGTGAAAAATTTATATGTATTATTGCACAAGCTTATAGGTCTAAAGTCCTTAAATTCCATAACATTTCAAAATTTCAAAACTAGGGTCAAAAAGGTACAATTCATATCTTTTAGCATATTTTTCTGATTGAAAAATTCTTTCATGGCATTATAAACATCCTTTTTTATTATATCCCAAAAATGCTGAAAGAAGAAAGCTTGAAACCCATCCAGACCAAGGGCCTTATCAGGGATGATATTTTTTATCATAAATTCCACCTCCTCCAAAGAAGGGATCGCATATAGACGAGAATTTTCTTCTTTGAAACTAAGCACATAATGTAGTACAAAAAATATTGCTCGTTTCCCAAATTGAGAACATAGTGATTAGTGAGAAAGTATTTAAAGAAAGAAATAGATTATTTATTTATTTCTTCTTTCTCTTCCACAAAGGAACCTTTATCTCTCCTTAATTTTCAGATTCTATTGAAAATTCTTCACTTAAGTGTAGACAGGTGGAAAAACCTAGTATTTTTGTCACCTTCCTTAAGCCAAGTGATTCGATATTTCTGTCTCTAGAATATTTCCTCTTTACCAATGATGTTGTGGTATTACAATAGAAGAGATATTTCCTTTTTATAGTCTAAAGAATCTAGGTCACTATACCCCCCTTCAATTTTCCTTTGGACATTTAGTAGGTCATATTTGATAGCCATTTTCTTTTGAAAAATATTTCCAAAGCTTTTCTTGTTCCATATTTTGAGATTATTTTTGACATTTTGAAGTTTTTTAGTAAGTATAAACATTTTAGTTCCCTACTCCTTTAGCTTCCACCATTCACTGATAATATCTTTTAGATATTCACTATGGAGCCACTTCTTTCCAAATAGGAAAGGATTTCTTCTTCTAGATGGATTATTTATCAACAACAGAATCATATTATGATTTGAACCTATCCTGGGAAGAGAGAAACGATTAATATCATGGTTTAGCCATTATTCCAATACCAAGACACAATCCAATATCACTTGAATATAATGAACACTAGCTCTTCTGTTGGACCAGGTATATTTACTACCTTTAAGATCAATTTCATGAAGTTAAGAATTAGAGATGAAGTCATTAAAATCCTCCATACCAGTGGTAAAATCCTTGGAGCCACCATTTTTCCCCCGGAGATAGAGGGGTATTAAAATCACCCATTAATATCAACTCAATACCAGTGATGTGGTATTTGAAAGTTTGAATATGTTGCCATAATTTTTTCCTTTGTTTTCCAGATTTCTCATCATAACACTCATATGGTGGTATCTTTTCACCAGCAAAGATCCCTCATAAAGTTTTGGATTCTAGACCATAGCTAACCCTCTAGAGGCCCCTTTTGAACTAACAACAAAAGCCTTTGAGTTATTCCAAAAGGATTTACAGGAATTTAGGAAAACATCTTCTTTCATTTTGGTTTCCTATAAAGCCATTACATTATTTTTCTCTCCTTCAATCAAATCTTTAAGAACCCTTCACTTCACAGGGCTATTAAGCCCTCTTCCATTCCATGAAATGAAGTTCATTTTCTAAGATTGAGTTTTTTTTTTTAAACACCCTCTAGTCTAAACATAGTTGTTTCCCTGAATCTATTTCCTTCTGGGTAGATTTTTTACTTAATTCAAATTTATTAGGCCTACCTTGCTTACTGTTGGAAATTTCCACATTAATAGGATTATATCCTTCCAAAAATTCTCCTTTTCCTGGAGGGGGCATTAAGAAATCTCCCTTTTTAGCAGTATGAGTTCCTTTTCTCTTCCTTGAAGGATTTTTTGCCAGGGGAGCTGCCTTCTTTCCAGGAGTTATCTCCTCTTCTTTTCTTTCCATCTCTTGATTAATAGAAAAATAAACATTCATTAAATCATTCGTGGAAATATAAATCAAATCTCTAACTATCATCCTTTCTCCCTTTAGACTATCCAAACTTTCATACATCTCTTATTCCTTCTGGACTAAGTTTTGGTCCTTCACCATTTCCTCTAGGGAGGTGGCAATCAACAAAATATCCTACTTATATTTTTATAGGGAATTGACCACTAGATTTTCTCCCTTTCTCTTTATTTGAAGAAAATAGTTCCATCTTTTGGTCCTTTAGATAATCCTTGGCTGATTGATCCCTCATTTTTAGCCTTACCTTTTATTCGGACCATGACAGATTTTTGGACCTCCTTCTATTAACCACCAAGGTAAATCCTTCCTCATCTGTTTCTGGGATTTTAGATGGGGTTCTCTCAGGAATATATTTTTCTTGGATTCTCAAGGTCTTGAATACTTTAGTATGGTTATTTACAAATATTTCTGCTGATATTTTTCACTTTGCATTATTCCTTTTGCTTTCTCTTCGTTCCCTTCATTCCCCATCACTGCGATGTACCTCTTAAATATATTGAAATTAAAGTTCTCAGTCGAGTGGCCCCAACCATTACATTTGGTACATTTTTTTAGGTAACTCTATGTTTATATCTTCTGCTCCCATATCCCTATGCTAGATTTTAGCTTGATGCTTTTAGGGATATCCCTATCAGTAATCGTATAGATGCAGAATCTTACACAAACTAGTCTGGACATATGCAAGGTTGCATTGTATATTAAAACCATAGAAACAAAATAATTTTATATTCCTTTAAATATATCTTCATGCCAAAATTCCAATGACATATTAGGAAGACAAATCCACATAGGGAACTAATTCAAATTTTCTTTTTCTGGGTTGAAATTTGGTTCCCATTTCCTGAGATACAATCTATATTTTCCCTAGAAGCAAGGTCATTCTTCCAAAGCCTTCTACATATCTTCTTGAATAATTAATTTAAAGAGGAAGAAACCATTTGATAGATAACTTACCTCCATGTGTCCTTTTGGTTTCCACTTCAGATTGGCCCACCTTCTAACAACATCAATATTTGGTCTCCCTCCCACAATTTTCCCCACCAAAGATTTGTTGAGATTTGTTGTAGTGATTTTTAGAAGGGAATATAGGATTTCCAAAATTCTTCTCGATGCTTCCTTGACCTCCCATATGAAAAACTGTTAGTTCTTTAAGGAATTTCCATTTTTTACTTGGTTCATTGAAGTGTCCATAGTATTATTTGGGTCCCGTATTTCTTCCTAACCCTAAATCACCCCTTCTTCTATAGTTGTAGCATGATCCCCATGTCTCGGCAAGATTTCCCTATCATCAGTTTCCCACTCACTCAAATTCAAAACCTCACTCACCATCAATGTTAGTCTTGATTATCTGCAAGCCCTTAAGATTAGGTTAAGGGTGAGATTTATTATTAAACCACTTGTGCATAGTTTTTTAGTGGTCTTATAATTTATCTCTAGCTTCATCCATAACTTATAATTTAACTAACTAATTAATCCTTGTGGTTCTTTCATCATGATGTTTTAACTCCAATTGGTGAGCCAAATCTAGATCTATAAGTTCAAGTGAGATGGATAACCTCTCTTATCTCCTATATATTAGAATGAAGTGAGAATTATCAATATACTTCTTGTGTCTGATTGTATTAGCCAAAAGTTATATTTTTACCTTAATATGACACTACCTCTTACTTCCTTTCATTGTTCTCTTCATGATTATGATCAAATTTTTATTAGAATATTCAACAAGGTCATTTCCTTGACGATAATACTTAAAATCTAGTTTCAAGTAAATACCATACCTAAAGGAAGAATAAGTCACTTTTTCACAAATAAATTCCTTAACATTATCAGATATAAAAGTGTGAGGAACCCCAAATTTGGACATAATGTCCTCTAGGAAGTACACAGTGACAATTCTTTGGTAGCTTCTGGTGTGATATTATTTAATATCAATTACTAGCCTAAATAACCTAATATATAGGTTACGTGATCTAACCTAAGCCTAAATTATGTTGGTATGATAGTAACATAACCAAGTGTCAAAATACTATCTAGATGTTTTTACTCAACCATAATAAATGCATGGCATTTTGATTTTCTTAGCTAATGAGCTCAACATTTAAATAATGCTTAATTGTAATGATATTTTGTGGAATTTGAATTATTTTGGCATTAACTTATGTGTTAATTATTCCTTGTGGAATGTGGCACATAGGTTTATTGAAAATAAATAAATAAATTAAAATTAAAATTAGCCTAAAGCTAAGTGGAGGCATTTTTGGAGTTTAATTATATTTAAATAGATTTTGGAATCCATGAAATAAGGGATAGTTAGGTTTTTATTTTTACCATTTAGCATGGCATGAAGAGATGAGGAAGTAGAGAGGAGACCATGCCAAACAAAATGTGGAGGATTTTATGGAAGTTTTTACAGCCATCTGGAGCTGATTTTTGGCCCGTATTTTTGGATCTTGCCATTCTTTATTCCATATAGTTGGGGGGAAATTTTCTAGAAAAATAAATAAGGTTTGGGGTTTTATTTTGTACGATGTGGAGCTAAGAAGATGGAGGAAGAAAAATAGAGAAGGAAAGAGGAAAGCAAAAAACATTTTTTATCTTCTTCATCTCAAATCTTTCAAGAAAGGGTTTCTTGTTTTTATCTATGTAATATTTTACAAAAAAATGCATAAACAGTTTTATTCCTCTTCTGGGTAATGAGAAATATGGATTATCTATTGTGGGTATTAATAATTTTGAATCAATCCTTTATGGGTATTTGGAAAATGTGTCTATTTTCATATGGGAATTATATATTTCAGGTCTCTCAAGTATGAGAGCCTGAGATTTAGTTCTACCTCCTTACTGGATATCTGAAATTAATGAGGTTATTCTCTTGGGTGTTGAGAGAAGATTTCTTGACATTTTTGTTATGGGTTTTGGACTGATCTCCAAGATGTATTTTTAAATGTTTGAATCCTATATTTTTGTGGATTCATTGTTTTACTTCAGCTGTTATAAGCTATTTATTTTGCTTCTATAATGGATACTAGAAGTGTTGTTTTATTTATTGATTTATTGATGATGTAACAACTGCTAGAAGTGTTATTTTTTTAATAAAATTATTGTTTCATTTGCTTCTGTAGTGTTGGTTATTATAACACTCAATCTTGGTTAATTCCTTGTTATGTTTAGTTAATATTTGATGTGTTGTCCTGTTGCAACATTATTTAACAAAGCACGGTGCTTTGGGGTGATTTCTATGCTCCAGATTTGTAGTTAGATTGTTGTTTTCTTTGGTACACTTTTTGCTGCTAGTACGATGCATTTTGTCAAATGGTTAGTGTGTAATAGTTTACATAACATTTTAAAAGAATGTTGTGCTATGACATTTTTTCAAACCATTAGTGTGAAATCATTTGGATAGAATACTTAAAGAGTGAGGTGTTGTGACATTACGTCAAACAGTTTATATGCAATCTTTTTTTGGCATAAATACACAAGTATGGATTATGGCATTTTATCATGTTGCTGAAATGAATTTGTTAGAATTGAAGTGAATATTTATATGGAATTTTATTATGCTGCTGGAACAAATCCGTTTGAATTTATGTGAATTTATTTTATGGAATTTTATCATGTTGCTAGATTGGATTCATTAGATTTTATGTGAAATTATTTTATGACACTTTGTCATGTTACTGAAATGCATTCTTGGATTATATTGGAAATTTATATTATGACATTTTTTCATACAGTTATCATTCATTCTTTGAGTATACAGGATTTTTTGTGCCTTTTGAGAATGTGTTATGTTGCTGATCTGATTTGCCATGTTGTTCATTTTGAGCTTGTGAAGTGAAGTTCACGATATGAAATTTTTTCATACAATTGGTATGCATTCCTTGGAATATATATGAAGTTCATTATATGACATTTTTTCATATGGTTGGCATGCATTCTTGGGTATAAAGGATATTTTGTTCCTCTTGGAAATTATGTTATGTTTCTGATCTGATTTGGCATAAAGTTCATTGTAAGAATTGTAAAGTGAAGTTCATGTTGATGCTTTGACAATTGATTATCATGCCTTCTCCTTTATATATGGAGCCTATATGTGACATTTCTTCAAATAGTTGGTATGCTGATTTGATTTGGTATGAAATAATATTATGAAATGTATTATGTAATCATCCTTACATGAGGTAATTTTTATGTATTTTCATGTAAGATGGTTAAATACACCACTCTTGAAAGATATTGTGAACTTGGATAGTTCATGCATGTATACATGATATTTGAAATAATTATTATAAAAATGAATGAATTGGTATGGTGATGCATGACTGCATATTATTAATACATTTTCATTTATAGAATACTACATATATGAAAATGGAAATCCTTCCCAGTTCAGTTTAAGATGACCTCCTTGGAAAATACAAGCCATTATGGAGATAAGGGAAATGAAATTTTTTTAAGGGATTCTAGATGATTTCAAACCTTAATTAGTTACTTTTATATTTCAGTTATGGAATAAATTGTGCATGATGTAGTACTGAAATAATCAGTATATTATATAAGCTTATGAGGCTCTTTGCCATTGCATGTAACCTTATAAGATTGTATTGAGTTATTGAAAATAATGAAATGTCCTTTGGAATCAAAGCTGATTTTTAGCGATGTGTTTAGCACATATGATTATTTGTATAATTGTATGATTTGATTATGCTTAAAATAAAAATATTAATTAAGCAATGGGAATAATGGAAAATAAAAATAAAAATTTGGACCTCACTTTTCGAGGTCCTTACACTTGGTATTAGAGTGAGGTTGTATAACACTTAGGCCTTTGTAAATGTTTTATAATACTTCTCTTTGTACTTACCATGAAAATTTTTAAGAACTCGGAGCAGTGGTTGTGTGAATAATCCAAACCAAGGCTATGGTGGCCAAAGGGGAGGAGATGGAAGAGGTACAGGTAGAGGAGTTAGTGAAAACATCAACCTTGTCCTCAACCCCACTGAAGACATCCTAAATGAACTTCTTAGGACTATCAACATGTTACAAGATAGATTGATAGCTCATGAGAGGAACCTAGAGAAAAATAGTGCCCTAGGGGGTAATCAAGTAAGACATGACCAACATGAGGTAAACCTGGGAGACTTGAATAACCAAATGTATTCTCATGAGGATTTACCCATAGGGAATAGAGTAATAGATCCCTTACTCAAGGAATTGAATAAAGTCCCTATTCCAAGATTCAAAGTGCTATCTAGTGACTCAGGTGATAAAGTTAAGGCTTGTTTGTTTAACTTACAACAATACTTTGGGCTGCATGATTGCAACTCCAATACCAAGGACCGTATTTTAGTTTACCACCATGAAGAGCATGTTGTCTTGTGGTGGGATCATTTGAAGCAAGTTAAGGGTTATGTGGATTCCACCATTACTTGGAAGAAATTTGAGAAGAAATTCAGAACTAGATATGTTTCGGCTAATCACCGAGAAAGGAAGCAAACTGAGTTTCATAGTTTGAAACAAAATAACATGACTATAGCTGAGTATGAAACTCATTTTTTATATCTGATCCATCATGTGGACTTTATGAAGGATGAAAAGTCCAAGGTAACCAAGTTCAAACTAGGTTTAAGAGAGGTTATCCTGAAAGATGTAAATATGGTCAACCATAAGAATCTTTCACAAGTAGTTAGTGCAGCCTCCAGAGTTGAAGAAAAAGATCAATCTCAGCTAAAATACCATTAAGAAATGAAAAAGAAGGCAAAAAATAGTAAGAATCCTATTGTTTCCTCTTTTAAACCTTACCAGAAACCTGAGTTGAAAAGGACTAATGTTAATGGAAAGAATAACAATGGAAAGTTTTGTGGAAATAATAACTGGGGAGGGCCAAGGCCTCCCATTAAACAACAAAATAATCAACAGGATGGTGGTAATAGATACACACCTGTGACATGAGCCAACAAGGTTTCATTGGAAAATAAAGAACCTCAACAAGGTTGTTGGACATGTGGTAAGTACCATTACCAAAGAGATTTCCCATAACTCCTTGCAAGCAATACAACAAGCCACTAGGTCTATGTAGAAGTAGATAATCGTGAGGTTGAACACCAAGCAACCCCTATAGAGACTAGAGGTAAAATATTTGGCACTAAAATTTCTGTTCTATTTGATTCTAGAGCATCTAATTGCTTTGTGTCTCTTAGAATAGTGCAAAAGCTTAATCTGAAAAATTGTTCCTATGAAAGAAAAATGGCAAGTAGAATTTGGGACTGGTAAGAAAGTGCAAATTTATGAATACTTAGATCAAATAGAAGTCGATCTAGGGATGTTTAAAACTAGATTAAATCTACATGTTGTTCCGTTGGGATCTTATGATCTGATTATTGGCATGGATTGGTTGCAAGACCATAAATCTTAGATTGATTGTTTTAACAAAAGAATACATTGTTTTGATGATTTTGGCTTTGAACAAGTTCTGTTTGGTATAAAAAACAAGTTTTTACCCACTCTTTCTACCTTATAGTTGAAAAGAGCAGTCCATAAGGAATGTATCTTATTTTCCTTACACATGGAAGAGTTTTCTGAGGTGAAGGAACCTAGTTTTCATGATTATCCAGTATTAAATGATTTTAGGGATGTTTTTCCTAAGAAATTACCAGGTTTGTCCATGATAAAAGAGTTATATTTTTCAATAGATATCATTCCAGTTTCAGCCCCTACCTCTAAAGCACCTTACCAAATGAATACTATAGACTTGCAAGAGCTAAAAGTTCAGCTGCAAGAACTTCTTGAGAAAGGAATGATTATGCCAAGTGTGTCCCCTTGGGGAGCACCAGTGGTCTTTGTTAAAAATAAAGATGGTACATTAAGGTTGTGTATTTATTACCACATACTCAATAAGGTTACCATTAAGAATAAATATCTGCTGCCTAGGATAGATGATTTATTTAATAAAATGAAAGGGGTGGCTATATTTTCTAAGATTTACTTAAGGTCTGGTTACCATCAACTTAGAATCAAATAGGAATATTTGCATAAAACATCTTTATGTACAAGATATGGACACTATGAATTCACAATTATGCCTTTTGGTTTGACCAATGCACCGGATGCTTTTATGAACCTAATGCATAGTGTTTTTAGAGATTTTCTAGATAATTTTGTATTAGTATTCTTGGATGACATTTTAATATATTCTAGAAATTAGAAAGAACATGAAAATCATTTAAGAATGGTTCTACAAAGGCTTAGGGACCACAAATTATATGCAAAACTGTCTAAGTGTGAGTTTTATAAAGATAAAGTGCACTACTTAGGACATATCATTTCTAAGGATGGGATTTCTATGGATCCATCCAATATTAAAGCTATTGAAGAATGACTAGCTCTTAAAAATGTGATAGAGGTCCGAAGTTTCATGGGATTGGCTAGGTACTATAGAAGGTTTGTGAATGAATTTTTATGAATAGCCCATCCTATCACATCACTACAGTGAAAAGGTAAACATTTTTAATGGACTACTAGATGTGAGGAATCTTTTTAAAATTTGAAACATGCTCTCACTACAACACCTATCTTTCTGGTTCCAGATCCAAATAACCCTTTTAAGGTCTAGACTGATGCATCCCTAGATGGTTTAGGGGGTGTACTAACTCAAGAAGGAAAGGTAGTGGCTTATGAGTCACAAAAATTAAAGCATAATGAGATGAACTATCCCCCACATGACTTAGAGTTGGCTGCAGTAGTCCATGGTCTTAAGAAATGGAGACATTTCTTGTTGGGTAAGCCATTAAAACTTAGAACAGATCATAAAAGTCTAGAGCATTTGTTTACTCAAGACAACTTGAATGCTCGACAAAGGAGATGGTTGGAATTGATTAATGAATATGCTATGGACATAAAATATGTCAAAGGTAAAGAGAATTGAGTGGCTGATGCACTCAACCATAGAGTCCACTTTGCTATTATTTCTAGAATAAAATTTTTGCTAAAGGATTAATTGTTATAATAGTAGAAAATAGATATTTTCTATCAGGAAATGACTGAAAAAAATGTTACAAGAAATAGTGGACAACAAGTATGCTAGGTAGTATTTGGACTTACATGGTCTTCTAAGGTTCCAAGGGAAAATTTACATACCTTTGAAGGAAATTTTAGAACTATTCTGATGCAAGAAGTGCATCAAACTCCTCATTTTGCACATCATAGGGTCACTAAAATGACTCATGAATTGAAACAGTTTTATTTTTTGCCTGGTATGAAAAGGGATGTGGCTATATTTGTTTCTAAATTTTTAGAATGTCAAAAGGTGAAAGTTGATCATTTCCATCCCGGTGGTAATATTTTTCCCCATGACGTTCCAAAAGACAAATGGGCAACTATATCTATGGATTTTATTTCTGGTTTTCCAAAATCTAAAAAGAGGCATGATAATATTTTAGTTGTTGTTTACAAGCTAACAAAGGTTGCTCATTTTATTATTGGTAATCTAACAGATGATGCACCTGTACTTGCTAATATATTTGTGAAGGAAGTTGTAAGATTACATGGAGTTCTTGAATTGATTATTATTATTAGAGATACTTTGTTTATATCTTGGTTTTGATAAACTCTGGTAGTTTATTTTGGCACAAAGATTCATTTTAGTTATTCTTATCATCCTGAAATGGATGGTAAAACTAAAAGAGTACATCAGGTATTAGAAGACATGCTAACAATGTATGTTATGGACCAGTAAAACAAGTGGGAGGATTTTCTGCACTTAGTTGAATTTGCTTATAATAATAATTTTCATACTTCTTTGTAAATGGCTCCTTTTGAATCTTTATATGGAAGGAAATGTAGAACACCCTTGGGGTGGGAAGGCCTTGAAAATCAGGTAACCATAGGTCCTCATGTTTTAAAAGAATACGATCAACAAATGATTGTTATAAGACAAAAATTAAAGGCTGCAAGTGATAGACAAAATAGTTATGCTAAAAAGAAAAGGACTAAAAAAGAATTTCAGGTGGGTGAAAAATTGTTTTTGAGGATAAAACTTCATAAAATTTCAATTATGTTTGGAAAGGCATCTAAACTTGCACCCAAATTTGTTAGTCCATTTGAAATTTCAGAGAAAATTAGTGTTGTAACCTACAGGTTAGCATTGCCTCCTTCACTTTCTAAAATTCATGACGTATTTCATGTCTCACTTTTGAGAAAATATGTGCATGATCCCTCACATGTGCTAACTTGAAAAAATTTGCAAGTAGATGATAACCTAAAATTTCATCTTGAGCCGGTAAGGATATTATCACAACGAAGCATTAAGTTGCGAAATAGAGATATACAACAAGTTTTGGTCCAGTGGGACATCCTAAGTGAAAGAAGTGCCACTTGGGAAGATACAGAGTATGTAAGAAAGAAGTTTCCATTTCTTTTTAAGTCTTAGTAATCAGGACATTACCCTTGTTAAGGGAGGGAGGATGTAACATCCCAACTCATGGAACTAAGAATTATTAATAAATATGTTGGTTGTTTCTGTTAGGATAAAATATTATTATCCCAAATATTAATTATGCATAGTTCAGTTATTTAATTAATTTTATTAATTAAATAATAATAGTTATTTTGTTATATGGTTAATCAACCATATTTGTCTTTTATACATACTGTTATATTGTTTTAAACAATATATTTGTTTTTATCTAATTGTTGCTTCCCGGATGTTATTGGAAGCTTATTCATTTTGGCATTTGGTTGCACCTGTGCAACTTATTCTCCTGTTTGTATTTGGCTGTGCAATATATATAAATATTGCATCCCATTCTCTGTAATGGTTGATTGATTGAGATTAATAAAGTGATCAGGCTTCCGTCCCTATTTTTCAATCATCATTTGGTACCAGAGCGAATTGAAGCTCCTGAAAAGGTTGCAGAAGGTTGCAGAAGAAGGAGAATTCATGGAGAAGAAATATGCACCAGAAGGAGAGCCAGTGCTACCTCCTGCAGCTTCCTAGAACCCCATGCAAACCCACAACCTCCTGTTCAGTTCCAATTGTTTGGAACGCAAATTTTTTTTACACTGGTGCACTCATTACTAGGCAAAATTTGTTGCAGGTATTGAAAATAATACTAATTTTTTTTCCCAATAAGGGTTTTGTCTCTAAATTAGAGAATCATTTAGTATCTAATGTATTTGGAAGTTGCTTTGCTTGTTTTGGAGGTCTGTGTGTATGTGCACCTGTAGTGAGCAAACAGCCTCCTCAGACCACTGGATTTGGAACTCTGATCAAATCTGGTAGTGTTAAATGCTTGGTCATGGGTTCAAGTTTGTTAGCCTAAATTATTGGTCCACGCGGCCTTCTCCACTCTCCAAGTGACCTGTACACAAGAATACAAAAGCAAAGCAAAGAATACAAAAGCAAAGAGGCACCCAAACAAAAGGAACCAGCATTCATTGTCCTCCTCACGCCTCAACCATTACATAAGAAAGCAAAGAAAATCATACAAAATCAAACCAAATAGGCACCCAAACAAAAAAAAAAGGAGGCAGCAGCAGCGTAGGAGGTGTGGAAGATAAAAGAGTGACCTGCACAAAGGAGCAAAAAAAAAAAAGAACGGCTCAGCCTGCACTCCACGGCCAATCAACAAAAATAGAAGCTAAAGCAACAAATAGCGGCCAAAACAGACCTGAGTCTTGTCTTTCACACCGCTATAGACCTGCTATACTCGAAGTGAACCTGCAAACAAAGAAAAAGTGGTCTTCATCCTGTCCTCTCCACGCAAAAGCCTGCAAAAAGAAAACAAAAAAAACACAGTGGCCAAAGCACAAAAAACAGCGGCCAAAACCAAAGGAAAAGCGGCCAAAGGAAAAGCAAACAAAAACAATAAGGAGGAGCGGCTAATATGAAGTTTCAGATCTGTTTTTTGATGCAAAGCCAAACCTAAATCGCCTCTCACCAGCATGTGCCATGTGGAGGCTCTACAAGTCATCTATTTTTAAAGAGGTGAGTCAAATATGCTTTTATTTAAATACAATATTGTCCATTTTACATTACAAATGCTTAAGCGGCCAAGTTGGATAGAGGGAAAGCCTTAGAAGTGGGAGGTGCATGGTTCAAATCCCACCCCCAACTTCACATTTTGCATTTGGAGGAATTTTTGGCGGAACTGCTAAATTTAGCAGATTTTTTGAATTTAGTTATAACTAACTAAATTTAGCGGAGAAATCCCTAATTTAGGGTAAAAAAATTTCTCCCATTCGGCCTGGTTTTTCATTTTGGACATTTTTTGCAAAAGGAGACCCATCTAAAAATTGCATTTTCAGCTGGTTTTCTACAATTCTTTACATTTTGGGTCATATTGGGCTTAGGAGGCCACCAGGGCCCACAAAACAAAAAAAAATTCCCTGCCATTCAAATTTTTCCATATTTTTGAATGTAATTTGTAAACTGCATGCATATTGTACTAATTTGTACAGGTTGCCATAGTCAACTTGTAAACTTTGTCACTACTCTAGAAACTGGCAGAATTGTAATACAAAACAACAATAAAATTGGTTCTGTAACACTCATGAGATCCTCAGATCTCATTTGTAGCGTTTGGTATATACGGTGCCTATGGGAAGCACTTACGAGTAAAGCTTGTCATGACTACTATTGCACTTAACGCCTAATATAGCTGCAACAACATCATCTGGGCATCGACCCTTTAAATCAATGGGGAGTAATAAGGTCACAGTGCACACACTATGAGTCATCCCATCTGTCTATGACCAATTACATGACATAAATCTGGACTGAGAAATTATCTGAGTATATAGCAAAGTTACGCGCGCGTATGAGGATATTTCTTTGAGTTGGTGTCAATAATCGCACAGACCCCTTTCAGTATTGTCTTGGTACCACATATTGAATTATTTCACGTACATTAATGCCTCTTTCATGTACCATTGAGTATATAGAAAGGCTGAGCTTCTTCCACGTACCATCGGGTATATCAGAAGGGCGCGTATATAGAAAGGTTCGGTATATCAGACTAACGGTATATAGATTGGGAGACCTAATCCCTGGAGTGATAAGAGCCAAACCCTATCAGTGTTTTCTACAAACTGGCCACCGATGCCCCCAAATTTTTTCTTTCGGATTCACAACTACTCATAGGAAACAACTATGCTGCATGGAAGACAAAAATCAAGACACGACTTCAATTTGAAGAGATCTGGCCTGTTGTGAATGGTACTCTGACCAGATCAACTACTGATACAACACAACAGTGGCAGTTTGATAAATCAAATCAAGGCCAAACTCGTCATCTTGTTTAGAGTGTCTGACAATGTGCAACCCCACATTCGAGATGCCAAACAACCAAAGAATTGTGGGATAAGTTGAGCACAGTATACGAGGCTAAAAACAAGAATGTTATACTGAATTTACAGAGGCAGTTACACACATTGAAGTTCAAGTAGAATAAGAAAATCGAAGCTTTCTTAAGAAGAGTTGTAGAGTTGAGGGCTTCACTTCTAGCCCTGGGAGAAGCAGTCTCAGATGATGCTCTCGTTCCCATTATTCTGAGAGCACTCCCCTCTTCTTACCGCATTTTTGTTACAATACTAAACATGTCAGAGACGACCATTATTTTTGATAAATTGGTAAACTTACTGCAACCAGAGGAAGCCATACATAATAAGGATGATGAAGAGGAGAAGACACTTTCTTCAAATCAAAAATGGAAAGGAAAAGGTAAAGGAAAACCTAATTCCTATCAAAAGTCCCAAAATCAAAATCAGTACCAAAGGGATAGACAATAGAAGAAGCAATGTCTAATTTGTAAAAGAGGACATGACCTAAAAGATTGTTGGTATAACACTTACAAGAAAAGTTCGTCAAGCAACTATGGACCTCAACAACAACAATATTACAAGGGACATTCTAACAACAATCATGGGAAAAAAAAGGGGAACTAGAAAAGAAGACCCCACCAGCAAGGTAATATTGCTGAGCAACAAGAACAGTCAGACAATGAAGACTTCTTGTTCACTGCTCGATCAAGTGAACCATCCACGTCATCTAGTGATGTCTGGTATGTTGATTTGGGAGCCACTCGACACATGACTGGCCATAGAGACTAGTTTATTTCAATGAGGGACACGCCATCGAAAAATCATGTTTCGTTGGGAGATGATTCTTCATATACAGTTCAGGGGATTGGAAACATTTCTCTACCCCTTGGTTCACACAAATGCAGACTATCAGATGTCTCTATATGTCCCTGGGTTGACAAAGTAATCTTGCTTTTAATCAGTCAACTCCTAGATCACAACCTAAAAATTGACTTTGATAGTCAATCTGGAAAGAAAACGTGTTTGATTTGAGATAAATCAAGAGGCTCGAAAATAATTGCAAAAGCCTCCAATGTGGGACGCATGTTCTAACTTGATTTTGTTCACAGAGACGATCAAGCACTTGTGGCTAAGAACTCCACCTCATCACAGTTGTGGCATCGGAGATTTGGTCATGTAAGTTTCAAATATCTCGAAACACTTCGCCGGTGTAATATGGTACATGGGCTACCATCTCTTCAGAAGGATACAGACAAGTGTCCTCACTGTCCTAGCAGGAAAACAACACAGAGCTTCGTTTCATAGAAAGAGTACATGTTCAAGCTCATGGTAAACTTGACCTAGTTCGTACTGATGTTTGCGGTCTGATGCAACCAAGTCATTCTGGGTTCCAGTACTTCATGCTTTGTGTTGATGACTATTCAAGAAAAATGTGGATTTTTTGTCTTCGCAAGAAAAGTGAAGCTTTTGAAACCTTCAAAAAGTTCAAAGTAGCAGTTGAGAAATAAACTGGTCGTCACATCAGAACTCTCCGCTCAGATCGAGGGGGGGAATTCACTAGTGATGAGTTCAGAGACTACCTACAAACTCATGGGATTTGTCGACAAATGCCTCCTCCACACACACTGCAGCAAAATGGTGTTGTTGAGAGAAGAAATCGTACTATCATGGAAATGGTGCAATGCATGATCGATGATTCTAGACTTGCAAAGACATTCTAGGCAGAAGTAGCAAAGATAGTGGTGTATTTGTTGAACAGAGCACCCATAACTACTCTTGATGGAATAACACCATAAGAAACATGGTCAAAAATAAAACCATCCATTGTACACCTCAGATTATTTGGGTGCAAAGCAAGGATGCACATACCCAAACAAAACAGAAAGAAATTGGACATGAAGTCACAGAAATCTCATCTTCATTGGGTACAGTGAAGAGACTCTTGGGTATAGATTGATGGATCCTAAGACTAGAAAAGTCTACACCAAGCAGAGATGTTGAGTTTTTCAAGAAGAAGGAAGTAAAGTCTCCTCCTCCAGACTCAGCAAGATGTAGATTTTTCACCTAGTTGTAAAAATTGAAGTTGATATGTTCCCTCAGAAGATGAAAGTGATGATGGATATGATGGTGTTGATCAGATAGAACCATGACCCATGGGAACAGTTAACAGTGTATGCCTAAATGGTGTATAAGTACATTACGAGATGCAAGAATGGATGCTCCACCGGATACATCCACCCCTGGACCACAGACTCGCAGTAAAGCAAGAGAAGAAGTTAACTTTGCTTTGATGAGTAGAGTTATTGAATTTGATGAGCCCTCTACAGTCGAGGAAGCCCTACAGTCAAAATCTTGGAAAGATGCCATGGATTCTGAATATCAATCAGTGATGAAAAATAAAACTTGGCAGCTTGTTGATCTTCCACCAGGGAAGAAACCCATTAGATGTAGATGGATATTTAAAACAAAGTACAAAGCAGATGGGACAATGGAAAAGTATAAATCAAGACTTGTAGCAAAGGGGTATGCACAAAAATAAGGCATTGACTATGAGGAGACATTTTCTCCCACAGCTAAGATCAAAACAATCAGGATGATCTTTTCTCTAGCTGCACAGTTTGGATGGAAAATCTACCAAATGGACGTAAAAAGTGCCTTCCTAAAGTGAGATTTACAAGAAGAAGTCTACATGACTCAACCTGAGGGATATGTAGTACCTTGGTCAAGAAGCAAAGGTATGCAGACTCAGGAAATCTCTGTATGGCCTCAAACAGGCACCTCGGGCATGGTACATCAAGATTGATGAGCATCTCGTACAACATGGATTTGCTAGAAATCCATACGATCCCAATCTTTACCTCAAAAAGCAAGGGGGGGAGATTGTGATTGTTGTTTTCTATGTCGACGATCTAGTCATCACTGGCAGTTCAGTGAAGATGATCTATGCAACAAAGAAAGATCTTAATCGATCATTCGACATGACCGATCTCAGGTTGATGCACTATTGTCTTGGATTTGAAGTATGGCAGAAAGAGAATCACATTTTTGTTTCTCAGATGAAATATACCAAGACAACGCTTGATAAATTTAGGATGATGGATTGCACACCAATTGCTAAACCTATGGAGAACAGATTATAGTTATCTCATTCAGATCCATCTCCTAAGGTAAGTGCCACCCTCTATCAGCAGCTGATCGGGAGTCTCATTTACCTGACCTACACTAGACCAGATATCAGCTTTGCAGTGAGCTATTTATCCAGGTTCATGCAGGAACCCAAATTTTGTCATTGGAAAGTAGCAAGGCACATCTTGAGATATCTCAAAGGATCAGTGGACCTTGGTCTAGAAAACAAGAATAACTACTTCTTCTTAACTGGATATTAAGACTCAGATCATGCTGGTAACATTGATGATAGAAAATCCACTTATGGATTTGTATTCTTTATGGGATCTAGACCAATATCATGGGGAAGCAAGAAACAACACTTCATTTCTCGCTCTTCCACAGAAGCCGAGTATCATTCTGCAGGAGGAGTTGTCTGTGAAGCGATATGGCTACATCGCATACTAGAAAGACTTGGAATACCATAGGACAAACCGACCACCATATATGTTGACAATGAAGGTGTTCTCAAACTTGTTCGCAATCCAGTTTTTCACTAGAGAACAAAGCACATTGAGTTACAGGTTCATTTCATACGCGAACATGTGTTGAAGCACAACATCCAGCTTCAATTTTGTCCAACAGCTGAACAACGGGTAAATATCTTCACAAAATCACTTGCACATGACAAGTTCGAGTTTTTCAGAGAGTTCCTCTCCTCATCCCTTGAGGCAATGCAAAATTAAGGGGGAATGTTAGATTAATTTATGCATTATATTACCTTAAATATTTAATTATTTAATAAGGGAATTAGTTTATATATTGTTATAAACTCTATAACAATATTTGTCATATTATTGCATAGGTTATATTGTTACGTAGTTGTAACAATTATTATTTGTTTGTATTTAATTATTGTTGCTTCCCGGATGTATTTTAGAAGTTGTTGTGATTTTGGTTGTACCTGTGCAACCCATTTATTTATTTGTATATTGATGTCCAATATGTATAAATATTGCAGCACTCCATTGTAAAGGTTGATTAATTTCAGATTAATAAAATATACAGGCTTCCATCCATGTTTGTGAAATTACAGTTTGAGGGAAACTGTCCCTTATTTTAATAACCAATATTTTCCTTCTTTCTATCATCTTTTTCTTGGCCATGTTGCACTAAGGTCATGTTTGTTCCTTCCTAGCACTTCATTGGTTTGAGTTCATCATCATGTTGAACATATTCATCTTGGCCTTGATCTAACAGATTCTATTCTTGTATATGTGCGAGATTTCCCCTTATATATTCTCACCTCTTGTTGGGGGCATCTTTTCATCTTCATTTTCCTGTACATAGCTTTGGAAAACTTTCAAAAACCCCTAAAAATTTAGAAATACATCAAAAATCTAAAACATTAGTAAAACGTCAAAAATCTAAAAACATTGGTAAAACTTCAAAAATCCAAAACATTGGTAAAACATCATGTATCCTAAAACATTCACAAAACAAAAAATCCTAAAAATATAAAACTATCCTAAAAAGCATCATACTTTAGTGCTTGCTTATTCTAGCACACGACATACAAATGATCTTGTGATCTTCCTTCATTAACAAAATTGGTTTGTTTGTTATGTTTGTCTTCACTTACATATATCATTGCTAAGGGCAGTTTTATAGTGCATGTTGCTTTTCATGAGACTTCTATGTCCTCTGTTTATTCCCTTGCATGTATCCTTGTTTAGGGCATCATTTTAACCCTTATTGTATAACTTGAACATTCAGGAACTGAAATTGGATAACAAAAACATTGGTGCAACTTTCTTGAACACTATTTGTTTGAGTATGTTTGTTTGTGCTTGTTTGTTTGCATTCCTACTTGTTTACTTTCTCGTACTACATTGTTTCATATATTTTGCTTTGAGTCGGTCCTTTAACAATGAACAAAAATCAGTATTAGTGGTATCTCTTCATGTTATAGCTTTTACACTTTTGTTGCAAGCAATACAAAGTTGATTCAAAGGGAAATGACATAGATACTTCTGAGTCAGATGATTGTTAGAGTAGATATTTACCTTAGATCATGTTCACCTAGGTAATTTATTTACTTTTATTGTATTTATCCTCACCCACTTATATGTGTCGATATTTCTTTTTATTTATTTAGATATTATGGGGATATTATTTAGTTTTTATGTATAGTTATTTTCTTGATCTATGGTATAGACTAGATCCTTGATATCTAGTTCTTTCCTAAATCTATGGTCTTAACTAGTTTTTTTATGACTATTTTTTCCCTTCACCTTTATGGTTTGATCTACGACCTATGACTGGTTCTTAGAATTGTTATTTCTTGTCTATATAAGCAAGGCCCATTCTCATGAGTAGTTCATTGAATTCCATTATTAAATTATTGCTAAGGCATCATTTACTTCAGCAGTTGATTGGGATGTTATAAATTCAATTCTGGTGAATGTTTTTGAAATTCATCTTATTGATCGAGGTGTTTTACTTTAGCTCTAAGTTAGTTAACTTAGTACGATCTGGTTATCGTTCATTTTATGGTATCAGAGTAGGAAATTTTTGTTGACATTCGTTTGTAAATTTTTTTTTGCAAACATTTTTTTATATATTCATATATTCGAGATTTGTCTATATTTTGTTAATGTCATATTATGTGAAAGCATGTTTGGCTTTCATTAAAGATATGGAAGGTTGTAATTAACCCTAAGATCAACTATAAACTCGACCATTTTTGGACGTAGTCACTTTTTTAGTTTTTCTTTGTTGTTGTAGAGAAACGCATTGGGTTGCCTCGGGATTCGTGTCAGATAGGAAAGAAACCCAAGTAATTAATTTATGAGTTTTGTTGAATTTTTTGAGATTCTTCTAAGGTATTTTTCTTCTATCGGGAGGCTGTTGAAATGCATTTTCGGGAGGCATGTAGTAGACTGTTTTGACTTGGCACGATTCTGGTTATCGGTTCCTTTTATTATCCTTGCGCTATTGTGCACACCCATTGAAATCCTTAGCCCCTGGTCATATGGTATGGTCATATGATGGCTTAAAGCTTATGATTCCTACTAGTATGTGCTTAACTCTAACCCCCTTGCATTTAATTTGTGTGGTGAAGGAAAAAAGTATTTTATTTTGTTTTAGTGGCAACTAAAATAAATAGTAGAGCATAATATTGAAAAGCTTGTATATTTTGATCAGTAACTTAATTTTGAGTGTCTTTTTTGTAAAAGTGTTTTTTTGTACTCTTTCCATTTGAAATATTTATTTTGAGAATTACACTATAATTATAAAATGTCATATTGTAACACGCACTCATTATAAAGTGTCAAAATCTGGGGGGCTCTTATTTCATTGCTTGGGGGGTCTTGTTTCATTGCTTGTTCTTGCATTTCTTTTGGTGATTTTTTGAGGATGGCATCTTTATCTACTTCTGCATTAGATCATGTTGAGCCATTAATAACACATAATTACCACACATGGAAACCAAGAATGGAAACAATAATTAAGCGGAAAGGATTATGGGCTTTAACTTCTTCAGAACAACCAGTGTTCACTAGAGAATATGAGAAATTTTAGTACCAGTGCAAATTTGATGAGTGTATGGGTTTGATAGGAACTTATGTAAGTGACAGTCTTTTATTTCATTTGGAAAAATGTGACTCTCCTTTCAAAATATGGGAGAAATTGGAGGATTTATTTGGTAAGGTGGATCATATGAGAGCCATGCAACTTGAAATTGAGATCACCTCTCTTAATCTCTAAAGATTTTCCAACAATTATAGACTATCTTACCAAGTTCAAGCATTTTTTGACACGATTGAAGGGGAGTGGAAGAGATAAGAAAGATGAAGAGTGTGTTTACTTGATTCTATCCAAGTTGAGAGGATCATTCCAAATATTTTGCTTCTACCTTTTTCTCTAGCATGGATGTCTTAGGTGACACCTTCAAAATGTCTGACTTAGAAACATTTTGTGAAAGAATTACTAGGGAAGAATCCAAATTATCTCACCTTGAGTCTTCCACCTCTCAAAAGGCATTAGTTGCATCTAATCCTAAGGGCAAGGGAAAACTAAACAGTGAAACCAAATCCACACCTTCTCCATCTCAAAATGCTCCTAAACCCAAAGAAAACAACTCAAAACCCAAGGAGTCTTCTAAATACAAGAATAAGTCTAACCTTTCATGCTCTTTTTGTGGGGGTAGTAATCATGAAGAAAATAGGTGTTATAAGAGAATGCAAGCCTTAGAGGATGCAGTCAAGAAACACAAAATTTCTATCTCCACTCCACCTCCTTCTAATCAGCATGGAAAAGCACTTAATGTTGTTGGAAGATCTCAGTCACCACTTGCAGACAATTGGGTTATAGATTCTGGTGCTTCTCATCACATGAATTCTTCCAAGGAGTATTTTGTTTCTCTAGGTTTGAGTTCTACTTCCAAAATTGAGGTTGGAGATTCTTCCTTTCTTTCTATTGAGGGAAAAGGTGATATACAACTTGATGGTGGCAATATCCAAGATGCACTATATGTTCATAACATTACCACAATTTTTCTTTCTGTATATCAAATTTGTCATTTTGGTCAAGGAAAATCAGTGACTTTTACACCACATGGGGCAGAAGTAAGAACTTTGTTGGAGCCTTATTCACTTATTGCTCAAGGTATTGTTGATCATAATTCAAGACTATATCACTTTGAGGTTTTGATGACACATCTTCTATAGGGACATGATTGGTTTCTCATTCAAATTTAGAGAGTAAGCTTTGGCATGAAAGATTTGGACATCTCAATTACATATATTTGAAGGAGTTGAGCACTCATAGTATGGTAGATTGGTCTTCCTAGAGTTTCTTGTCTTGAGAGAGTTTTCATGGTTGTGCATTAGGGAAACAACACCAAGGATCCATTTCCTAAGAATTTTTCTAAGAGATTTCTTCACCACTTGAGCTTGTGCATAGTGACTTGATGGTTTTTCCTACCCCATCTTTCAATGGAGCTAAGTATGCACTTACATTTATTGATAATTTCTCGAGGCGTACTTGGGTTTATTTTCTCAAGTACAAAAGTGATGTTTTTTCACACTTCAAATTCTTCAAGGCTTTTGTCAAGAAACAATCTTCTAGTAGCATAAAGAACCTTCACACCGATAATGGGGGGAGTATTTCAGCAATGAGTTTTCTAATTTTTTGGCAACTCAAGGCATTATTCACTAGCATTCTGTTCCTCATACTCCACAATAGAATGGATTAGCAGAAAGGAAGAATAAAAATTTGAAGGAAATGGCTAACTGTATGATGCATTCTAGAGATATACCTCCTATCTACTGGGCAGAAGTCAGTTAATTGTGCTAACTATATTTAGAATCACACACCACACAGAGTACTTGAGCATTTGACTCCAGAGGAAGCTTGGTCCAACACTAAGCCAGATGTCTCATTTTTTCAAGTCTTTGGGAGCCATGTTTGGGCCTTTGTGCCAAAGAAGAAAAGGAAAGCTTTGGATAAGAAGAGTAAACCCTTGATCTTTGTAGGGTATTGTGAGGACATGAGATCTTATCATCTTTTAGATCCTGATACACATGATGTTATTTTTCGAACACATGTTTAGTTTGATGATAATTTCACTCCTCGTGATTCTTCATCTTCTTCCATTCCTTCTTCTTCATCTCATCTTAACGATCCTTTCTTTGAGGAGATTGATGAGGAGGTTATAGATGCCATTGAGGACGATCTATTCCCACTGATGTTGTCACTATGCTTAAGTGGGCTCGTACTATAGTTTCTGAGGCAGCACCTTTCATAGAGGATCTTCCACCCACTAGGCATCATCACACACATTCTACAAGTTGTGGAATTTTGTGTCAGGTAGTTTCTGAGGATCCACATTCTTTTTCAAAGGCTCATGGGATACAAGAGTGGGATGATGTGATGGATGGCTGAGTATTCTTCTTTGATGAAGAATCATACTTGGGATTTGGTATCTCTTCCTAAAGGAAGAAAGATGGTTAGGTGTAAGTGGGTATACCGAACCAAATACGCAGCTGATGGGTCCATTGACAAGTATAAGGCTCATCTTATTGCAAAGGGTTTTTCACAAGTTGAAGGTATTGATTACTCTGAGACTTTTGCACCTGTTGCCAAGATGGATTATGTACGCCTTGTACTTGCTATTGCTGCATCACAGGGGTGGCCCGTATACCAGATGGACGTGAAGAGTGTCCTTCTTACATGGATATCTACAAGAGGAAATATACATGGAGTAGCCGGCTAGATTTGTTTAGGATTCTTCTCTTGTTTTTCGGCTCCAAAGGTCTCTCTACGGTCTCAAACAAGCCCCTCAAGCTTGGTATGAGAAGATGGATTCTTTTCTTCTATCTACTAGTTTTGTTCGTTGCCACTCCAATCATATAGTGTATCTCCAGCATGTTGGTGAGGATATTGTGATACTTGTCTTGTATGTTGATGATTTTTTACTTACTGGTAGCTCTTCTTCCCACATTCAGAGTATTCAGAGGGCTCTTTCTACACAGTTTGACATGACAGATCTTAGGCTATTGCATTATTTCCTTGGTTTGCAGATTTCTCAGATAAATTCCAGGGATTCATTTGAGTCAGCAAAAGTACACCCATGATCTTCTTAGGTGCTTTGATATGGCTGATTACAAGCCAAGTCCATCTCCTTTTCAGTCTGGGGTTACTCTTACATCCACATGTACCACACCACTTTGTGATCCTACGTTGTATAGGTAGTTGGTTGGGAGTCTCATGTACTTGACCCATACTTGCCTTGATATTTCATTTATAGTAGGGCTTGTATCTTGGTTTGCACATTCTCCTCATAGTAGTCATTGACAGGCTGCTAAAAGGATTTTGCGCTATTTACAGGGAACTTCCCACTTTGGCCTACACTACACTAGGGGTTTTACTTAGTTGGTTGGGTATACAGATTCAGATTGGGCAGGTTCTATTGATGACAGGTGTTATACTTCTAGCTATCTTTTCTATCTTGGTTCTTCTCCAGTTACTTGGATGTGTAAAAAGCAAAAGGCTATTGCAATTTCATCTTTAGAGGTAGAGTAGAGGGTAGCAGTTATAGTGAGTCAGAAGATTCTTTGGCTTCACCAGTTATTGACAGAGTTTAGATTCCCACAGGATTCATCGACTGTACTTTGGTGTGACAACCAAAGTGTAATTCACATTTCTCGTAACCTAGTTGAGCACCAGTGGACCAAGCATATCGAGATACACATCCACTTCATTCGATAACACATTCAGGATGAAGTTCTTTGCTTGGAGTACCTTCTGACTCAGTAGTAGGTTGCATACATCTTTACAAAGCCTTTTGCATCACCTCGCTACCTTGAGTTGCGTGGAATGCTTGGGGTTTCAGAAGTTGTTCTTGGGGGGTGTTCGTGAGAACATCTTCCTTCTTCTTCTTCTTTCTCTTTCCTTATAGCAGGATTCTTTCCTTCTTTTGGTTCGATATTTCTTCATGGATATATTGTACATGAGTACCTCATCAAACCTAGTTGTAGGGACTCATACTGTGGACATGCCACTTCTATTTTGGCCCCTAGCTTCACTTGAGGGGGGGTGTTAGAGTAGGTATTTACCTTAGCTCATGTTCACCTAGGTACATTATTTACCTTTATTGTATTTATCCTCACCCACTTATGTGTGTGGATATTTATTTTTATTTATTTAGATATTAGGAGATATTATCTAATTGTTAGGTATAGTTCTTTCCTTGATCTATGGTATTGACTAGATCCTTGATGTCTAGTTCTCTCATAAATCTATGGACTTGACTAGTTCTTTGATGACTAGTTCTTTCCATGATTTATGGCTTGATCTACGACCTTGACTGGTTCTTAGATTTTTATTCCTTACCTATATAAGTAAGGCCCATTCTCATTGTATTTCATTGAGTTCTATGATAATATATGATATTGTTGCTCATTTTTTTGCAAAGGCTTATGTAAAGTTATTTTGGCGAATTGCTTTCATCTTATCGATCGTAATGTTTGATTAGCATATGTGTTATTGGCTTGGCACGATTTGGTTATCATTCCTTTTAGTTCATGATATGAAATTTTGTCATACAATTGGTATGCATTCCTTGTAATATATGTGAAGTTCATTATATGACATTTTTTCATATGGTTGGCATGCATTCTCGGGTATAAAGGATCTTTTGTTCCTCTTGGAAATTATGTTATGTTGCTGATTTTACTTGGCATAAAGTTCATTGTAAGAATTGTAAAGTGAAGTTCATGTTGATGCTTTTATAATTTTTTATCATGCCTTTTCCTTTTTATATGGAGCCTATATGTGACATTTGTTCAAACAATTGGTATGCTGATTTGATTTGGCATGAAATAATATTATGAAATGCGTTATGTAATCGGCCTTACGTGAGGTAAGTTTTATGCTTTTTCATGTATTATGGTTAAAGACACCACTCTTGAAAGATATTCTAAACTTGGATAGTTCATGCATGTATACATTCTTTTTGACATCATTATTATAATAATGAATGAATTAGTGTGTTGATGCATGACTGTATATTATGAATACGATTTCATTTGTAGAATGCTACATATATGGAAATGGAAATCCTTACTAGTTCAGTTTGAGTTGACCCTTGTGGAAAATACAGGACATTCTAGAGATAAGGGAAATGAAAGAATTTGAAGGGATTGAAGCTGAATTCAGATCTTAATTTTTTACTTTTATATTTCACTTATGGAATAAATTGTGCACGATGTACTACTAAAATATTCAGTATATTATATAAGCTTATGAGGATCTTTTCCATTCCATGTAACCTTATAAGATTGTACTGAGATATTAAAAATAATCAAATGTCCTTTGGACTCAAAGCTGATTTTAATTGATGTGTTTAGCACATATGATTATTTGTATAATTGTATGATTTGATGATGCGTAAAATTAACATATTAATTAAGCAATGGGAATAATGGAAAAAAAATAAAAAATTGGACCTTGGTTTTTGAGGTCCTTACAATAATGTAATGTTTAATGCTTGGATGAGTAATAAAGACTTTGATCTTATTTTTGGATAACAAGTTCTAAAACTATTTTAGAGATCTCAAAAAATTAAAAGTTTTCTTTTCAAAAAAGTTATAATTTATCTCAAATACTTAAGTTTCTGACTTGTAAATGTAATAATTGTTCTAGTCCTTGTTAATTTTCTTGGGTTAATATGGAATAAATATTAATCCCCCCAAAGGCATATAATATAAATTCTTTGTGATTTTCAAGGTTGATGAGAGTGGGATCATGGGCTATAGCCCACTTGATCTTTTCAAAACCACCCTTGGCTTCTTGTGCTCATTAGAAATTATATCCTTTCTTAAGAATAAAGGTTATGTGCCTTACCATCTCATCAAAGTTAGTGATGAATATCCTTATAAAATTAATCATCCCTAGGAATGACTACAATGATTTTTATGTCGGGGAAGAAAAAAAGTCAAGATAGTTGTAATTCTATTTAGATCAATAACCAAACCACCTTTATACACAACATGTCCCAAAACATTTCCATTGGGGACAACAAAGAAACCTTTTTTAGATTTAAAGATATGCCAAACTCCCCGAATTTACTAAAAATATGCTTAAGGAGCATTAGATGATCTTTTTCTTAGAGAAATAGTAATGTCATCCAAATAGATCAAGAAAATATTAGTCTTCATCCCCTTAAAAGATAAATCCATTTCCCTTTAAAAGGTATCACTAGCATTGGATAGTCTAAAAGTCAATTTTTGAAAAGAAAATGTCCCCTACTTGGTGGTGAATTATTTTTTATATTGGTCAAGTTGTTTGAAAAGGATGTTGTTATAGAGAAAGAACCCATCAAAAAGTGAAAACCTCTCATCCTATACTACTGATTGTAAGATTTGGTCTATAAAAGGTAAATTTTAATGATCCTTGAGAGAGGATTTATTGAGATCTCTAAAACCTACACAAATTTATCTCTCCGTTATTTTTCCTAGTAGGGACTAAGTTTTCAACCCAAAATGATTGCTTGACGGGGAATAAAATCTTAGATTTGATCAATTTGGTCATATCATTCCTCATTAAAGGTTTACGCTTAGTATTTTGAATGTTTGTAGTCATGAAGTCTCACACTTTCTACTTACATCATGCCTCTAAGTATTTCATTATATATATGATTCTTAATAAATAAGACTAGACATTAACAACACTTGTTTCACTATTTCATTGCTTTTATATTTCTCACACTCTTGTTATTTACTTTTTTCAAATTACCACTTTACTTTTGGATACTAAACGATGTGTTACCCAACTCTGTATTTAGTGTTGTATATTTCGATTATCCTGGACACTACC
Organism: Taxus chinensis; assembly: GCA_019776745.2. Taxonomy (NCBI): domain Eukaryota; kingdom Viridiplantae; phylum Streptophyta; class Pinopsida; order Cupressales; family Taxaceae; genus Taxus; species Taxus chinensis. Next base: position 219,256,078 of record CM034156.1, read on the forward strand.
TCTCATTATGGATAGGATCACTCCAAGCGTTACTATCCCCTATATGCACTTCTATCCCTTTCATCCATTTTCTTGATTTTAAACGACCACATCATTTGGTATAATTTTAATAGTCTCTTTTATCACTTTGGGATGGATTTTTAGTTGTTAATAATTAAATTCAAATAATAGAATCATATATATACATGAGTTACTTACCATTATTAAAGGGTAGAACAGTTTCATGGGGATAATACTTACTATCTACTACTTGGGAAAAGACCAACATTCAAAGACTATATTTTAGCTACATCATTGACTGCATAGAAAGGGATATTTTTGAATTCTATCTCACACATTCATCTTAGCGTAAAATTATTTATATCCCATTATCTTACTGTGAATGGAAAAAGGGAAACCTAGCTTCAAGGGATATTATTGCAATCACATAGAAAATAACTACATAGAGTCTAAAATTTAGTGTAATGCTTGGTCAAAATTAAATTGGGGTGACTGTACACCTAAAAATCAACATGTGATTTTAGACGCATGTGACCTCCTAAGGTTGTTCTAACACATCTAGAATGTGATCTATGAGATGGTTATGTGGTAGATAGATTGGGTGTAGGTGGGATAGGTGGGGATGACAATAATAATTCAAGGACATCAAATGTACTCAACTAGAAAAATGGGGATCTGTTCATTCAGAGTAATGAATTATTTTTGTACTTGGGTGGGGGTGATACTACAATCAATGATTCTCACGATGTGTAGATCAGAGTCGACATCAGTGGAATAGAATAAAACCTAGATTGGTTGTTAAATGTGATGGAATTTTCCTTTTTCATCTGCGTATTCCTCTTTGAAGAGGGTCATGAAGATACGATAGAAAATGTGGAAAGGAAAAATAAAGGGTTTTAGAGTCTAAGAATTTCTGCTTGGTTAGCCAAATATTCCTAAAAAAAATTAATTCTTTGTTGAGGGAAATGAGTTGGTAAATATAGGAGGCACGGGTGCATCTTTGAATACTAAATGGTGGAAGCCTTGATCAATATCAATTTTGTTTCACTCAATGTTTAGTTGTCTTATAAGTGGATCAAATATTTTAATACATTACTATAATGGACCTGGAATGGTCATGTGGGAACCTAGTCAATAGAAATGGAAACAAACAAACAAGCTAGAATTCAAAGGGGTTGAAAGATAAGTTCAGGTAGCCTCAACCGCTAAGGAAATAGAAATTGTGTTCTTTTCAATCTGAATTACCTTTAATTCCTACCTTTATGTAAACAAGACAAATAAACTTGAATTAAATAAAATATTATCATTTACTCCTTTTAATTAAGTAAGTTTGATTTGCAAGTATTTAATTAAAGAAAAATAAAACAAACTATATAATTATTTTTTTATTTTCAATTAGGATTTAATGGAAATAAATAAATGAATTTAATTTAAATTCTAATCAATATTTTATGGTTTTCTGATTACTAAAAATTAAATAAAGCAAAAGCTATAGACATAGAAAAAGAAACTAATTTAAATAATATAGACTACTTCTAACAACAAATAAAATAAATAGGGAATAGATAAATGTGACTATTCCTCTATTGTAGGATGTGAGGCTAAATCTAATTCAAATAAATTTTTATTCTAATTTGTAATTTTGGAAATCAAACTTCTTCTAATTGCTTCATCTCATAATCATGGGAAGAAAGAAAGATTATCAAAAGAAATTTCCTCTTTCCCCTAAGACTTCCCTAATAAAAAAAATAAATTACATAGGTAAACTAACAATGAATACATAAAATGAAAAGCACAGACATAGAATATTCTTCATGATTTTTTCCCTTGCAGATCCATATGGTTAAGCAGGGAAAAATATTTCAATGCAAGTTTTCTTGTACTCACAAAAATATAGGAATGAGGATATTGAAATACACAGATTTTTTGAAATAAATAAATGAAGAAATTCATGCACAAACCTTCCTCAAAATTATTTCTAATGAAAATCCATTGGGATAAGCCAAGAAGAAAATGTTTTTTATTAGATTAGGTAAAAACCAGATTTTGAAGGGATCAGACACCCTATACAACCAAAATATAAGCTTCAAGGCCCAAAAGAGAGACAACAACAAACAAGGTGCTTAAGCCTAAAAAGAAACAAACTGACAAACCAAAACCTAGAAAATGGAAAGCACCAAACCGAAAGGTAGGTTTGTGAAGACCACTTGACCCACAACTACCCTATTCTTTCCCTTTATGAGATCTAAGGCTCATCTTGAGAGGCAAGTTTCCATCTTTTCCTTTCCTTTTATTCTCTTTTTTGGTGTATGCTGCTTTTGTTAGCCCACACATGGTATTATTTAGTAAAATGTGATAGTTTGCTATGTGTTGACCATGTGGCTCCGTAACCTAGAAGAAAATATCAATGGAATCTTCTTACTGATAAAAAATTGAAAATCTACTTGTTAAAACAAGTGTATTGCTTATTTTAACGACAATATTCTAAAATGAAATCTTTGAAGAAATTGTAAATGTACCCCCAACCTGGTTATTATAGAACTATGAAAATTTCCAAATATGGTGATGATTCTTTTATCTCCTTGGCTTCATTTCTAAAGATGATATTCTCATTGATCTAGAGAATAGTGCTAGTTGATTGTAGAAGAAAACAAGAAGACACTAGAATAGATTATTTGTAGGTAAACTAGTCACAAATGTAAGTGGGAAGAAATAAAACAATGTAATATGTTGTTTTTTTACTTCTTTGCAAAATTTTGGAAGAGTAACAATGCAATTCAAACAAAAAATCTCCAACCTATGATATGGGTAAAAACTTGGTTATTATAGTAAATGGAAAATAATAAGTCTAGCACACTTGGAAATCAAGAAGTGTCAAATCATCCAAAAGAGAGGCACTCAACATTTCTAATAATAGTAAATAGAGAAGAAGATTTCAATACATATCTAACAAGCTAAATATCAAGTGAAATGGTCAAGAAACAGACGAGAAAGACACTCACAAACTTGAGACACACATTCAGAACAAACAATTCTGATAATTAGATAAATGTGCATGGAACTAGCCCTATGTGCAGAATAGTGGTTACATAACCACCAATCTAGGTATATCAGTGGTTATATAACCATTGTGGTGGTTGCATAACCAACATGGAAATTACATGAATTGAAGTCATGAAAACCTTATAATAAGCAAAAGATGGCTCAGAAAGATATAAAACTTTGAAACAAGGATAAACAAATTAAAATAAACATGCTAAAAGTAATGAGAAAGGATCTATATTTCATCATTATTTTGAAAAAGGACTTTCATCATTAGATACTTTATCATACCATTGATGTAGTACCTGTTTAATTTTGGGTACATATATATTGCCCCCTTTGAGAACCATTTTAGTCATGAATGGTTGTAAAACATGAATTCCAAGTATGGCACTCCCAAATGGGAGAGTTATAAATCATCCTTAACCATTAGTATGTTTAAACCATGCCAATCCAACCTTCCCACCACCTATAAAAGAAAAAAGAGAATAAAGTACAAATATAAAACATGATTAGAAAATTACTCTAAAATAAAATGACAAGATTACTTACAATATCCGCGAGGATAAGGAATATAACTTCTTCAATGCACCAACCTTGCATACAATCACTCAAAGAGATGTTAGAAAATCAAATTGAGATATATATATATATATATATATATCACTTTTTACTATTTTTAGAAATAATTTTCACACTCACTCCTAGATATTTTTTGAGCTTTGGACCTCTTGTGACTGTTTCACGCAAGAACACATTCAAATCAAAGAGTACCTAGTGACGATGGTAGCACAACTAGTGAAAACTGATTTAACAAATATAAAAATTTGTAAAACCCTAATATTAGAGCCACAGCGTAATAATAAGAAATGAAGTATAGATATGACACAAGAAATGATTTAGAGAAATATAAAACCCTAGGTGTAAGAGAAAGGACAAAGGGCTTAGCTGATTTTGTAATTGATCTTGAAGAGTGTTGGACTGGTAGACTAATAAATAGGAGGATAAAACTATCGTAAGTATGCTCAAAAAATTATGCACCCACTAGATATGCCTAAACTGTGGCACCTAGATCGGGTTAAGGGTTCTTGGGCACTGTAGACTGCTTCTAGGCACCCTTAACTTCTCAAAACCTCAAAAACTGATTTTTGTAGGGTAACAAGATGTTTGCTAATATTCTTGGTTGGTATCCTACATGTCGCACTATGCCCGCAAAATTTTCCTATAACATGCAAAACAAATGATCTCCTACAAAACCCCATAACACATCAAATACTAAAAAAGAAAAATATGCAAATGAGGAGTTAGACTAACCCTAGGGGTCACTTGACCAAGTGAGCTTATAACTGAGTGTTGTAATAAATTTCATACTTCATGTAGTTCTCATGTGTGTGTGAAAGAATTGTCCCCTAGGTGGCTCTTATGTAAGATGCAATTGAATAATGAGTAATAACTAGATGTAGCAATGTAGATAGATGTGTGGATGTTAAAGTGAACTTCCCCTCCTATGCATGTATTTAGAAAATGTAGTCCCTTGTCCCTTAAGTGAATTATAGATGGATGTTTTGATGCTCCTAGAATGCCTTTGAAATCAATATTAGGTGGTGATAGTAGATGCTTAGAGCTTGGTATTTTATTATGGTCACATATCTTTGTATTTATCTAACTCCTTTGGTTGAATTTTGTAATTGATAGCTAAAAGCCCATCCCATATGAAAATAAGATGCCTAAAAGATAAAAGAGGCCCAAAATAGGTGAGTAAGATACAAAGAAGTTGGGGCACCCATAAGGGATGAGAGTGCCTGGGTGTTGTCGTCTAGGCTGGGTGCAGTTGTCTTGAGCCATAAAAGGTAAAATGGTAAAATAAAAATTGGGTAGTGAGGTATGAAATACCATAGAGAAAGAAAGAGAGAAATTTAAGAGGCCAATAAAATATTTCAATTACTAGTTTTCCTACTTCAGAATCATATGAATAGTGGTATGTGATTTGGACCTAGAAATGTACTCAAGTGTGTGATTTAGTGTCTACAATTACCCCCACTTTATGTTGTTTATTAAATACTTGATAAAATAAAGTAGATAAGAGATGCATACCTGATAACCATGTAGATCAATAGTAGAAGAGTGTCAAGGAGACAATAAAAAGTGTGGAGTGATAAAAGTAAAGTGTGGAAGCTAAGCTAGGAAAGAGGAAGTGACCCTCGAGGTGAAAAATGTAATTTGTGTATTGTGTTGTATTTGTACCTATTGTCATTATTGCTTGATGAAGGGATGCTTCTTATTACATATTATGGATAAACCTACAAAAGAAGAATAAAAGAGTAGTCAAAGTCATGAATATGTGAAAACTTAAATCCAAGTATGTAAAAGTGTATAAAAATGTGAAAAGGAACATGTGCACATGATCCGTGATGAGTGGCAAGGATAGAAAACATCCTGAAAATTCTATAGAGGAATGAGTTTTTTTAGGAGATCTCATGCCAAGAATAATTGTTTTAGGTGATGTCATTGCAAGTGTGAGTTTTTTAGGTTATCTCATGCTACGATAGAAGAAGCATTAGGGAGAAAGGTCTAGTGTTATTTTCCAACCCTGACTGCTTCTCGATGATTTATACACCACTGTAGATGGTGTAATGTTGATTTGTTCAAATTTGATCCATTTCAATCCAATTTGATCAAGTATATAATAGAAAAAGGAGATAACATGCATGTTGATTACTGAAGGTTTGTGCTTGTTATGTTAAAACTGATGTGTAGACTACTAAAAATTGTTATAATCTAAAAAAAATTATAATTTCCCCTAGTCATAGGAACCCAGGAAGGGTCAAGAGCACCCAGGTGCTCATGTATTTATTTGGATGCTAACATTTGTGCTATGTTGAGGAACCAAGTTAGATTCTAATACCTTTATGTGACTATAGACTATGTTGTTCCTATATTGTTCAAGTCATGATTGTGACTGTGTACTACTGAATTGGGTGGCTGATTCACCCAATGTATGCCCTCACTCATTTGGGGTGCATGTGATGTCGCTAGGAGAATGTGACCCAAATGAGAGGAACAAATTTTGATCTAAAATTGATTCCCTATAGGGAAAGGAATGTTCTCGGTAGAAACCAAGGTACATGCAAACAAACTGGCTAGAAACATGTGTTAGTGCAAAGAAGACGAATACATATATAAAAGACAAAGTTTAATCTAGTAAGCAAGAAGACAATGCAGACAACAAAAAGTGGGTTTTAAACATGGGACATCACTCAAAATGTTTCAAGACAATCAGGGCCAAAACATCCAAAATCATATAGTGTGCACACAAGAAAAAAGTAAAATCATGTAAATAATGGCAAGAAATGGAAAACAATGACAAATAGTAGCAAACAAAGTAATAGACAACCATGGTGTCAAATATTTCTTGCAAAGAAAATTTTACACATGAAGCACCCATTAACATGTTAGAAAGATAAAAAGTATGTAAAGACATGTATATATCGATAGATTAGTGTAGTAGTAAGAATAAGAAGAAGTATAAAACAAAGCAACAATAACTGCGATGTGTACAAAAGTAGATGCTCAGGGAGCTGTTATGGGACTGGTAAGAGGTATAGTGTCAAGAAATCATATTACATGTAAATATCTATAGAAATTATGCATTCACAACTAGAAGGAAAGTAAAGACATATGTGTATATGATAAATACAATGACATACAATGTATATGTCTCACATGTGAACAAAGTGTACATGTAGCTAGTATAAGAAAATAAAGAATATGTGTAACCAAGATATACAACATGATGTTAGTGTGAATGGAATGGAATGCAAAATGAATGATGGAAGAAGTGTCCCCCCCAAGTGAATGTGGATGAGTATAAGATGAGGTCAATTTATAAAATACCCCTTAGAAGTCAAGAATGAACCATAGAACAAGACTACGTCATTGGGAAATGGTTTGCGTTGTGTGTTAGAAATATATATTAATGAAGCATAGAGCACAAAGTGTGAAAGTGGTGAGGTTTATTTCAAATTGAGACCCTCAGCATTTGAGTATGAACTTTGGAACTAGAGTGCGTCATAGGGTAGTGGAGATGTATGAGAATGTTATGCTAAAAAGATGTATCGTGAATGCAACTAGTGTGAAATGTGTTACGTGTATGATGTTAGGTTCATGAATGTATTACTCCCTCAATATTCAAGTGTGAACCATAGCATGAGAGTGAATTATAGTTAAATTATGATACAAGTGTATCAAGATGTGTATGATTCTTGAGATAGACTAAATTCAGAGTATGAAGCATATGAGTAAAAATGTGAGACACCTGATAATGCTAGATTCAGGGGGAGAATAAGCATGATGCCCCCCAAGTGTATGATGATGAGAATGATCATGTAACATCATCAAAGAGATCATTTTTTGTCATGGTAAAATTCAAATGAAGATGCATCAGAGACCTAGTAAGATGTACTATGAGGATGATCATGTAATGAGCCATTATGGCATGGATTTTGCACGTCCATTTAATGTTCTTCATTAGTGAAAGGTTGTAGTGGAAAAACATGTGCATACCAGTGAGTAATATTACGTGAATAGCCTAGAAATGAATCATTGCAAATGAAAACATGGTCAAAGGGCATAGGGAATGAAATATCAATATGATTAGGATCTAAAGTGCCACCAATATATTCAATCCAATACTACCCAAGAGTAAGTAGAGAAGTACGTGTAATAAAGACTAAAAAGTGGAAAACACAAAGACCATAAGAAACATTGTGATTAACATATCTCTAATAGAGATGTGGTCAATAAGGCAAGGGGAAAAGATCATCTAGTGTGAATATGAATCAATCCAAACCATCATATGTGTAAATAGTGTTAGAACAAGTGGGATCTATGGAATGTGTGTCTAATAATCCTTATTCATGAAGAGAGTTTATGTGAAAGGAGGTAGTGCATATGCATGTTTCTCATGAGAAGACAAGGAAGGCGATATGACGTCAAAATGTATGGATAGACCCCTGATAAAGAACCATAGCATTAGTAGAAGGAGGCAATGATACTGAAGCAGATGGAATGACATATAATTCACACATATTTCCTTCAAGTGGAGGAAAGTTATCAAAAAATTATGCAAGTTGTTGATCATCAATGGAATGCATAATAGTAGCAGAAGTTGGAGTAGGTAACATAGTGGTTGGATCCATGTGGAAATATTTGAATGGGTGATGATCAGTGACTATGGTATATTCAAATCCCTCATGTAAGAATTTGATACACCGATGAACTATAGAAGACACTTCTTTCATAGGGTGAATCTATGGCCTACCAAGTAAACAATTGTACTGAACTACTAAATAAATAACAAAAAATACAACAGAAATAATTTTTGGCCCAACTATGAATGGTAAAGTGATGGTACCTATGCATGGATGCGTAGAACAATCATACACATGAACATCAATAGATGTGTGTCTAACCAAAGCAGAGGGAAGACAAAGGTCATGGAGGAGTGATGAAGTACAAAGGTTCATCTTAGATCTATTATCGATGATAATCCACTTGAAACCCTAGTTATGAATGCGAGATGGTATATATAGTGAAGGAACATTGTCATAAACATAAAGATTGGTACAGTTATATCAAATGGAAAAGTAAGGTTTTGAGAAAATGTATCTTTTCAAAACTGATATACTTTGTTTGGATGAGTATCAGAAGGAACACAAGTATTAGCCAAGAGAGAACTAATTTTAGCTTGACAACCAGGATTGGCTAGCAAGAAATCATGAATGGATATATCCATGATGAGATGAAGACCCGAGAGTGTTCGAATGAGATGGGTTAACCAAATGGTTTAAAAAATATAGAAATTTGTAAAATCTAAATTGCAGAGTCACAACTTAATAATAAGAAATGAAGTACATCTATGACACAAGCACTAAGCTAGAGAAATATGAAACCCTAGGTGCAAGAGAAATGATATAGGACTTAGTTGATTTCGTAATTTATCAAGTGTGCTAGACTGGAAGACTCATAAATAATATGAGGAAACTATTACAATTGTGCTCTTAAAATTATGGGACCACCAGATATGCCTAGTCTTGATCAGAGAAAACACTTAGTTGAACTTACACATAGAGTCTGTGTGGAAGAATAGCACGGAAAAAAAAGTGTGAAGGCATAGGAAGGTTCCATGCATGGAGGTGTAGAGTAAGACTCTCAAGGACTTAGCCGATTTTGGGGATCAGGTCTATTCTTAGAGATTGACATGTGAAGCACACAAAGCAATGTCGAGACTTTTGTGCCACTCTTCGTGCAGATTTTTTAAGGACATGTCAACTCACTCTTGCATGGGCATAAGTTAAGAATAGATCCATCACTTTAGTAAACTATCAACAATCTATAGATAGCATACATGTATGTATGGCTATAATTGTAAGAAGGTGCGTGGCTATTATTAGCATGTGCCCTATTTCTGGTAGAGTTAAGTGGTGAAGGGATAGTTCCCCACCCTATATATATATATATATGTAATGAATTACTTAGAAAATATATAGACACATATAGAGATACAGATGAAAACATATGCTTTGAAGAATGGGAAAACACGAGTACATGCGACTAGATAGTTGTAACAGATCCATGCGCGCATGTATGATATTGTATGAAGTTTCTGCATTGTTGGTATAATGAATAGATAAAGGAAATTGGCCGAAAAATAGTGTTTGATGTATTTTATCAATGCATGTTATTATTTTCATGATGATTTACCTTTAAGCGCTTATAGATCTGGTTAAATATAATGATGAATAAATGGATTAGTTCCTAAAATATATGTTTACTACTTTATCATACCAGCATTCTAATACTACAATTCTTAAGAGGGACCTAGTACCTTTGCACACTTTGGGTGAGCGCTCAGCCGAGGTTGAGTGATGTACCAACACAACTAGGTGTTAACTAACAATTTTAGTCTACATCATTAGTTCCATTGCCAGGACCTCTTTTTTAGTTGTTTCAGAATGGTTTGTGATGAAGACATACCGCCTTACTTTGGCGAGTGTTGAAGAATGGATTCATGATATGGAGGAAGAATACACATAGAGGTTTGACACTAGATTTAGATTTAGCACACATACTTGGGTAGAGTGGAATCTGTATGATAGTTTATAAGAAAGCTTCTTTGCTATCTTTCCAGTAGAATTATATGAATGGTTTACTGCATATGCATCTAAGCAGAATTGGAGGTATTACACACTTGTTTGGACACAAGAGGAATTTCAAACACTATACGATGCTGACTTAATCTGGAATCACACGGTAGATACCTGGTTTTATGGTGTCCTAAAAAACTATATTTTGGAGTATTCAATTTTGACTTATTCATGCCTGGAAGTAGTGGAGTTCTAGTTTCTACGGTATCCTACAAGGATGTATTTGCAAGGTATTCTGCTAGAAATCAAAATATTAATGGTAACATTGAACTTAGAAGATAAACCCATGGAAAGCTAAAATAATCTTCACGTACGAGGGAAGGAACAGGATTGGTGAAAGAAGGCTGACCTAGTGGCAGCACGGCAGAGGGAAGAAAGGCATCTGAAGTATGATGAGGCACATGAGAGGTAATTATGCAAGAAACAATAAATTACATAACAGATGGTGTTATGGAGAGAGATGGCTCATGAAGGATTTGAGGCTCATGGGGAGGAAGAAGAGAAAGAGCATCAAGAACTCCCCCATCTAGGAAAGAATGACAAAGAACCCTCTTTGGCCTCACATGGAAGTGCACCAGTAGATATGACCTAGGCCGTGGGTGCACATCTAAGCCAACCTGTTGACCTAGCCCTTGTGCTTGGTTTTCCAGTATCTAGTACAATAGGTAAAAATAGTTTTAATTTCAAAAGTGAAAGCACAAAAATATGTCATAAAACAAGTACATCAATGGTAGCACAGACAACTTCATTATTCTTTAGGGGTACATTTTCAAGCTCATCATCTGCACAGAATATGAGTGCGCCTAGTGTGGGATTCACCTCTGGAATAGGGACTACTTCCCAGACTGTCAGGGTCCAGTATAGTACCACTATTGGGGCACAGGGGAGTGCATCCATGGGCCCTATTCCAAATCCTGGAGGAGTATAAAGTGGTATGGGAAGTTCTAGTTCTAGTGGTTCAGGTGGTATTGGAGGAAGAGGAAACCAAGGAGGTTATGGGTCGGGGGGTCAAGGCCCGCAACAACCCTAGAGCATTTATATGGAGATGTCCCTTCATCTACTAGAGTACACATGTATCTAGGATACTGCTGAACATGTTCATATGTGTGAAATATTGTGGCACACAAAAGGTATTACAACCTCTAATTGTAAGGCAAGTCGATTTGCTACTACATTGCAGGCACGTGCAAACAGCTAGTATAGGAAGTTTGATCCCAATCAAACTTGTATTGACTATGCAACATTGAAAGAATCTTTCTTAAAGGAGTTCCACATCCCAAAGTTTGAGTAGAAGAGCATAAGTGCACTCAAGGATATAAAGCAAGGCACTACTGAAAGTGTACGTAAGTATGATGCACGTTTTGAAACACTTCTATCCAAACTCTCTTATGAAATTCATGCAAGTCAACATGCACAATGGTTTTTTGGGGGACTGATTACCCCATTTCAAAGAGAACTATCACATAAGACTTATACCGATCCATGTGAAGAATTAGAAGCTTCTTTATATGCGCTGAAGAAGTTGGGAGTATAGACACTAGGGTTAGTTAATTTTTGGAAGCTTAGATAGTAGCTATGGCAAAATAGTTAGAGAAATTATCAGAAAACTCAGCTCATGAAACGTGCTCAGGAATCTGGTGTACAGATTGTGAAGTGGAAGGGCACACTAAGGATAGTTGCCCTCTCAAAACTGTACATTTGTTATTATTAGACTATGAGATTTTCCATTTGAACCATGATGCGAGTCACTGCCCCCTACTACAACGCGTGATCAGGAAGAATGTGTCCTTTTGTAAAATTTGTAGGTCCACAACCCATGATACTGAGGACTGTAGATTGATTGACCAGATCCAAGATGCCATTAATATTGGGGTCAGACAGGCGAGTGTGGTGGATAATTCTAAAGGGAAGAATGAGCATCATGATAGGGATTATAATAAAATGCGCTATGACAGGAATGACAAAAGGTTTGGAGTTCATGAAAGGGGACGAGGATATCAAGGCGGATATGTAGGATGAGGCTGAGGTGGAGGAAGGAGTGAATTCCCTCGAGGAACTTGCTATACATGTGGTTCACCTCACCATTATAGGTGTGAATTCCCGTAAAATATTTCTTGTTCATTTTGTGGAAAGGGGCATAGTTATGAAGAGTGTCCAGACTCATATGAGCATCTCAGTAAGTAGCACAAGCAAGAAAACAAGGGCACGGGGATGGTTAGAATCTAGCGTGCTATAGAGAACTAGTGGATGCCAAAGTTAACACCATAACCTAAGGCAGTAACAGTTAAGATAACCACACGAGCTGAGGTGGCACGCAGAAGAGAAGTGTTGCAACAGAAACTGAAAATCACTAGGGAGGAGGTTTTACATGTTAGATATCCATATCCAACTCATTAGAAAGAATTCTATCAGGAAATGATGGAGGTCCTTAGGAGCCTTCAAGGTGAGATAAAAGGTTTAAAAGAGCAGTCTCAGAAATTGGAGCACAAGGATACAAAACAAGCCCCATCAGATATTAACGACATCAGAGAGGTATGTAGAATGTTGTGCTAGGAGAATATTATTCCTTTATTTGGAAATTGGTTGAAAGGGAATACTTTGTTCTTGTTCATTTTGTGGAAAGGGGCATAGTTATGAAGAGTGTCCAGACTCATATGAGCATCTCAGTAGGTAGCACAAGCAAGAAAACAAGGGCACGGGGATGGTTAGAATCTAGCGTGCTATAGAGAACAAGTGGATGCCAAAGTTAACACCATAACCTAAGGCAGTAACAGTTAAGATAACCACACGAGCTGAGGTGGCACGCAGAAGAGAAGTGTTGCAACAGAAACTGAAAATCACTAGGGAGGAGGTTTTACATGTTAGATATCCATATCCAACTCATTAGAAAGAATTCTATCAGGAAATGATGGAGGTCCTTAGGAGCCTTCAAGGTGAGATAAAAGGTTTAAAAGAGCAGTCTCAAAAATTAGAGCACAAGGATACAAAACAAGCCCCATCAGATATTAACGACATCAGAGAGGTATGTAGAATGTTGTGCTAGGAGAATATTATTCCTTTATTTGGAAATTGGTTGAAAGGGAATACTTTGCATGCGGGAACTGAGAGTAAGAGACAAATACTTCATGTAAATCTTCCCCTCGATAGCATTGACTACAACAAGGAGATCACTTTGAATGCTATTGTGGATGGATGGTTGTTGAGAAATATCTTGATTGACACAGGTGCAGAAGTAAATGTACTTACATTAGATGCATGGGAACAAATGGGGAGACCCCCATTGTAGCCATCATATAATGTATTGTTCATGGTAAATAGAACAAAAGCTACTCCCATAAGAGTTTTGAAGGATGCATCTATCACTATACAAGGGGCCAAGTTCACAAGAGACTTTGAAGTGCTAGTGCTTGTAAAAGCAGATAGTTTCCCAACTTTGCTTGGGCGCCCTTAGTGTTATGAAAACAATACTAATTTGAGGTTAAATAAAGGGTATATCAGCTTCGAAAACAAGGAGGAAAGGGTCATAATACCATTGACAGATGGGAAATCTGTGCCATATGCGGAACCTTTAAGCAAAGAGGATTTGAACAGAATCTATGTACGCGCTATTCGGGACCCAGAGGTCAATGATCCATCTAAGGAAGGAATCCTTCATTGGGAAGATTCTCAGTCAATCAGCAATACTACTAGTATTTCTTGTGATAATTGGGCTCATGACACTTATGAACTAGTGGGGCACAAAGTTAAGCATGCGGTTACTTGCAAAATGGGTTTTCACTCTGTTCGATGTATAGGTTGTGTAGTACCCTGCTATACTGGATCTGAAGATTTGGCTAGATTTTTATAGGTCATGGAAACAAACTATGTTGACCAGCTTAAATGACAAGATATGTTGTCATATACTTTGGGTAGGATGACCACGCACTGGTGGGTAGTCCACAGGGATAATCTGTTAGAATGGGGAACGATTGGGACCGCCTTATCAACTAGGTTTTCTAGAAGTAATGAACCTACAAAAATAATCCCTTATCATGGTGATCAACTTGCTCAACATCATATCCAGCAGTGTGATAGACTCTAGAAAATAGGACAGGAAGCATTACCACCCTCACTTTGGGTGCATCAGTTTTATTCTACTCTACAAGGTTGCATGTGTGCTTGGTATGTCTATGTTGAATTACATCGCGACACTGGAAGTTGGCAAACTTTGACAGCAGGGATGATCCAAACTTTTGACTTCTTTTCATCTACGCCACCAGTGAACACAACTTTAAGCTTTATCAAGTGCTTAAATATGGGAGATAGTGGGAAAGAAGAAGAACTTGTTCAAGAATTATTTGGTGAGACAGAGACAGGGGCGTGATTTACGGATGAAGAAGATGATATCATATTACTTGAGCATGCTTCTCTGGAAAAATATAAGGGGAAGATGGTTTACATAATTGATGAGTAAGTTGAGCACTTAGATGTGGATCATTCACATGGAAAACATGAAGTGTTATCTAGTGCGGATGTAGATGCACGCACATATCACGAACCTATAAAGACAACAAAGGTCAATATAGACACAGAAGTTAAACCTAAGAAGGTGATAATTTGGGATTACTGGTTAGAATCAAAGATAGCAAAGATCATAGAGTTACTTCGAAACTATGAGGACTTATTCCCAAGAGGAAAACATGAACTTAAAGGCATGCGTATATCATGTGGAGAAATGAATATTAAGCTCAAGGAAGGTGTGCGCCCTATTAGGAAGTGACCATATTGGATGAATCCCAATTTGTGTGAGAAAGTAAAGGAGGAGATTGACAAGATGTTGAAATCTGGGATCATTCGACCATTGGATGAATCAGAATGGGTCAGTCTGATGGTTATAAGCATCAAAAAGGATGGTAGGATTTAAATTTGTGTTGATTATAAGCAGTTGAATGCAGTATGTGTTACAGATCCCTTCCCTACGCCATTGACAGAGGAAATATTAGGAGTGACTGGGCGCAAAATATATTCATTTATACATGGGTTTTCAGGGTATCATCAGGTTAGGATTACCCCAAAAGATCAAGAGAATACCACCTTCACTACTAAATGGGGAAGCTTTGCTTATACTGTGATGCCTTTTGGATTGAAGAATGCGCCTGCTGTATTTTCAAGGATAGTGGTACAAGCCTTCAATGATTTTATTCATAAATTATTATAGGTCTATCTTGATGATTGGACCATTTATGGGCTAATTAAGGATCATTGTGACAATCTGCGCTTAAAGTTTGAAAGATGTTGACAATTGAGTATCTCATTAAACATCAAGAAGTGCATCTTTGCTACTCCCTTTGGCACACTTTTAGGACATATTATCTATAAGGAAGGGTTGTTGGTTGATCCAACTAAATTTTCAGTCATCATTGGCTTAAAAGCATTGGCCAGTCAGCGCGAGGTGCGCAAATTTTTGGGTCATACAAGGTATTACCAGAAGTTTATAAAAGGGTATGCAAAATTTGTCACACCCTTGGAATAATTACTCCAAGGAAAAGGTACATTCTACTGGGGGAGTCATAATAGCTCGTGTTTGAGATATTGAAGGAGAAACTTACTACCGTGCCTATCTTGCATTTTCCTTTATGGGATAAACATTTTCATGTTCATGTGGATGCCTCTGGCACAACCATTGGTGTTGTCTTAGCTCAACCAGGAGAAGGTATTGTTGATCATCCCATTTGCTTTGCTAGTAGGAATTGGACCCCTATAGAACAAAATTATACCACTACAGAGCGCGAGGCCTTGTCCATGATCTATGCCTTGCATAAATTTCATCAGTATTTGTTGGCTACACCATTTGTGTTTTATAAAAATCACATGTTATTAAAATATTTGGTGAACAAGCCCATTTTACAGGGGCACATATGTCGATGGGTACTATTATTTCAAGAGTTTGACTTTAAGGTTGTGGTAAAACTACGAAAAAGCAATTCTGGACCGGATCACCTGTTTAGAATTCAATCAGGGGAAGAGGCCAAAATAATAGAAGAGACCATGCCTGATGTATAGTTATATAGGTTACAACATGCGCCATCGGAATTAGAGGACATTTCTCTTTTTCTAAAGATTGGTGTGGCACCAAATGACATGAAATCTTTAGAGAAGAAGCAACTTGCTATTCGTACAACACCATTCATGCTAATTAGTGGTGATTTGTACAAGCTAGGCAGAGATGAGGTGTTATGCCATTATGTCTTGGAGCATGAATGAAAGGACATAATGGAAGAAGCACATGGTGTTATTGTAGGTGGCCATTATGCAGGTGATGCAACAGTGTGCAAGATCCTACTTGTTGGGTTGTGGTGGGAAGCAATGTACAAGGATTGTAAAGAGTATTGTAAGACATGTGACCATTGTCAATGTCTCGATCGACCAGGATAAAGGGATGAGATGCCCTTACGACCAATAACAAGTGCAAAACCCTTTGAAAAATGGGAAATTGACTTTGTCGAGCCTATTTCACTAGCGGCACATAGGACTGGATCACGCTATATCATCACTTGTATAGATTATCTTACCTGATGGGTAGAAGAAGCACCTACAAAGGACTGTACAGTGGCTACAGTAACATGGTTCTTATGGGAGAATGTTCTTACAAGGTATGGCTATCCTTTAAGTTTAACAAGTGATAGGGGCACACATTTTTTAAATGAAACAATAAGAATTCTTTTAGATGAGTTTATGGTTGCCCACCATAAAACTACACCCTATCACCCTCAGGTAAATGGGACTGTTGAGGCTTTTAACAAGATTGTGAGCCACACATTGACCAAGATTTGTGATGTTGGGAGGAAAGAATGGGATGATAAAGTATCTTTTGTTCTTTGGGCTTATAAGAAAACATACAAAAGATTGAACAAAGCCACACCTTTTCAAACAGTGGGCCAAATGGTACTTTTATATGACTCCAAGTTTCTATGCCATCCAGGAAAGATCAAGGTGCATTGGTGAGGGCCATATGTTATCACTCATATACTTGAGTCAGGTGCTTGCCAGTTGGAAACAATTAATGGCACGAGGTTGCCCAGTTTATTTAACGGGAGTAGGCTGAATCCCTACTATAAATAAGTCTTCTTGGTGTTTGTAATAAGGTAGTATTGCTAGATACATTAGGTTTCCATTTATGCATTTCCTTAATGTATTTCTTTCATCATCATTATGCTTTGTCAATT
The DNA here is from genome assembly GCA_019776745.2 of Taxus chinensis. Classification (NCBI taxonomy): domain Eukaryota; kingdom Viridiplantae; phylum Streptophyta; class Pinopsida; order Cupressales; family Taxaceae; genus Taxus; species Taxus chinensis. The sequence continues at coordinate 219,273,530 of CM034156.1, forward strand.
TTAGCTCTTGTTTGTGTAATAAGTGTGCTTGTGTGCATGAAGCTAACTGTAATATGAAGCATGTTGATGCGCAGAGGACTACACATCCTTTTCATGTGGGGTGGATTGTTGGTGACTCTTAGGTATATGCTGTGAAGATTTCATGCTGTTGGTGTTGAGAAAGAAGGTAACTAAGGGTAACTGACAAAAGATTACTTCTCAAGATAAGAAAGGATGAAGATGGATGGGGTAAAGTATAATGCGAGGTAAGTGGCGGCCATGGTAATTACCAGGAGATGGTGCAGTGATGAGGTAGTCAGGCGCTAGGGTGCACGCTGAAGAGAAGTCTATGACAAAGGGTAAAGAGGCATGCTAGAAGGTTATAGCTTTGGCACGAAAATATACCACACGGAAATGATAAAAATGTGTCATAAATGAGGAGAATTTGGTAGGTGGAGGAGCAATTAATGTAGTGAAAAGTGGAAATCTATATAAGGATGGGATGTAATTTCATGTTTAACCTTGTGACTACGAGAATTTTACAAAGAGCCTACACACGAAGAGCATAAAGCTAACTGAATCAAGGTACAAAGAAAGTGAAACAGGCGCAGAGAAGAGATTTGTTTATTAGAAGGGATTAGATCCCCTAGGAAAAGGGTTTGATGAAGTAGAGTAATAAAATAGAGATAGTGTGTGCAAGTTCATGATTACAAATTAGGGCACGAAAGAATTAGGTTAGGGTTCGAGTAAAATTACTCAAAACAAAGTAAATGATCTACAAAATAAAACCTTGAAAGAAGAATGGCACCAAAGAAGAAAGCAACACCGATAAAAGAAAAGAAGAAGGTGGTGGTGGAAGAAGAGGAGGAGATGGCCACGGAGAGAAATTTCTCTGAAATGCAGTACCCTGAGGAAGTTATTGTGGGGTAGGAGTGGAATACCCACATAAGACAGAGTAAGATAAGTGAATACAATCACCGAACCAGTGAAAACCAAAAAAAATTAAACGACTTGCTCACTTCTTGAATGAACAGGCGCACTGAGGATGGCATGCCAATATATGATGATGCCGGGGAAAATCTACTCAAGGGAAATGGTGTCTACCAACTTTATGAGCTTCCATACTTTGGAAAGTATGCACCCTTGTATAGATGGCTGATGAGCCGAGTCCATGAGGACTTCTTCTACTTTGCAGGACGGAGGGTACGACTGACACCCATCCTTATTGCCACAGTTACTATATTATGGGAAATGGGCGAAGACATTAAGACTGACTTAGCTGACAAAAGTGTTATTTTGGAGACACATAAGGCACTGGGCTATCAGAAAGGACCACGCGGGATGGACATTGACAAATTGAAAAATTGTCCAGTAGTACAGGAAGCAGCACATCTAACCACAAAACTGAATGACCAAGGACGTTGGTCACAAGTTAATTCTATGTGGCTACATGTGGAAAAGTGCATGTTAGAAGGAACCACTTATAACATCGTTGGTTTCATTGCAGAGTGGATAGTAGAGGAAGTGCGTGAAGGGAGTAAGATAAGTTTTGGCTGCATCCTAGTAAGTCTGTTCTTCATGGAGATTGGGGTACCAGATGGCCCAAAAGAGAACATATGGGAATACCCCATGAATCATAAGTCTCCAACTGAATGATTCAGTAAGCATCTTTGCAAAGGTTCAATGATGAAGGAGGTGAAGGAGCACGTTGAGATGTGGTATGATAGGCTCCGCATGACATTTGGATAATAATAGTGCATACCTAAGGATTTTCCCTTGATCCTTCGAAAAAAGGTACAGTTTGTGGTCTACCAACACTTCTACATTGTGTGTTTTCCAATGGTAGATGGGTCGTGGAGCACCTGGTGTAAACTGCCATATGCATTTCCTGTGCAGTACTTCCAAGCTATAGTTCATCAGTTCACCAACACACGGAGGTTGGTGTTTAATGTTGATAAGGTGGACTGTGAGTATCACACCCTGAGGAAGACTTATGGATATCCAGGGAGGAATGCATATAATGAGAATAACATATCAGAAATCTTAAGCATTAAGCTAGAGACAGTGGCCATTGTGGATATCAAGGCTGTGCTAATATACCTCTAACTGAAGCCTAAAATGGAGAATAACAAGTACGTGGAGAACAAATTCACACTTTCAGGGCCACCGAAGGGAATACATACTATAAAAACATTGTGACACATAGGCCCTCTACACCCACGCAAGATGATGAGGAAGAGGATGAAGAACACGAAGATAGTGGCGGCCTAGTTTAAAGGAGGAAGCAGCCATCTGGCCAGGAGGGGGAGTGCACAACAAATCCCTAGGGAGAAGGAGTTATGGGGGAGGAGTAGGGTGCACAAAGATTTAAAAAGGTGTTTAAGTGCACAAGGGCATAAGGAGGAACCCCACAGGTGAAGGAGCCAGAGGAGAAGAAATGAAGAAAACTTAGGTTGAGTGAGGAAATAGAAGAATCTGAGGATAAGGCCTTTTCATCTCCAACTGAAAAAGATCCTCAACATGAGGAGAAGAAGAGGGAAGGATAGGAAGGGGTTCAATCATAGGCTACACAGGACAAGGGTAGGGATACATCTAGTATTCCCAACCTTGATGCAGCCATTTCAAGAGGACCCCAATCTCATTGAACAGGGGAGGATGCCAAGGCACATACCATGGAGTATGTAGAAGAATCAAATATGATCATTCACACTTAGTTCCAAAGCACCATTGAGTAGAAGGATTTATTCAGATGGGTGCTCATGGATGAGGACAAGGTGACTCTATGCATAAGGAAGCAACTTTCATGGTCTATGCACATGCACATGGACAAGCCCGAATTTGATGTTGATGAAGAATCATGTGTGTCAAGGTGGTTGAAGAAGGAACATAAAATGTTCCATATGAAAATCAAACCAACAATGATGTCAGATGAGTAGGTGAGTAATGCTCTAGTAAAATTATTCTCCAAAGTAGTAAGAAGAAACATAGATAAATCTCCTACCATCACGGTGCTGACAGAGAAATTAAAAGCCAAGGATGTGGAGATAGTGCGCCTAGTATAAGAAAAGGACTTAATCAAAAGAAAATATGACACTTTTATTAATATGGTAGAGGAAATTGGAGATGATGTTCTAAAGGTATGCCCACATCTAGAATCCCAGGTACTAAAAGAATTTCCTTCTGCAATGCATTATGTAAAGACAATAATAACAGTAGTGTTGGAAGATGAAAAAGTGAACGTATCCTCACAACCCAAGGACTCTGGGGAAAAGACAAAAAATGCACAAGCTACAATAGCAAGGAAGATTGCTACTTATGAAGGCCTATAACAAGCCATCCACGATGAACTGAAGAAGGTTGATCATGCGCTAACAATATGCACAGCCCCAGATGTGGTGATCGCGGTGAAAACATTGGAGGAGGAGAATGAGTTCCACAAGGAAATGAAGGATGCTTCCCTAGGCCACACTGAACGATTAGTCATGGTAAAAAAAAATCATGAGGCACTAGCTATGGCATAGGCACCACATAAGGAGATGTTGGAGGAGCTCAGAAAGCTCATTTCTTAGAAGATGGATGTACTAAAAGGGGTGCAAACCTCTATGTCAAGTGTAATGCTTATGATACAAAATGAGAAAGGGAAACTCTCCATGGAATACCTGTAGTCCATCATTGCAGACATTCCTGAAATAGTAGGATCAGTGTGGGAGAACCTGGAAGTAGATATCAAAGAAGAATATCTAGAGTTGTTGCTTTAGGATGAGACGGAGAGGCCTGAGGCTAAAATAGTTTTGTTAGCTGTGTATATCTTCTTAAAAATTCTTATTCAAGATTATTATTCAAAATTCTTTATTCAACTATTCTTTATTCATCCATTCTTTGTATAATTTTTGGGCATCTCCATTTTCAGGGTGACAATGAGATTAGTGTGGGGTAAAGTTGATAAGAGAAAACACTTAGTTGAACTTACACACAAAGTCTACGCGAAAGAATAGCACAGCAGCAAAAGCGCAAAGGTATAGGAAGGTTTCACACACGGAGGTGCAGACTTAGAATCTCAAGGACTTAACCAATTTTGGGGATCATGTTTATTCTTATAGATTGGCATGCGGAGCACAAAAAGCAATGCTGAGACTTGCGCACAACTCTTTATGGAGATTTTTGAAGGACATGTCAACTCACTTTTGCATGGGCATAAGTTAAGAAAAGATCCATCACTTTAGTTAACTATCAGCAATCTATAGATAGCATACTTGCATGTATGGCTATAATTGTAAGAAGGTACGTGGATGTTATTAGCATGTGACATAGTTCCCCACCCTATATATATGTAATGAATTACTTTGAAAATATATAGACACATATAGGGATACAGATGAAAACATATGCTTTGAAGAATGGGAAAACACAAGTATATGCAACTAGATAGTTGTAACATATCCATGCGCACATGTCTGGTATTGTATGAAGTTTCTGTATTGTTGGTATAATGAATAGATAAAGGAAATTGGCCGAAAAACAATGTTTGATGTGTTTTATCAATGCATGTTATTATTTTCATGATGATTTAGCTTAAGCGCTTATATATCTGGTTAAATATAATGATGAATAGATGGATTAGTTCCTAAAATATATGTTTACTACTTTATCATACCACAATTCTTCTACTATAAATCTTAAGAGGGACCCAGTACCTTTTCGTGCTTCGGGTGAGCACTCAGCCTAGGCTGAGTGATGTGCCATCATGACTAGGTGTTAATTAACAATTGTAGGCTACATCACCTAGATTGGGATGACTGGATAAGGTCAGGAGCACCTGGGTATTTACAACTACTTATGGGAACCTATGATTGCTTAGAACCGCAGATTTTTTTTTTGGTAGGGTCACAAGATGTTCCATAATATTCACTATTGGTTTCCTGTGTGTCATACCATGCTCGCAAAATTATCATATAACCTAGAAAATAAATGATCTCCTACAAAAACCCAAAACAAATCAAATCCTGAAAAAAAGATACAAATGAGGAGTTGGACTAACCCCTAAAGTCATCTGAATGAGTGAGCTTACAACCAAGCACTATAATATATTTCAAAATCCATGTAGTTCTCATGTGTGTGTGCAAGAATCATGCACTAGGTGGCTCATGTGAAAGATATCCTTGAATAACAAGAAATATCTAGATGAAAAAATGTAGACAGATATGTGGATGTCACAATGAACTTGCCCTCTTATACATGTATGCAAAAAATTTAGTCCCTTCCCCCTTGAGTGAATGATAGATGGATGCTTTGATCCTCTTAGAATTCCTTTGGGTGCAACCTTAGATGGTGATAGTAGATTCTTAGAGCTTGGTATTTTATTATGGCCACATAACTTTGTATTTATATGATTCCCTTAGTTGAATTTCGTAATTGACAACTAAAAGGATTACCTATAAGAAAAAAAGAATCCCAAGAGATAAAAGTGGACCAAAAGAGGCAATTCAAGTACAAATAGGTCGAGGGCACTTGGAGGGGATGAGGGTGTCTGGGTAGTGGTGTTCAAATCAATAAAAGATAAAGCAATAAAATATCGACTAGGTAGTGAGGCATGTAATACCACAAAGAATGTAAGAGAGAAAGCAAAGATTCAAAAATAGATGTTAATTACTAGTTTTCTCACATATGAATTAAATGAATAATGGTATGTGATTATGACCAATAAATGTACCCAAGTGTGTGATCTAGTGTCAACAATAGCGAAAGAGGGTCATGAATAGGTAATTAATATAAACTTGTTTTTTTTTACCATAAAATGTAGTGTTTAGTTGAAGATAGCCCTAGGGGGATGGTGTTTTGATAATTTTGTAGTCAAAATTATCACAAGGGGGTGGATTTTAGATTATGTAGTTTATTTTAATGATTTTTATGTATTTGTGTTATTTTTTTGAATTTTTTCACTTAAGGGCATGACTTAATTTTTACAGACACGACTTCCATAGAGCTTATGCAACCACTGCTCTACACAAAGCAGAGGTTACATAATAGTTGTAACAGTTATGTAAATGCTGCAGTGGTTGCATAACCACTACTTTGACAGAGTGACTGTTGTGCAACCGCCACCCTGCTACAAGCGACGGTTTCATAACCATCACAATTTTTCACATTTTAAGAACTAAGTATGATTTTTTTCATTTTTTTGTATTTATATTATTAATTTTAGCTTCTTATATTATTATAAGATTCTAACTTGATATTTTCTCATTTTTTATGGATGCAAGGAAGCTAGATCAGGTGGATCAGAGCTCGTGAATAGGATTGATTGCCTCAGATATTGCAGTTACTGACCCAGGAAGACAGGGGTTTATTGGAGAGGTCTGACATGTAGAGGATTCCATAGATATGACCTATTGCCCCCATGAGTCACCTTCTTTATGACTTATTAAATTTTTGAAATGTATACTGGAACTATTTCAAGTTTTCTAGGGTTAGAGGTGAGTGGAATATCACATTAGAGAATATTTATAGGATCCTCAAACTTAGTGTCACTGGCAGGAGGTTGATGTTGAAGAGTATAAGTTTTATAGTTGAGGCCCGCAATTTGGCTACCTATCTTGGTGATGCACTAACACCTAACAAAGGTGCCAAGTAGGGGCTTAGGCTTGTTATAGTGGATACCACACTTATCCTCAATCTATGCAAAGACATCATTGGTATTTTGGATTTTTGTTTGATCAGGAACAAGGGTGGAGAATTTTTTTTTGTTTTTTTGGCTCCTATTGTTTAGAGCATTGAGGAGCATGGTAGGGTTTATGATTGGGGGATTGACATACTAGGGACCACATGTCACAATATATACATGATTTATATATTGGGGGCTAAATCACTTAGCCATCCTACATTAGTGATGTCTTGGGTATATGAGTGAATGATCCCCTACCAGAGGGGATTTTGGATATCAAATCCTAAAGAGATTAGAACATCCAGCTTGGTGGATATGGCTCCACTCAAGGACCCATCTTAGTTAGTTTCTACTTTGACTATAGCAGATATGGTATGCCAACCATATTAGGATATGATGGGTGGGTGGGGTGAGGAAATGGCTACACTGACTTCTTATGCTACTACTATAAAGTTGGGTCACCACAATAATAGGGTAGATATTCATCTAGTGATTCAGGTAACCCAAAAGTTTGTGTTGCCTTATGTAAATGCCCTCCAAGTAGTATCTATAGTTTATAGGGGGATATATGAGGTGAGATTTGCCCATAGGGAACAACTACAATGGAAAGACATAGTACCTGGGGATGCTATTGACACACTATGGGATACACTACATGTAACTGGTGGCACTACAGATAGATCAAGGGTGTTACAAATTGGTATAGGCCCAACAGAGAGTAAGGAGGAGGAGGAGGCTAAGATAAATTCAATATTGGGGGAGGAGTCAAACTTTGAGTGGAAGGGCATAGGAGAGACCTCAATGGTTGTTAGAACTAAGGAAGATACATAAGAGGAGACTATATACCCTCAGGATATGGAGGAGGCATCCATGCATCCACAACATATGGAGGAGGAGAGAGCTAAGAAGGAGGAGGAAATACCAACTCCTACAGAAGTATTAGTTATTAATCCAAACTGGATGCTTGGAGACCTGAATGAGTATAAACATACTTCTTGTATCTTTACTTCCTAGATTAGATGTTAGTAAGATCTTTCTTCTCTTTTGTCATTTTTTTATATTTCACTTCCTAACTCACTATTAATTTTTTCTCCTTTCATCCAAAGATGATGGATGGTGTGACCTTATTTGGTACATGAACCTAGACATGTTCATGATACTTACTGGGATGACTCAAGAGGTACTACTTATAGATGTAGACACCAAATTTAGGTCACACTCCCCTTAGTCCCCTTTAATTAATTGATGTAACATATTCGCCTAACCATGACCCCTTACCCCACATTTATATTAATTTAATTACTTACAATTGAATTAATGTTCATCCTCACATTATTAATTAACTTAATTGCTTTAATTAAATTAATTTAAACATCACCGAAACAAATCACCATGGACTTATTCCTAGCCTATTAATTAACTAAGATTGAGTCTCTACTTATCTTAAACAATTGGGACTCTTTCAAACCCTAAAAACAAAGTCCTATTCCTTCTCTAACAACACTCTCACCTATCTAAGTGTCAACCCTCACTTGAGACCTAGATTAGCAATCAAGATCATGTCAAACATAGTAAATATTGGGCTATTTTGGTAACTTTGACTAATTCACCCTAAGCGATGCCGGTTTATCCTTGGGTGATGTCAGTCACCTAAAATGTCATTGATTCCTTTATATATAATTTTACAACTCTTTACAAGGGTTGGTCATTCAGTTTTAGGAGTTATAATTGCAATAAAGCATGAATCTCATAGCCATTCCTTCATCTAAATGACGTTTACACACCACTAGAGGGTAGAACAACCAACAGGTTCTCTTCCATTAACATTAGAGCATCCACAAGAACACATAGGGTGTACTACCATGATAATGAATCGGCCATCACCTCGCCTATCAACCACCAACCACCTTCATTCATGAGATCTTCATAGAAAAAAGTAAGTAACATTTTTTCATCATCTGTGATTACTTTACTATAGATATTTTACTTCTTTCAGTATTTCCATTTATGTTATTACTTGGATATCTCCATCTTCCCACCAATCCACATACCCAACCATTTCAAGTATTTACACCTTTCATAATCTTTTCATCTGCATTCCTAAGTCTTCTCAGCTATATTACGATCCTAACAACACATTCCTCACTCTTTGTGCAATAACAGAGAGGCCCAAAAGTAATTTTTATTAAGTTATAACCCATTTCCCATACCGAAGTTAGTTTACCTTACCTCTGTCGGTTTTACCCCTAAACTGGTGTTAGTCACCTAACTGATATCAATCTTTGTGTCTTATACCCTCTGACTAGAAATATTTCAATTCAATCAAAACCAACCTAAACCTTACCTGATCAGTACTAGACTCTTTATCAAACCTCTATTAGACCTATAATGTAACATTCCCCATTTAAGACTTTAGAAACAAGGGAATTTTTGTTATACATAATGTTCTTTGTTCTAAATAATCATAACTTAGAACACACATTTCATGCCAATCAATCTCATAACAGATAACCATATGCAGCTATAAATGACTCAATGAGCTACCGATCTCTCATTTCATGACTCGATTAACAAACAATCTCTCATGTTACTTAAGTATTGAATACTTTATGTATACCAAGTATACTTTGTTCTCTTACCCTATTCTAGGTACTGAGTGTTCTATTTAAGAAACTTATTTGAATATTTGTTACCATTATTCATCTGAAATCTCATTCCTTAAAATAGGTGACATAGGACAATGCAACCAGTAGCTTTCGATACTTTAGCCAAATATATCCAACATACTATTAATGTTATTATTCCTAGATGACATAATCATCTAAACGGAATACTTCCTTCACCCCACTCCTATGTTATCTAGAATGGTCTTCGCTGACTTCAATCAGTCCACTTGTCCAAGGTTTAACCCTAACGTAGGTTAGTGATATAATTTAGAATAGGAAGTCACTTGTGATGACCTAGGGTATACAGACATACCCTATCGACCTAAGTCGATTGGATGTGCCTAGTTATCCTAAATCATTGTGAGTCATTTCCTATGCTAGATCACAACTCTAAATTGTCTTAGAGAGAAACTAAGTTTCAGTCCAAGTTTGGGTAGGTCTAGATGAACCAATGCTGAAGGGTGTTGCAACATGTCAACTGTAACCATGTATCCTTGTGAAGACCCAAGTCTTCACAAAGGTACATATTTGTAGTTAACGTGTGCCAACATCTGGTAGAACCACTTCATTTCAATGTACACACCTCAAGAGATCATTTCCATTTAATTAGTTTAGGATTAAGATTTAGATTACAACAACCTTACATAAACCTAATTCCAACAACCTTAAAGGTTTCCATTCCCATTTGATTTGGTTAACTAATACAAAACTTCAAAGACTAATTATTGCTTTATGTTCAATTAAATTTTTGCTTAACGTTTGATTAATTGAAAACAACATCATCATCTATCAATTGATCTAATTAATATGTCTCAACCATTCAAGGAATTTATAAGAACCAAAATAGTTTCCTATATAAAAGACTTCATACCAATGAGGTCTAAATTGTTATCGAACCCGCATATCATTAGTTTATTTTGCATCCTTTTTAGAAGAGGAGAAACTTCCTCATTATGGTTAAGTATTAGGGTTTATTATACCCATATCCAATTTAGACATCGTGACATTATAGAAACACGTTCATAACATCATAATCCACCATTCAAGATTAAGCAAGGAAAATTAATACATACAACTTAGTAAGTTGTACTAAAGTAAGGGAATTTGTGTTAATTTCCATTTATCTAGACAATTTACTGACATTAGGAATAAGGATCAAATTAGATATAAATAGCAACATCCACGATAATATTTCAAAATTTTCCTTCTTATTATGAGCAAGAGAATAGTCTTAATCATGTTTAAGTAACCCCAGTCTTTCCAATTCATCGAAATAAAATACACAACTTACAAAACTATGCATTTCTGACATATTTCATGTCAACAACATCAAGATCTTTTAGATTACAAATTTTCTTCCTTCAATACATTTCAATAAAAACTCAGAATTTCTCTATAATGGTCCAGACTTTTAATTCAACCAATACATCATAAAATTTATTACCTTCCTTTATCACTTACAAAGTCCATCTATAAAAATTGCTAGCATGGGTCAGTTCATTTAACTGAGAATGTTAAGCACTAAGCATTAAAATGAAAGTCTTTCAACTAATTGTTTCATTAAACCAACTCTACTTTAATGAAACAGTGTGGTCAAGTAGACAATTAAAGCATATCAATAACAACCATAAAGAAGAAGAATTAATCACTTGAATAAAATTCAAAGAAATGTCATGATGTAATCTACAATCTAAAACATGTTATGAGATAAATACCATTCCATCCAATACATTTATCCATCTCAAATAAAATTACTTTGTAATTATTTCCTTCACAAATCATCTTAATTTAGAAATAAAAATGCAAATAAGAGTCTCACAAATACGATGTGGCATCCTAAACCAAAATGAAAGGCATAGCCTAATTTATCAAGTTAGACCAAATATCAACATTAAGATATAATTTACTCAATGTACAACATCTAACATTTGCCTTCTATCTCAAATATTAAAATCCTTAACACTAGTCAAGAGAAAAACAAGTAGCAATGATGACTACTCAAGACGTTAAGGATAGTAGAGCAACTGATCCAAATAAATCAATGACTAGATTTACTTGAAAGAGGTATGACTAAGATGAAATAGTAGAAACTACCTAAATAATTTGGCTAGCCCGAATCCCATACACTACTTTAAAGTAGAGAACACAACCCGAAACATCCTATTATTTTCAAATATAGTGGTCAGGCTTTGCCTTAAGGATTGAAGGAGTCAAAATCCAAGATCAGAAGGGAACTCCAACATCTTAACATACGGGACAAAGGTAAAAAAATACAATGCAAGCCTTAAGTACTTCCCAAACTTCTTAAAAGAGAAAACACACAAAATAAGATATCAACATAATGTGTGATTGCTGTGATATAATGTAATTGAACATGATTTCCCTTCAGAGACAACCAATGACCAAGACATTAAACCAAATCAAAAGCTGAAGAAATGAAAAAATTGCAAAATGTCATGCGGGCACTTACAGTCCCAACAATCACTCAAGGACGTTAAAATTTCAGTCAACGTCCACAGTTTGACTAATTCCTCCAATGATAGAAACAAAAAAAATAGTGAGACAAACTCTAAAATGAGTCCTCACAAAGGTGAAATAAATACATTATGTGAAAAGATAGAGGAGGTTCCTTCACGATTCCATTCCAAGAAGATACAACCCCAGATCGACATATCTTAGCTACAAGTGTTCAACTTATCAACAAAGTAATTCCCTCTAATCTCATTCAAAGATCAAATAATGGAAGAATCCTGAAGACTCCTTATTCAGAACTAATTTTGATAGTTAAATCAAGAAACGACATCCACAAGTTCAAGGATCATCCTTAATGTTCCTGATATCCCAATCAGGAGGTTTTAACTAGTTTCCTTGAGTAAGATACTCAAGAGATTAACCTTGTTCATGGACAGTTGAACCAAACCAATAATACCTACTTCAACAAGGAAGAAGACAACAAGAATAGAGAAAAGAAAGATCAAACATAGCCACAAGGACAACCCATTTCTGACTCCGACAAAGCCAACCCTCAAAACATACCCTACCAACAAGATCTCACTTGAGTAACCTATAGTTCACTACTAGAAAACTTGAGAAACACATAATAATCAGGACTTCAAACATGAGAATCCCCAACATGAAAGCCTCAAAATCAAAGTGCCTAGGAAACAAATAATCCAAAGTTTTCTAAGAAGGACTAAATTTGAGTACCCAGTTTGAACTGACAAGTTTAAAAAGTAATAAAACCTTTAATATTGTTTATATACAAGGAGATTCCAAAAGAAAACAGAGATTCCACACATTACAAAACTACCAGCTTCTATCGTAGATTGAATCCAAAGAACAGATAGAGTATACAAAGAGTTCAAGAAGAAGGCACACATTACTATTTCAATAAACAAATTCAAGCTCACATAACTCAAAATCCAATCATGCATGTTCTTATAATTCTAATAGGGAATTATAACTTCCAAAAACCTAAGAAGCTACAACAAAGGTGTACTTTTACATTTTGCAACCCAAGCTAAAGCTTGGTTTGAAACTGAAAGACACATACCATTTCCATAACCCATTTTCGAACAGATAAGAAATAATCATACATGTACTTCATTACTTATATCACCACAAGATTTAAGGTGAAATTCAACAACAAATAACCATGAAAGCAATAGAATGACTTCCTTTTCAAACAGAGATTCCTTAATCAAAGAACACAAAATTATTCAAAAAAGGAAACCAAATAACCATGACAGAAATAAAAACCGAATTATCTCAAGAGAGAAAAGTTGTTTTAATGAACACACTTGGAGAAAATTAGATCAGCTTAATGGATAGATCCTATCATTCCTGATAGTGCTTCTGTCTATTCAAATAAGATTTCCAGTCGAGTCTTCACAACTCCCTCTTCTCCAAAAGAAATCAACAACCAAAAACTTCTTCCTCAAATGCCTCGTATACTTCCATTGGATCGAAAATATTCCAAGAGAGTTAAAAATAACAACAAACTGAAAGTAGAACTGTTGGTTCAAAGAACCAGATAGGTCCATGCAGAGCAAAAATCGAAATGCATGAAAGACTAAACAAATCCCCAAAAATCCACTCGCATGGTTTCCAAGGTAGTTTTCTCACCAAAAATGATGATAATTAATGTCATTAATTCCCATTATCCCTCCTAAATCTCCAAGCCACCACCATCCAAAATTGGCAAGTCCAATTTCAAAAATAGCATGCATAGTTAAATTTAGAGATGGTGCCAGCTAGGATCACCTCCAAATTCCTCACCTCTATTAAACCAATAGTACATAATGATCTTAAATTCGAAACTCAAATAAAATAAAAGACTTAGAACCATCTCCATCCCTCAAATTTCCATATGACCCCTTAGGTCCCCTTCTATCCCCACATTAGTTTAGGATAGATATCTTAACTTAGGGTATGAACTTAGGTTAGTTTAGAAAATATTTACCTTAGGTTATTTGCTACCTTAGTATAGGTCATTATTTCTACTAATGTAGTATTAGGTAATAGGTTAGAAATATCCCTATTATCACCTTAGGTTTTTTTCAAATCCCTAACTTAGAAAACATACAACTTAGGTTAGGTTTCAACAAGATTAGCATACACAAAGCCATAAGGTTGGTCTAGTTTACCTTAGGTTAGAATCCTGTTAGGATAGATCTTATAGATATAGGACTTTGGCTTTACCCTCAATATTCCTCAAGTAGGATTCTTTCCAACTTATGCCATTCAACATTCGAGAGAAGTTGACAAGAAGATCAGAGCACATGACTTTCAACAGAAAGCACAACATGAACTTCCAAGAAGATCAATGAAATTGTAATCCTACAAATGCTCAAGCTTTTATTTCCTTCAACCTCTGAATGTCATTTTTCCATACAAATCAAGTAAGAAGAATTAAAACATACCTTGGATCAATGGAATTGATCCAAGGTCTTATTATTATATAGAGATAAATTTGTAAACCACTTTACCAGTTTACAACCTTGAATAAAATGGATTCCTTGCAAGCAATAATATTTCAGAAATTAAATCCAAGAAAAGAAATAATTTATCCATGGAAAGCATGATTTCAACAGTCATAATAATACACCTTCTTGGGAAAAATCACATGTCAATGCTTGCATTGCAAAGAGGAGAAATTAACACTTTATCATACATGTTACCCAGACCTCACCTGATCAGTCCCAGACTCTTTATCAAACCTCTGTCATATCTACAAAACCTAGAACAACCTATTAAACCTCTAGATCTAATCATAAATTTTCCTGTTAGATTATATTTACTTATTTTATTGGCATGTGATACCTAAATCATACAACTATAGTAGGATTTCCTTATTTCATGGTATTTTTTTGCATTAAATTATATTTTAAAGTGGATTTATAGCCTTATAAGAAGCACCTCGCTTCCCGGATCTAGCACTTGCTAGGTAGTCCACTAACCTATATTATTAATGTTATTTTGTGATCTGGTTGTGTTCTTATAGGTCATTCCTCCTACCCAAAGGTAATCTCTCCACAATCAACTTGAATCAAAAGTCAACAACGCATGCATTCTACCTTCAACCTTTGATTTTACAAGTATTCCTCCTAACATCTTACCTTATCTAATTCATGCAAAATATTCAGTGAAACCTTTTGGCACACTCGATGGGACCCTTGTTGGGTTTCATTGCATTTCTTCATTTTTAGGGAAATATATTTTATGTCTATTTCATTCGAAACAAGTTCACATTAAGCTTCTTCTCTGGAAACATTTTCCTCTTCTAATTGTCTCAGGGACATTTATATTTTGGGATTAAAAAGAACTCTTCTTTCATTTCTCATATTTCATTTAGTGAAAGTCATACTCTTTACAACCTCATAATTTTTTCTCGCCGAATATAATTTGTGGATTTGGGTTTAAAATGTTTGCATCTCATTTCTATATGTTGCATTATAGATCATTTAAATTGTGGGACACATATATGCTGGAAGTCATGAGTAGTTAATGGTAAAAAAAATTGAACCGTAGCTCACATTTTGCACACTCTCTCTTTATACCAAATCATTGAAAACAAACTATACATTTATTAAACAACATCTTTCCTAGAAGATGCTTTCAATGATCACACAATCAGAGGATTGACAGTGGGCTCTAGTTGGTTTTCTGGATAGTCATCGTATCAGAGTAGGGTCTTGAGTGCTAAAAAGTCTATATTAGGGACATCATGCCAAAACTACTTGAAACAAGCCATAGTTTTCAATTTCTGTAGGGTACCTTCAGTAACCAAAAAATATATTATATTCACAAGTTAGTTCTAAATGGCATAAACCACAACATAAAATCTACATCATACAATTTCATGTTTGTTATCTTTTTCTTGATTTGTGTTTTGAGGTGTGAGTTTGTTTTCTTAATTTTTTTTCTTTCCCAACATACTCCATAATCATAACTAGTGTAGTCCAAATTTTTTGTAGTGTGTATGAAGAATCATTTCTATACTCATTCTCTAAGTTGGTATTTTTATTTGACCTAAATCACCAAAAATTCACTTTTTCCATTTTTCATAGATTTCACAGTAACCGGTGTCAGTCCAATGACCACCATCAGTTTCATCATCTCATCATCATCAGTTCACTGACCGCCATTAGTTTTATGTTGTTTTGGTAATTTATGCCAAAGTAGCATTCAATCTATATTTATTTTCTTTCTATGACTTCCTCTGTTACTTTACTATATCTGTGAGTCCTTGATATTGCCTTTAGAGTCTAGTTCTAGTTCATCTTCATCATTTATTACCATATTTGTAAATCTTTCATTTCTCCATAGTAATCGAAATTGGTCCTATTGACTGGTGGCGGTTACTCTCTCATACCAGAATCGGTTACCCAACCGACATCAATCTCTATGTTCTAATTTTTTAATCATAATAACAATCAAATAACACCTTTTAGATCCATTTTTATCCTTTATTTTTGTATTTTTGCATCATCATTAGGGCTTAGATCACCCATTCTATTGTCAGTCACATGGTTTTAACTTGTAGAAAAGACAACACTCTCATGTTTCACACTAGTTTCCAACCTCGTCCACCTAGCCCATCACCCCCTTACATCTCTTCACCTAAGGACCCCAATCACTCTCTTATCATACTCACTGGAAGTGAGGATTTTGCGAGACTCCTTGATCAAAACCCTACCACTCTATAGTATTATCTTTCTCATTCATCTACCCATAATTCATCTAGGAAACTTGTATACGGTATGCCTTTGTTCATTCCTCCTACTCTTGCACCCACTTCTACATCAGTTACTACCAGCATAGCCTTATCCTCTTCCATCTTAACACCCATGGTTTCCCATCTTGACCATACATCATTGATATCTATTGCACCTATGACACCTATCATGTCTTTGATGTCTATAGTCCCTATGATTTCCTCCATGCCTTCATCAACTGCCCTTAGTGTAGATCTATCTACATCCTCCACTTCTCATATACCAATTGCATCTCATCCACCATTAGTTTTGGCAACCCATACTCCCTTCTAAAACCTTGTCCTCTTCATCCTAGAGCCTCTTCCTCTGACTGCTATGAGAGTATTTACATCCACCCCACCTATCTACAGCTATCACCAACATCCCCCCATTTCACGTACTTCTTATTCAAGGTACTTTCCCTCTACTTCTATTCTAGCATATGTTCCTTCATCATAATTTTAATACTCAGCATCACCACATGCTGGGATGTCATCCAAATCATACCCACCTTATCTACCCCCTTATACTACAGGGGATGCCTCATCATCACAACCTACCAATGATCTTATCAAAATGATGATGGAAAAGATACAGACAATAGAAGCATATGTCTCTGGATCATGTAACTCTCTGACATATGATGAGATTTGTAATGAGCCCATTCACCCATCCATTCTGATTCATCCATACCCTTTCCATTGGGAAATGCCTAAATTCAACCAATTCAATAGCAAATAAGACCCATAACAACACTTGCTGTCTTTTAAACATGTATGTTATATAATCACTCACGATGATGCTTTTCTCTTATGGACATTCCTAATGTCCTTCATAGGACCGACTTTATATTGGTATAGTGCTCTACCCAGAAATTCCATATTTTCATTTAATCAGGTAGCTCAAGATTTTCTAGGCCACTTTTCTATTAGCATTGTCAAGAAAGTCACCTTGAATGACTTGTGTGTGACACACCAATATGAAGATGGATCTATCACATATTATTTCACTCGTTGGCAGGGCCTGATCAACCAAATCACATTCCAATTACCTCAGATGGAGTTGATAGAGTTGTTCACAAAATGTTGTGCTAGAAACATATTTTCAACTCTCTAAGTTTAAACCTTCCACATGTTTGACAAGGTAATCACCTTGGCCCAGAAAATTTAAATCCATGTCATTGAAGAGAAGAAGAGATAATTGCGTAACAAGAACATTTATTTTAAATAAAATGATTACTCTTCTTATTCAAAACCAAAAAATAATTATTCCAAGGAAAAATGATCTACCAATGTAGTAGTTTTGAAAGCTCACCCATCTCATCCATCCAACCAATCAAAACCTTCTTCCAACCTTTCTCCTATTCAGGATTTTTAGTTCAAGCAGGAGAAACAAAAATATACTCCCATAGAAGAACCCTACTCTCTAGTTTTAGAAAAACTTCTAAAATATGGAGCAATTAATCTTCCACCCATCAAACCACATATTGGTCTTGACCCTTCTCATACAATGCGTACATGGTACAAAGAAAATAATTACTGCAACTATCATCAAGTTAGAGGTCATAACGATAGTAATTGTATAACTTTCAAAAACATTGTCTAAGAAATGTTAGATAATGGAGATCCCATCTTGGATAACCCTAACGCACCATATAATCAGAACCTTCGCATATTCAAGAATTCATTCCAAAATCACACCTCGTCATCTAACCAAATAAGTGAAACTTTGACCAGTGATAATAACGTTCATTAGGTTCATGCCATTTTCGATGTCATACTAGATCCTTCTACTCAATTTCCTCCCATTCCATCTATCAAGGAGATTCTTACACGAGATCCTTCATCTATAGAGGGACCTGTTTCATCTACTCTTATACCCATAGAGGAGTCTCCCTTATCTTCTTCTCCACCCACGTAGGATTCCACCATATCCGCTAATGTTATTACCTCACTCACCTCTCAACCTAACGAATAACCCATAGTACTTACTCTTCTACCTATGGGAGAGTCATGCTTACCTTCTTCTTCACCAAAATAAGAACCTACCTCATCCAACTTTCTTCTCCCCTACCCACAGGGGGTCCATTAGTAGTGTCCCTTCCTATTGGTGAAAATTATCATCTAGATTTCAAGGATCTTGTTGTTCTCCTCTTGTCCCTTCTACCCATATAGTCTAAAGCTAACCATTTCCCTATCTCATAAACATTCTTTACAAGGATTACTACAAAATAAACATCATCCTCCCCTACATCAGTGTCATTATCATGTTTGGTCGACCGCTTGGATTATGTTGACAATTCCATACTTTGGGGATGCCTTCAAGTACCTATCTCAACTCAAATACAAATGTTTTCTACTGACACTTCCGTGATCTATCCATAGGTATTTTAGACAACCAAACCCACCATTCATATGCCAGTTGTAGCTACTCCTTCTTCATCACCCTCACCCAGACCTAAATCTTTATCATCAAACAAACTTTTCCCTATACCTAAAACCCTACCTACACCTATATCTTCCTCCACGTCAAGACCTATTACCACATTGGGAGTCATGCCAACATCAATCCTAGTTTATCCTTTTGTCAAACTATATTTAGCCACATTCTCACAAGTCGTCACAAAGAATATTCCCCCACCTAAGAGGAAGAACCAAACTCTTAGGCTATATACAATGGCTTTGTCCACTACCCCTATGTCACCTTCACCACTTCCATCTATCCTAGGTCCCCACCCCTTAACCTTGATCAAGTAGCCTCCTACCCAAGGTAAAACAAAAACAAAAAATCCTACCTCCTCATCATAATCCTCTGTTCCACCCAAAATACCTTCACAACCCACATCTTCATCGTCACCTACATCCTTTCTGCCTCCTATACCTACACCACATCTTGTATCCTCATCTTACCCATGCCATTCCCTTCTCCTCAACAAGTTTCTTCCATATTGCCTCTTACTACCACCTTCACCGCACCTCCATTATCGCCTTGGCTAACCCATCCCCTTGCACCATCTGAGTTCCCTTCTACATCACACACTCCTTCACCTTTACCAAAGAAGGTGCAACCCAAGCCCAAAACCCCACTACCTTCCCAAGAGGTATTTAAACCTACACCACCTCCAACAACTAGTTCACATGCTGCACCTTTACCAAAGAAGGTTCATCCCAAACCCAAAACCATACTATGTATAAATTAAGTATTTAAACTTACTCAACCTCTAATTCCACCTCCAGTTATGCTTCTCCCACCAAAGTCATCCACACTTCCATCTAGACCCACAATTACTTCACATTATGATCTATTGGCAGGGCCTTACATCAACATCTTATCTAACCTAATGGAAAAATATGTCATCACATTAACAATGCTTAGACCTTATTACGCACTCAAACCTAAACGAAAAGGGTTTAATGATATGAAAATTTTCACTTACCATCGTGTGCCATGGCATCATGTGGAAAATTATAAGGCTCTTAAAACTATTCTTCTCCAACTATGTCCTCTCAAAAAAAACTTTGACGATGATGATCTTTTAGATGAGGACCATATTCCACCTACATCTATCACCACACGGCCTCGTCCCTTACCTATTCAAAGACCTCCTTATCTACCTCCATAACCATTTTATCCTCCTCCAACATTTAAGATCAATATGGTCCGCATCATAGAGCTAGCCAAACCTCCACCAAAATGTCAATCCACCATATTTATTTCACAAAACCATTATATTCCCTCACCATATTTTTTCCCTTCCTATCACTACACCTTTCACGACTCACCTTCTCCTTCATCACAAATCAATATGGTTCAATTTTCCACTTGATCCCAGAAGGAAAAAGGAAAGGAGAAAACAACCAGCTCATCCACTACTCCTTTACCTAACATTCCATTTGCACCTACACCCAAAATCACCATCAGTTGACCCGCATACCCTATTTTTGATGGGGTTTCCCTTCATACAATGCTTAAACAATTGCACCAGTCTCCTCTTAAAATGTCTTTGTACAACCTTGTCTAAACCTATGATTCTCATTGTCAGGCCCTCATTGAGGTCCTACAATCTATTGAGGTTCTACCTAATGAACTTATTCCTATTACATCCATTATTACTCCTCACCCCATTTCTTCTCTCACCACTTTGCCCCCTTCCTCTACTCCCACTACCACTCATCAAGTAATCGCTCTCATTTTTTGAGATGATGAGATTCTACCTCTCTAATTGAATGATCCTGACCCCACCCTATTCATTTCTATTTACGTTGATAATATATGTGTTTGACTCATTATGATCGATAAAGGTGCCAGTATCAACATCATTTCCTCCCATGTATACAACCAAATGTGTATCCCTGTCAATTACATGCATAATAACCCAGTTATGCTATGTTCATTTAATGATGCCATGACTTCCACCCATGACACCATCATTCTCCACATTCACATGGGCCCCCATGCCATTCCTGCCTTATTCTATATTAGAGGGGGAATTCTAGTACAAAATGTTTCTTGGATGACCTTGGATTCACGCCATGGGTTTTGTTCCTCCAACCTTACACCATTGTATAAAATTTGAACATAAAGGACATAACTACACCATCTTAGCCAGTCCTTCACCATTTAAAACCTGTACATGCTCTACTAACCTAATGATGTCCTTATCCCAGTTAAGGCATCTACCGCCAATGTCACTCCTTTAGTTCCTATCACATCTACCTCTATTTATGCCTCCTCTTCAGCCGTTACATCATCCACCACTTCTGATACTACATCTTCCATAACCAACTCCTCTATTCTCCCTACTACAACAACTTTTGTAGCTAACCCATCAACCAACCCATATATTTCTCAAAAATCCAATGCTTCTTCTTTCAATTCATTCAGTGTTTCATCCATTACCACTACCCACATACCAACTATTGATCCCTTAGAAGATGTTTTTCAATGCCCCACTCTAGGGGAGTACCACCTTTATAACATTGACACATTCCTTACTCCTCAAGAGTATGGTAACCTTCACCAACATCCTCGTTATGATCATCGTGTAGGAAAAATTTTCCCCTATGGTCCTCCCCACCTTCGCACCAACTTAACGTATGGGGGACTTGATGCTTCTACCTACTCACCCGAGCCACCTTTTAAAACTCGACCATTTTCCTCTGACCTTCAATCTCTCACCAATCACCACTTCACCCACACCTTCCTCCATTATTGTGCTTGTAAGGGATTTGGCTTTGGTTTCTATGAACAAGGCCACCATACTGTCATTATTTTCACCACCCATAAGCATAAAGACTACAGTGGTGTCAAAATTTTCCAAACCACCTCCTAAAAAGGCTCGAGTCGAACTCATTGAGGATGATAAACCTTCCCCACCCTATTCACCTACCTCACCACCTTCACCCACACAGTGTATGGATCCAAAATCCATTCCTTCTAACTTTTTATTTCGTGAACATCGTTTCCCTGGGACCTCTAACTTATCAGTGTGATGACAAGGCTCCCTCTTCTCTTCCCTTCTTGTATATTGACATGATCGATGATGATACACCTTCTATTAATGTTGTTCAATGTTAGGATGATGAGTCTATTCTCACCAAAATTGGTGCAGAAGATTCTTATGTTCATTCATCATTACCTTCTGAGATGCAAACCATGTTGAATGAATTGACCATCGAAATCAACATTCACACTCATGACGACCTACAAATTCTTAAAATAGGCCAATCTTTAGATGTTTTTGAACAATAAGCTCTCACTTCTTTCTTTCATGATCATAGCAACTATTTTCCTTGGTCCTATGCTGATATGCCCGATATTGACCCAAACATTATGGTCCACAATATCGTAACCATTCCTTATGCTAAACCCATGAAACACAAGCAACGAAAAATGCATCTTTGCATTTTCCTTCTTGTCAAATAAGAACTCTAGCGCCTTCTTTATATTTCCTTCATTTTACCCATCGATTATCCCCAATGTATCTCTAAAATTATTGCTGTCACAAAATCGATAGGGGGACTCTTTATTTGCATGAATTTCCATGACCTTAGCATGGCTTACCCCAAAGATTAATTTCCTCTACCTAGTATTGACCAACTAGTTGATCTCACCGCCGGCCATGAGATGTTATCACTCATGGATGGTTTCTCGGGTTATAACTAAATATTACTCACCTTAGAAGATCAACACAAAACCACCTTCATCACTCCTTAGGGGACCTTCTTCTATTGTTTCATGCCCTTTGTCCTTAAAAACACTCATGTTATATATCAGTAGGCTATGAATTATACATTTCACAACATCATGTATAACATATTGGAAGATTACGTCGACAATCATCTTTCCAAATCAAAACATCGGGCCAAACACCCTTATAGTCCTTAAGGTTGTCTTTGTCCATCTCATCACATATTGTGTTCTCCTTCAACTTAAGAAGTGTGTCTTTGCTATTCTCTCGAGAAAGATCCCGGGCTTTATCGTTTCTTTGTGTGGCATTGAAATTGATCCCTCTAAAATCAAGGCTATTCTCTAGATGCCTCCACCTATTAAACTTTGTCAACTTTGTATTCTGCAAGCCAAGTTGCAATGTATTCTTCACTTTATTTCTCATCTTTCTGATTGCTAACATCCATTTCATAATTTTCTAAAAAATAATGTCTACTTCAAATGGGATGATGAATGCCATAAAGCCTTTAAAACCTTACAAAAATACCTCCTCTAACCAACTATGATGATTCCACCTAAGGATGGCCAACCATTTTACCTTTAAATTTCTACCACTGATCATTCCCTGGGTGTCATGCTTGTTCATCGCAACAGGCAACATACGGAGCAAGCGGCTTATTATATAAGTCGTACACTTTTAGACTAAGAGAATAGATATACTCATGATAAAAATCTTTTCCTAGCCTTAGTCTTTTTCACCACTAAACTTTGCCATTACCTACTCAACCATAAAACCTTTGTTGTCACCAATACTTACCCCTCACATTACATGTATGCTAAGCCTTACCAACATCAACGTGCTGCACTTTGGCTCATGCTTTTTACAGAGCTAGATATTAAATTTATCCATCAAAATTCTGTCAAAGGACAAACCATTACTAAATAACACGCAAACGCACCTATCTCTGGAAACCAATCTTCTAACTTTGACTTCCCTGATGAATCCATTTTTACCCTCTCCCTGGAAGATCCTATTTACCAGATTACCTTATTCTTCGATGGTATTCGATGGTTCCAAATTTCAGCTTGGAGGTAGTGTAGGAGTTATCCTTATTACTCTTGACACTGATCCTATGTCATTATCTTTCAAACTAGATTTTGATTTTACTAACAATATCACCGAATATGAAGCACTTGTGTTAGGTCTTCAAACCTCCATAGCCTTAGATGTTAAATCAATTAATATCTTTGGTGAATCTCAATTGGTTGTGAACCAAGTTAATGGTATATACCAGTGTCGTAACGAGATACTTCAAAAGTATAAACATCATGTTGACATGCTTTTGACTACCTTTGACCATTATGAACTTCAAACCACCCCATGTTCCACTAACAAATTCGTGGACACCATGGCTTGTCTCACTTCTAAAATACTCGCTTTGCCCTCAGACTCAAAAAAAATTGTCACAATACAAATGTTGCAATCACCTTCTTATCTATTCCGAGACATTAAATTTGTAGGAAACATTGAAACTGACCCACGTGACCTTTGGTATAAGCAGTTTGTTGACTACCTTTCCCTTTCAATTCTACCTCTAGATCTTACTCGCAATGGACAATGAGCCTTCCTCAAAAGTGTATCTCGCTATGTCATCATGGGTGGTCTTCTCTATAAACGTGGCTTTGATGGTATCCTCTTACGATGCCTTATAAGTTTTGAAATCCCATACACCATCAAGGAAGTTCACGATGGGATTTGTGGAGGTCATTTCCGTGGCATTGTTGTTCCTAAGTGCATCCTTCACCTTGACTATTAATGGCCAAACCTAAACCAAGACTATTGTGACTATGTCAAACATTGTGTGAAATTTCAAGCAACATGTTAATCTTCATCACACCCCTAGTCATGCCTTACAGGTCACACAAGACCTTTGGCCTTTCTCTCAATGGGGTTTGGATCTTGTCAGAGAGATTAACCTTCATTCTTCCCAACATCATCAATGGATTATTACCGCTATTGAATATTACACTAAATGGGTGGAATCCATACCTCTCATTTCTACAAAATTCTAAGAAAATATGTGAATTCATCAACCATCACATCATTTTTCACTTTGGTGTTCCTCACCGCCTCATCAGATAATGGAAAAAAAATTAAAAAAAAACCCTATGGAAACTCTATGACGCCTTCGGCATTCAACTCAGTTTTTATTCACCTTATTATCCTCAAAAAAATGGCCAAGCTGAATCGACTAATAAAACCCTAAATAAAATTATTATGAAAGTGGTTGACAATACTAGTAAGAATTTACACATGCACATTCCTTTTTCCTTATGGGCTTATCACACTAGTATTCACACCTCAACTGATCCCACACCTTTCTCTTTAGTCTATGGTACAGAGGTTGTCTTACCTCTCAAAGTCAAAATTCCATCATCTTCGTATCTCACTCAAATATATGCTCAATGATGATGATTTTTTTCCAAGACCATGTTTGGCACAGCTTGAGTTATTAGGAACTTCCTCTAAATGCTCTTGATCACCTCCAAATCTACCAAAAACGTATCAAACGTGCCTATGATAAATGTTTCCAAGAATGAACCTTTAAGGTCAGTGACCTCGTTCTGAAGGAAAATCAACATGTAACAAGTGGAGAAAAGTAAATAGGGCAATTTCACTCCTAATTGGCTTGGACCCTATATCATTACTCATGCCTATGGATCAGTTGCTTATCGTTTATCTTCCCTCAAAGGTAAACCAATACCTAAGCCCCTCAATTCCTTGCATCTTTGACCATTCTATTATTGAATCAAGTCCTATATCACCTTCTATCTATTAAACACTCATCCCTTGAGACAACCTTCACCTTCCACTTACCTATTTAAGGATCAATGACTAATAAGAATCATGTGATTATCCATCACCTTTCAGCCTTATCTTTAATATGAGTACCATGGAACTCTACTCATGGCATGATTCTCATGGATATTTTTTTTCTTTTTAGGATGGAATACCATGGTTGTTCGTCACTTAAAAATTTTGCATAGTTAACCTTTGCATCCTATGGTTTTTCCTTCATAAAAGACGCCTATACTCCTCTATAGTCTTGTTCATGACCTAAAAGTATAAAGAAATTCAAAATTAATATATGGGATTTTAAAATTAAACTCCTTGAGTCAAAATTTTGGTAAATAAATGACTCCCTCAAAATGACATCTATCATTCTATCTTGCTTCTATAAATAGAATGCTCCCTCGAAGGACAATTATACAAAACTAGACATACTGTACATAGTCTATCCAAAAAGAATACTAGTTCTACAAAATAAAAATAATATATTATGAATATTCCCGCATCGGATAGATTCATGAATACCTCAAGGAATCATTCTATTTATACCACATAGAATTCCTAGATCGATTAGTGTATCAAACAAAAGAAAAAAAGAAAAAACAAAAAATCAAGAGAAGTAAAACTTTTTCATCATGAACTTGCCTATTTTGGTTTTAGGTGTCGTACAAAAGACACATGCTATCTCACAACAAGGTTAGGTTAAATATCCCATTTTACCTCATCTTCCTTTCTTTCTTATATTCTACCTACTCAAGGGCCATGCCACAAATGTGACATTTCATGATCATGTAACTTCCTTCACCCTTAGAACAATCAATCATGTACTTCCTTTACGGGTTTAAGTTCATCAAACTATCCTCAGTATGCTCATTAGGGTCCTTTCCACTTCTAGAGAATTCCACCTCTTTTACTATTAATATATTTTCTTACTTATTGATTATGCTATGCAGGATTAGATCTTTGACACCTACATTATGGGATTTCTTCTCCTTAAACCATGCCTAAAAAAACCTACACTCAACCATGCTTAAGTAACCTAGATTCAGTCATGCCTAAAACCTACCAATCCATTCATCTAACTCATCATATTATTCCCTAGATTATGGGAGAACTACATCAGCTCGAGGCCCCTTTTCACCAAGGCTATGTAGGGAAACATTCCGAGGGCATGGTGCCCTTGGAGGTTAACTTGGCCACTTTTACCCCTAACTATTTTTACCCCTTTACATTCACATTCAAACCTAGTTAGTTTCCATTTACATAATAACTTGGAGATTAATATATCACAAAAACATACATTGTTTCATCATACCTACCATTTTATAACCTCAACCATATCATACATCAATCATTTAACATTTTCATGATATCAATTACTTGGAAATTTAAACACAACATACATACAACACATCATTTCCATAAAATTAGTAACTTGGAACTTTTTAACTCAACCATACCTAAACAACCCAAACCCAACCATACCTAAATGACATGACTCCACCATGCCTACACCTAACTCAACCATGCCTAAATGACCTAGAATCAACCATGCCTACACCTGAATCCATCATGCCTATACTTGACTCAACCATACCTACACCTAACTCAACCATGCCTACATGATATTGACTCAACCATACTTGACTCACCTAATTTCCATAATAAGTAATAATAATGGAAATGAAAACCAATACATCATCATTCCAATATTCATCATCAACTATATAAAAGGGAATGTTTATGTGCCAATACATATGTACACATGGATAAATAATCAAAGTGTCTCAAAAAATCTCATATACAATCTCACAATCTTTGGAATGCAAGCCAATATATATCAAAATCAAAATCATGATACAATATCATGATGAATCAACCCCATCCGATGCCATCCTATCCACTCTTAACTATATCATCCTATTGGCTTATCAACCACCTTGCCAACATCTCTCCACCCTCTACTAGTCCCTGTTTGCTCACCATATCCTACTCCTTACCCTCATCTGGGCCTGGTTTGTGAGAGCTAGTAACCTCACCTTGACCCTATCTCTGGGGCAAACGACCCCTTGTGCTACTTAAGCTATGATTCCTAGATTTGGTCCTCTCACTTGCTACCTACTGTGCCCTGTGCTCAATGTATGATGAAACATTAATACCTGTCATGGTCAGATGATCTTGGTAATAGTGGGCCTCATTCAGGGAATCACTGAACCTCACCATCAATATAGTATGGGGTGGCGCCATCGCCTTGGCTCTAACTTATGAACCCTACCCTAATAATAATGGCCTCTGTGGCTATACTACGAGACCCTATCTCGATGCATGTGCTAGTACCTGTGTGGTTACCTAGGCATATAGGTCCACAACCTATGCCTAAACGACTACCAGTTGACCCTATAAACTAGTGAACTATGCATGTAGTGCCACTACCTGGGCTCCATCCCCTACAGGAGCCTATATCTTTTCCTAAGGGGATGTCAACTGACCCTATAACATAGTCATCTACCCTCTCAAAGTGTCTACCTTCACGTGTGCTACTGTCAACTGAACACCCATAGGAATCACCTGTCCCTGTAAGGAATCCATATGAACCATCACCGTGGCTAAATTTGATTTTCTTGGCTATGGCAGTGTTACTTATGACTTTGTTTCCCACCACTTTCTATATACCACAGTGGTCCTTGTTTTATCCAGCCTCACATCATCTGGTACCTCCTCCTATCATCTTGGGTCTGTAGGATGAGGTGGATACAAAGGTCTCTCCACATCATCTTTGTGGTACTGTGGGAATGGTGGCAGTACATCCTATTGTAGTCCAAACTAGCGTTAGACTCTGTCCACTAGAATCATCTCGTTCTTGCCGCAATGTCTTCCCTATGTCCACCTCAATAGCTATAGCCCTTGTAACTCCTAGGCCATCCCTCTGAATGTAGGAAAACCAACATAGGGCCACCATAATATGTCCATGGCATACAAACCCTCCAGATATCGTCTGTAATACACCACATCATGTGTTTCCTCCTTTACTCGTGGATGAATGCCTACGGGCACCCATATCCTGTATCCATCCCTCTATGCACCACGGTGCCAATATACTACCAAAAGTCCCTATGGCTACACAATCACTATGTGCTTGTATGACCAGTAGTGTAGTAGGAACATACAACAGATGTTGTAATGTCACATCTTATGGTGGGCCCATAAATCCCTTTATAACTACACTAAATATGCAGGATCCCCTGTAAAGTAGACATGATCCTCAATCATATCTCCTATAACTCCCATAAATCCCCTTGGAAACCAACCACCCTCTAAATCTGGAAGTGCATAGCACCCCACCGCTACCATCATCAGTATTGCTAGTCATGTCTCCTATGGGTGCGGTGCATACAAAGCCCCATAAACAATACTGACACTATGCTTAGTCAGGTCACTCACCATCTCCCTAAACAATGGAATCATTGTCTCAAAGTCTCTATCCACTAATACTAAGTACATAGGCACACCAACAATTGGTAGCCACATAATCCTATAAACATCCACCAACATGATGGTCATCTCACCGGTGGGTAGATGGAAAGTGTTTCTCTCTACTTCCCATCTATCAATGAGACTGTGATCCCATCAGATCTACTTTTACCACCTAATACCAACCAATCCAACCTCTTCAATGTGAGTTTACTCCTCTTCAGTGAGATTGGATCACATCTCCTCTAATAATGGTGGGACCCTATCCCGCATCGTCAATCGATGCCATGCCTACATCTTTAAAACTAAACAATGTCAAGTACTAAACTAATTTACTCACTTCTTCAACCCTGACTACCCCTACCCCATACCCACATTTCTCTACGCACCTATCTAGTTCCTAAATATTTCACCTCACCTATCATCCATTTTATCTATACCCATTCCCTAACCCACATTTTCCTAGCTATATATAGCCTAAATCCACATATCCTTATTATAATCTAGATCTCATATCTCTCAATGTAACTACCTATTTGTTTTTCTGATTTCTAACCTAGGTCACTTTTCACATTAACCAACATCGGTTACCTTAAACTGACACTGGTCACTCTAATCGGTATTGGTCACCTATCTAAACACTGATGCCGATATGCCCAATAGATGTCGATTGACTCTAAACTGGTGTTGGTATCTGGATTAGCCCTAAGGCTGAATCCCCACGCTCCTAACTTCAAAAACCAATTATAAATAAAAACCTAACTACTACCCCAAACCCACCTACAACCCATCCACATTCAGTTATCTACCTGTTTAACTTGCATTCCACCCTACCCCCACCCAAGTTCTTTCATTTTTACTGCATTTCAAAAAAAATCCTTTCCCACCCAATTTCTTTAGTTTAACCTTAAATTTCAGTTCAAAAAAAAAAAAAGGGATCGATTCCTACCTCAACACACTACCTCCTCATATGCTAGCACCTCTGGTTTCTAAACTAGTGGACCTATAATGCCTCCTCCTACAGCATCCATGCCTCCAATCGAACTCTCAATCCCTCGACCAATCTAATCACTCCTACTAATCTCATGGACCCATCTACCTCACTCCTTTAGCCACTCAGATGCATCCAACTCAGCCAGGTACAATACCTTGTCCTTTTCTCCATGGAAAACACACAAAAATGCTTTGTTATGTTAGTTTCTAACAAGTGAAATGGTTAAAATGAATCCGTAATACATATTTTTACTTTTTTACCCTACCCCCAACCTGACTGATGTCAGTTTATCTTGAAAAAAATAAGTCATGTGCCCTAGCGGGCCATGGTTGGTTTCCCTTGACCGACATTAGTTTACCATAACTGCTATTGGTTATCTTATTTAAACCCATTGCACTATTTCTCACCACATCTGCTTGCCTGAAACCTTTTTTGTCTTACACAAATTTGACCTCAACCTTATAACTCAACCTTATGACCTTATTACCTATGAATAAACCTCATAATCAGTTGGGGCATTTTTTTCTCCTAACGTGGCCTTACATACATCCATGCCTAAATGAACCAACCCAACCCTCAGCATTGTGACACTCGAATTCACTTACTCGATATACCTTGCGATGACGCTACTCGTGTTGTTTAACCTAATGACATTACCTTTCCTAATGTCATGTTGTTTATCCCAACCATGGTGACTTGGAACAAAACTATTACCCATTCTTGTACCTTTCCTAGTTGTGTTTCACGACCGTATTATATACCTTACCTGAATCACTTCAACCTTGTTTGGATAAACCTATCGACCTTTGATGACGTAGAGTTTACAAGCTCTTAGACCTAGTACCTTATTGTATTCTATATGCATGTGTGTGTTTAGATGCCTCTACCTACTACCCATACCAATATTACCTTTACCTATACCTCACCTATACCTCATTTTTCATCACTTACACATTTATCAAACCACTCACCGACTCTACGTAACACCTCATTAGTTTCTAGTTTGAGGGGGATCACCTCCACACATACTTGGGGCAACCTAACCTCTACCTATACTTGGGAAAACATAATCTTCACTCATACCTGAGACAAAAACTTCTTGTTTTTATCAACATCACTTATCAATACAAGCTACGTGACAAAAAGGGGGAAATGTAAACACTAAATTTGGGTCATACTCCCCTTAGTCCCTTTTAATTAATTGACGTAACGTATTCACCTAGCCATGACCAGTTACCCCACATTCATATTAATTTAATTACTTATAATTGAATTAATTTTCATCCTCACATTGTTAATTAACTTAATTACTTTAATTAAGTTACTTTACACATCACCTAGATACCTCACCAGAGAATTATTCCTAGCCTAATAATTAATTAAGACTGGGTCCCTACTTATCCCAAACAATCGGGACTTAATCTAACCCTAAAATAAAAGTCCTATTCCTTCTCCAACAACACTTCCACTTATCTAAGTTCCAACCCTCACTTGAGACATGAATTAGCAATCAAAATCATGCCAAAAATAGTAAATATTAGGTTATTTTTGTTAACTTGGACTAATTCACCCTAACCGATGCACTGGTTTATCCTTTGGCTTAACGTCGTTCACCTAAACTTCCATCGGTTCCTTTATATAGAATTTTACAACTCTTTACAAGGGTTGGTCATTCATTTTTTGGAGTTTTATTGCAATCAAGTATGAATCTCAGAGCCATTCCTTCATCCGAATGTCATCTACACACTACCCAAGTGTAGCACGAGAAACAAGTTCTCTCCCAGATCATTGGAGTATCTACGGGAACACACAGGTTGCAGTACCGCGACACTGAACTAGCCATCACCTTGCCGATCAATCACCAACCAATTTCATTCACAAGATATTCATATTAATAAGTAAGTAATGTGGTTTTTATCATCTGTTCTTACTTTACTATAGATCTTTTACTTCCTTTAGTATTCCCATTTTAATTGTTACCCAGATATGTCCATCTTCCTACCAATCTACAAACCCAACCATTTTAAGACTTTCGACCTTTCCTAACCTCTTCCTCTATGTTCCTGAGTCTTCTCAATTATATCACGAGCATAACCACACCTTCATCACTCTCCATGCAATCACAGAGAGGCCCAAAATCCATTTTTATTAAGTTATTACCCATTTCCCCTACTCGACATCGGTTTACCCTACCACAGTTGATTTCAACCCTATACCGGTGTCAGTCACTTGACCGATATCAGTCTCTTTGTCATTTTATACCCTCTAACTAGCAATCTTTCAATTCAACAAAAACAAACCCAGACCTCACCTGATCAGTCGTAGACCCTTTATCAGACCTCTGTCTAACCTATAAAACCCAAAAAAACCTACTAAACCTTCGGATCTAATCATAAATTTTTCTGTTAGATTAGATTCACTTATTATATTAGCACAAGATACCTAAATCCTACAACTACATTAGGATTTCCTTATTTCATGGTATTTTTTACATTAAATTATATTTGAAAGTGGATTGATAGCCTTCTAGGAAGCACCTTGCTTCCTGGATCTAGCAATCGCTAGGAAGTCCACTAACCTATATTATTAATGTTATTTTGTGGTCTTGTTGTCTGTCTTACATGTCATTCCTTCTAGCCAAAGGGAATCTCTCCACGATTAGATCAGATCAAAAGTCAAAATGTGCACATTCTACCTTCAAACTTCAATTTTACAGGTATTCCTCCTAACCTCTTAGCTTATTTGTTTTACATAAACTATTCAGTGAAACAACAAACTTTGGACATCCGACACTATATGGTTGTCATAATGATGTATTTTTGCTAGCTTAACATACCATAGAGGAGTTGACTAGGTTGAGTACTGTGATTTCTGTGCATAAAGACCAAGAGATGTGGAAAGGAAAATCATGTAGCAGAGATACTACTACCGGTCGCTCACCTAGAAAGTCTCATTAATTAACACACAAGGTCTCCTATGTTGCACCAAGCTGATCTCATCGTAATAGATACAACAAGATACATTATCATGCCCCTTCGCAAGGATCCAGGAGGGATGGATGAGCCTAGGGCCTTTATTACTTTGAGAGAATTTCTTACATGGATATTGATTTTTTGTATTTTGAGTTCACAGTGAGCATTTTGACCACGCATATCCTATGGTGTGATGACATTGTACATGACAATTTTATCATATTATATATATAGACATCTTTTCAGCACAACATTCCTTGCAATAGTTAACTTCATTTTGGTTTATTTCATTTGTGTAGTCTTAGATAGTTTAGAGTTCCCGATGTTTTTCATGTTTTTGAATGCATGCTATGGGTGATGATGCAATGTGATAAAAAAATGATATACATATGATTATGATCTATTGATGGCCTATTTATTTACAAGATCTAGTTTTGAATAATAATTGTCTCTCTTAACATATACATCTAAGTCATTTTTTTGGGAAGTTTTAGAGACACTTTTATTTCCTTATTTATTTGTAACTTTTGAGTTATTAATGTGACCACCTACATCTTACCCATGCTACTAGTAAGAAACATGGGCTCATCACTAAGGACAAGGCATAGGTGAGTAAGGGAAATTTCCTCCTTTTCTAACCTCGTGCAAATAGTAAGAAGTATGAGATCATCACCGAAGATTGGTAAAGACAAAAAGTGTAGTTATTTATAAAATAATTTTTTGTTTGTTTTTTATATTTTTTTTGGTTTTTTTACTTGAATTTGAGTTGTGATTTTTGGGAAGAAATACTTTGAGTTGTGATAGGTGAATAAGAGTTCCAGGTGAAATTTTTAGAATGTTTTTGCTATAGACAGATATTTTTAGGGAAATATTTTTCATCAAGAAGTTTCTAGTGAAAACCTATGGTCAAGAATCACCCAAATAGGAAGCAACCATAGAGAATACTGAGCATATGAGTCCAAATAAATCAATTTAATTTTTTTATCTTGTATCAAATTGATCATAAAGATTACATATTTTTGAATGTATGAATAGAATGGTTAAATAGGTATGATTAGGATATATTCCAATGTTAGAAATTCAAATAATTACTTGAAAAGTAAGTTTCCATTTTACAATTTGAATGACATGATAATGTAGGTAACAAGACGATGTGGATGCAAGAGAGGATAGTGTGGAAATGCAAATGATTATACATATAAATTCTTGAGGTGAAGAGAAATAATGGACTCGCTAAATTCTTCACCCTAAAGAGTACATAGATGAAACACACCATTTTGTATTCTTCCATTACTTGATAAGGCCCAAACTATTTAGGGATAAATTTTCTATCTTCGCTAACCTTTTTTTCAATTCAGCTGTCACTTCTTAATACAAGGTCTCCTACTTGAATTTCTCATTCATAGACCATTTTATTATAATGATTCTATCTACATATACCTAATGATTTTGTTTTATTGTAAACCTCCTTTAGTCTAGGATTTCTAATTCAGCTAGTTGTTTGTCTCCATACACATATTCAATGAGAATGCCTTATAAATACACACAAAGACTTGGTAACTCTACCTCCAATGGTAAGACCACTTCAAAACTGAAAAATAGAGAGAAAGG
Source organism: Taxus chinensis (assembly GCA_019776745.2). Lineage (NCBI taxonomy): Eukaryota > Viridiplantae > Streptophyta > Pinopsida > Cupressales > Taxaceae > Taxus > Taxus chinensis. The sequence continues at coordinate 219,308,159 of CM034156.1, forward strand.
ATTCCCTCATTAAAATTAGAACATAATTCCTATAGGCCCATAAGGCAAGAAAAATATTTAAGGGCCAATCTCTCTTATTCTCCTAAACATTTTTTAGAGTTGAAAGTATTATTAATAGCCTCATCTTGTCCATTAGCTTTAGGGTAATACAGAAGGGCTTTGCGATGAGATATCTTAAATTGAGCACACAAATCACATACCTCTTCATTTTTAAAGGAGTTCCATTATCTAAACTAATGACATATGGGATGCCGTACTTACAGGTGATATGATTCAAGATGAACTTAGGAATGATTAATCCAGGTACCATATTCATAGGCACAGCCTTAACCCACTTTGTAAAGTATTCAGTGGTAGTGATTATAAATTTACTATCATCTGATGACAACGGAGAAAATTTCCCAATTAAATAAAGTCCCCAAGTAGAGAAGGGTTAGGATGACACTATTGGTTGTAGATCCTAGGTCGAGATATGATTTAGGATGAAGTTAGGAATGATTCATGATGAACTTAGGAATGATTTCGATGAGATATCTTAAATTGAGCACACAAATCACATACCTCTTCATTTTTAAAGGGAGTTCCATTATCTAAACTAATGACATATGGGATGTCGTCTTATAGGTGATATGATTCAGGATGAACTTAGGAATGATTGATCCAAGTACCATACTCATAGGCACAGCCTTAACCCACTTTGTAAAGTATTCAGTGGTAGTGATTATAAATTTAGTATCATCTGATGACATTGGAGAAAATTTCCCAATTAAATCAAGACCCCAAGTAGAGAAGGGTTAGGATGAAACTATTGGTTGTAGATCCTAGGTTGAGATATGATTTAGGATGAACTTAGGAATGATTCAGGATGAAATTAGGAATGATTGCGATGAGATATCTTAAATTGAGCACACAAATAACATACCTCTTAATTTTTAAAGGGAGTTCCATTATCTAAACTAATGACATATGGGATGTTGTACTTATAGGTGATATGATTCAGGATGAACTTAGAAATGATTGATCTAGGTACCATATTCATAGGCACAGCCTTAACCCACTTTGTAAAGTATTCAGTGGTAGTGATTATAAATTTACTATCATCTGATGACGAGGGAGAAAATTTCCCAATTAAATCAATACCCCAAGTAGAGAAGGGTCAAGATGACACTATTGGTTGTAGATCCTAGGTCGAGATGTGTATATTTTTCAATAACTCTTGACATGTTTGGAACTTTTGCATGTACTCTACAACATCATGTTCTAATGTGGGAAGAAACTATCCCATTCGATGTATCTTGTGAGAGGTTGAATTCCCTCCAAAATGGCCACAACATATTCTATAGTGGGATTCAAAGAGAATATTTTCCACTTCTTATTCATCAAAACACCTTAGTAGCATGCCATCAAAATATCTATGATAGAGGCTTTCTTCCATAATTACATTCTTAGTGGCTATGACACATAGTTATCACCTTTGTTGCTAGTTGTTCCCCTTGGGATATGTCTAATATATTATGTGGTTTATTATATCTATATAGCATGATCACGAAGCAATGGTAGGTATTAATTCTATATAGTAAACACACTCATTGGGGAAGTTCAAATCAACTATTTTCTCATAATCTATGGTTTTATCTATTAACCAATCAGCAATGATATGTCTCTCAATAGATTTATGATTTGTAAAGGTAATCTCAAATTCACCTATTAATGTTATAAACCTTCCTTCCTTCTTAGATAAGGCTACTTGAGTTAGGAACGTCTATAAATATTCCAATTGAACAATTAATCTTGTTTCCTGGTTTAGTGTGTAATGTCTTAACCTCTTAGTTATGAACAAAATGGCCAAACACTCATTCTCTTATTAAGTATACCACGTTTTGTAGTCAAGAAATGTATGAATAATGAAATATATGGCATGTTCATTACCATCATCATCCTCTTGTGACAATATGTATGCTATTGAGACATTTTTGGATCAAGAATATAGAATCAAAGGATGATTGGCTTTAGGTGGCATGAGTGTTGGCGGAGACATAAGATAGCATTTAACTTACTCAAGTGCATTGTGACATTTATTAGTCCATGCCTTGGAACAATCCTTTTGTAGTAAGTTTTTGATAGGATATATAACATATATCATGTTAGGGACAAACCTACAGATTTCCCCAAGTTTTCCCAAGAACGACCTAATACCATACTCATTAACAGTGGATTCATTTCAAGAATTGCCTAGATTTTATCAGGATCTACATCAATTCCTCAAGAGGAGATGATGTATCCTAATAACTTACCTCGAGTGACTCAAAAAACACATTTCTATGGATTTAAGGTTACATCACATTTGAAAAAGTGTGAAAAAATGATCTGAAGAGCTTCAGGGTGGTCACCTCTCTTCTTAGCTTTCACTAAGAGATTTTCAATGTATGTTTCCAAAATCTTGTGCCTAAGATCATGAAAAATATAATCCATGGCATGTTGATAAGTAGTGTTAGTATTCTTCAAGAAAAATGTCATAACAACATACCAAAATGTTCCCTAAGGGGTTGTAAAGGTAGTATTTTTTTTTATCTTCCTCAGAGATCCTTATTTGTTTATATCCATATAACCCGTCCATAAGGGATAACAACTCATAAGTAGTATTCACATCGACAATGATATCAATGGATGGTAATGGGAATTTATCCTTAGGATAGGATTTTTTTATGTCCCTAAAGTCAATGTATATTTTGATTTTTCCATTCTCTTTTAGAACCAGGATGATGTTAGACAACCACATAAATAGTAGTCTACTAGATTTATGAACCCTACCTGAAGGAGTTTCATTACTTTCTCTTTCACAATTAAATAAAAATTAGGATTCATAAGCATCAAATTTTGTTTTATAGGATTTTCCTCGGGTTTGGTGACCAAGTTATGAACTATTACAGTGGGAGAGACACCTTTCATATCCTTATAACTAAATGTAAAGGATTTAGAATATTCCTTTAGCACCATTATATGCTCTTATATTTATGTAGGTGATAATGAAGAACAAAGCTTAAATATTATGGGATCCTCTTCTATGCCAATATTAATGTCAGTAGTTCCTTATATTAAGGAAGCATTCCCTTGTTCAAAATTAGGAGGAGCTAGAGGAAACTCTAGAGAATATTCCTCAACTTCATAAATCTGAAATTCATTTGACGAGGAAGGAATCATTATTCTATCTCTGAAGTATGAAGCAAGGTGAGGGGTTAGGGAAAATCCCTTCTTATGATGCACAAGATGGAGGTTAGCATATGCATGGAGGAATCCTAATATTTCCTCATTAGTATTTGTGAAATATAATGTGATAGGATCATTTTTAGTCTCTATATATGTTAGAATAGATTTGTTGGGAATTTTTCCAACTAAGGGTTCAACTTGGATTGATACCGTGAACTCTGTTCCCTTTAAATCCTTTCTAGGCCAAAAATGATAAGAGGAGGTAGTCATGGAATTAGTAAGATGATTTTATTCCCTAGGAATGGCCTCAATAGAAATGAAATAAAAATATTTACATAGCTTGGGTGTGGAAAATTTGTAAAGTTAGAGGTATTATGCTCTAGTCTCATAAACATCTAAGACCTAGTTTTCAATGAGTTACAAAACACCTAAGAATATAATGCTATGCACTCCCATCCTGTCTACGACAATGAGTCAAAGAAGTAGATATTCATATTCTTCTCCACTATTAGTACACTAAAAATTTAATTTGAAGGCAAAGGGCATGACTCTACCTTATGGAGAAGTGATAATCACCCCTACCCCTACACCATAGCATAAATTTTCTCTATCATAAAAGAGTGTCTGAAAGTTGTGAGGAAACATAGATGTTTCATTATATTTTGAATATTATTCCTATACCTTAGAAACCTCAACCATGCACACCTCTTCGAATCCATCTGCTAGAAAAGAGGATACTCCCAGAGCATTCCCAATTCCTAAAGAATCATATGGAAGAATGATTAGTAAATTATTCTCCAAGAGTTTCAGTATCTCTATTATCATTTTGGTTAAAATAATCTCTATTACAGTAATCTTATTCTCACTAATATCTACCCTTTCGATCACTTTTGGTGATTTTAATTTAGTTTTTGGAACTAGCTTTGTTGTGGAAACTAGTCCCTTAGAAGGAAGAGGTTTGGTCAACTAGTCAGTTGGGAGTTCAAACTCAAAGTGAACCAAATGTTTCTTATTAATATTTTCTAGGTGAATATCAAAGGGTTTCAAATCACCTTGAGCTATAAAGATTTTCCCTAGATTAATGCATATTACTTCTTGAAACAATGTTGACGAGATAACCTTCATTCTATAAATCCATAGTCTACCAAGGATCATATTACAGTTAGCTTCCCTATATATAATATAAAACTAAGTTATAATGGTCTTAGGCCCAAGAGTGATGTGGATAACTATAGTAATAATGGATGTGAGCTTAAGGCTATCGTAACCCCTTAGTGTGTTTCTATTGGCAGAGGAATTTGTTTCTCCATACCCTAGCTTCTGTAAGAAGGGCAAAGGAACAATGTTAACAGTAGATCTACCACCAAGTATTTCCCTCTTGACATAGTTATTATAAATACATAATTTCAAATACAACATAGGATCAAATCTTCATGCTAATTTAGCATCTGTATGCATTTTATTAATCTCAAACACAAATACTTTATATCTAACTAATAAAGTGTAAATTACAGACTACAAAATATTCTATGACTTGGGAGCATCTAAAGACAAAATATTGGAAAAACAAGGAAGCAAGGAGCATCACCATGGAAATAAATAATATTTTCCATGTGTCACTCTATTACACCTTTGAGAAAGCACAATAAAACTAGGAGCCTTTGAATTTTAGGAGTTAAACACTTGGCTTGAGTGCAGCAGGGCAATCCCATTGGGCTGAAAATTCAAAAAAAAGGAAAGAGTACGCATGCATCCATGTGTCACCTAGGCACAACTTCAAGAGGAAAAAATTCCATGGAAGGAATATAATTTCTGTAGAACAAAGAATATGCCCCGTGGATGGATATTCAAAATTGTGCTCCTCTAAGTAGTGTTGTAGAAATTAAGGTAACAGTGTGAGGTAGGTTGTGAATCAAAATCAAACAAGTCACCTCATTTGGTTGAGCCGATTTTTTAAAAAAATATGTGATACACTACATGATGAAGTGAACACATGGCAAGAAACCATTGGATATATAGTGGCAGTTTTCTTTTGCAAACAATGTTGATGTCAAGCCCAAGAAGTTATGAATACAAAAATAGAGGAGAAATTTATGAAAAAAGAAACAAAGATGTAGATACGAAGAATGAAGATCAAGCCCAGGCTTGTTTTCTTAAATCATTATTTTATCTCATTACAAAAATTATTTTTGTTTTATGAAATTTAAATATCAGTGTGAAGCGGTTTCAGACATAAACTAAAATTGGGGTTCTATAGGGGTCCCAACTGATGACAAATAAAGTTGTATACATATTTGGAAGTAAGGACACAAGAAGAGAAACAACACTCAATTATCCTATACTCCTCCTTTGAAGTCTCCTCAAACTAGACTAATATTGTTCACTATCTTGTTCTTCCTTGATGTGAATTCATTTAAACCCTGAGCTATCTAAACAAATACAACTACCCTGTCACATTCTAAGACATCCCCATATCCATAAATTACTCAAGGGTCATTTTTGGACCATCCATTATATTTCCCATCTCTATCTTCTTCTGATAAGAAGGTACCTAGTATAAAAGGTGTAAACTACCTATAAGAATCATTGTTGTTTATTTTTCCTTTTAAGGGGTGGATTGACTAGGAGTTGACTAAGGAGGAGCTTGTGAAGTGGCTAGAAGAGTAAGCATTGTGTCCCTTGGACCTTGTGGAGCAAGACATATAGAACTAGACTCACCCTAGTGACTCCTTGTGAAAGGTAAAAACTCTCTTGGTAGAGGAATAGGCTGAGGTCCTGATAATGTTTACTCCATCAAAGAATCCCTCCTCAGTGAATGAATGAAAGCTTGGAAAGTGGACTTTCCCTTGTCTTCCCTAGTTACAGATAATGTTGCTTTAGAACGTTGGGGAGATGAAGGTTCTACTTCCTCCTCATCTAAAATGATAATTAGGGTTTAGGAGCTTGATTCCCCCCTTTTTCTTCTTAAAGATGGTACTGGTGTGGTTCATGGTTGGGATGGCTCAAGTCCTACTTGACCTTTTTCCAAAGAAATGATTCTCTGCTGTAGTTCATCCACTTTATGAGAAATGGTAGGAATAATATCAATGGAGGACTTGTTGTAGAGCCTAGAGGACTCCTTGGGAACCTTCATCATAACAAATTTTTCATCACATAGGAAGGGAGACTGATATTTGGTCACCCCTAGCACAATATTCCTCATTGCAATCAAGAATTTCTTCAACTCTTCTAGGGATTTAAGGTGTTCCCACTAGAAAATATTATAGTACATAGATTGGAAGACTGAAAAGATAGGATTGATCCTTATCATAGGGATATTTTTAGTGGTGAATTTTTATAATATGGAGAATATTTTGTTTTATAAACAATTGAAAAGGTGAATTTTCTGGCACGGGTCGTTGACATGTTCACCTAAAAATTACAATTTAATTATTTTTTAGGGGTCAAATTTTCCTACCTCTTTGAAATATCCCCTATATAATCCTCTATTATTCACTGGGTAGAACACTACTTGCTAACTCATACCACCTAGGGGCATATATATTATAAAGTACATAAAACTTGTGAAGCAATATAGGCTATTATACCAAGTACATTTTTTAGACAAAAGCATTCAACTGACACATGACAAGAAGACTCTATTGACATGTGACAAGAATAAATCTATGTTGATACGTGACGATAAATATTTGTTGATGCACAACAAGAACTCTCTACTGACATACAATAATAACTCTCTACTTACATGCTAAAATAACTCTCTGTTGACGTGCGATAAGAAATCTCTATTGACGTGCAACAAGAATTCTCTACTGACGCACAACAGGGTGTTTTGGTTGACACGTGACATGTTTTTATTACTTGTGCATGACAGGGAACTATTATTGACGCACGATAAGATATTTTAGTTGACACGCGATAGGGTATTTTGGTTTATGTGTGAATTTTTTTTTTGCTAACGCACGACATGTAACTGTTGTTGACGCATGACAAGGTATTTTGGTTGACGCGCGATAAGGTGTTTTGGTTGATATGCAATAAGTTTTTGTTACAAACACATGACATGGAACTATTGTTGATGCACGAAAGGGTGTATTTGTTGTTGGATGAAAAAGAGCTTATCTGACTCAAATTTATCACACTCAAAAAAATGGAAGCATTTAGTGCTCAAAACACCCAACAAGTTGCAAAAAAACTCAAAAGTCTCTGTTTAAGTATTTTGGAAACTCTGCTGGTTCAGATACCGTAACCATTGGTACCCATAGAGCTCCCACTAAAATTAATCAGAGCACAAACTATGTGGAAGGTGTTATTAAAATGGACATGCATTCTGCTCATTATCAACCAAATGACACCTATAATGATACCATGTCAAGGCTTGAATATATTCCAATTGAGATGGTAGAGATTAAAGATATTCCTATTGAATTTCAACAAGGAGTGAAAAATGCAACACAAAATTCAAATGGAAATAATGGTTCATGGAAGAGGAAACCTAATTATTGTGAAATTCCTAAAATCTCTGCTCGTAAAAGTAAAACTTTTAAAACAAACAAGAATATGTGGACACTTGGGAGGACATGCAAGTTTAACTGGGATACAAAATTTCCATATATAGAACCTATATAGCTAACTAATTTTAAATAAATTTCATCAGAATGTACATGTACAATATGTATTTGAAAATTGGGAAGGAAACAAAAAATGCAACTGAAGTTGGACACGATTGAAAAACTTTGTGGAAAACATTATTTCACTGTAATAGGGCAAGATGGCTAGAAAATAAAAACACATAGATGGAAAACTAAAAAAGAATGCATGTATGTGAAATATGCAGCAAAATATGAGGCAGATCAAAAAATGTGTAGACTTCTCATAGAAAATGGCAGAACGATCACATCACAAATTGGTAAGATGAATCAATCAAATTTGTGTGGTAAACTCATATAGTTTTTTACTTTATTCCACATCCTTAAGAAAGGAAGACCGATTTCATATTTTAAAGATTTAAAACCTTTGTATAAATATAATGGAATGCATAATGTTCGCCTGTCTCTTTGGTTAGACAATAGTGCATGGGAATGGGCCAAATGCCTTGTTATGATTGAGAATGAAGATTTGAAAGAGTGTATAGAAATGCAAATTTTATCTCTTTTTCAATTGATGAAGTGACAGTTGTTAGTAACACCACATGGGTATGTATCCATGTTTATACTTTAGAAAAGCATATGAGGAATTTGCATCTATTGGGTGTTTAGAAAATGGTTGAAAATTGCAATGCATAAAACCTATATAAACTAGTTATTCATCTTTCGAAAGAAATTTTTGGCATGAATGCTAATGAAATTTCTTTGAATTTGGTGTACGTGGGAGTAGATGGTGCATCAGTTTTGTAGGGTTATAGAACTAGGTTGTCTATTTGATTACAAAAATTAGAGGCCCCTTATATGCTAGCAATTCATTATATGAGTCACATAATTAATTTAGCATATAAAATCATTAGAAACTATGAAAATGTTGCAAAAGTAGAAGACCTTATAAGAGAAATGCATGCATATATGGCAAGAAACCCAAATATATTTTTTGAGTTCCATAAATTTTCTATAGGAATTAGAGATGGAAAAAAATTCTGAAGGATATTGAGACAAGGTGGATTTCTTTGTATAAACCTGCATGCAGAGTGCGTGAGGAGTATCCTTCATTGGTTGATTTTATGCAAAAATATCATCATCAAATTAACAGGATGAGGGACTTGTTATGTCTAACTGATTTGGAGACATTGCTTACATTGGTAGGCATTCTTCCAATATTGTAGGAGATCAATACACTGGTGAATCATGCACAAGTGAGATTAATATATATTTTTAATTTTATACGGATGAGAAAAATGGTGTGTATGAGTCTTGATGCCCTGTACACTTCCCCGGATAGTTTTGATACACCTATTTTTGATAACTGGAAATTTTTATTGGATCTTAACCATCCCAATAAATTTTTGAGATATAGTATCTAGGATCACCTCTGTATCCATGCTAGCAGGAAAGAGAGACCACTACACATTTTGCACACAAGTAAAGATGTTACATCAATAAAAAAAGAAGAATTTCTCGTGACACAAAATTTGTTTGATTCTATAGTAATTAAAACAAGAATAAAACTTAGAAAAAATGTAGAATCTTTAGAATTAGAAATTAGAGAATGTTTCAGCAAAGTCAAAATTCTTGAAGCCATGGGTGTGATGAATCCAAATTTTTGGAATGCAGAAGGTGGCCATGCTAATTTTGTAAGTAAGATTTTCGATAAATACATGGGTACAATATTGGATCATTTCAGCAAGACATCAGAGGTCAAGGGTATTAAAATAAAAGGTATAATGACTGTTGATTTAATAAAGACTCAATCAACTACTTTTTCAATGACAATGAGGTCACAGTATAAACACTTAGACGAACCTTCAGAGAGTGGTGCTATTAAAAGGATCTATTGAAAAATCTACCAAAGTAGTGTGTTATAGGAAGACATCAGTGAATATTTTCGGTTATATGAGTTGTGCCAAATAATGATTTTGGGATATATGGAGGATCAAAGAGTTTTCATTGCTTTATATTTTATTAAATCAAAACTAAATAATAGTTTGGATAAAAATATCGAAAGTTGCATAAGGTGTTATGTTTCTAGCTACCCTTTGGAAACCTTTCCTTTTGATAAAGCTATTGCCAAAATAAGAGGTGTAAATAATACTACTACAAGTCCAAGTAATCTCAACGATGAGACTGGAATTGGTACATCTTTAAACTCTACGGATACAAATATAGAATACAAATAAGCTATTGAAAATGGATTGTTTAAGATTTAAATAGGTATCACCTTGGCATTACACTTTAACTGTTCTTATTTATTCAATTTCATATTAATAGATTATAATTTAATTGTTTATAGTTTTGCATAAATACAATTATAATTCTGTAGATGTAAATATTGCCAATGAGGAGGCTATTTTTGATCTGTAGTTACCATCAAAGATGTTACATGTATGTATATTTACATTTATTCAAATACTATTATTTAGTAAAATATGATTTATTTTATTGGTATTTTTAATTTTCAAACCACTTTGATGTATTTTACAAGGTATTCAAAGCTCAGAACTGGATTCTACATATTTTTCCACACTTAGTGTATGGTATAGTTTCTGTCCACTCTGCAGTGCATTCTTGATATTTTTGTCACCTTCGATATGAATAGGTTTTGGTTTGATTTAATTTACTTAGATTAGATCTTGATTCTACATTTTAATTCCTCTTAATTTCATAAATTTTTATGAAAAATGTGGGTTGACATCCATCCAAGGAAGCTCTCGCTTCTTGGGACTAACATTTTTAGGCAACTCACCCATTTTTATTCTAATCATTATCCATTTTTTTGTTGAATTATTGAGAATCAAAGGTTTTCTAGCTTGGTCAAGAAGACAAGAGGTACCTTAAACCTTATCTTAGCCATAGTTTTAAATGTGAAGAATATTTTACCATATTAAGATATCTGTGTCATACCACATTCTTTTTTTCCTTTCGAATTTTTTGTTTCAATTCAATATAAAGGTTTGAAAATAAATGTGAAGAAATGATCTACATATTAAAGAGTTCGAATTTTAAAACAAAGAGAAGAATCTTTTACTGTATTAAGATGTATTTGTCACACCACATTCTTAATTTTCTTAAAAAAATTATCCATTATCATCATCTAGTCACATACAATTAATCACCATCCATATCTACTCTAATTTCATTATCGATACATCCACATCTAATGTCCACATAACACCACATTCTAAATGAATAAATGAATGATCCATTATAATGTCTATTCTAATGTCATCAAACATAGTCCATGTCATTATCCACATGTAATGAAAAATGTAATCATGACCATCATTGCAAGAAAAGATAATACTGCATAAATTTTAAATCCATGAATCATGATTATCCATCAGACATAAATACCATATACAATATAGAAGTTCTATATAAAAATATAACAACATACAATTCATCATCATCCTGATCTAGTCTAATTTCATTATCCAGACATCCACATGTAATGTTCACATAACACCACATTCTAAATGAATAAATGGATAATAACTATTACCACATCTACTATAGTTTCATTATCCATACATCCACATCTAATGATAAATGTAACTATGACCATCATTGCAAGCAAAGATAATATTACATAAATTTTAAATCCAAACTTCAAATTAAACAAATATTCAAGTGTCAACTTTCATTATTCTATATATAAAATATTTAAAGTTTCAATTTTGGAGGTTCCCCAATCCTCAAGCATCAATTATTAACATTTTCACCAGACCCTACAATATTCCTTGCCTCAATAATCCTAGAACTAATCAAATACTTAGTAGTCATGTTTACGCTCTTGATGATTGCTTCTTCTTCCTTTGTAGCATCTCCATGGGATGTCAAATAAGGATCTGCCACTTCCTTTTCTTTGAATAAAATCTCAAGGTTGTAGCCATTCTCTATAATTTTTCGCTTAAGTTTATTGTTTTGTTTGTTAACCAAAACAATATTTTCTTTATCTTCATTGTTGCGGATAAACTGTTGTTTTTCATTTCCAAGTGAAATTGAAACACCTTAGCTTGACTCTTTAAATTTTCATATTTCAACTACAACAAAAAGAGTGAAGTCAATTAAACATATTAAAAAACTAATTTTTATTGAAATTAATTAAAAAAAAATTTAAACTGATTATACTTACGATAGCTCTATCTCTTTTGGTGTTTGCAATCGCCACCATATCCTTATCCTTGGACCATTTTTTGAATTAGGCCTGGGCCTCAACACTGATATTTTACAATATGTTTAATAATTTATCTAAAATATTGTCATTAGAGGTGATCTTATATGTAAAAGTCCCACTTTTATCTCTGATGAATAATGCATCCATCTTTAGAGGTTGATTTGGAACTATAGAAAATAAGCTCTCTCTTTACCAATGGTTATCATAAAAACTTACTATCTCAAATATTAATACTTTTTCCCTTCACTCCCATTGAATGAGATCACTGATTTGAGGTGTGATAAATTCATTCATGTGGGATTGACAATCATAGCCAATCAAGTTCTCCAAAGGAAATGTTGGTAATTCATCACTATCTATATCAGAAGAGGATGATTTTGAAGGAGAAGTATGTCAGCTTTTAGGTCGAGTAATGTCTGCTACATCTTTTTACTTTTGGGAGTACTGATCCTAATAGTAATAATAGAAATTAATATTAAAATTGAAATTGAAATGTTGAAAAATTTAATAAATTTAAAACTACATTGAGATGGAAATATACCTGTTGGCCCTGAATCACATCACGTGTGTTGAAAAAATGAGTTGGGTCACTACTATCAATGGCCAAATAATCTTCATCTAAATTTATTTGATTCAAAACTAATTGCCATGTTCCAATGGGATAGCCAGTGAGATAGAGGGTAAGAATAGTGAATGGTGAGGGAATGTTTAGTGTCCTGCTAGGGTCCAAAATCAATGACATGTGTTTATCAATGGTATTTTATCCTAAACCTCTAGTCACCATTTTGAATTGTGATTGCGAGGTTGATTGAGTAGGTGGGGTTTACAAATTTTGAGTAAAAGATAAAGGATTTCTATCAAAATTTAACATCAAGAACAGAATCATTAGTAATTACTAAATAATATATAAAAGTATTAAAAAACTCACAAAATAAATGAATTCATACCTTGTTGAGAAGTATTTTGTTATTGTATGAATTGATTGTATAAACTTGGGCATTGTGATAGACTTTGAATTGTTTTGGTTGGAACTGATGGTGGTAATTTATGTTGAGATTCAACAATTGCATGAGATTGTACCAAGTGGGTTGGTGATGTTTTCTTTAAAGCACACATATAGTCCAAAGTCTATACAAGTGAAGGAACTACATGTCAATTCAATATGGTAAATCATTAAATGGTAAAATCAAAATGTAAACAACCCTACTTTTAATTTTAAGGGTATTATGTCTCTGTCATTTCATTAATGTAAATACTTGGGCATCAGCTGATGAGCTAACTTTGATTTCAGATTGTGATTTTCCTGAGGCCTCAACATGTTGTTGGCCTCTTTCTCTTGATGTAGATTTTTTTCATGGAAGTGAATCCAAAAATATTTTCTACATATAGAAAATATTCAATGAGAATTACATTATATTAGTGCACAAAGACTTGATTAGAATGAGAAAAAAAAAGAAAAAAAGAAAACCCTTTGTAACGATGGAATATGAACTATTTACCTGTTTCTCTTCAAGTGGAATTGACAAATTATTCATTGTCTCATTTGTGCAAGTTGGAGTTGGTTCATATTTTAAATTATAATAAGCCTCATAATAAAGTGCTAGGAGATAGTTTGTGAAATTAATAACTAGTTTTTCTAGTTTATCTTGTTAGATGGAAATGTGCACCAGTCAAATTTTTCATTTCTGATTGTTGCAAGAATGTATGTAATAGCCCAATTTGGAATGCCAGTTTGTCAACCCTACATGATAATTATGGATTGAAATAAATAAATCATGGCAATAAGAAAGTGGTTTGCAACTTCTTGTGTATCCACTCCTTGTCTTGATTTGTTGACATGAGATGCAAAAGTCATCGGAATCAATATCAATTTGAATTAATATTAAAAAAAAATTCAAATGAGAGAAAATTACACTTACAATCAACATTGAAACCATAACTAGTTTCAAGGAAAATCTTATCATTTTCAGTTAGGGTTTATTTGGTTGTTACTATTGGCACATTTTTAAAAGGGAGGCATGTCAATCAATGGATATCAACAGGTTCTACACTGAAGGAGAATGTACACCGATCTTCCAATGTAACAGTAAAATTATTGTTTTATGTATTGTAGGATGAAAGTAAGTAGTTAAGAATATGATGGTCAACCTCAAACTAGGGCATGCTAACAAGACCTTGGAATTTATATGCTACTATTGAATCCCTGTATTCTGCATTCATTTCCATAACTTCATATATGTGGGGCACATAGCTCTATGTATTGAATATTTCCCTTGGAGGCTACAAGTTTTGGATCCTGAGGTTCGTCATGGGCACAAGAAGACATGACTTCAATTGTGGTGACATGGAGACTTTGATTTACATCAACGTATGGTACCTATAGTAAGAATTTCTCAGAGAAGGAAAAAAATTGGTATCCAGGAAAGGAGAATGTGAAAATGAGGGGTCGTGTTGGTATTTATAGGGAAAATTAGGATTTACTTGACTGTTAATGAATGTCAACAACATTTTGTTGTCACTCGATAGTAAAATGTTATTGTCGTGTGTTAACAACATTTTGTTTTTACGTGAAAATAAGGTGTTGTTGATACGCGTCAACAACACATTGTTGTCATATGAATTTCACACTTGCTCTTTTAAAACTACCAAGTGAATATTTCTCCTTTGTGGCGAATGTGGCCAAAGAAATATTCATCAGGGATTTTCCACCTCCTTTTTTCCATAGGCTTCCTAAAGTGAACACTTCCTAATCAATCTCAAAAGGAGTGAGAACCAAACTTTCTGATATGTCAGGGGTCCCTTACCATCCCCTAGGTTTGCAATATCAAATAAATCCCTAATAAAGGCTTCATCTGGACAAGTCAAATCGAATATTTTGTTTAAATATTCTGAGGAAATATCCTTAAAACTATTCTCTACAACCACACTCACCATTGTTCCAATAAAGATCTCTGCAATTATTCTTCACATTTAAGATTGGAAAAATAATTCATATTGATAAATAAATAAATTCAAATTAATAATGAGGATGGTACAAACAAGTTTATTCACATGAAGGAAATAAATTTAAGAGAGATTGGCATTATTCAATAGAAGACATTTGATTTACATGATATAATCCAAGCAAGGATCCTTGGCTCTGAAAGGCATGAACACAAGCATGTATTGCTTGAGGTTGATTCTCAAAAGGTGAAAAGGATTAAATGTCACATCAAGTCGTATGAAGGCACTTGGGGATTATCAATAGGGATTTTCTTGCATGTTAAAAAGAAATAAATGATTAGACAACTATCAAAATGGAGGACATGTTACCCCAATCATACTTAAGTGAGTAAAAAACATGAATAGCTCATAAGTTTTTCCACTTGATAACATAAGATGAGATATTTTCAAGAGGATAACAATACATTAATTCGTATGTTGTAAATAGGAATAATCTCTTAGTTTTTTTTTGGGGGGGGGAACATTAAAATTGAGTGAGTGAGATTTGTATAAATGAAATGAGAATACTCTCACATAGGGGGTTAAAATTTTCTGAAATTTTAGAAAAGAAAGGCATAAACTAAGAGAAACCATTTTCAAATAACTTGTTTGAGAAACCTATTAATTTCTTTAGCTTTCAAATCAAATCATGTCAATATGGTTGCAAGTGTACATATATTAAAATACATTAAGAATGAAAATGAAAATTTCCCTTGCTAATGAATTTGATCAGTTTTGAGTTAATTGTGTTTGATCATGAACATTGTTATGTCTACTTTTAAGCTGAGATTTTTAAAAGTCTCTATTCATGTTCCTGTTACAAATCCCTCTGAATCACACAGGACCTCATTCTTGTGGTAGCACTATGGTAATTGGAATTTTGTAGTGAGGAGAGATTTCATTTCATTATTCAATAAAAAATTTAAATTCACTTTGCTTCCATTTTGTTTATGAAGGTTGTTTATAAGTCTATGAGTGTATCTTAGGTGTGATAGATCGGGGATCCTTGATGGTTTATTGAGTGTTTTACATGATATTTTGTGTTTAAATTCTCAAATATTGTGTAAAACCATGTATTCTTGGGCTTCCATCAGTTCGTATCTTCTGATTGAAGGTTCAGTGTTAGTTTGTTGAAGTGTTCTTACCCTCTCATCTGGAAGATATTCCAACATTTGTTAAAAGTTCTCAAAGATTGGGAATAATCAAATTTATCCTACTTAATTCCCCAACAAAATACATCCATAACCGATAAATCCTACAAGATTCACCCCTACTTCCATTACTTATCCATAAATGCTAAGGATATTTGTTGAATTTACCCATCCTTTACAAGAAATATGTAGGAGCAAGTTGGTTTTATTATTGTCTTTAGTAACCTGAACCTTGTCTAGGAGACATCTACAATTTCTAGGGTGAAAACTTGTGGGAGTTATATTATGTTGCATTGATCAAGTTTTCTCAAGGTTATTTCTCAATGTCCTAAAATGAGATTCGGATATTGTTAATCCTTTACTTTCCCTTACAAATACAAGTTACAAAATGGGTCCTCTCATCTTGGTTGAAGGTAGAACCTAAGGTTGTAGGGTAGTTCATACCCTTAGCATGGTGCTATCAAAATTTTACCAAAATCAAGTAAGAAAGAGACAGTTAAATCCTTCCCCGGGTACAAAAGGATTCATATTCTAATTTGTCTTTCTCTAAACATCTTGCACAACATGTTGATTCTCCTTGACTTCAAAGGGAGAACTAATTTAGATACCAACAACACTCTGAAGTCATTAATGGGGATTATTTGTGTAAATATAGATAAATATAAACCTCAAGTAACGTGTGAAGTATATCTAAATGCACATAAATGATCTATATTCAATCCTTTATATGTATTTGCAAAAAATGAGCTAAATCAGAATTCAATTGATTGATATTTTCCTATTTTTCGGAGGATTTCCATTAAATCTCACTTGGATAGGAGTAACTGTTGATAAAGGATGATGAAATTTGCTAAGATTTGTTAAAATAAGTGTTCAGATTCAATTAACTATTTGCTTCAAGTGTTTTGTACATACAAGATACAAGATCTTAGTGGTAACTCCATTCATCCCATATAAATTCGGTATATACCAATACCTTAAGTCTCTATTTCTGAGAATGTGTTGTACAATTTGTAAAATTGGAAGGAAAAAGGCCTTTATTCAAGTTAGATCCAACTAGAAAATTGTTTCCAAAATTGGAGAAAATAAGTCAAGTAAGAAGAAAAATATAGAAACCATTACGCGGTCAGGAGATAGAAAGAAATGTAATCCCTACTCCTGATTTAGATCAACCATTAGTTGAAGACTACTCTAGCGCATCTGATCATTCTGGAACACATAGCCTGAGAGGTAACCTACATACTCCGGTCTGTGAGGGAACTTTCTCTACAAATCATTAAGGTATTTTTCAATCCCCATTTCTATTGTTTCAAGATAGTAAGGTTCACTATGAGAGGGAGTTATTAAGGGATTTATCCTTGGTAGATCATATTCCATTATTTCAATAGCCAATAGCTACCACCAACATTTTCAACCATATTTTTGTCAGTATCCCCATAAACAACATGACTCAACCTCCACCTAGACCCCCCTTTGTTTTAAATGTATATCAACCCATAAATTTTCAGGGGATGGTGGGATATCCAAATGCAATAATACTGAATGATCTAAGAAATAGGTTACAAAAGTTTCAAGTAAACAATTCTATTACTGGTGACCAACATATGAGGATTTTTTTAATATCATCGAATATTTTGAGATTGAACATGAGGATTTCTATGTAAACATGTTTATCCATACTTTAGAAAAAGATGTTGAGGATTGGTATAAATCTTTGTTGGATAATTCTATTAATTCTTGGATCACATTAAAAAATTCTTTTAAGGCATAACATGGAGATAAAACTGATCCAAGGTTTCTTCTATCTGAATTCAAGAATATTCAAAAAAACCGTAATGAGCCTATTTAAGACTTTAACACCAGATTCAAGAAAACATTAAATAGATTTCCTATAATATTGAGACCAAGTGATGAGTCTTGCCTAATTAAATATTGTAATTCCTTTGATAATAAAGCACCATATTTTCTAAGGGACAAGGACCCTACAAACCTGAGGCAAGCCTTCACAATGGTAGTGTAAATTGAGAATAATATCAAGGCTATAGAAAAGCCTCCCAAGAGGGAGGGTGTTAAATTGATCAATCCTGACAAGCCTCAAGCAGGAAAGAAAATGGATCTAGAAGAAGTTGTTAAAACCTTGGTGAGGGAAGTAAAATAAATTTCATACAAACTTGCTAAGGTGGATAAGGGAATATGATAGATATCTCAGGGCCATAATCAACCTTAAGGGATGAATATATTTGGTGGTCATCCAAGAGGTGAGCTTAAAAACAAAGATAGAGGGCAAGGAAATATGGGGCTAGGAAGTAAACAATAGCCTCAGGGAGAAAATAAACTTTTACGTGATCCATTGACATTAAGGGTGTCTATGGTTGAAGAGGTACATGTCATTGAATAATGTGACAAATGTTTCTTACCCCATCCTCCGTGTGATCCAAGTGAAGGGGGTTCAGATCCTAAGGATCATGTCAATTTTGGAGATGTTTATATCATGGATTGTCCTAATGATTCACGGCATGGGGTTTCCTCCACTGAATTAATAAGTTCTTGGATTGTTGAGGATTTTTGGGATTTTTTCCACTGGGTTTGTCCTGTTTCTTCCACTGGTGATGTTGAGATTGATATGGTTTAGGATTTTGAATTTCCTAATCATTAATTTGAGTAATTAAGTGCTCTAATTATTAAGAATTATGATGGAGGAATTCCTTCTAAGGAGGACCAGAAGCTTCTGATTAATGCGGTAGTAGCTCAATAAAAAAAATACAATCTTAGAAGTAGAACTATCAAAGAAATAGGGCCATAATTGAAACCAAAATACTTCCTTCTCACTAATATCCCAAAAGATCATCCCAAGAAGGATACGCCTAAAAAGGGTCTAACTATTCCCAATAAATCATATACCCCTTTCCATTCCTAATCCATGAAGAGTCACATACCGCAAGAAGTAGAAATTACTCTCCCTCTCAATGCAGTGTTACCCAAATATACCCCTTGTGATATGGCTCATATTTTGAGTCAGATTAAAGGCTTTGTGTCTATTATTGAATTTCCTATTATTTGAAAAGGGAATTTGAGTATTTTGGATTCAAGGAGGAAGTAGTACCCCTGGGTATGGATGTAAAAATATGAACACTCCTCCTGTCATTACAGAGTTGGAAGTTCCATGGGTATTGGAAAACCTAGGAGAGTCTCTTGAAGTGTATTTAGGTACTTCTCTTATTGAATCCCAACTTGATATTGATCCCTTTTATACTATGTTAATTATTAAGGATAGACTTGTGCATAATTTTATGTTTGATTTAGGGGATTCATGTAATGTGATGCCTCTCAAAGTAATGAATGAATTGAACATCAAGGTAATAACATCATTTATAAAGTGCACAACTATGGATTCAAAGGAGGTATAGGTGATTGGGTATGTTCAAGGATTGGTAGGGCAATTAGTATCATACCTTGGTAATTATTTGACCATGAATGTAATTATCGTGGATTTCCCTACAAAATGGGGTATGTTACTATCAAGAAATCAGGCTTTTAGTGTTGGTGGAAGTGTGCAAATGGATATGTCATATACCACCATAAAAATAGAGGGGAACCTATTCAAATTATATGGTGAGAAAAATATGTTGCATCTGATTTAAGATCCTAAAAATCCTTCTTATGAAGTGTTATATGTTGATGTGGAGATTATTAAATTTGTCGTCTATGTGTATTTTGAGGAATGGGGTATTAGTGAGAGTAAGTATCTTGAAAAAATTGGTAATCCCTGGACTTTGATGTTTCATGGATCTTTCTCTAACTTGGGAAATGATGTCAGAGTTTTCATTGTATTTCCAAGTTGAGAAATTTTAAATTTCTCCTTCAAGATTAAATTTTAGTGCATAAATAATATTGTAGAGTAGGAGGCATTGATTTTGGGATTAAGGATTGCATGGAGATATGATATCAAGGACATAGTTGTTAAAAGAGACTTGGAGTTGGTGATCAAACAAGTTAGAAAAATATATGCTAAAAAAAATCAAAGGATGAAACAATATAAGCATGCGGTATGGGATTTTATCGAAATGTTTGATTCCTTTAACATATTATATCATGAAAGAAATTAGAATGTTGTAGCAGATAGGTTGGAAGTGCTTGGATCTAGGCTTGAGAAATGTATTGTTTCTTCTTACTCTGATTATGATATTGAAGTACTATCAAGACCATTTGTTCCTGATATTGTGAAACACTAGCAAGTATTTCATGACGATGCCCAGGTTTAGAGGTTTTTGTAGAGTGAAGGATAATTTACTTATCAGTGCATTGATTGGGAATCAATGGTCGCAGTATGTGATGAGAAAGAGACTCTATTTAGTAAGGATATAATCCAATTGAAAACAAACATGATTCCCAGAGGGTTGGTGTCTTTAGAATCTAAATTTGATAATGCAGACAGGGTGGTTCATAGACATATTTCAGCCTCAAGGGATGTGGAAGATCAAAATCTAGGAACTAAAGAAAAACATATAAAATTATGGCTAGGAAGTAATTTGAGTAAGGAGGAAAATTAGTCCTATTTTGAGTTGTTAAATAAGTACCAAGATTGATTAGCACGTTCTTACTTAGAATAGAAGGCATATAAGGAGGATCTATTTTAACATGAAATACCTTTAGAACCTAATGCTTAACCATTTAGGAAAAAATAGAGGCCAATTAATCCACTCCTCTCCCTCAAAATTCAAGAAGAACTTAAAAAATTTAAGGGATGGAGGGATAATATAACTAACAAGATATTCTTCATGGGTGGAAAATTTAGTGCTAGTAAGAAAGAAAAATGGAGACATAAGGTTATGTGTAGATTTAAGGAACTTGAATAAAACTTCAATTAAAGATAAATATCCATTTCTTAATATGGATAACATGCTACAATTGGTCATTGGGTATGAGTTGTTTTCCACATTAAATGGATTCTCAGGGTATAACCAGGTGGTTATAAAGCAATAAAAAAGAATCAAAACTACTTTCACCACTCCGTGGGGTTCCTATGTATATGTGAGAATGTAATTTGGTTTGATGAATGCTGAGGATATGTTTCAAAGAGAAATGGATGTTGCATTCTCAGGATAAATCAAAGATTTCATTACTGTTTATTAGGAATATGTGATAGTATTCTCTAAGAAAAGAACTGATCACTTGAGTCACATAGAGAAGATGTTGATTAGATGTAGGGAATATGACATTGAATCTAAAAAAGTGTTATTTCAGGGTTTAGAAGGAAAAATTGTTGGGGCACATTGTTTTAAAATAGGGGGTCATGATTGACTCTGAAAGAGTGCAAACAATCGGTAAAGTTCCTATCCCAAAAAGTAGGAAAGGTATTCAATCCTTCGTTGGTCAGATAAATTTTATTACGAGATTCATTTCTAACTTTGCTGAAATGACTATTTCCATTACAAGCATGCTAAAAAAGGACCAGATTATCAAATGGGTGGAAGGATCTGTCCATGATTTCATTGGAATCAAAGAGGCATTAAAAAAAATTATAGTATAAGCATCCTCTGATTATAAGAATGCTTTCTAGATATTATCCTTTCCATCTAAATATACTATTGCATCTGTATTATGGAAAAATGATGAAGAAGGCAATAAAAGGCCTATTGCCTTTTTCAGTAAATCCTTGTAGGAAGATGAATTGAAGTATACCATTGGGGAGAAGCAAGACTTTGATTTGGTAAGAGCAACTAATATTTTTAGGCCTTATATCTTGAGCTCTAAGATTATTGCCTATGTTCCCCACACTATGATCAAATACATTTTATCATAAATGGATATTTCTAAAAAAATATGTCATTGAGTGAATAAGTTACAAGAGTATGACATGGACATTAAAACCACCAAGTTGGTTAGAGGTCTGGGCCTTACAATATTTATGGAAGAAAACAACCTACAAGTGATGGAAGTTAATGAGATTGAGGGAGGAAATATCGATGTCCATGAGAAGTTAATCAATTTCACATGGTATAAGGACATAATATTTTACCTCGGGAATTTGGAGTGTCCTAGTCACTTGGAAAAAAATCAAAGGACACCCATATTGGCCTCATAAAAATATATCATAATTGATTATAGATTTTCTTGGAAGAATCATGAGGGGGTTCTTTTTAGGTGCATCACAAAGGAAGAGGCTCCCAAATTGTTTTCAGAATTCCATTGGGGAGTATGTGGAGGTCTCTTTACTAGAAGAGTAACTTCTCACAAGATCTTAAGGGAAAGTTTTTAGTGGCCCACACATTTCAAAGATGCAGTCCTATTGTTCAGGAAATGTGAAATTTGTCAAAGGTTTTCAGGAAGAAGGAAAGCTTTAGGTGCTCTACCTTTGCAACTAGTATCAATAGAATCTCCTTTTAAACAATAATGCATGGAATTTATTGGAGAGATCTTAGATCCCTCAAGTGTAGGGCATAAATGGATATTGGTGGCCATTGATTATTTTACCAAATAGGTTGAAGCTATCCCCACTAAAAAAGTGACTCACCAAATTGGCATGGATTTTATCCTTAACAATATAATTGTTAGGTTTGGAGTACCTGCAAAAATAGTTGTTAATAATGCTATGATTTTTTAAGTTAAACCATTAGTATTTATGTGCCGAGAATATGGGATAATTATGACATATGCATATAAATACAATCCTCAGGGGAATGGTCAAGATGAATCAAGAAACAATAATTTTCTTAAGATAATCAGAAAAACATTAGAGGTTAACAAAAGGAAATGGGGTGAATAGTTGAAATTTTATTTATGGGCAGATAAAATTACTGCCAAAAGAGCCACTGGAAAGAGTCCATTTGAATTGGTTTATGGAGTCTAAGATATTTTACCCCTACATATAGAGTTAAATTCTTATCAGTTCATACAATAGATTGAGGATGAAGAGGTGAACCCCTATGAGGCTAGGATTAATCAGATAGTTGAGTTGGATGAAGAAAGAAGGGAGTATCACCAAAGACACCTAAGGTTTAAAGAGAAAATCAAGAATCTATTTGATAAAAAGGTGACTCCCAGGACTTTCAATGTTGGATATCTTATTTTACTATGGGATAGAAGACGTGAGGATAAAGGAAAAAATGGTAAATTTGATGCTTTATGGATGGATCCTTTTTCCATTGACATAAGAATTGGTGAGTACAACTTCTTCTTAAAGGACTTGGATGGATATTTTCTTGAATTTACTATTAATGGAAAGCATCTGAAGAACTTATTAGATTGATTATGAATAAGGTACACATTCATGTATAGTGTGTATTCCTTTTGTTTTTATTTCCCTTTTTGCTCTTCTCGTCTATAGTGACCTGTCGCCTTTGTTTTGCGGTTTTTTTTTTTAAGTATGTTGATGTTGTTTGACCTTGTGCATGCTTTAAATGACTCGATAACCCAATGGATTTAGGAACTTGGTATTTTTAGTGTTTAGTTTATGTGGTTCTTTTGAGACCCACTAGGGGTGCCCATCCCCAAGTGGGAGCCGGTGTTAGTTCTCTTTTTGATCTCACCCTCTTTTCTAGTGTCTTCCTTTGAAAAAATTAGTTTGACTGGTTTTCTCATGTGAAAAATGTATGCTTGAAAGATATAGTCATGTAGAATGTGAATAAAAACTTTTTGTCTGGGGAGTTGTTCCTATTTTTCATCAATGATTGCGAGAGTGTGTCATTACTGAAGAATCCCTATGATTTGTCCCTTTTGAATGTCACCCTAGTTATCCCCAGTGTAAATTGTAGACTGCAAAATATTCTATGACTTGGTGTGCATTCAAAGACAAAATATTGGTAAAACATGGACGCAAAGAGCATCACCATGTAAAGAAAGAATATTTTTCACGTTTCCCTCCAGTGTACCTTTGAGAAAGTGCAAGAAAATTATGATCCTTTGAATTGCAGGAGTCAAACACGTGGCTTAAGTGTAGTAGGGAAGTCCTAGTGGGATGAAAAGTAAAAACAAAAGGAAAGAGAATGCATGCCTTCACATATCACCCACGTGTAGCTTCAAAAGGGAAAAGGTCTGTGAAAGGAAGGAAAGTTCCACCAAAAAAAGAAGAGGCCCCGTAGATGGATATTCATAAATGCGCTACTCTAAGTATTGATGTGAAAACTAAGGTAACCCTGCAAGATGGGTTTCAAATCACAATCAAATAAGTCACCTAACTTAGTTGAGCCAAAAAAGGTTTTTAAAAAGCTGTGATACACTAAAGGATAAAGTGAACACATGGCGGGACACCATTAAATATGTAGTGGTGGTTTTCTTTTACAAAAAATTTTGATGTCAAGCCAAATAAATTCTGAATGCAAAAATAGAGGATAATTGCATGATAAAATAAATAAATATGTAGATATGAAGACTAAAGAGCAAGCCTATGCTTGTTTTCTTGATTCATTCTTTTATCTTATTACAACTATTATCTTTGTTTCATGAAATTTAAATATCATTGTGAAGCAGTTTCAAACATAATTCAAAATTGCAGTTATACAAGGGCCCCAACCCATGAAGAATAAAGTTGTATACATATTTGGAAGTAAGGACACAAGAAGTGAAACAAAACTAAGTTATCATCTAATCCTACTTTGAAATCTCCTCCAAGTGGAGAAATCTTGTTTAATAACATGTTCTTCCTTGACTAGAATTCATTTAAACCCTAAGCTGTCTGAAAAAATACAACTGACCCCACCATATTCCAAGACATCCCCATATTTATCAATGACTCAATGGTCATTCTTAGACTATCCATGATATTTCCAAGCTTGATCTTCTTCTCATAAGAAGATACCTATTCCAAAAGGTCCAAACTACCTGTAGGAAGTGTTGTTTTACCTTTTTCCTTACAAGGGGTGGACTAACTAGGAGTATACTAAGGAGGAGCTTGTGAAGTTGCTATAAGAGCAAGTTGTGTCCCTTGGACCCAGTGGAGCAAGAGATATAGAACTAGAATCGCCCTTGTAAATCCTCAAGAAAGGTGGATGCTCTCTTAGAAGAGGAACAAGCTGAGGTCCTAATAATGTTTGATCTATTAGAGAATCCCATCGTACTAATCAAATGGAAGGTTGACATGTGGACTTTCCCTTGCCTTTCCTATGGCAAATAATGATACTTTCGATCATTTGCGAGATGAATTTTCTACTTCATCCTCATCCAAAATGACCATTGGGGTTTGGGAGCTTGATTCCCCCTATTTCCTTATTGAGGATGGTACTGGTGTGGTGGATGGTTGGGATGGTGTAGGTCCTACTTGACCTTTTTCCATATAAATGATTCTTTACTCAAGTTCATCCACTTTATGAGAAATTACAGGAACAATATTAATAGAGGACTTTTCCTAGAGCACATAGGACTCATTGAGAACCTCCATCGACACGAATTTTTCAGCACATAGGAAGGGAGAATGATAGTCAATCTCCCCTATCACAAAATTCCTCATTTGAATCCATAATTTCTTGAACTCTTCTGGGGATTTCTATTGTTCCCAATGAAAAATATGATAGTACATAGATTATAAGGCCAAAAAGACAGGATTGATGTCGATCAATCTCAAAAGGAGTGACATCTGATCTTACTTATATATTAGGGGTCCTTTACCATCCCCTAGGTCTACAATATCAAAAAAATCCCTAACAAACGCTTCATCTGGACCAATTAGATAAAATATGTGGTTTAAATTTTTTGAGGAAATATCCTTCAAACTGTTCGCTATAACCACAATCACCATTGTACTAATAAAGAGCTTTGTAATAATTCTTCACATTCAAGAATGGAAAAAAAATACATATTGATAAAGTAATAAATTTGAATTTATAATGAGGATGGCGTAGACAAGCTGAGTTGATTAGAATCACTTCCATCAAATAAAATAAGATTTTTCACTCACCTCACATGAAGGAAATAAATTTGAGAGAGATTGGCACTATACAACAAAATACATTTTATTGATGTGATATAATCCACTTGAGGATAATCAGTTTTGGATGGTACGAACACACGAATGTATTTCTCAAGGTTGATTCTCAAAAGGTGGAAAGGATTTCACGTCACATCAAGCTATATGGAGGTACATGGTGATTATCAAAAGTGATTTTCATGCATGGTAAAAGGAAAGAAATGATTAGACAATTGTCCAAAGGGATAACATAACACCCCAGTCATACTTAAGTGAGTAAAAAACATGATTATCTCATAAGCTTTTCCACATGACAGAAAAATATGAAATATTTTCAAGAGGATAACCATAAATTAAGCTATATCCTATAAAGAGGAATATTCTCTTAGAGACTCATGTTTTTGGGGGGAAAACTTGAATAGTGAGTGAGTGAGATTTGTATAAATGGGATGAGAATATTCTATCATCGGGGGGTTAAAATTTTCTGAAATTTTAGAAAAAAAGGTGTAAACTGAGAGAAACCATTTTCCAAGAACTTGTTTGAGAAACCTGTTAATTTGTTTAACTTTCAAATCGAATCATGTCAAGATATTTGCAAGTATAAAACTATTGAAAAGAATTGATACTGCACATGTAACTTTCCATTGTTGATGAATTTGATGAGTTCTGAGTTAATTTTCTTTGATCATGAACATTGTTATGTTTGCTTTTAAGTTAAGATTTTTCAAAGTAGATATTCACGTTCTTGTTGCAATCTTATGTTATAAATCCCTCTGAATCAACAAGACCTCATTCTTGTCATAGCACTATGGTAATTTCTATTGTGTTGCAAGGAGATATTTCATTTCATTATGCAATAAATAATTTTAAATTCACTTTGTTTCCATTTTGTTGATGAAGGTTATTTGTAAGTCTATGAGTGTATCTTGGGAATGATATATATCAGGGATCCTTGATGTTTTATTGAGTGTTTGACATGAGATTTTATGTTTAAAGTCTCAGAGATTGTGTGAAACCATGTATTCTTGGGCTTCCATGGGTGCACATCTTCTGGTTGAAGGTTTAGTGTTAGTTATTTGAAGTGATCTTGCTCTCTCATCTGTAGATATTCTAACATTTTTTAAAAGTTCTCAAATATTTGGTATAATCGAATTTATCTTTCTTAATTACCTAACAAAATATATCCATAGCTGATAAATCCTAGAAGAACCACCTCTTCTTGCACTACTAATCCATGAATACTAAGGATATTTGTTGAATTTACCCATCCTTTACCAGAAATATATAGGAGAAAGTTCGTCCTATTATTTTCTTTAATAACATGAACCTTGTTTAGGAGACATCTGCATTTTCTAGGGTGATAATTCGTGAGAGCTAGATTATGTTGCATTGACCATGTCTTATCAAGGTTATTTCTCAATGTCCTAAAAGGAGAGTCAAATATTGTTGATCCATTATTTTCCCTTACAAATATAGGTTACAAAATGGGTCCTCTCACCTTGGTTGAAAGAATAACCTAAAGTAGTAGTGTAGGTCATACCCTTAGCGCGATGCTATCAAAAATTTCCAAATCTCAAGTAAAAAAGAGAAGTTAGATCCTTCCCCAAATATAAAATGATTCAATTATGATCTATCTTTCTCTAAGATTATTTGGGTACCAATTTGGGTACCAACACATCAATTATTTCATTTACCATATATTTCAGCATCCATCCATTTAAATACATACAACAATAATTGATTAGATGTGCATAATATATTCAAATAACCATAACACATGAGAGATAGCACATAGACACAAGATTTAAGTTAGAAACCCTCGTGTAGAAGAAAACTCATAAAAACACATTATTTCTATTGTCATTTTTAAAATTTATTGAGGTACAAACCCTACAAGGAGCACAAACCCCTAGTTTAGTATAACACCAACCCTATAAGGAGAACCAACCCCTAATTTAGTGAGGAACACACTCCAAAAGGAGACTACAACCCCCTAAGATGACTAAGAACCAACTTAGCCACCTAAATATGATGATCTCTAAAAAAAATTTCTTCCACAACTGATGGAGATGTCTAATTCATCTCATACACACACCTTTCTTCAAACCCTCATTCCTTCAACTCACTCTATCTTATTCTTCTTTGAATTGTGTTGTCTCTACAATATTTATCACATTCTCTCTATATTTCCTCAACCTCTAACACACTTCCTCATCCTTCATACCATCCATTCATACCTGGTTCTTTCTCACATATGGTTCACACTTTTCCCTCTAAGAGTACTAGTTCAAAAATGAACTCAAAACACTTTCTTTATACCCTTCTAATCTCAAAAACATACAAAAAATAGGTATCCCTCCTTAATTTCAACCATTAAAAGTTTAAAAAATTCCAGCACAATCATCATAACATTCTCATACAACCCATATCATTTTGCCATGTCAAAAACCATCAAACTTGCAGAAAACAAGCTCAAAACCCCATCACTAGGATCAACTAAAACCAAAAATGCAAAACCATGATTATCCAAGATATTAAATTCACCATAAATGTGTAATATGACATAAAAATATAAACCATGGTCTTTAATTAGCTTTCAAAAATAAAAAATTTCATAACACAACTCAAAAAGGATCATAATATTCTCAAAACAAATGTTTCTAAGACTTTGTCTTCGACTTGTGGCATCAAGACCACCCAAGAACAACTCATATATGGAATGTAACCACTATATGTAATCCTCAGGACCTATATAACACATAAATTTATGTTATATCTCATGAAACATATGTATGTGTAAATCACACCTACTTTCCTCTTCTATAAAATAAGCTTCCTAGAAACTTTTTTACTAATACAACTAGTTTGTACTACTTCCAATACTTCCAAATTCCTTAAATATGAACAAAATGAATCCTTATTAAATTTTCAATTGTTATAAATCATAATCCAATCAATCTCATGTCTCAACTAACTCAATCTTCTAGCCAGAGAAAACTTGATCTGGAAATTAGTCAACCTTCTTCTCTAGAAACTGACTTGAATGACCCATCAACATCATCACCAAGAAAAAATAAATTATATCAACCGGTATACCTCTTAATCCTATTTTCATAAAATATTATAACGCATTCAAACTCTAAGATGAAGGTATTCAACCAAGCCAATCTCTACAAACTGATCTTTAAGCCTTCTCAGACTCAAGAACTAACATTGAGCTCAACTTGCTCCAACACCTAAAGCTCACTTCCACACTTAAAATAATCTTAGAAAACACTTATACATGATTTATAAGCACTCATAAACCTTTAATGAGTATGAAAAACTTAGAAACAACATCTTACCTCATGAAGCTACTTGACACCATGCCAAACTAGGTATCCTCCAGATTTGACCCTCAAAGAATAGGTCATAAATTCTTCATAGCATATAAAAACATAAGTTTGATATACCATTGGAAATATATTTGAACTATGATAAAAAAAAAGCTTTAATGGATTCCTAACTCAACATGCAGCTCCTGAAATTCCACTTTTACTCCAAGCTACTCCAAACTGTCCCAAAAACTAGTCTTCATAAATAGGGAACACTTTTCCCTTTTTCACCTTAATAATGATATGAAATTATCATGGATATGTATTTAAATACTAGATCTAAAAACCATGTCAATTTATTTTGTACCTTAGTTTGAGAACTTCTTCACATACTGAATATCTTCATAAACAAATATTTTCAGGTGGGGCACGCATACTGTCACAAGAACTATCTTAACTTTAGATAAATCTAGAAGATTCATCTACAACATCCAATCATAAAATTTGTAAAAATAATCAAAATTGGTCTGGTACAAGTAATTTCCTCCAAGTCACTTTTATCTAGGGATTCAAAGCAGTTTATCTTCTTAACAATCATTCATATAAACCAGACGATCAAACCACCTAATTATTTTTTTGAAACCTTCATAATTGACCTAAGAAAATATAATAAATATATTATGTCACCATGTAAATCACACAACTCATAAAGAGCATCAAAAGGTCCACTTTTTCTTATAAATCACAATGTAAAACACCCAATTATGCCAAAATTGAAGTATCTTGCAATTCCTTGTTCAGAATGACCTAAAAAATGTCATGAAGCATCATGAAAAAATAATCTAACTATCTAGAATATCCTCATAGCTAAAATAGATTTGAACACTACATAAAATAATACTTTCCTATGTAATCTAGCATGTTCTCACCTATTTTCTTCCCAAGGACTCTGAATCACTAGCAAACCTTTGAGAGCTGATCTAAAACTCACCATGCACCTCATAGACACTACCAGCATGTTATTACCATGTTCCAAAAAGACTTATCAGTTGTTAATGTCATACCTCCATCTCATTATACATACTCTAGGGCTATGAATAGACCTGGGATGACTTGACTCAACCATGAAACCTCATGCTCTGACCATGATGACCTCTTACAAAAATCATCAAAACATGAAACACACCTCAATGACCATGTGTGACCACATGAAAACCTTAAAATCACTTAGGAGGAATCATACTGTGACCAAACACAGTTAAACATCTTCAAGAACACCATAAACCTTTACCAAACCTGAAACTACCAATCAATCTACATGTTTGACATGTGAATAGCACCTCATTGAGACTCATATAACACTATGATGACCTTTTCCATCAATAGAATTGATATAAATTACAACATTAACACAAAATGGCCAACACTTGGGCCTAAACCTACTACGAAGGAGGGTGACCAAGATCAACTGCATTAATAGAGGGAGTGTGATTGTTATTCCTTTGATTATTTACATTTTTGTTGTTAGTATTTACATTAATAATGTTCATAACATTTGGCTTCTTAGGTTAGCTAGTAATGCCATATTTTGTAACACCATAGTCCTGATTGAGGACCTTGGTTCCTTGGTTGTTGTTTGAACCATTTTGAAAGTTTGAGTTATTTTGGGTGGAGTTGACCAACCTCTCATTGGGGCCATAATTATTATATCCACTATCGATCACAACTTGGTCAATGTGAAGAGCACCCTCTAAGACTTCCTCATAACTATGAACAAGAAAATTTTGGACTTCCTCCTTAGTCTTTCGATTAAGTGAGTGGAGGAATAAGTCACAGAGCTCCATTTGATCCATATTTGGAGCACTTGTGGAAGAATAAAAGACTTTTCACAACCTCTTGCTGAACTGGGTAGTGGAATCATTCTACTCTTGCTTAATATGTAAGAATTATGTGATCCCTATCCTCAATAGCTTGTTCATATCAAAAGCCTTGATAAACTCATATACAAGTTTCTTGAAAGAATGTATAGAGGCTTATAGGATTCTATAATACTAATAATGGGAAATCCTTTTGATAATGTGTATAAATATATTTACAACAATGACATCCTAAGGGAGTAAATTTATAATAGAAGTAATGCATTCCTTAATATGGGAATTGGGGTCTCCTTCTCACTTAAACTATGGAAGATCTGGAA
Organism: Taxus chinensis; assembly: GCA_019776745.2. NCBI lineage: Eukaryota > Viridiplantae > Streptophyta > Pinopsida > Cupressales > Taxaceae > Taxus > Taxus chinensis. The sequence continues at coordinate 219,339,734 of CM034156.1, forward strand.
ATGGACATGGGAGCAAGACACCTTGTATTGTAAAGTTTAGAGGATATTTTTGATATTCAGAGTAAGTACTACCATGCATAAGATTTGACCATTAAGGCTTCTTGATGGGGAGGAGGAGGTGGAACAAGAGTTTGATAAGGTACAGTGTAAGCATTGGTCCAGGAATAAGGAAACCCTTGTTGTTGCATGTAAGTACCAAGGAAAGAGTACGTATCCATTTGATGAGACTTTGAAAGCATGTGAATACAATGGGAGATAGTAGTAGAATGTGAACTAGTGGGAAATAAACCAAGGAACGTCACATTTCCTAAAGGAGAGACATTCAACGACGCTCTTTTGGTCTTCCCTTATGTATTATATGCATAGGAAGGATGAGGGGAAATTCCTAATGTGTCTGATCCGGTATGGATGCCACCAGGGTTAGGAAGACCAAATTAGACCTGTGATGGTGTTTTTTGATGGAAATTTATGGAAGGGTTATAGTTATGATTTTGAACATGATGGGAAGAGTTTTCTTTCCCTGATAATTTTGAAGGTTGTGAATCTAGGGAAATTTATAACTCTTTGATTCTACCCACCAATGTTGAAATAACAGTGCTAGGAAAGTGTTGTGAATTTTGTTTAGGCGTATGTTGGACATTGTTTTGTTGTGAGGATATGTGATACCCCATTATGAATTGGTCATTTGTAGGACCCCCACTTTTGATATATGTTATCCATTTTAAGTGGGGATGAAGTAGCATTATTTTGTAAAAGGATATATGTGTATCCTTGTATCCTTTCTAAGGATCCCTCTAGAGCATTAAGATGATCACCAATTTGGGTGAGACACACTAAGAGCTCATCTTTATGTGGAAAGTAGGAAGAAAAGGAATCAGAATACGTACTAATATGAGGTTTAGACAAAACCCATGGATGAAAACCAAGTTCTCCTATAAATATCATGTTGTTGGAAATTGAGAACTTTAGTTGTGTACTATAGTTAAGTTGATCGATATCCTAAATACTTATTCTTGAATTGGTGTTTAATCCCTGATAAGAAGATGTATGAGAAGATAGTAAAGTTTTTGAGTAGTTTTCATCCCACCCAGATAATGAGGGTGAGTGTTATTGATTCACTTAGTTGTAGTAGGCTTGAAGACATAAAATAGGTTTTCCATACTCTTGACCTAACTTGAAACACCCGTAGAATAATGGGAGAATGGAAAGTGGATGAAAGAAAACAAAATGATAAAAAAAGGAAATAGTCCTTTATGTCGGGTTCACCAAATTTGTATGCTCTAAAAATCAACATGTGATTTCATACGGACGTAACCTCTTGAGGTCATGCTGAAACAACTAGAATGTGATGGGTAGGATGGTAATGTGGTAGATAGATAGATTATAGGTGGGACAGGTGGAAATGATGACAAGAATTAAAGGCAATCGAATGTTCTCAACTGGAAAAATGGGGATGTGTTCATTGAGAGTAATGATTTCCTTACTTGGGCATGGGTGATAATATGATCAAGGATGATTGTGGTGTATAGATCGGTGTCAATATTAAGGCAACCAAACAAAACCTGACTTGGTTGTGGAACAAAAAGGAATTATTCTTTGTTGTCTATGTATTTATCTCTAAAGAGGGTCACGAAGTTACGATGGAAGATGTGGAAAGGAAAAATCAATGGTTTTGGGGTCTAATCCTTTCTACCTGGTTAGGGTAATATTCCTCAACAATTTTTTATTCTTCATTGAGGGTATTGAGTTGGTAGATAATTGTAAGAGGTATAGGTGTGGATCTAAAGACTAACTGGTGTAGTATTTGATCATTATATATTTGGTTTCTCTCAATGTTTGGTTATCTTATAAGAGGATCAAATATTCTAAGACATTGCTATGGTGGACCCTAAATGGTCATGTGGGCACCTAATCAAGAGAAATGGAAAAAAACAAATAAGCAAGATAGAATCCAAAGGGGCTGAAAGCTATGTTTGGATAGCCTAGGATGATAATGAAATAGAAATTGTGTTCTTTTCAATCTATATTACATTTATTTCCTACCTTCAATTAAAAAACAAATATACTTGAATTAAATAAAAGATGATCACTTACTCCTTTTAATAAAATAGTTTTGATTTGTAAGTACTTAATTAAAGAAAAGATTCTAATTATTTTTTTAATTTAAATGAGGATTTAAAATAAATAAATAAATGAATCTAATTTAACTTCTGATCTATATTTTTGTGGTTTTCTGATTACTGTAAATTAAATAAAACAAAATCTACATACAAAGAAAAATAATAATTTAAATAATACAATCTACTTCTAACAACAAATAAAATAAATAGGGAATAGCCAGATGTGGCTATTCCACTGTTGCAGGATGTGAGGCTGATTATAATTCAAAGAAAATTTTATTTTAATTTGTAATTGTCAAATTCTAAATTCTTCTAATTGTTTCACCTCAGAATCATATGAAGAAATAAAGCTTCTTAGAAGTAATTTCCTCTTTCCCCTGAGACTTTCCTAGTAAAACAAATAAATTACACATGTAAACTAACAATGAATACATAAAATGACAAGTGCAAACATAGAGGATTCCTTAAGCTTTTTTCCCTTTCATAGACATAGGGATAAGTAAGGAAGAATATTTCAACGGAAGTTTTCTCGTACACAAAAAAATCTAGGAATGAGGAAATTGGAATACATAGATGTTCTGAAACAAAGAAATGAAGAATTTCATACATAGAACCTTCCTAAAAATTATTTCCCATGAAGATCCATAGGGATAAGACAAGAATTAAATATGAATGAAATCTTCTTACATATAACAAAGAAAACTACAAATTCTACTTTTAAAAAAAATTGTATTATTGCTTTTAAAGATAATATTCCAAAATTAAAGCTTTGAAAAAATTATAAATGCACCCCAACCTGGTTATTGTAGAATTGTGAAAACTTCCAAGTATGGTGATGATTATTTTGTATCCTCAGATTCCTTTTCATAGATAAGATTCCATTTGATTGAGAGAAAAATGCTAACTGATTGTAGAAGAAATCAAGAAGACATTGGAGTAGACTAGTTGCAGGAAAAATAGTCAAAAATGTAAGTAGAAAGAAACAAATTAATGTAATTTATTGTTTGGTTACTTTTTAGCATAATTTTAATAGATTAATAGTGTAATTCGAATAATTCAACAATAGCTTATTAGATTTGCACAATATATTCAAATAACAACAACACTTAAGAGAGATCATATAGACATAAGATTTCAGTGTAAAAACCTCATGGGGAAGAAAAAACACTGAAACACAAACTTTATATCACTATGTTTTAAATTTAGCTAGGCACTAATCCCACAAGGAGCACCAACCTCTAGTTTAGTAGAGCACTATACGTACCCAAAATTGTAAGGTACTGTACTGCGGAACTGTGTAATAAATGCCCCAATGATGATACAAGTCTCCTCGCAAGGTGTTCGGGATCCAGAAAGAGCACTTCGGATATGCGTTAACATCCCACATACCCCACTTAACCCCCATGCCATTTGTTTTCCCCTTTTCCCCTCTTTTCTTGCCCCTTTTGATCTTCAGTGACGAAACTGCCGCCCTTAACAGGGTGGCGGTCCTGTAACCGCCGCCCTGAGCAGGGCGGTGGTCCTAGGCGTGTTTTCTAGAACACCCTTTTGACGCGACCAGCTTTCCTTGCCGACTTGAGCATGCATTTATGTTTTTGGTCCCCTGGAATAGTGTTTTTCCTTTGTTTATTGTTTAGGAGTTCAATTTGGTTTTGGTGCTTGGGTGTTTGAATTCCTATAAATGCATGGTTTGTGCACATGCAAAGGGCCACCATTTTTTGTTAGAGTCTTCTGATTTTTAGTGGTTTGGTCTGTCAGCTTGTTTAGGATTGATAGCATAGTTCATTTCTTACTTGGTTAGTATTGCTCAGCTGTTGGTAAGCCACAGACCCATCTTGTGCAGGCAGTGCTGTTGTTACATCCAATCCATGTCTTTATTTTGGAACGGAATAGCTTAGGAAGCCATTAAAGTTGCAGGTTTTTCTCTTCGTATAGGATAGTTACAAGTTCTAGTCGCTTCATGTTGCATGACTTGCAGTAAAATCCCGCTAGGAATCGCATAAGCCAAGCTCTGTACTCTTGCGCTATCACTCTCCTACTCGCATTCTCGGTATGCATTCTGAGCTGTCCTTATCCCAAAATCTACTCCTATCGGTGCTAGCATCACACGCTTTTCTAGATCTACGTGAACATAAAAGAACGAAGAGACTATACTGAGGGGAAGAGATCACATACACACCATTGGATTCGCCACTGTTCTACGGAATCCAGGTTTTAAATTTCAAAGTTCTAGTCAGAATCATATTAAATAGAGTAGTTAATCGCTTTATTTCATTTCATTCTATTCTTGATATTGCCAGGGAAGCTATGGGGATTGATAGTTTCTGAGAAACTATGATTCACTCCTCACTTCTGAGGTAGGATCGAGAATCTTGCAGATAGATTAGACCTATTTAGAATTCTATCAATTCGCATAGGCAAATAACTCCACTCGGTTATCTTGTCTGTTTTAATTACTGTTTAGTTATTATTTCTAGATACATTTAAAATAATTTTCTTCCCTTAAAATTGTTAAATATTTCATAGAAGAATAAAGGTTATATGCAGTTAGATTTACTTCACGTAGTTAGAATTTGCTTCATTACAGTTGGATCACATTTTATTTTGTATGACAATCACGGGACCTCAAGAGCCTAGGGAATATATATTTGAGCCAATCATGCCTCAACCAAACCTCATCACAGCAATAGTTGACATAGACCAAAATATCAGGATACAATTATTCCAAACAACCACAGATTTACAACTGATCAGTTCACAGTTAAGAGGATTAAACATAGAAGACAACCAAGCACATGCGTTTTGGTCAAGTCAACCAAACTACAGATTACCCTAGAAAAACATCCACATGACTGTAGAAGGGCTCGAAAGAGAACAAACATTCGGGTGTGATCCTTTAGTTCCACAGCCAGACGCTGGAGACACCCTCGTAGATATAGATACCAGCTTAAGAATCCAGGTTGCAAGAATGCCTGTAAGGTATTATGAGAAGATTGTACAACTATTGGTTCTAAATATAGAAGCTGAGAAAGAATACGATTATTGGATACTAGGGATTAGAACTTGATCTCGCGTATGACCATAACAGGACCACAATAACTGAGAGTTTATGGTTGTGATCCACAGCCTAACGAATCCATAAGAGAATTGGATATAGACACTGGTCTACGCACACTAGTATTTCAGTCTACTCCAATTCCACCTATCATCATCCAACAGTTATCCCTACTAGACATAACAGCTAACAAAGCTAGAGAATTCTGGACTAGGCCAGAGAATCGTCCATAGAGTTGACTATATTCACCATATGACCCTATCAGGAGAAATACACAAAACCATCTCGGGTCATTTCCCACGCATTCCACAACCCATAGATCAAATCATGCCAGAGCTCGATATTGATTGGAGCCTTCGAGCAGTCATCCTTGCTGATCGATCTATCACACCGGTCCAGGTTAGAAGGGCCTTCTTTGCCTTAGATTCACAGATTCCATTAGTGCGTGTCGAAGATATTAGATTGCCTAACTAGTCTATCCGTATACTACCTGTATTCCATCTCCACCGGCTGTCTCGGCACGACCTCGGGAGGTCGGGTACGTGGAAGAGTCACTTGTAGATTCTCACGCTCGCTTGTCACTTTTCTGACGTACAAAATTGGTGAACCCAACGTGAAACTTACAATTGCTTCACCTTCTCTCTGAGAAGTTTCATCTTATCCAAATCACCTTCGCTCCTTCCCATTATTCTGCGGGTATTCATATACCCCCTGAATATGTCGGGATTCGATGCATATGGCAGACCCCTCCTGGGTCTTGAGGCATATTATGCCCAACAGAATAAATAGTCATCACCCTCACTCTCAATGTGGGGCGACAACTATTCAACTAGTCAGTTGTCAACGTAAACTCCAAGGACTAGATATAACTCGTCCTTCCAAGCAGAGGGGTTGGAACAACTCACTCAAACACAAACAGAGCCTTCAGGCTCAAACAATATGACATTTACTGGAGAATCTGTTTCATCTCCTCAGATGCTACTTAGACCACATATTAGTAGACAATCAGACCCATACTCGGTTCTAGATGACGAGTACTCAATACGTTATCCTAGGAGTGAACAACGCTCCCCGGGTATATACCCACTTGTAGGAGGTTTACAAATACAGCCCGAGAGATCTCCCCAAGAAAATACCTCTATACCATCATGTATAGAAAATACTCTTAGAGATTCTTGGCAACATAATGATCAGTTCATAGCAGGATATCACATACCTCCGCAAAACCATAGCATACAACAAACGCCACCAAGGCATGATATCGTGACTTCACCAAACGAAGTCATTTCAACTCTAATAGAGAAGGTTAGAGGATTAGAACTTTCCCAAGCAAGTCAAAATTCAAGATTCATACAAACAGGGATTTCCAATCCTCTGCACCATCCTAGCCAAGTAGATCTCCTCACAGGAGCAGGCACATTAGGTATGACTCCTCAGTATTCACAACAAGTGCCAACTAGACCCACTATCGCTAGCACTGTTCCTCCTGGTCCAGTACAGAGCAATCCATTCCTGGATAGTACCCTTTCGTACTTAAACATGTACTCCAAATCACCACAAGGGGATATGTTCTCCTCTCCCGGCATGTTTTCCCAAATACAGGGGTTGCCTTATGCCCCTGCCAACACGTACGTTACGCCATATCAACAACCCGTTCCGCCACCGCCTCCTCAACAGACACCATCAATGGTTGAAACATATGCGATAGGGACTTATTCAGAATATTTGAAGGAGCCCTTAGATTTCACCATACGAAGATTTATGCTTCCAAGGCCTCTTCCTGATTTTCCCAAATACAAAGGAGAGGGAGATCTGAATGCGCATATCAAAGCTTACGCTATAGCCATTCGAGAATTACTCCCATGGGATGGGGTTGTTGCTAAAATATTCCCCAAAACACTAGAAGGTATTGCCTCGATTGGTATTACAGAATACCTGAGGCTTCCATACATTCATTCAAACAACTTGTGTTTGAGTTCATCAAAGCCTTCGACATGAACAAGCTATTAAGGACAGGAATCAGGGATTTCTTACACATCAAGCAAGAACATAACAAATCTGTCACCCATTTCATCCAAAGGTGGCACACAGTCCTTTATTCCTCGGTAAGTGCTCCAAACATGGATCAGATGGAACTATACGATTTATTCCTTCATTCTCTCAGCAGAGAAGTGAAGGAAGAAGTCCATAAGTTCCCACTAAGGACTTATGATGAAGTACTTGAGAGTGCTCTACGAATAGACCAGGCAGCAATAGATAGTGGTCGTAAGGCATATGGAGCAAATGGGAGGTTAATCACCTCTACTCAAAATGCTACAACTACCACAAACGTCAATCAAGGACCCAAAATCCTTAACAAAAATCGTGGGGTAACAACGGATGGGGTAACCGACCAGCCCAAGAGGGTAAATGTTGTTAATACTCCGTCACAAACAAACAATCAATGAAACAACAATTTTACCCCAACGGTCAATACAGTGGATTTTAATCATCCACAACAACAACAACAACGGCGAAATCCCATGCAAGGACCAAGCCAAAACTCATTTGGTTATCAAAACCAAATTCAAAACCAGAAACAACAAAACTTTAGTCCTAATAGGCAACAGTTTGATCGGAATTTTAGGCCATAATACACACCAAACCAGCAAAACATGAATTACAATCCCAATTCTTATTGTGGTTTCCATAAAATTCAGGGTCATGACACTAGAACGTGTCGTGACTACAACAAGTTCATGCAACGTTTACTGGAAGAAAAAAGACAATTCTTCACAGATTTATTTTTGGCAGATCCTGCGCCATTGCCACCCAATACATTCACAGGGGTAGTTTCCCCTCAAAATGCTCCTCTCAAGATCTTTAACGATCCACTCCCAAATCACGATAATAATCGACTAAATTCAACGGGAGTAAACAAGGGTGCAATAATAGGAAACAATGACCATGAAGCCTCGACTTCGCTAAATCCATTAGTTGCGCCCCAACTAGGGAGTCAACCACGACCTAAGGTGGTTGGATTGGTAGAATTAGACTCGGAATTACCTATTGAAGCTGTAACAAGGACACGAGAATATTTTTCTCAACCAAGTCCAAGCCACTCGCCAGACATGGATAACATCCAGCAACTCACAAAAAAACCTGTGGGTGCTTACGATTTAATTAATGATCTAACGAAAACCTTCTCGCATATTTCATTCCTTGACTTGCTAAAGAACTCCCCTGCCCACAGGGCCACTCTTTTAGAGGCACTAGGCTTAGGTCATTTAATTAATATCACTCCACCACCCGAAACACAAGTAAATCACGTAGATTTTGATATCCACCCTCCGGGGCAGCCGGACAAGGATGTCGAATTCATCTTCGAAATAAGTAAAATGCCCATAGATGCTAAGATCGCATGCCGAGGTGACCCAGCCTTACACTTGCAAGTGTGGGTTTATAATAACTATATAAAACGGGTAATGGTTGACAATGGGGCTGCGGTTAACATAGTCCCTTTCTCTTTCCTCCAAAAACTAGGATATGGAGAAACGAACTCTTCTACTACACGAAATACCTTGAGAGGCTATGATAGCCTTAAAGCCACTTCCATAGGAACTATAATATTTCCGGTCACCTTGGGACCTAAAACAATCCTGACTAAGTTTTATATTATAGATCAGTAAACCAATTATAATATGATTCTCGGCCGACCATGGATACACCGTATGAAGGCAATCCCTTCTACATTATTTCAAGAAGTAAGATTCTTGCATCTAGGAAAGGTATTTGTAACCAAAGGTGATCCAAAGCCATTTGACGTGCACCTGTCTGATTTAAAGAAAAGAATAGGTGTACACTCGGAATTTGAACTTCCAACAAACCAACTTAATAAACCCACTGACTCAAAGCCAAAGGAAAAGTTGATACCTACGATGGATCTCGAAACAACCAGCATAGCCAAAACAATTCCAACCCCTAAAAGTAAAACTAAAGAAACAGTATCATTAGGGACTACTGCGAAAATCGTTGAGTTGATAGAACAAGACTCACCAATGTTCTTACCATTCGATTCAGTAGGCATGGGATTTTCCCTAGGTGTTGGTTCCTTGCTAGCAGAGGATCTCTGTATGGTAGAAATAGAGTGCGCAAGCGCAACTGATGCCCCAACATCTATGCTCCCGGCTAAGTATTGGACTCTCCATTTCGATGGAGCTAAATGTCGCTATGGAGCAGGGACAGGTATAATTCTTACTTCGCCTGAGGAGAAAATCCTCCCATTCGCTTTTAAGTTAAACTTTGAATGCACAAACAACGACGCTGAGTAGGAAGCCCTCCTCCTTGGTCTCACTTTAGCCAAAAGAATTGGTATTGACAGCATCAGAGTCTTAGGAGACTCGCAATTAGTTACAAACCAAGTTTCTGAAATATATGAAACTAAAGCCAAACATTTACAACTCTACAAAGACGCTATGTTAGATTTAAGCAAAGCATTTAACTTCATATCCATTGAAGCAGTCCCGCGAGAGAAAAATCTCCTCGCTGACTCGATAGCAACTTCAGCATCACATTTTACTCCAAGCAATGAACTAGAAGATACTCACTTCATAGTATCCATTCGTGACGAACCATTAATAAAAACAATGACAAATCCTCTTTTTAGTGGAAGTGAATCTACCGTCCTAGACCATGTTGGAAATGATGCGGCTACTTTGGATTATTTAAATGCCTATGCAGCATTACATCTCTCTTATCACATGCTAGATTTATCCCTGATTCCACATTCATCTTCCTACTTCGGAAATCCCGTAACAAATCTTCCCTCACAAAGGGAACCTAGCATATACGCAATAGAAAATGGGGATGACTTGGATTTACCTCCGGCACCACCTGAGTTCGAAGAGGGTAACGCCTCCTTAATCGAAGAAACGATCGATGTCAACATCGGAATGGAAGACGAGCCAAGAATCTTGAAACTAGGATCTTCGTTAACCCCAGAAGAAGTGGAAATACATACTCAAGTTCTCAAAGAACATCAGAAGGCGTTTGCATTTAGTTACAAGGAGATGACGGGAGTCACACCCCACATTGCGGTACACAACCTCGTCACTAAATCAGATGCAAAGCCAATTAAGCAAAAATCAAGACCTATGAAGCCCAAGGTAGCCCTCATGGTAAAAGAGGAGGTAATAAAACTCCTTCAGGTAGGATTCATCAAGCCAGTTGACTACTCCCAATGGGTATCTAACATCGTTCCCGTTCTCAAAAAAAATGGAAAGATACACATTTGCATAGATTTCCGAGACATCAACAAAGTATGTCCTAAGGATGACTTCCCATTACCATCTATCGATGTCATTGTTGATGCAACAGCTGGGTTTGAGCTTTTGTCTCTCATGGATGGATTCTCGGGATACAACCAAATCAGAATATCTGAGCAAGATCAAGCTAAAACCACGTTTATAACTCCTTGGGGAACCTATTGCTACGCTGTTATGCCATTCGGTCTTAAGAACGCTGGTGCTAGCTTACCAACGGGCTATGACAATACATATTTCACGATCTAATTCATAAAATCGTGGAATCTTACGTGGATGACTTATTGGCTAAGGCTAAAAAGCGTTGTGACCACCCTGAAGTACTCCACATCATTCTTTCACGCCTAATAGAATACGGAGTCACACTAAACCCAGAGAAATGCGTCTTTGGTGTAACAGGAGGAAAGCTCCTAGGTTACATCATATCGTCATGAGGGATCGATGTTGATCCAACCAAAATTTTGGCTGTCCTCGAAATGGTCCCACCTTCTAGTGAATCTGGAATTAGATCATTTCTCGGAAAGCTGGGTGCAATCCGGAGATTTATCCCAGACCTAAGCTTCGCCGTTCATCCAATCAACAATTTACTCAAGAAGGATTATAACATCGATTGGACTGAAGATTGCAATGAAGATTTTGATGCAGTTAAGTGTTTTTTGTTATCACCACCGACGCTAATGCCACCTAAGCTGGATCGCCCGTCGATCTTATACTCACGAGCTACCAATGTTTCCCTGGCCTGTATGTTGGCCCAAGAAGACGATGACAAGAGAGAACGTGCGATTTATTTCATTAGCCAAACATTGCTCGACTATGAAACACGCTATACACAGGCAGAACGGGAATGCCTTGCCATAGTCTTTGCTACTAAATGTCTAAGACATTACATGCTGAATCAAGAAACGAAGGTCATGGTAAAGACAGACCATTTACGGACTTTTCTCACACAAGGGTCCTTGTCCAAAAAAGATGGACGTTTTATAACCTTGATGGGAGAGTTCGAATTAACATTTGTAAATCAGAAGTCGATAAAAGGACAAATCATTGCGGATTGGTTAGTTGATAATCCGTTGGACGGGGGAGATCTAGTAGATCTAGATTTTCCCGATGAATGCGTATACTACGTCGAAACCCGACCTACTATATCTGAGTGCCCTTGGTACGCTGATATCTTTAGCTATATCATGGACCATAGGTATCCAGAAGGAGCTACACCGCAACAAAAAAGGCGGTTACGCATTATCATAGCTAAGTACGTTATTATAGAGCAAGTTCTCTATCGAAAGGCGTTCGATGGAATGCTTCCAAGGTGTGTCGACACAGAAGAATCCAAGAAGATTCTCTATGAATCTCACAGCGGTATATGTGGAGGCCACTTCGGTGGCCATGCCACCGCTCGAAAAATACATCGAATGGGCTATTTCTGGCCCACTCTAGAACATGATGCGATAGAGTTTGCACGCAAGTGTCATAAGTGCCAAGAATTCTCTCATGAGATCCACATGCCAGCACAAGCTCTGCAGCCAATTGCTACTCCGTGGCCCTTTTCTACATGGGGCCTGGACTTGATACGGAAGTTCTCTCCCTCATCGCATTAATACAGACGGCCACAATTTTATAATTATGGCCACTGAATATTTCACCAAATGGAGTAGAGGCCATGCCTCTTACCACTGTACCTGGTTCAGTAATCACCAAATTCATTTTGAACCAAATCATTTGCAGGTACGGTATCCCGCAAATCATTATCTCAGATAATGGAACTTCTTTCAAGAGTGAAGAAGTTCATGAATTGTGCAGTAAATTCAAAATAAGCCACCATACGGCTTCCTTGTATTATCCCCAAGCCAATGGGCAGGCTGAAGCAATAAACAAAACATTGAAAGCCATTCTCCTTAAAACAGTAAAAGAAAACAAACGGGATTGGCACTTAAAGTTATATCCGGCCTTGTGGGCCCATCGAACCTCAATAAGAACACCAACGGGAGCAACTCCTTTCTTGCTAGTATTTGGGGCAGAAGCAGTTCTCCCACTTGAGGTCGAGATACCCAGTCTCCGCATTTCACTACAAGGGATTCTGGATGAAGACGCTTACAGAGAAGCACGTCTTTCCCAACTAGAAATCCTAGATGAAATTAGGTTAGACACCGAGCAATGACATAGATTCTATGCCAACCAGATGTGCTGGCAGAAAAACAAAAAAGTCTATGAACGTGATATATACGAAGGTGATCTAGTTCTAAGACTAGACAGCCGGATCGACAAGAAGACCGGCGAAGGAAGAAAATTCCGGCCCAAATGGTTGGGCCCATACCGAGTCACGAAGGACTATGGAAATGGTGCATACCTCTTATGCACACTATAAGGTGAGGAGTTTGGTGAAACAGTCAATTCCCTCCACCTCAAACGTTTCTATGCATAAGCAACAAGCGCTGCCTATATAACTATCTACATTGCATTTCCATATAGATTAGGATCATTTTTTCCACTTGTTCTTACACAAATTTTGATCAAGGAATCTATTCTCAAAGCAATTCATTACAAACTCATGATGTTTCTAGCATAAATTTTTTTAATCATACCTCTCCATCTTCGAATCTTTTATCAAATAAAATCAAACATGACGAAGTCCTAACGGTAACCATACCAAGATCTGCAAGTTTGATCTCGCTTTGATTTCTTCTTAGGATAAGTGTCTTGCCTATGGTCTATTCTAGAAGCTTCATGGTGTCACATCTATCCCATATACACATCTCTTTGGAAATAAGCATATACTGGCATTTTACTCAAAAAGACAAGTCAAAAAGTGAGTAAACAAAAAAATTTATTTTTACACATTTCCTTGCCCCACCAACCTTCGGTGATGAGCTTGCGTCTCTTACTAGTAACGTAGGGTTGGGAAAGGATGGAAATGCCCTTACTCACCTACGCCTTGCCCACGGTGATAAACCCACGCTTCTTACTAGTAGCATGGGGAAAAGTGTAGGGGGTCCTCCAGACAATGCAAACGTTAAAAGGTCATAAACAAACTATTCAAACTTTGAGTCAAAAACGAATGAATCAGGTGTTCAAAATTCCAAGAGAGTTAAAAATCCTAAAAACCAGATTTTGTCTACTATGTGGCCATCTACGGGTCTAAGTCTGGATAAACCGCAAAGCAAGTTGCACCCAAAACTATGAAGTCATTCATGTAGAGTAAGCTTGTAGCTTCCAATTTGGTTCCACCAAAGCTTCGTCTGTCTTTCATCACTATCATTTCCCCATTTCTCATAAACTTGTGCCCTTCTTGGCTCTTGGTGATGAGCCCTCGCATCTTACTGGTTGCATGGAGTTAGGAGCGGGACAAGTTAATCTATTCATCATACTGGTTATTTTCATCACTTTGCCAAAACAAGCATGAGTTATCCAAATTGCTAACAAAAGTTAAGATTCAAGATCACAATATATCTACAATATCATGTATCAGCATCATGAAACACAAAAAGAAAGCAAACATTTGCATCATCTGTTTTCCATTGCATACATTCTAGAAAGCATATAAAACATACATCGTAGTATACACAAATCAGTTGGAAATAGAAAGGACACACATGAGTAACAAGCTTTTGATCCCAAAATCGACGCATATATATAAATAATCATTGTTTTTATACAATGCCATCATGCACTAAGCATGGTCAAAATGCTCAAAGAACCCGTAATACACAAAATAATCTATAATACAAATAGTGCATAGGAGCCAAGTGGCCTCTCAACCCCTACGTGATCCCGCTGAAGGTGCGTGCCCTTGCCTAGGACTCCGGCTACGCCGGCGCTCTGAATGGATGGAGGGCTCAGGGTCCCGAGGAGCAGCCATGGTCTCGCCATGAGAGTGGCTCCTCATAAGACGCTCGGCTATCCTATAGCCTGCCAACTCTGTACGGAGAGTCGACACCATCTTGGCCACATGCCGAACGGGAGCGAAGACGTCAGTGTGCCTGCTGGCTGCTGAGGGCTCCCCGGCATCTATAGATAGCTCTGCACGGGTCTTATCCATAGGTATCATCAGAGAATCAGTGCATACCCTATAGATTAGATCCCGCCACTCGTTGATAGTCTCTGCAAAACAAAGAAGAAAGACGAATTAGAAACTAGGCAAGAGGCTAAAATATACAAGATACAAATATAAGGAGAGATAGCAGTTAAAACAAGTCCTAAGTCAAAATAACACTGAAAGGGAAAGAGGATAACTTGCTTGAATCACCGGGCCTCCAAGATGGGTCACTAGGGCCAGCACCTGCCACTGATGCCGCTGCTGACTGAGGGGCTGCTCCTGTGGTAGGGGCAACATGACACCTCACAACGGACTCGTCCTCTCCACCACGGCCCTGAGAGAGTGGCTCCTCTGAAACTAGAGTCTCTCTCTCTGCACTCTGCTCCTCCCTCTCTTCCTGCATGATATCCTGGGTGTCATGCCACTCAGGATCGCTATCATCCGTCTGCTCCTCCGACCCTCCCTCTATGGACTCCTCAGAATCAGAGTCAATATCTATAGGGTCATCGCTGCTATGAGCAGGACCCGCAGTAATCCAAAGAAAAGGTGCCCGAGGCGCACCCGCTCTCCCTCTGGCCCGAACAATCCCCCTGGCTGCAATAGGAATACCAGGGGTGACCATTGTCCAACCATGGCCTCTAGGCCCCCCTCTAGCCTCCCAGACTGATCTATAGACTAGTGCCACTGGAGGAAGCATGCCCACATATGGGAGGCCGAACTGCTAAGGGACCCTGCCAAAAGGATGTACCTCCACCCGTCCCACATGGTCAATAAGCTGCCCTGTGGTGGAGCAAGAGATCAATGTGAGAGTCTCCTCTCCCCAAATGCTGGCCATGAGCTGGTACAGTCTGGCCTCCATATCTGCTGTGGTGAGGGAAGCTACTGGCTGGTGAGGTGCTCTAAGCACCGACATATCTGACCACCTGGCTGCCCTCACAGCCCCAGGATCTACCACCTCCACGCCTCTGCCATAAGGAATAAAATGCTCATACACCCAACTCATGACTAGAGTTGGGTGGCTTAATGACTGTCCCTGTAAACAGACCACCCTATATAAGTCATGATAGGTGGTCCCCAAAATGTCTACCCCCCAGGCGTATATCCGGCCATGCCCCTCTATCTGTGCAATGATGGGGGCCCAGCAGTATAACAATGTATCCCCTCCCTTGTCCCTGATCAGTCTCGAGGCAAGGATCCCCATGATGGCCTGTCGAAATACGGGGATGGGCAAAGAAGGAATGGATCTAACTCTCACTCCCTTCTTCGGCCCCGTGGAAATAGCTGCATCCCCCATATAACCTGCCCACTGTACAATCTGTGCTTTGGACCCAGCTATCTCCAGTGTGAGTCTCCTCCCGATGATCGGGACCCCCAAGATACGGTAGACATCCTCTAGAGTAATAGTCCACTCACCGCGGACACCTAGCAGTTGGAAAGTGTTCCGATATGCATCCCAATAAGAAAATAAGTCACAAAGGATGTGACTCGATGGCGTAACATGGGGCACACACAATATACGTAATATGCCGGCCCTCTGCAACGTGTCCTCCTCATCTGGCGAAAGGGCATCCAATACCCCAGGTAACCAATCACACTCTCTCTCCCGGCTCCATCTAATGTACTCCTCCCTCACCTGCATACACCCAAAAACACACAAAACAGAGCAAGTTAGTATCTAATCAATGCCGGGAGAGTCATAAAAATGTACAGAAATGCAAGAAAATAAAAGTATAAGTCTCTAAAACAAGCTCTTTTGCATTCTGTGCAAAACCGCCGCCATGAGCAGGGAGGCGGTTTTGTAACCACCACCTTAAAGGTGGCGGTCTCGTAACCACCGCCCTGATCAGGGCGGCGGTCATGTAACCACCGCCCTGGCCAAGGCGGCGGTTGCGGTCCAAAAACCCGCGCGGGTTTTAACCCTAAAAAGTCCAAAAAACGCAAAAATAGACCATTTTAGTTAAAAAAGAGCCTACCCAGTAGGTGCCCCCCCTAGACGGACCTTTTGAACCAAACATTTTCAAAAATAACCCCCCCATTATAAACAATTTGCCATTTCAAATTTGAAGGGGGAAAAATGCAAAATTGAAGAAAACTAACCTGTGATCTCGTGGGGTGGCGTTCTACACATGGAGGCATGATCACGATCTCACTGCGGACGTTTCGAATATACTCATGCGAGAAACCGTCACCATGGGTCCCAGACCTCAAAATTGATCAAATCAACTCGCGCAAATGAATAGGAAAATGGGCCCACTTTCATATATATATTGTTCTATTTCATCTTAAAATGACTTTTTCGCAGGTTTGGAGCGCTGACGAAGGTAAGTTCCTATCCCCGCACAAATGGTACGTCCTCTTTCCCTATTATTTTAGTGTTCATTTTTCAAATTATTGTATCTATCTGCACTTGAGATCCATTTTCATTTTACAGGTAGCGGGAATTTTGGATGGCGCCATTTCGACACACAGACGTGTAAGGTATAAATTCTAAACCCCCCATTTTGGGACTGCCATACTTAGACCCACCGTTTTATGCCCTTTCATGGCTAAAACGCTTCTCCGAGGGGGCAATATGTACGTACCCAAAGTTGTAAGGTACTGTACTGCAGAACGGTGTAATAAATGCCCCAATGATGATACAGGTCTCCTCGCAAGGTGTTCGGGATCCAGAAAGAGATCTTCGGATATGCGTTAACATCCCGCATACCCCACTTAGCCCCCGTGTCCTTTGTTTTCCCCTTTTTCCCTCTTTTTGTTGGTTGGATATTTTGTCAAACCAAAATATGAGGTTCAACCACAGTACATGGGATTAAATCCCTCCTCAAAGACAGGTGAGGCTGCCTGTTTATTGCTAATCTAAAACACAGTAAATAATATATACAATATTCACACTAATCTAACCATTGGGGGTTGGGATGAAATCCCGAAATCCACATTCACACGATTCAAGGATATTGCTTTCGTAAGTGAAATAGGTTAGAAACTGTTACAGTGAAAGAAGCACGGTAGAAAAGAAATGGGAGAAACGTATTTTCTTTCGAGTAAACACAGAGCACGAAATAATCATACGAGTTTTAGATCACAGATATAGTGTCCGAGATAATTAGAAACACTGAGATTCTATGCAAAGAATAGCTTTAAGATCATGAACATAAGAACACTGTCTTAAATAAGATATATTTCACAACACAAAGTCTGTAAAACAATATCAGCTTCTATTCTTTGAAATGATTGAAAGAAAACACAAAGTTTTTCTCCTTTCCAATAGCCTCTTAATGCTTCAAAAATTCTCGACCCTTTAGAATGCACAAGCATCCCTTATTTATAACAAAAGAAGCTAGAGATCAAACAGGACAGATCCTAAAGAGTAGCCTGTTAACTGGAGCTTCAACTTTGCATGACTCTCACGCAGGAGATCAAGTCAAAGTATGAATTAAAAATAATGATAAAACGGAAATAAAAGATATGTCATTCTAAAAATAGAAATGGCATGTGACATCTGGACTTAATCCGAATCATCATCTTTTGCTCCTTCCTTCTGAATCTCCCCCAAAAACTGATGATTCTTCACCACGTCTTGAACTACTTCCTTCCCCTGTTGGAATAACTTTTGGATCCATTAGCAATCTTCTCAATCGTAGGCACCGATGAGAAATCGAATCCGGCAGAAACAGAAGAAGGTGTTATGGATTCAAGAGGTTTTGAAAGTTTAATCAAAATCTCTGTCAACTACTCCACTTTTTCCTTAAGCTCATCTCTGCTGACTTCTCGGCCTTCTCCTGAAATAGAACAGGGTCCGACATGAAGAATGTTGGAGGGAGAAAGGCTCGGAACTCAGGTGATGCTGTTCAAACTGGAAATCCCGATTGAATGAATGCGCTGGAAGAAGAGATGAACCCAACACGCTGAAGAGGATGTCGGAACTTTGAGGAACCCGACAAGTTTGTTCTGTCGGAACCTCGGCCAAGCCCGACACTTGCTTTCAATGGCGGAAACAGGAGAAAACCCGACACTCACTGTTAATGGCGGACACGGGAGGAAATCCGGCGCCCACTTTTGATGACGGAACTTCGGAGATGCCCGGCACTTAGTGTTGAGGTCGGAAAGTTGATAAACCCCGTCACCGCGAGCTTCCTTTGTATTTCGGACTTTTGAATCTGCAAAACAGTCTTCCAAAAACCGAGAAACAAAAACAGAGCCTTTCCTTTGAATTTCTACATACACATCTTCCTTTCTTTTTTGTTATTCATATCCCATACATCATGCAAGTATTTGGAATTTGGGAGGAACAGCACCAATCGATAATCTAAAAAAAAAAGGAAATAAACCCTGAAAACCCCAAAACGCTTTCCAAAACAGCACAGAAGGAAGAAGGAAGAAAAACCCTCAACAACTGGCAAGAAATTGGAAAGAAAACACACGCAGTTGATCCAGAAAAATCAAGAATAAAGAAGGAACGAAAAATACCTTCAATTCGAGACAGGTAAAATCGAAAACAAACGATCCAGTCTGGTAATGCGAGCTTGCGGGTTTTGGGAGCGGAAGAGCATGCGAAAAATCCACGAGTTAAAAATATGAACAGTAAGAACGACGTGGAAATCCGCATTTTTATACGAAAATGGCAATAAATACACTTCAGCTCGGCACGTGCCAACTTACCAACCATTCGGCTTGAATGCCAGGTCAGTATGTTGGAGGAGTCCGAAAACCCGACACGAGGAGATTTAGTGCATTTCGGGTTTCGGGCTTCGGAAAACATGGAGCACAAAACATGTTTTGAATCACGAATGTTCCGATGCATTGAACTTCCGAAAACCCGATTACAAAGGCTTGAGCGGACTTCGGGAATCGGGGAACATGGCGCATAAAACATGTTTTGGAACATGAATGTCCCGATGCTTTAGAGTTCCGAAAACCCGAATACAAAGGATTGTCTTAACACAAGGCGGGTCTCGGGTTTCGGAAGTCACGCGACACAAAGCATGTTTTAACACAAGTACGTTCCGATGCGTTGAATTTCCGAAAACCCGATTTCAAAGGATTTTTCAATACAAGGCGGGTTTCGGGCTTCGGAGGTCATAAGACATAAAGCATGTTAAAACTTATGTCAAGCTGCTAGTAACACCCGAAAACCCGATTTGCTCTAAAAGAGGTCATAATGCAAAATCACTTCAAAAATTTTGTAGGGGTTATCCGATCGTTTTGTCGTTTACTCAAAACGGGGATAACAGCTGGCTCCAGTTGGGGACTTTCTTTGTAATACCAAAGGAAGAGAACTCAGAATCTCTGGTCTCGCAGACCAGGGCCTTATCCATTGGGCTACGGAGTCAAGGAGAAAACCAAAACAAAACAAAACGAAGAAAGAAAGAAAACCAAAAGCAAACACACAACAAAAGCAAAATATGTACAATGCAAGAGAGCATCTTGCATTAATGGTGGAACAGCTTTAGATGTTGCCCACTGAAAGGCAACGGAAGTAATCCTCCATCCAGATATGATAGCAGGAAACTATTTTCACCATTCAACTCGTGGACCTTGAAAGGTCCTTTCCATAAAGAATCAAACTTTCTATGCATTCCTTTCCGTTCTCTCCTTTTGTCCCAAATCAACACCAAATCTCCAATCTGAAAGTTACGCTGCTTTGATTTTTTATCGAAAATCTTCTTCACCCTACTCTGATGATCAATCAGCTCCGCATTCCTCTGAACCTTGAGATTCCTGATTCCCTTTTGTCTGGCCAATTCTAATCCTAATAACAAGGCTTCATATTCGGCCGTGTTGTTAGTCTTATCATATTGCAACTTAGAAGCTGAGGAAAATCTCGGAGCTAGGAGATATAAGGACAACAAGCACCTGATCCAGAGGCTGAGCAGCTACCATCAAATTCGAGTGTCTCAATAGCATTGGGATCTTCTTCTTCGACATCCACAATTGGTATCTCTGAAGCCATGAAATAATTTCCAAAGCCAGCATCTTCGAAAAGAATCTGAGTTCTTGGATCATCTGATTTGGTCACCAAATACTTTGCCTGTGGTTCAGGATGAAGAACCTGTTGAACCCCTTTGACTGGGATATTGGCTTTGGTCCAATCCATACTAATTTCTCCTCCGACATCTTTACAAAATCCTCTACCCAAGAGGATACCATAAGCTGCAGGAATGTCTGCAACCAGAATAGTCATTTTCACTCTCTTCTCAGGAAAAGCAACAAATGCAAACTGTGCGTCCTTGATTTGACCAATCAGAGGGACTTGTTTAGTTTCCATGGAATAGCATCGTCCATATGATTTAGTCAAAGTAAGCCCGAGGGCATGGGCCACTTTTGCGGGCATAACATTATCAGAGGCCCCTGAGTCAATGATGCAATTGCTGAGTTTAAACCCATTTATAAGTAGAGACAAATAAAATGGTTCAATCTTTCCTGAGGAAGAAGCAGAGGTCAGATTATTCTGAGGTGTGGGTTGAGCAGGATTTGGAAGGAGACCTTTTGAAGGTGATGGAATAGCCGCGTTACTTCTGATAAACTTGGCAAGCTTTTCAAACTGTTCAGGATTTGATTGAAGGTATTCTGCTTCTGACATTTGAATTTTGGTTCTCTTTACGTGATCAATAATATCAAAAGCAGTATAAGAAGGAATGATAGTAGGCTCAGTTCTAATTACATGAGCTTGTGCTGGGGCACTGGCCTTAGGAGAAGGAGAATAAGGAGCAGCTGTCTTTTTAGTAACCTCTTTTTCAGTTTGTGCCGAAATAGGGGTACCCCTCTTGACTATGGATATGGGAGGTTCCTTATTCTTCTCCTTAGTATTTTCCGGAGGTCTTCTGGGATTCTGAGATTGAGACCGAGTGAAAACAGCAAATGATTGACCATCTGGCTCACATTCATCTTCATCATATTCCAAATACCCAATGCTGGAGTCGCCAGCTGACTCATCATAAGACTCATCAGCATATCCTGAAGCTTCGAAATCCTCATGGGAATCTTGTTCTTCTGGTTCATCATCTTCTTCAATTAGTTCCACTGCTGCATTGACGGGAGGAGCTTCAATTGCTAGTCTCGGCTGAGCAGGAGCTAACCGTGGCCTATCTCTGGCAGGTACACCATTGTTATTAAAATTCCGCCTAGGGATATCCCGGTACGGAACATTGCTCCCCTGCTGAGACACTTGCTTCTTTAAAGCAATCAAATCATTAGCCATTTTTTGAAACATAGGGTCAGTATTACCTTGAGAAGAACCTTGATTTTTGAGTTTGGGTATATCTTTCTTGATCCTTCCAGCTAAGATGAGATCATCCTCTATTTCAGTAGCCGTTGACTGAGCAGTAGCCAGATCTGGGATAACCGACCTTCGTAATAAAAAGCTTATATCAGGAGGTTGAGCATTGATGAAAAAGCACTTTTGATTTTCTAGAGTTGGTACAGCTTGAACTGGAATTTTCCGGATCAGCTTATTGAACTTAGCCACGAATTCCCGCATAGGTTCATGCGATTCCTTCTTCATATGAGTAAGCTGAGCTAACAATGCATGAGAATCTTCGGCTGGTTTGAAACGTGCCTCAAACTTGGTCCGCATGGTAGCCCAATCTGGAATGCATGCATTCGGGAGGTGATAAAACCATTCAGCTGCTACTCCCTGCAATGTTTCAACGAAGAGTCGAACAGAGACATCTTCATGGGCTACTCCGAGGACACCGCATGCAACAAAGAAAGATGCAATGTGCTCATCAGGATGCTGCTTCCCATCTCCATTGAACTTGGGAATATTTTTACGAGATCCACGTGGTAACTCATGCAATGGAGGAGTCAAAGAAAGAGGACCAATGGCTGCACCCCAAGGCACAGGTTGAACCGCCATCCTTCTGAAAAGAGTGCGTATAGGGATCCGGGTATCAGACAAGAGTAGTGCCCGACAAGTTGCAGATACTTCCCGTTCTTCAGGTATCCGATTTCTCCGAACAGGTGAAGAACTTCTAGTTCGATTAGAGATAACGCTGTTAGGAGAAAGGCTGAAATTGTGCTGTTGCAGCAACTCGAAGAGTGGATCAATTTCACCTTGAGCTCGGCGAGACCGAGTGAAGATCCTCCTGGCCAGCTTGAACTGAAAGGAGATCTTATTAAAAATAAGGCAGATATGGAGTCGCCAGACACCGAGAGGATAAGCTTTATACTATTGATCTGTCGTTCCCCAGCGGAGTCGCCAAAAACTGTTGGTTGGATATTTTGTCAAACCAAAATATGAGGTTCAACCACAGTACATGGGATTAAATCCCTCCTCAAAGACAGGTGAGGCTGCCTGTTTATTGCTAATCTAAAACACAGTAAATAATATATACAATATTCACACTAATCTAACCATTGGGGGTTGGGATGAAATCCCGAAATCCACATTCACACGATTCAAGGATATTGCTTTCGTAAGTGAAATAGGTTAGAAACTGTTACAGTGAAAGAAGCACGGTAGAAAAGAAATGGGAGAAACGTATTTTCTTTCGAGTAAACACAGAGCACGAAATAATCATACGAGTTTTAGATCACAGATATAGTGTCCGAGATAATTAGAAACACTGAGATTCTATGCAAAGAATAGCTTTAAGATCATGAACATAAGAACACTGTCTTAAATAAGATATATTTCACAACACAAAGTCTGTAAAACAATATCAGCTTCTATTCTTTAAAATGATTGAAAGAAAACACAAAGTTTTTCTCCTTTCCAATAGCCTCTTAATGCTTCAAAAATTCTCGACCCTTTAGAATGCACAAGCATCCCTTATTTATAACAAAAGAAGCTAGAGATCAAACAGGACAGATCCTAAAGAGTAGCCTGTTAACTGGAGCTTCAACTTTGCATGACTCTCACGCAGGAGATCAAGTCAAAGTATGAATTAAAAATAATGATAAAACGGAAATAAAAGATATGTCATTCTAAAAATAGAAATGGCATGTGACATCTGGACTTAATCCGAATCATCATCTTTTGCTCCTTCCTTCTGAATCTCCCCCAAAAACTGATGATTCTTCACCACGTCTTGAACTACTTCCTTCCCCTGTTGGAATAACTTTTGGATCCATTAGCAATCTTCTCAATCGTAGGCACCGATGAGAAATCGAATCCGGCAGAAACAGAAGAAGGTGTTATGGATTCAAGAGGTTTTGAAAGTTTAATCAAAATCTCTGTCAACTACTCCACTTTTTCCTTAAGCTCATCTCTGCTGACTTCTCGGCCTTCTCCTGAAATAGAACAGGGTCCGACATGAAGAATGTTGGAGGGAGAAAGGCTCGGAACTCAGGTGATGCTGTTCAAACTGGAAATCCCGATTGAATGAATGCGCTGGAAGAAGAGATGAAACCAACACGCTGAAGAGGATGTCGGAACTTTGAGGAACCCGACAAGTTTGATCTGTCGGAACCTTGGCCAAGCCCGACACTTGCTTTCAATGGCGGAAACAGGAGAAAACCCGACACTCACTGTTAATGGCGGACACGGGAGGAAATCCGGCGCCCACTTTTGATGAGATGCCCGGCACTTAGTGTTGAGGTCGGAAAGTTGATAAACCCCGTCACCGCGAGCTTCCTTTGTATTTCGGACTTTTGAATCTGCAAAACAGTCTTCCAAAAACCGAGAAACAAAAACAGAGCCTTTCCTTTGAATTTCTACATACACATCTTCCTTTCTTTTTTGTTATTCATATCCCATACATCATGCAAGTATTTGGAATTTGGGAGGAACAGCACCAATGATAATCTCAAAAAGAAAATAAACCCTGAAAACCCAAAACCCCTTTCAAAACAACACACAAGGAAGAAGGAAGAAAAACCCTCAACAACTGGCAAGAAATTGGAAAGGAAATATACGTAGTCGATCCAGAAAAATCAAGAATAAAGAAGGAACGAAAAATACCTTCAATTCGAGACAGGTAAAATCGAAAACAAACGATCCAGTATGATAACGCGAGCTTGCGGGTTTTGGGAGCAGGAGAACATGCGCAAAAATCCACGAGTTAAAAATATGAACAGTAAGAACGACGTGGAAATCCGCATTTTTATACGAAAATGGCAATAAATACACTTCAGCTCGGCACGTGCCAACTCACCAACCATTCGGCTTGAATGCCAGGTCAGTATGTTGGAGGAGTCCGAAAACCCGACACGAGGAGATTTAGTGCATTTCCGGTTTCGGGCTTCGGAAAACATGGAGCACAAAACATGTTTTGAATCACGAATGTTCCGATGCATTGAACTTCCGAAAACCCGATTACAAAGGCTTGAGCGGACTTCGGGAATCGGAGAACATGGCGCATAAAACATGTTTTGGAACATGAATGTCCCGATGCTTTAGAGTTCCGAAAACCCGAATACAAAGGATTGTCTTAACACAAGGCGGGTCTCGGGTTTCGGAAGTCACGCGACACAAAGCATGTTTTAACACAAGTATGTTCCGATGCGTTGAATTTCCGAAAACCCGATTTCAAAGGATTTTTCAATACAAGGCGGGTTTCGGGCTTCGGAGGTCATAAGACATAAAGCATGTTAAAACTTATGTCAAGCTGTTAGTAACACCCGAAAACCCGATTTGCTCTAAAAGAGGTCATAATGCAAAATCACTTCAAAAATTTTGTAGGGGTTATCCGATCGTTTTGTCGTTTACTCAAAACGGGGATGGGACGAGATCACATACACACCATCGGATTCGCCACTGTTCTGCAGAATCCAGGTTTTAAATTTCAAAGTTATAGTCAGAATCATATTAAATAGAGTAGTTAATCACTTTATTTCATTTCATTCTATTCTCGATATTGCCAGGGAAGCTGTGGGGATTGATAGTTTCCGAGAAACTATGATTCACTCCTCACTTCTGAGGTAGGATCAAGAATCTTGCAGATAGATTAGACCTATTTAGAATTCTATCAATTCGCACAGGCAAATAACTACACTCGGTTATCTTGTATATTTTAATTACTGTTTAGTTATTATTTCTAAATACATTTAAAATAGTTTGCTTCCCTTAAAATTGTTAAATATTTCATAGAAGAATAAAGGTTATATGCAGTTAGATTTACTTCACGTAGTTAGAATTTGCTTCATTACAGTTGGATCGCATTTTGTTTCGTATGACAATCACGGGACCTCAAGATCCCAGGGAATATATATTTGAGCCAATCGTGCCTCAACCAAACCTCGTCACAGCAATAGTTGACATAGACCAAAATCTCAGGATACAAGTATTCCAAATAACCACAGATTTACAACTGATCAGTTCACAGTTAAGAGGATTAAACATAGAAGACAACCAAGCACATGCGTTTTGGTCAAGTCAGCCAAACTACAGATTACCCTAGAAAAACATCCACATGACTGTAGAAGGGCTTGAAAGAGAACAAACATTCGGGTGTGATCCTTTAGTTCCACAGCCAGACGCTAGAGACACCCTCGTAGATATAGATACCAGCTTAAGAATCCAGGTTGCAAGAACGCCTGTAAGGTATTCTGAGAAGATTGCACAACTGTTGGTTCTAAATATAGAAGCTGAGAAAGCATACGATTATTAGATACTAGGGATTAGAACTTGATCTCGCATATGACCATAACAGGACCACAACAACCGAGAGTTTATGCTTGTGATCCACAAATCCCACAGCCTAACGAATCCATAAGAGAATTGGCTATAGACACTGGTCTACGCACACTAGTATTTCAGTCTACTCCAATTCCACCTATCATCATCCAACAGTTATCCCTACTGGACATAACAACTAACGCAGCTAGAGAATTCTGGATTAGGACAGAGAATCGTCCATAGAGTTGACTATATTCACCATATGACCCTATCAGGAGAAATACACAAAACCATCCCGGGTCATTTCACACGCATTCCAAAACCCATAGATCGAATCACGCCAGAGCTCGATATTGATTGGAGCCTTCGAGCAGTCATCCTTGCTGATCGATCTATCACACCGGTCCAGGTTAGAAGGGCCTTCTTTGCCTTAGATTTGCAGATTCCATTAGTGCGTGTCAAAGATATTAGATTGCCTAACTAGTCTATCTGTATGCTACCTATATTCCATCTCCACTAGCTGTCTCGGCATGACCTCGGGAGGTCGGGTACGCGGAAGAGTCACTTGTAGATTCTCACGCTCGCTTGTCACTTTTCCGACGTACAATTACCAACCCTACAAGGAACACCAACCCCTAATTTAGTGAAGCACCCACTCCATAAGGAGGATACAACCCCCAAAGATGACTAAGAACCAAATCATCCACCTGAAGATGATGATATCTGAATTTTTTTTTCCAAAACTAATGGAGATCTCTAATTCAACTCATACACACACATTTCTTAGAACCCTCATTTCTTCAACTCACTCTATATTATTTTTCTTGGACTTGACTTGGCTCTATAATGCTTCTCACATGATCTCTATATTTCCTAAACTTATAACACAGTTCTTCACCCTTCAAATATTTCACTCAAATTTGATACACTCTCACATATGGGTAACAATTTTCCCTCAAAGAGTACTAGTTCAAAACTGAACTCAAAACACTTGCTTTATACCCTTCACATCTCAAAAACATAAAGAAAGTTGGTATCTCTCCTTTATTTTGACCATTAAAACTTAAAAAAATTCCAACATAATCATAAAAAGGTTCACACATGACTCATATAGGTCATCCATGCCCAAAACCATCAAACTTGCACAAAACAAGCTCAAAACACCATCATCGAGATGAGCTAAAACCATAAATGAAAAAACCACGATTAGTAAATCTCAAAAATTCACCATACATGTGTAATATGAGATAAAAAAATCAACCATATATGTTAGTTAGCTTACACCAATCAAAAAATTTACAACACAATTTAAAAGGCTCATAATCTTCTCAAAATAGTTGTTTCCAGGACCTTGTATTCAACTTTGGGCATCAATACCACCAAAAAACAATACAACTATAATATTCAGACACTATATGGAATCACTAGGACCTTTATAATACATATATGCATGCTAGATATCATGAAACATATGTATGTGCAAACCACACCTACTTTCCTCTTCTCCGAATCAAGCTACCCAGAAATTAGTTTTACTAATGCAAATGGTTTTCACCCTTTCTACCAATTCTAATAACTCTAAAGGACTTTAATAGGAAAAAAATTCATCCCTCTTCACTTTCCAACTGATATAAAGAATCAACCATTCCGTATCATGTCTAAATTAACTCAATCTTCTATCCTAATAAAACTTGTCTAAAAAATCAGTCAACCTTCTTCTCTACAAACTAGCCTGAATGACCCATCAAAAATCATCAGCAAGAAAAAAAAATTATATAAATAGAAATCCATATAAATCTTATCTCCAAAACATATTATAAATCTTTACAACTCCAATAGTAAGGCCTTCAACCGAGCCAATCTCTGCAAGCTACTCTTCAATCCTTCTAGGACCCAAAAACTGACCTTGAGCTCAACTTGCTCCAACACCTAAAAAATAACTTCCATACTTAACCAAAGCATAAAAAATCACTTAGACAAGATTTTTCCAAGTACTCGATAAGCCTTCACCAAACATGAACAACTTAGATAACATCTAACTTTACCTTATGAAGCCACTTGACACCATGTTAGACCAAACAACCTCTAGATTCAACTCTCAAAGAATAGGTCATAAATTATTCATATCATATCAAAATACATAAGTTTGATATACCAATATGGAAATATTTCTAAACTGGGATCACAAAAAAAGATTGATGGAGTCCTATAACTCAACTTCTGTAGTCTCCTGTACATATCCAATTTTAGCTCCAAACTACTCCAAGCTACCCCAAAAATCAATCTTCATAAATAGGGAAAAAATTTCTATTTAAATGATTCACCATGATTTGAAACTATCATGGAAATATAGGAAAACTCAAGGGATAAAAACAATGCTAATTTATTATTAAACTTGTTCAGAAAATCTTACCTTAAACTTAACTTCTTCATAAAAAATCATTTTCATGTTGGTCCCACATATAGTCACATGCACTAATTTACCTTTCTATAGAGATAGAAGATTCCTCTATAACATAGGGATAATTTATTTCAAAAAATAAATAAAGACATACATAACATACACTCTTTTTCTCCAAGTCACTTTTAGATAGGGTTTCAAAGAAGCTTACCTTGTTAACGATTGTTCATAAAACATGACAATCAAACAACCTAATTGTTTCTTGGAAACCTTCATAACTAACATAAGAATATATGCCAAAGATATCAGGTCCCCATGCAAGGCACACAACTCACAACAAACATTAGAAGGTCAACTTTTGTCTCAAAAACACACTGTAGATTACCTGAGTTTTTCCAAAACTTAAGTATCTTGAAAATATCTTCTGTCAGAATGACCTGAAACTTGTCATGAAGGGTTATGATACATATTACTGTAACTGTCCCATGCTCACCATATAGACCAAATATTCCCAGAACTATCTATCTATTAAGAATTACCTACATTATCTTCCCTGATTCTCACTTGCTTACTTCCTAAAGACCCTGGATCACCACAAAACCTTTGAGAACTGACCTATAATTCACCATACACTTCATGTACAATATCACCATGATTTTACCATGCTTGGATAAGACTGATAAACTCTAAAACTCATACCTCCAACTCATTCTACATGTTCTTAAGACTAGGACTATCAGCTTAGAATGACCCGACTAAACCATGACACCTTGTGACCAGACCATGCTGACCTATTACAAACTCATTAACACCCTAAACATACCTCTATGACCATGTGTAAGCTCATTAAAAACTTCAACTCACTTCGGATGACTCAAACCATGACCAAGACACATTGAAACTTGCTCCAGAACAACATAAGGACTCACCAAACTAGGTCACCACAAATAAAAATTCACATTTGACCTTGATTGACACATCATAGAGAAACATACAACACCACAAAACCCTTTTCCATAAATGGAATTGACATCAATGACAACACAAACACACAATGGCCAAGATGTAATAGGGTTAAAATACATGAAAGGTGTTAAAAGTTAATTGGGCCTTAGAATAAGTTGCTTGATGATCGTGTGTTAAAGGTATAGTGTGCACTTAGGTACGACATTTATATCTACAAGTGTAAAGGTCAGAATGACATAGGTATTTATGATTTGAAGTTATTTATGCAATGATATAGGTGTATACTCACCTCAAGGATGTAAGACATAAGAATAAAACTTGTCAAATGAGAAAGGTTAGTTTCAAAATTTCAATTTTTTAATATTTTATAACAAAAAAAATTATTCATGGACTTAATAGGAGCCTTAAAATAGCTCCCCCTAAATGTATAATCTCCATTTTTTCCTTATTTCACACTTCAACATCACTGTCAAAACTTGTTTCATGCTCAAAGATGAAGTTTTCCTATAATACTAGCATATCCTCTTTTTAAGCCATTTTCCCTAAACCACATTCTCATTAAATTCTTTACATAGTTATCCATGCTCTATAAGCCAATATGAAACATGACATAACTTATTATGACTCCCCATGGTATCATTGCATCCATCTCTAATTGAAAACAAAAAAATTAGGTTCTTACCTTGCTATCAAGGCATGTAATGACTTCAACCACCTTGTCTCATCCCTAAATCAAATTTTTAGTGTAATCATTCTCTTTTCATGATTTTATACTTATTATGATGATATGAAATCTTATAGCAACCAATGAGATTTTAACCAACATTATTATTGTCTAAGTGCTTGAGTTGTATCTATGGATTATGAGCAAGGTAAGGAGCCACATGTTTCACTCGGAATGTTTCGTTCCTTTTAGAAATAGATAAGGTTAGGGGCTAGGAGGAATACCTGTAGAATGTCGAGATGGTGTGCGCGTACCGTAGAGAAAGATCAGGCTGATTGCTGAAGAACTCCTTTTTGTCTTGGAAGGACTACCTGCAAATAAGAACACAAGACCACAGAGATTTTGATTAGACAATAAATGAGGAAACTGCCTTGGGCCCAGGAAATATAAAACTTCCTTTCGAAGGTGGTCAGTTTCCCTGCTAATATGATTTTTAACACAAAAGACTGTAAAATATCAATTAAGTTGCTTCGTTGAACTGGGTAGGGGAAAGGCTGGTTTTCTGGTTTTGATCAGGAACCGATGCCGGTTACTGATAACCGATGCCGGTTACTGATAACCGATACCGGGTGGGTTCTAGGATCTGTAGGTTAGTTCGCTTTATGGGGTAGTTGTGTTGTTTGTAAGGCTGTATATAGGTGGTATTAGGAAATAAGGTGATGAGAGGTAGATGAATGATGGTTAGAGGTAATATGCATGCTGGGTAGTGGATTCAAGGATGGATTTATGAGGACTGTGATTCAAAAGGCATAAGAAATGTTATAACAGAGGACATGCAAGATGTGACTTACTGGTTTTGATGAAGATGCAAGCTGATCTCCTTTGCTGTAAACACTTCTGGTATTTCCACTCGTCTCTGCTCGGTCAAGTGAAGATCTGGACTCTGTTCCTCGCTCCCAATGATCTCTGTTGATTCAAAAATCCTTTCCTTTGATCCAAAATGAAATTTCGATCCTTTGTTTTTGGTTTGGGGAGCCCATTTACAGGGAACCGATGGCGGTTGCGTAACCGACGGCGGTCGAGTAGGAACCGGCATCGGTAAGGAAAAAGTAGGCTATTTTTAGTAAAACAGCCCACCTTCCCTGCTTTTCTCCCGAGAGATTAGTTGCGGGCTTGGTCAAGTGGACTAGAAGGTCGGTTTTAGGTGCGAGAAAGGGGTCTTTAGTCATGGTATGTAGGTGTAGACCAAGTTTTAGGTTTTAATTAGGTTAGTTTAGGATTAGGGCTAGGTCATGATGGGGTGGCAAAATGAGGTGGCAGGTGAGGTGATGGGGATTTATCAATTACAAGGTAATTAATAAATAATTGTGTAAGGTTTAGGTAATGAGGTTAGGTTGCGAAATGGGATGCGGGTCACAAGGGGTCGTAAGACATGAATTTGGTGTCTACATTAGCCCCTTATTGTCATGTAGCTTGTAATTGTAAAGCTGCACGGACAATAATATGAAGTGGTTTTCCATTGTTAAGGGTATAGGTAATTCCCCTCAAATCTATTCACAGATTGAGTGAACGGGAAATCAGGGATAGGGTTGATAAAGGGTACATGTTGTAGTGAGGATGGTAAGGTGGTGGGGGAGGTCCAAGGCAGCAGACGCATGTTGAAATGCAATAGTGTGACTAGGGTACATGATTTGGCGAGCAAACCAGTCAATGTATAGGCAAAGGTCGATAGTTTATCCAAACAAGGGTGATATAATCCTGGTATCCAAGGCATAGGAAGTAACTCCAGGGTATATAACAGGTAAGGTACAGGAACGTTTAGGCATGTTCGGCAGTACCAAATGGTTGATTTGGTTGAGATAAACGTCACGGTCTAGGTCTAGGCAAAGTTGGTCGACAGATCAAGTCAAGGACCCTAATCTATGCTAAAACACAAACAGGTGAGCTCGATTGAACAAAAAACTACAGGATGGATGGATAAAAGTGTAAAACTGTTGATTTTAGGTATGGTATTGAAGTGGTACGGCCATGGGTCGGGCCAGGTTGTTGGGTTGCGGCCTTGGCTCAGGCCGGGGGGGGTTAGGGTGAGGCACTTGGGTCGGGCCAAATGGGTAGGTTGAGGCCTTGGGTTGGGCCAAATGGGTAGAGTTGAGGCCTGGGTCGGGCCAGTATAGGTAGGTTGAGGCCTTGGGTCGGGCCAAATAGGTAGAAGCGAGGCCGTGGGTCGGGGCCACAATAGGTAAGGTTGCGGCCTTGGGTCAGGCCGGATAGGTAGGTTGAGGTAGGGTCGGGCCGGATGGTAAGGTAGCGGCCTTGGGTCGGGCCGGATTAGTTAGTTGAGGCCTTGGGTCGGGGACCGAATGAGGTAGGGTGAGGCCTTGGGTCTGAGGCAAAAAAAAATAGGTAGGTTGAGGCCTTGGGTCGGGCCAAATGGGTAGGGTTGAGGCCTTGGGTCGGGCCGAATAGGTAGGTTGAGGCCTTGGGTCAGGCCAAATGGGTAGGTTGAGGCCTTGGGTCGGGCCAAATGGGTAGGTTGAGGCCTTGGGTCGGGCCTTTGATGGGTAGGTTGAGGCCTTGGGTCGGGCCGGAATAGGTTAGGCCTTGGGTCACAAATGGTGTGAAGGCCGAAGAGTCTAGCCGGATAGGCGACAAATGGGTTCAACAAAGGTGGATATAGGCGAAATGGTCAAATAAGGGCGATTAGTAAATTGGGGGAAAGTTGGGTGAATAAAGACAAAACCGATATCGGTTCTACATGACCGGTATCGGTCATATTGTAACCGATGCCAGTTCATTAGGGCACAAATCTGACCGATATCAGTTCAATGGTGAAAAACCTATAAAAAACAAAAATACGGGCTTGTCATTGTCACTTGAGTTATTTGAAAACCAAATTGATTTGTCTGACGTGGAGAGTTGAGATTGGAGGTTTTATTGAGTGAGGTGGAGCTATTTTGCTAGAGGAGTGAGTTTTTTGCGGGCCCAAGTGAGGAGGAGGCAGCTGTTGATTGGTTGAGGACCCAGAAGAGGACAGAATTGGAGCCATGGCACAGCCAGGAGGAGCAGGAGGAGCTGGACCAGCTGGACCACCACCACCCATCCCACCACGACGACGTGTCTTTCGTTCGGGTAGGTTCGAGAACTCTTTATTCACTGCATTTGAATGGTATTAAGCTAAATTGGGGGTTTGGGTAGGAATTTACATGTTTTAGGAAATAATGAGTAAATGGACGTAATTTGAAAAACGAAGAGGATAGATGGGTAAAATAGGGCAAGGCGGCTGGGTGGGTAGGTTTTTAGGGTGTTTGGGTGGGTAGATAAGTAGAAAAATGCAAAAATGTGGGTGGGGGGGGGGGGCGCGCGGGGGTTCGGCTCCTAGTAAAACACAGCGACCTAGATGTCGGTTGCTAAAAAGCAATGACCGGCATAGGTCACAAAATTTTAGGGGCTGGGTTCTGTGTGGTTGACCGGCGTCGGTCGTGGTCAGTTGGTTGACCGGTACCGGTCCAGGGTTTATTGGGGGTTTGTGTGAAGGTGGGTTTGGTTTGGGTGGGGAACAAAACTTGGTCTGGGGCTGGGTGGGTTCTGGGGTCCGTAGTGTTTGTTTTGTGTGTGTGGGCAGTGGTTTGTTTTTTTGGGTTGGGTGTTTGTTTTGGGTTGTTTTTTTTGGGTAGGTTTGGTTTTGGGTTTTGGGTTGGTTTGTTTTGGGGGTTTGGGTTGGGTTTGGTTTTGGGTTGGGTGGGTTTTGTGTTGGTGTGGATTTGGGTGGGGTGGGTTTGGTTTTGGGTTTGACACCCTGGTGTTTTGTTGTATGTGAGTTTGGGGTTGGGATTGAAATGGGCTTTGAGGGTGGGTTGTATGGGTTTGGAGTGGAGTTCAGTTGTGGGTAGATATGGGTTGTATGGGTTGGGGTTGGGTTGGGTTTTGTGTTGGTTGGGTTGTTTTTTGGGTGGGGTGGGTTTGGTTTTGGGCTGGGTGGGTTTTGGGTGTTGGGTTGAGTTTGGGGTAGATTTTGGGTTTTGGGGGGGTAGGGTTTTGGGTTTTGGGTTGAGTTGTGGGTAGATATGGGATTTGTTTTGGGTTGGGGTTGGGTTTGGTTTTGGTGCATGGTGTGGGTTGTTTTGGGTTGGGTTTGGTGGGTTGGGTGGTTGAAGGTAGGTTGCTAGAGGGGGGTGGTATAGAGTTGGGGTGTGGTTGGGGGATAAAAGGGGGTTTAGAGAGTAAAGTAGATGTTGTGATAAAGAGTAGGTCTAAGGATGTGGGTTAGTTTTGTCAGGCACATCAGCAGTTGACGATGCGGGATAGGATGCCCCCGCTGTTGGTGCGGATGCGGCCACACGTATCTGCGGCTCATTGGGCGATCATGCGCGAGGTGGGACTCGGCGGAGTCCAGCGATACAGAGCTATTGATAGAGATCACAGCCTGATGGTCGCCCTCATTAGAGAGATGGGATCTGGTGACCAATGTGTTCCATCTCCCGACTGGAGAGATGACCATCACATTAGAGGATGTGTATCGCATCCTTCGACTGCCGATCGAGGGTGGAGGCAGTGGTATTCCAGGTAGATTCGGAGATACGGCGATGGATAACATCCTGCAGGTTTTTGGAGATGCAGCCGCGCTACTTACCTATCACAGTGCGAGTATCAGGTATGGTGACATGTACCGTGCGCACCGACACGAGACACAAACTGGCCGTGTTGATGATGATTGGGATCACCTGAAAGTTCACCCTCCTGGACTCAGAGGGAGGCCGTTTTCCACGGGCATTGATGGGGGTGCTACTTGAGATGGTGGAGGAGCATACTTGCTATGCGTGGGCACCAGTGTATCTGGTGCAGCTATACAGAGAGCTCTGGGGTTATCGCCGGATGCGGTGATTTGGTATTTGTTCAACTTTTTTACTTCACTGTTGGGCATATGAGCACATCATATGCATCAGACCAGTAGGGCTGCCCCAGCAGCCAGGGCCACAGGTTATATACAGATACGGCTTTCAGAGGTGGTTGGGAGTCGTGGGGCAGCCACGAGCAGTGCTTGCGGGGAGAGACATTGCCTACTACAGGCATTTATTAGAGGGCCTGACAGTGGTAGATATCTGTATGGAGACCTTACAGAGGTCATCACCCGCACAGAGGAGCCCGCTTACAGTTGCGCTGGATCCAGTACACTTTTTCTGGATAGCAGGATGGAGGCTTTGGGAGAGTACGAGAGGATACCCCTAGAGAGGGTACGCAGGCAGATGGGGCTGAGACAGGATGAGCCACCTCCCTTCCCTCAGTACAGGAGACCAGATAGAGAGATAGGGCCTCCAGAGGGATGATGTAGAGGCCCCACTGCCTGCACCACAGCCCTTGGATCCAGATTGGGTTGCTAAGAGGCCAGTAGATGACACAGTAGATGATGCTGGTTGTACAAGAGCATACATGGTGTGGTGGGCTGGTCAGAGAGCGGCGAGGGTAGCACAGCCCGCACACCCAGACTTAGCAGCTATGATGGCAGAGAGAGATCATCTCAGGGGC
The DNA here is from genome assembly GCA_019776745.2 of Taxus chinensis. Lineage (NCBI taxonomy): Eukaryota > Viridiplantae > Streptophyta > Pinopsida > Cupressales > Taxaceae > Taxus > Taxus chinensis. The sequence continues at coordinate 219,375,353 of CM034156.1, forward strand.
TCCCAAAGGTGCAGCTCTTACAGGGGTCAGCTTGCTGCTGCGCAGGCATAGATAGGGGTCTTACAGGGGCAGCTAGCCCAGGCTCAGGTACAGGCACAGGCAGCACCACCACCAGCAGCACAGCAACAGGTGTAGGTACAGGTAGGCAGTAGTACCAGCAGTACTAGGCACCGGCACCACCACCACCAGCAGCGCAGCCATTCTAGCCCCAGGCACAGGTACAGATACCACCGCTCTTGGTGCTTGCTTCAATCCATAAAGTGCACTTCTTCAGCACCTGTAAACCTTGTACTGGCAGTAGGAGTCCTTTGATTTCATATCTGGTACCGTTACGGTGGCACGGGATAGATACTTCTTCTTCCAGAGCGGAGGCCCGGTACTATCAAGAAAGTTGATTTCACAGTACCGGAGCTGAGAAACCTTCCATTTGTTTTGAGTTGCACACCGAGCTAGATACCATTCTAACAGTAGTCAGAGATCTTGCTAGGGAGGAGCAGCCACATGCTTTCATTGTAATGTACTACAGGTATTCTTGTGCGAGAATCGCCTTAGGGACTAGCTAGGGAGAGGTGCCTTAGGGCATTTTTCAGAGCTGAGGGATCCCTCCATTTGTTTTTATATTTGGTGATATTAAATCCATTTCACACCTATGGATTCTGCGAGCCTTGGGTAAATCAACTAGATCCCATGTTTCATTTTTCTACATATTGATCATCATTTCATTCATGCATTCATTTATTGTATATCGGCCTGCGAGCCGAGTACGGGTTGTACAGTTGGTACTGGCCTGCGAGCTGAGTATATTTTTGATATGAAGGACCGGCCTGCGAGCCGAGTCGAGATTATTGATAGTTATTGCGGCCTGCGTGCCGACTTTGTTGGATTATGAGATCACAGAGGCCCCGATGTAGGGCACAGTGTATATTTGAAAACTTGTATATATATATATAGATGATGTTTTGATCCATATGCAGTGTTGAAAATGTTTTTAAGTATTTCGTCAATGGTTTGTGGTATAGAATATATGATGAGTTTAATTGACATGTTGATATATGGATGATGTGTTATATGATGAAATGTTGCATGTTTTGGGCTGGTTTTATGACATTGTTATATATGTATCTGATGAGTTGGATCCAAATGATGTATAGATAGATAGTTTTTTTGGTTTTTTTTTGGTATCCTTAGTTGATGACTTGTTTGTTTTTGTAAAATAGATGATGTTAATGAAATTGTAATGATATGTGTGGTGGATGGGCATATATGGATAATGGTGATGAGATGCAGGAAAAGAGGTGGGCGCGACAAAAATTAGGTAAAAAACAAAGAAAAGAACCATGTTTCAAAAAGGCAGGTGTATAACCGATATCGGTTAGATAACCAACGTCGATAGATAGTAGACCGATATCGGTTACATAACCGATACCGGTTATTTAGGTATGAGCTTTTCTAAAAATAAAAAAGCTAGGGTGGTAACTTAAGTTCTAATTTTGAGAGCCATGCAAGAAGTTAAATACGCGAACGCGACGCTTTTTGACGACTGAGATATGTAATTGCATGAGAGATTTGAGTGATTAGGAGTAAAGAGACAGGGAAAGTGATTGTGATCTGAGATTCAGAAGATAGAAAGGTAGGTTTGAAAAAGGTGGTGATAATGGCAGGACGAGGAGAAACATCCAGCAGGCAGGGACAAGAGGGAAGACAAGGGCCACCTCAAGCTACTGCAACCCAAGAGGTAACGTTTTGTTTGTAATTTGACTACTGCATGTTTTGGGAATAAGCTGAGGGAGAGTAAGTGGGTAGATATGAGAAAGAAAAGATGATAACAAGGGTTATAAATGAGGTGAGTGTTACGTGGTAGGTAATCAAGGGTTTTGGGTATGTCTGTGTATACAGAGAGGAATAAACGAGCAATTTATTGTCATAGGTGGTTGTTTAGGCAAGGTGTATGAAAGTAACAGTGACCGATATCGGTTAGGGATAACCGGTATCGGTTACTCAACTGGTACCGGTTAGCTGTAAATGATACTGGTTTCTGTAGGAATTTCCAGAATTTGAGAAAAAACCCGGGGGGATTTGAGGAATTGAATGGTTGTTTGTTATTTGGATGTATGCAGGCAGAGGTAGGGTTGAGGATGAATGATAGTGTACCAGCGTTGTTGTCATGAATCCGAGCGGATGTAACGCCAGCTGAATGGACATTGATAAATCGTTTGGGGTTAAGTGGAATCCGCTATTATTCACGAATCACACGTAACCATGCTATGTTACAGGAGTTGATTGAGAGATGGAATCCTTAGAAAAATACCTTCTATCTGCCAACAGGGGAAATGACAGTAACATTGGAAGATGTGTTCCGTATTTTGAGACTCCCAATTACAGGAAAACCAGTATATCAGGAATTACCTAGCGCGGCATGGGGAGCGATAACATCAGTATTTGGTCCATACGCACGAGATTTAACACAGTGAGGTTTGTCATTTACGTATGGGATAATGTATGCAGCACATCCTGAGGAGATAAGGTTAGCAGTAATATTAATGATAGCGGTAGGGTATTATGCATTACCGAGGGTAGAAGGGGGAATATTTCCAAAGGCATTGATGTGTGTTATTTGGGAGATGATAGAAAGGAACGTGATGTTTGCATGGGCACCTACATATTTGGCAGAGCTATACAGGGGTTTATGGGCTTGTAGGCGAAATCACAGAACGACACTGGATTGTTCATACTTATTACACTGTTGGGCCTATGAGCACATTGTTTGTGTGCGACCACTAGGCCGACCCATCCAGTCAGGAGAGATCGGAGTACAAAGGTTGGGATTTAGACGATGGGTCCAAACAGAACAAGAGGCAAGATCCCAGGCTGTGACGGGTGACATTGAGTATTATAGGCAGGTATGGGAGAGGGTGACGATTGCGGATATCTGTTGGTGGCCTTACGGGAACTATATGGTAATAGAGAATATAGCTGAGGAGTTGAGGGGTGTAGAGTGATTGAGGTGGATCGCAGGGCACAGGCCAGGTGAGTATGAGAGGATTCCTCTAGATCGCGTGTGGCGACAATTTGGATTTGTGTAGGATATACCCTAGGCTTATAGACCCTATATGAGGATCGATGTAGAGGCAGTATTCTCACCTCCCCAGCCAACACCTCCAAAAGGGCCTGAAGAGGTAGCAGCCGATCGCAGGGTAATGGATGCAGGAACGACAGAGGCCTATAGATTATGGTGGGTAGAAGAACTGTGAGGTGTACGTGATCATCCTGACATAGTGGTGATTACAGCAGAGAGGGATCGTCTGCAGCGTTTGGTTTAGCAGCTCCAAACGCAGGTGAATGAGACAAGAGGATTGTTAGTGGTTGCGGAGTCACGGGTGAAGAGACTAGAGGCTGGAGTCCTCCATGCGAGAGGGCGTATTCATATGTTACAGGAGAGATTGGCAGATCAGTGGGCGGTACCAATAGCCGTGGTACCTTTGAGGACAGAGAGGTCTGGCGAGAGGGGTCGACGATCACGATCATCACCTAGTTCGGGATGAGGCGTGAGGGTCTAAATAAATGTTAGCAAGGTATAATAATAAATAAGAGTACCGACCTGCGTGTCGATGATAGAAAAGATGTATTTGTTTAACATCGAAATAAAACGAGATATGTATGTTGATTTGAGTTATAATAATAAGAATGTTTTCATTTTGACTTTCGGGTGTTTTGAAAAAGGATAAAGAGGAATGTGATTAAATAGAAATACACAAAAATATTTATATTTACCACACATGATAGGTTATGGTAGGGGATGGTCGAGCTAACCTTTTGAGACCCCATGTCTCCGAAGTGCTACCTACAAAGCCCTTTGCAAAAAGCAAGGAGGGGCCTCAGACCGATGTAGTTCTCCCTTAGGATCAGGGAGAGGCAAATTCAGGCAATTTGGTACGGTTTAGGCAATTGGTTGGTTGGTAAGAATATTGATATTAATATTGGTAAGGTAAGGTTGTTGGTGTCGGTAATGAATTGGTGAGGTTTGTAAAAGGTATAAGAGAAGCAAAAGTTAGCCTACCCAAGTGGGAGGGAACCATGTCCTGCTTAAGATCAACACACAATCCTAGATGTGAGGCAAAAAGGAAAGATTGCTTCATAGGTGAAAAGAGCAAAACGAACCACACAACATAGAATGAACGTGAAGCCCTAGGTACCGGTGCATAGACGAGAAGTCAATAGGTGAACAAAGTTGTATGATCACATCCTATCAGGTGTACGTCACGTCCCTTGAGTTAAAACAATTGGTATGGTGAGGTGAGGTGAATGGTATAGTTGAGGTATGGAAAACTTATTACAAAGTGAGTGTTCTGACGAAAGAGAACCTACCCTAAATAGACAAGTCCATGACCCAAAAATTTCTTTTGAATGAGGCTTTTATTTGACTGAATATAGACTGATCAATGCAGGAAGTCTACAAGGGATATTGATTGTACTATTCTTGAGGTCTTCACAAAGCTGATCAATGTGAGAAGCTTCTGATAAAGGCTGACTGTGTATAGCTGTCCTTCGAGGGAGCGGTCTATTTAGAGTAGCAGATATGATTTTAATGCATAGCTGTCCTTTAGGGGAGCAGTCTATATATAATAGCAGCAATAATTTGGCATATAGCTGTCCTTCGAGGGAGCAGTCTATATATAAGGTAGGTAGCTAGATGTCCTTTTGACGTGCAATATCTAGTTTTTGTCGGAAGTTTGACTCAAGAAAATCCCATAAGAATACGGCTTATTTTAAATACTTTGAAGTCATGGACTAGACTAAAAAGGGAAGGCATTGCTGAGGTGAAGTGAGAATCAAACTATGTGAGCTTGATTTTTATTATGATGTGTAGGAAACAAAGTGTATGTGGTGGTATGTGAGCTCAAGGGACGAGCGGCAGGTAGATAAGAAGTGATATAACACTAAATTCAACAGTAGAATGGTCGAAGATGCAAGGCATTAAGGGGTTCAGGCTCAGGCTTACCATTAAGTGAAGCTAAATGATAAGTGCCTGATCCATAGGTGTGAGTGATTATGTAAGGCCCAATCCAATTGGGAGCAAATTTTCCACGTTTGCTCTTTTCTAGTTTAGTGACATGTTGATTCTCTTTGAGGACAAGATCACCAACCTTAAAGGTACGCTCATGAAGTCACTTATCATAAGCACGTTTGATGCATTTTTGATAGATTTGAAGGTGATCAAGAGCTGTAAGACGACGTTCGTCAAGGAGCTCTAATTGGGCTAACCGCTCTTGGCGGAAATCATCATTGGTGAGAATATCCTGAAGAGATATTCTAAGGGAGGGTATTTGTATTTCGAGAGGCAAAACAGCCTCGGTACCGTATACCAAAGAAAAAGGTGTGGCATTAGTAGAGGTACGAATGCTAGTACAATAAGCCCAAAGGGCAAAGGGAATGTGATCGTGCCAATTTCTTCCGGATTCATTGACAACTTTCATGAGGATTTTGGTTAGGGTTTTATTAGAAGATTCAGCCTGACCATTGGCCTGCGGATAGTAAGGCGATGAGAAACTAAGTTTGATACCAAAGTTGTCACAAAGGTCTTGTAACAACTTGTTTTTAAAAGATTTACCATTATCTGTTATTCGGCGATGAGGAATACCAAAACGACAGATAATGTGATGGTTAATGAATTCGACAATTTTTTCCTTTTTGATCGAAACGAGTGGAATGGCCTCCACCCATTTTGTGTAATATTCGGTGGCTGTGATTATCCATCGGTGACATTGTGAAGAGGACAGGTGAATCTCACCAATAAGGTCTAAACCCCATTGTGAGAAAGGCCAAAGATCTCGTGCGACCTGCAGCGGATGGCTAGGAGTATGTTGAAGGTTAGCATGTTGTTGACACATAACACAACACTTAACATATTCGTAGCAGTCGTTATTGAGAGTAGGCCAATAATAACCTAGGCGAAGGATTCATTTAGCCACGGCAAGGCCACTAAAATGTCCACCACAAATCCCATCATGGACTTGTTGGATGGTACAGGTGACCTCCGCGCCGGTTAGACAGCGAAGGAGGATGCCATCAAAGCCACGTTTATAGAGGAGTCCCCCATGACAACACAACGCGAAACACTTTTAAGAAAAGCACGTTTGCCATTACTAGTAAGGTCAGGTGGGAGAACAGAGATTGTAAGGTAGTCGTGAAATTGGTGGTACCAGGTATCCTGCAAATTAGTAGACACAGTATTTATCATACAAACTACCGGGGTTGAATAGGATGTGGCAAAAAGTTGTTGGAACACGACGAATAATTCAGAGTCAGTTGGTGCGGCGGGAATTTGCGAGGCTAAGCAAGCCATAGTATCCACAAATTTGTTAGTGGAGCGGGGAATGGTTTGGATAGAATAGTGAGTAAATAAGGCTAGAAGTGAATCCACGTAGTGTTTGTATTTTTGAAGTTCCTCATTCTTACATTGGTAGACGCCCATAACTCGATTGACTACAAATTGAGAGTCGCCAAAGATATTGATAGATTTGATGCCTAAGTGTAACGCAACTTGGAGACCCAGAATAAGGGCCTCGTATTCCGTTGTATTATTAGTGTAGGGGAAATCAAGCAGGAATGAAAGAGGCATAGGTTCAGCGTCGAGAGGAATGAGAACAACGCTGGCTCCTCCACCACACTGGCATTTAGATCCATCGAAGAAGAGGGTCATTTGATACGACTCTTCCCCGAGTGAAAGAGTGGCGATGAGTTCGTCGGAGAATGTAAAATTGGTAAATTGTTCCCCAGGTAAAGGGGCCTCCGCAAGTTGGTCTGCAAGAGTTTGTCCTTTGATTGACTTCTGTAGTACAAATTCAAGGTCGAGGTCAGCGAGGAGCATAAGCCATCGAGTGATGCGTTGGTTTAGATGTGGTTTGGCGTACATATAGTGAATGGGGTCCGTGTTGGTGATGACAAAAGTTTTGTGATTCAGGAGGTAATGTCGGAGTTTGGTGGCTACGAATGATAGGGCTAGGCACAATTTTTCTAGATGTGTATACCTAGTCTCGTAATCCACGAGGGTACGACTTATATAATAAACGGATTGTTCTCAATTTTTAGAGTCACGATGTGCAAGCATGGCCCCTATAGCGTGGTCAGTGGCGGAAAGGTAAAGGTAGAAAGGGCGGTCGTCTTGAGGTGGGATAAGCACGGGTGGCTACAAGAGATAAGTTTTGAGAGCTTCAAAGGCTTGGTGGCACTCTTCACTCCATTGAAACTCAATGTCCTTTTTAAGGAGGTGATGGAAAGGTTGACATCGATCCTAGAGTTGGGAGATGAAACGTCGGATAGATTGTAACTTAACTTGTAAGCTATGCAATTGTTTGAGATTAGTAGGTGGGGGCATTTCTATGATAGCTTTGACTTTAGATGGATTGACCTCAATGCCATGCAAAGAGACGATAAAACCAAGAAGCTTTCCCAAAAGGACACCAAAGACACATTTCTTTGGTTGAAGACGGACAAAATATTGTAACAGGCGATCAAAAATAATGGTTAAAACATTGAGATGTTCACTGCAATGTTTAGACTTGCCAAGAAGATCGTCGACGTAATCTTCAAGGATAGTGTGCATAATGTCATGAAAAATATAGGTCATAGCCCACTGATAGGTCGCACCAGCATTCTTAAGGCCAAATGGCATTACACGGTAACAGAAGGTTCCCCAAGGAGTTATGAAGGCAGTTTTGTGTTGATCGGCAGGGGCAACCAAAATTTGGTTGTATCCTGAAAAGCTATCCATGAGAGAAAGCATTTCATGTCCCGCAGTGAGATCAACAAGTTGATCAATACTTGGGAGGGGGAAGTCATCCTTAGGGCAAGCGAGGTTAAGATCCTAGAAATCCGTGCATATCTGAAGTCCCCCCGTCGCTTTAGTGATAGGTACGATGTTAGAAATCCATTGAGGATAGTCAATAGGCAAGATGAAGGAAACAGAAAGAAGTCGTTGAAGCTCTTCTTTGACCAAGAGGGCAATGCGTGGATGTATTTTTCTTAGTTTTTGTTTGATTGGTTTGGAATCGGGGTTTAGAGTGATGTTATGGACGGCAATGGTAGGATCAATTCCTAGCATGTCAGCGTAGGACCAAGCGAAAGCTTGGTTGCGAGCATGGAGGAAAGTAGTAAAGGTGACTTGTTCTGATGCGTTAAGGGATTGTCCAATATTCACAATGTGAGGATCCTCCTCCGTGTGGATGTTGATTTCTATAGTAGATTCATTCAGCATGGTTTGGGTTTCCGATGGTAAGGCTCGTTGAATATAAGAGTCATCCGCGCCAAGGTAAGTGAGGATGGAGTCATCATCCTGACACTCAACAACATTAATCAAAGGCGAATCCTCTTCGATCATGTTTGGATATAGAAGGGGAAGAGAAGATGGGTCCTCATTATCGCATTGATAACTGAGAGGACCTATGAAGATAGCATTTATGAAAAAAAAAAGTTAGGAGGGATAGATTCAGGGTCTATAGATTCTGTGGGTGATGATGGCAAAGTGGGTGATGATGGTTTGGTAGGGGTGACGTCATCGTCTTCTAGAAGACAACTGACGCGAGGTTCTGTCGATGTAAGTGTTTCTGGAAATCCGAGACCACTACGATCATTATGTTTGCGTGTGGTGATGGGGATGAGCGTATGTCGGCCTTGTTCATAAAAACCAAAACCAAAGCCTTTCCAAGCACAGCGAGTCAAGAAGGTGAGGGTGAAGCGATGATTTGTCAGGTATTGAAAATCAGATTGGAAGGGAACCACACCAAGAGGAGGTTCAGGGGTAATGGAGGATGCGTCAACACCCCCATACATTAGGTTGGTGCGGCAATGGGGTGGTCCGTAAGAGATTACCTCCCCCACGCGATGGTCATAGGTGGGATGTGCATGTAACTGTCCGTACTCTTGTGGAGTATGGAAAGAACTAACGTTATATAGGCGGTACTCCCCCAGCGTAAGGCGTTGAAATACATCTACTAAGGGGTCGGAGGTTGGGATGTTAGCTGCGGGAAGGGAAGTGGTTTTTGCGATGGTGGTTTCATCAGTTGAAGGCGTAGGTGTGGTTGAGGTGGATGGTTGAGGTACATTTGAAGAGGATGGTTGGGTTGAATGTATGGGTGTCTTGATTGGTATAAGCACATCGTTAGGGCGGTATAACATATTGCAGGTTTTAAAGGGGGGAGGATCAGCTTTTACGGTGTAGGACTTCCCCTCGTACTCAAATTTTATGCATCTATGTAATGTTGAGGGAACGCATCCCATGGCCCGGATCCAAGGATGACCCAGCAATATATTATATTGGAACTCTCCCTCAAGGACATAGAAGAGTTTGGGTAAAGTACGTGGTCCTACCCGAATGTTGAGGATCACGGTGCCTAAGGTAGAGGTAATAGCGTCATTGAATGACCGCAACATGATGGGGTTGGCACACATGTAGCTAGAAGGGATATTCATTTGTTGAAAAGCTTTTGAAGAGATGATGTTTAGGCTAGCACCCCCGTCAATCATAACACGACGTACACGAATGTCCCGGACGTAAGCTGAGATGAACAGGGCAGGGTCAGGATCTTCTGTACCAAAATCGACAATTTCATCTTCAGAGAAACTGACTGCAACAGCTTGTGGTACAGAGACAGAAGTGGTTGGGGCGATGGGTTGTTTGGTGAGAGAGGCAATGTGATTAGGTGTTAGAATGGAGGCAACGGGCAGGGTTTCATTAGGTAAGACCTCGATCCCCTGAAGAATTTCAACGAGAGCTTGTCGATGAGATTCAAAAGTCTGAATGAGATCATATAGTGTCATTTTTACGGGTGATTGGTGAAGCTGTTTAATCATGGCTTGATGGGCGGCTCCATTAGAGATGGGGTAAGCAGGTCCACAAATAACCACTTTGGGTGGTGGTGCAATCGGGATGTTGGACGGAGAAGGAGAGGACACAGATGTGCCTTCTTTCGCTTTCTCATTGTTTTTCTGCGCTCGAGTAGCAACACTAATCATATTAATCTCGTAGACCGGAGATGAAGAAGATGATTGGGATAACTCATGGTCTTCAAGAGGTGGGGTTGTAATAATGATAGATCTTGGTGAGGCGGGGACAGATGGTATAGGAGAGGGAATGGAAACTAAAGGTCTCTCCCTTCGTAAGTTGTCTTTCTTAACCTTTCTATCTGGGAGAGGTGACTGACGAAGGATGGTTTTTAAAGCTTTGCATCCCTCCACATCATGTCCTAGTGTGCGGTGATAAGCGCAGATCTTAGACTCATCATAACCTATAGGTCGAGGTTTAGACGGGTCATAAGGTCTAAGTGGGGGTAGGGAAATGGTCGCATTCTCTACTAACATAGCAAGGATTTTGGCGTAAGATCCTTTGAGTGGGTCAAAATCAGAAGAGGATGAGGGTATTGATTGCGTGGGTTTTGGTAATGTTTGGGCGTGGTTAGTTCGTATGGGTGGTGGTTTAACTGAGGGGTGTTGATACGTGTTTTTCACTAAACGTGGTTTCTTTGGCGCAGAAGCTATATTGGATGATGAGGCCACAGATGGTGTGGTATCAGAAAACAACCACGGGAAAATAGGAGTGACCGAAAACAAATCTTTTGATGATGGAATTTGTTTAGGTTTGATAGGTGGACAGGATACGCGGAGTGATAATGTTGATATACCCTTTGATCCCTGTATGGGTGCAGAAGGCATAGATCATTTTGAAGAAAACGCAGGAGGTATGATATATTGGTGCAAGGTGGAAGGATGAGGTCCCAATATGGAAGGTAGGTATGACGATGATGGTTTTGATTGTGATAGAGGCACGGGTTGAGTGTATCTCCTAAGTGGTGGGGCGGCTTTATTCTTGGACAAATCTAGTCTCTTAGGTGGGTGTGTTAAACTGGGTATGGGTAAGGTCCCAAGTGTAGGGGAAGATTTGGCTAGGTTAATAGAAGTGGACGGGGCATTTTGTAGAGGTGAGGGGGGTGAAGGTGAGAACATGGGCATTTTAAGCTTCTGTAAGCACTTCGGGTATATGGTGGAGGCCTCAGGATCGGTCATTTGCATTTGAGTAGAATAAGGGGTACTCAAACATTCCCATAGGATTCGTCTATCTTCTGTGGAATGACAATCCTCCCGTGTGAATATGAACTTTTGTATGGAAGAAAGACGGGTTGTGATTCCAGTCCACTATGGGTGTGATACAGGGGGTAGATGAGGCACTGTATCAATAGATGTTAAGAGGTCGACTGGTCGTTGAGAAGATTTAGGTGATAAAGGACTAATAGGTAGGAGGGCGTGTTTGAAAGGATCTGTCATGGTTAAAGAATTTGGTGATGTTGGTGCAAGAGATTTCTCATCTAAGGGTGTCAAAAGGAGTGGCGTAGCTCCCTCTTGCATAGCAAGAGCGGTAGAAGGAGACGTTTGGGAAATAGATAAATTAGATAACATCCGCTCATAGTCTTGCAAGGATGTGGTATAAGAAGGCTCATCGATGGGAAGAGAAGTCTGGCCAGTTAACTCCTTTATGGGGAAAGGAATGATTTCGCTTTGGCTTGATGGTGGTAAAGGAGGTTCGGGCTCCTGTGTTAGTGAAGAGGCTTGATTCAAAATTTTCTTGATAGAGGCTTTTGGCTGGGTATCGAAGACTGCATGGATCTCATGAACACTCTCCTCGGCTAAGATATCTTGATTTAGATTACTGTTAGAAGAATGATTCGGGAATGGTTTGTTGAATATTTTCAAATTTTGGTTGGCAGGGGCATTAGGATTATCGAGGGTTATATCCCCTGCGTCAACCATTTCCTGCACTATGTTTTTCAACATCTTGCAGTTTTCATGACTATGTCCTTTTACACAGTCAAAATTACAGAAGTCATTTTCTTTGTACCAGGAAGGTATCGCGCGGGTGGAGTCAAACCCAAAGTGAGGTTTAACAGGAGGCAAAGTGATAGCTCCGGCTTTGAGCAATTTTTCCAAAATGACGCCATATGTTTCTCCCAAGGGAGTGTAGTTGATGGATTCTACTTTATACTTATAAGTGGTTTTTGGTGGGGTATTAGACGGTGGTTGGGATTTAACCATCACCACGTGGACAGCTCCTTTTGATTTAGAAGAAGTGGACGCGTGAGGAGTGGTGGTATTTGGTTTATTGGTAGAATCAGGAGTTCAGAAATTGGGGTTTTTGTTACGCAACCGCAACTTCTCTTCCTCTAAGGCTCGAATCTCTAGTTTTTGAGCCATAGTAAAGGCTTCATCGAATGTACAGAAAGTTTGAATTTGGAGGGTAGGGGAGATGTGCTTAGCACAGGCCCGCGTAAACAGTTCGATAAGTTCGGTTTGAGGCAAGGCATACGTAAGTTGGTTGATAAGGCCCCGCCATCCTGCAACAAAATCTGCGATAGATTCGTCTTCAAATTTTCGGATGGCATAGAGGTCGGTGATAGATACTTTCTTGGCAATGTTGATGGAGAAATGATCCAAGAAAGATTGGGCTAGTTGGTTAAAAGAGAAGATTGAATGCTGGGTTAAAGCACTGTACCACTCCAAGGCAGGTCCTGATAAGGACACGGGAAAGGTGTGGAGTAACAAGGCATCATCATGGGTAATCAAATAACAAGCATGTCTAAATGATCGCAAATGTTGTTGAGGATCCTCTTTACTATTAAAACGAGTAAATTTCGGCAACTCCCATTGAGGAGGATATGAATGAAGGGGGACAGAAGGGTGAATGGGCTCCCGACAAACTTGCTCATATGTCAAGGCGCTACAACTTCCTAAAACAGAAGCCTCCAGGTTTTTTCATTTTGTCCATCATTTGTTTAATTAGATCAGTAGTTGGATGAGATGATGGTGCGGTTGTGGTAAACGGAGGCAAATTGGACCAAGGACCACCGCTAGACACTGGAGGGGTTAAGTGTTGATAAGGTGTGGAGGGTGAATATGTTGAGGTAACTGAATAGGGATGTCCCATATAGGATGTTGAGGTCACTGGATACGTGTATGGGAATGAAAAGGTAGGCGGAGCTTGAGAAGGAAAGCTCGTGTGGATAGGTGGCAGAGAGCAAGTCGTGAACGGAGCAGTCTACACGAGAGATGAGGTAGGGGCAGTCGGCGGTAATGATATGTGGGGTCTGAGATTAACCAAAGGAAAGCTAATCTGAGCCGTATGAACCTCTGAAGCCGTCGGATTGGGGGACGGGGCTAGAGATGTAGGAAGCAAGGCAGTGTTATCAGGCGGAGTGAGAGCTAAATGAGCAGCTATACTAATAGGCATACCCACAAGGAGCTGACCATCAAGTGTACGGTCAGGGGTATGAGACAAATAGTATTGTACAACGCTATAATTAGCATCCAGAAACTTGGCAAAGTCCTTATCTCCCACAGGAATTTTAGGAACCTCGTTGGTATCAGTAGGATTCCCCACAAAATGTGAAGGGGGTGATTCAGGCAAAGAAACAGAGCAAGCATGTGAAACCATGGCGGCGGCTTGCTTTCGAGTGATAACAACCATGGACAGGAGTTCACAGTAGGGTTTCAATCTGTCAGGAATAGAAACAAACTCAGACTGGTAAAATTGGTAGGTTGCTAGTTTGTCAGGAATTGGAAAAGATAGTAACCAATATCGGTCTAGTAACCGATGTCGGTTATACTATAGCCGACGTCGGTGAGCTAACCGATGTTGGTGTAAGAAGTCTGGGCTAACAAGATATAAAAAGGCTGCTAATTTGATTTTTAACAACGTTTAGTATACTTGTCCAATTATTGATCACAGAAGATAGAGTATGAGAAAGAAAACAGAACTAAAAACAAGCAAGATGCACACGCAAATCCAAAGATTAACCTTAGGGTTCATTTTAATTATCGTGGGCTTATGCCTTTAGACGTAGAATGATGTCAGAATCCTAAACAAGAGACTTAGGGGAAATGTCAAGTTGTTTTGGCTTATAAGGTTACCTCAATCGGGCGGAGGAATACCGCGGAAAAAGGGGGGATGTTTGAGCTGTTGTGTTAATTGTGAAGTGATTCGGTATGTGTTGTGCAGTGAACGTAAGATTAATTTCCTGTCAATACCATGGATATCACCCCCATGTGTACGACCTGTTACTTAATCTATGTTCACTAGAATTGAAAACAACAAGCAGTAATGTAATGCACGTGTTTTAAACCCAAATCGAAAATTATGTTCGATGAAGCAAGAGAGATGACTTTCACTAATGCGAAACTAGGAAAGCCAGACAAATTCTTTACGAAATATATAACAAAAACAGCAACAGCAAGTATGCTTCCTAAAATGAAAATAAGCAAGAGAAACAGAAACCCAAAATGTTTCACTCGGAATGTTTCGTTCCTTTTAGAAACAGATAAGGTTAGGGGCTAGGAGGAATACCTATAGAATGTTGAGATGGTGTGCACGTACCGTAGAGAAAGATCAGGCTAATTGCGAAGAACTCATTTTTGTCTTGGAAGGACTACCTGCAAATAAGAACACAAGACCACAAGATTTTGATTAGACAATAAATGAGGAAACTGCCTTGGGCCTAGGAAATATAAAACTTCTTTTCAAAGGTGGTCAGTTTCCCTGCTAATATGAATTAACACAAAAGACTGTAAAATATCAATTAAGTTGCTTTGTTGAACTGGGTAGGGGAAAGGCTAGTTTTCTGGTTTTGATCAGAGGAACCGATGCCGGTTACTGATAACCGATGCCGGTTACTGATAACCGATACCGGTGGGTTCTAGGATATGTAGGTTGGTCGCTTTATGGGGTAGTTGTGTTTTTTGTAAGGTTGTATATAGGTGGTATTAGGAAATAAGGTGATGAGAGGTAGATGAATGATAGTTAGAGGTAATATGCATGCTGGGTAGTGGATTCAGGGATGGATTTATGAGGACTGTAATTCAAAAGGCATAAGAAATGTTATAATAGAGGACATGCAAGATGTGACTTACTGGTTTTGATGAAGATGCAAGCTAATCTCCTTTGCTGTAAACACTTCTGGTATTTCCACTCGTCTCTGCTTGGTCAAGTGAAGATCTGGACTCTGTTCCTCGCTCCCAATGATCTCTGTTGATTCAAAAATCCTTTCCTTTGATCCAAAAATCAAATTTCCCTCCCTTGTTTTTGGTTTGGGGAGCCCATTTATAGGGAACCGATGGCGGTTGCGTAACCGACGACGGTCGAGTAGGAACCGGCATCGGTAAGGAAAAAGTAGGCTATTTTTAGTAAAACAGCCCACCTTCCCTACTTTTCTCCCGAGAGATTAGTTACGGGCTTGGTCAAGTGACTAGAAGGTCGGTTTTAGGTGCGAGAAAGGGGTCCTTAGTCATGGGTGTAGGTGTAGACCAAGTTTTAGGTTTTAATTAGGTTATTTTAGGATTAGGGCTAGGTCATGATGAGGTGGCAAAATGAGGTGGCAGGTGAGGTGATGGGGATTTATCAATTACAAGGTAATTAATAAAAAATTGTGTAAGGTTTAGGTAATGAGGTTAGGTTGCGAAATGGGATGCGGGTCACAAGGGGTCGTAAGACACGAATTTGGTGTCTACACTCCCCTTGACATTAAAATCTCCTATAGACCTGATCAAGGAGGAAAAATGGCCTTCCCCTATTTTGGAAGATTCTTACAAACTTGTAGCACCAAGTTTTACTTCTTGACACATTGATTGAGAAAATTCTACAATTACCACTTCTTTCACCGAGTTTCCACTACCAAAGCTTCTTGATTACTACAACAAAACTTGTCTTGAAGTGAACATATTCCTTATAGATATTCATGATCTTCTTCATACATGGAATCATGACTTGAGATGATTTTATACTTGTAGCTTCTCATTTTACAACTATGATACATGCTTCAACCTCATTGTATTTATACTGCAACAAGAAATTCAAGCATAGGATATGACAGTACACCTCAGTATCTATCATCAATGTTATCTTGCTCTTCATGTTAGGGAATTAATTATTAGTGCTGACATTGTTTATGTTGTTAAGATATTTACCTCATGATAAATACAATTCATTTTTATAATTAGTTAGATTGTTATTCATACAGATTTTTATAAAAAACAAAATATATATATGAATGATATTTGTTTGGATGACTTCCTATTGTTTAAGAAGTATTTTTCTTATTTTAATGGCTATATATATTATCTAAATGCATTGTCTGTGAATATACAAAGAAATACTATAATTATTACTATGTTCAAATCTGTTGTAGCTTTGTTATCTAGTTTCAGAGTGATCTAATATAGCCTTATGATGGAGAAGTAAGAGGAAAGAGGGATAGTTTCCAACATATATTTTTTCCCTGAATTTATGATTTTTTTAATAGTTAAGTTTTTATAAGTCTGCATATGACACAATATTTCATTATTACAGGATTTTGAGTATAGTGAATGTAATGTGCCAAGTAATATATATAACACCGATCTGAAGACTGAGACATAGGTGCAAAGAAAATCCCTTTATGATTTGAGAAGAGAGAAAGAGAGAGAGGAATATGTCAAAGTTAATAAGAAAATATTGAATTTGAATATCAGAAATTTTCTCTCACATTTGGCATAATATTGCATTGGATTCGAGCACTAATTTCCATTTTCAGATTTAACTTGGTTGAGTGATGAATTAAGGCTCCCTTTAGGTGGATCTAATCTCCGCAGATCAAATAATTCCATTATCGACTTCAAAAACAAGTCTCACCAAATAATCATCCTCCTCACAACAAATTGGACTCTTGGATTGGCAAGTTTCTCGGCTCATTTTATTCCTCCACACACTTGCATCTTATTCTATACTGATGTGGCACATGTAAATCAAAAGTGAAAGAGATCTTCTTATATGTGAGTGTCAAGCCTTTGTCAAGCATGCACTTGACAACTAGTTATTGTGTATTAGAATGGTTTCCACAACAATGATGAAAGAAACATAAAGATCACATAGGTTTTGAAGATCTAGATTACATTGATTTGAATTAGAATTCTATGTGTCCTATTATGTGGTGGCCTTCCTAGCGTTTCTTGATTCTATAATTCTATCATCTAATCGATGCACACAATTTCATTACTGTGAACATGTGATATAAATAAAACATTTGGAGATGTCAAAATGTCCAAACGAAAAATTTCAATCAATCTCTTGCGTCTACATTCTTTTCCACTGACACAATTTTACCTTCTATTTTATTCTCACCACAACTATCATTGTCATTTCTAGGTGAGTGTAAATGTATTGAAGTTGTAAGTTTTTTTTTTCGTATAAGTTCATTGTTTTAATTTTTAAGTTTATTTAATATCCTATGTTTCTTTATAGGGTCAATATGTTATTCAAAAATTTGATAAGTCATCTAATTATTTGAATAGTCCTTATGTTGAGTCATTACAAATTAATCTATCATTGTTAGTATTGTGCATCATTATTGTATTTTTATTAAAAAGGAGTTTATATGTATGATTATAAATTTGTTTTTCATTATGTCTTAT
Organism: Taxus chinensis; assembly: GCA_019776745.2. NCBI lineage: Eukaryota > Viridiplantae > Streptophyta > Pinopsida > Cupressales > Taxaceae > Taxus > Taxus chinensis. The sequence goes on from CM034156.1 coordinate 219,392,837, forward strand.
TGTTATTATAATTGTATAGTCAAAGTCCATTTTTTAAAAATTCCGAATTATGTTGAGTCTAATATCATCAAAGGAAAATTCGTATCAATGTGATTTTCAAAATAATTACATCGCCAAAATCTATTATCATTTTTTTCTTTTTTTATGTAATCAAAAGAGTTAAAATTCTTAAATTCATTTTGTCAAGAGTTATCAAGTATTGTCATTTTGAGAGTCGTACTCATAAATTTGTAAAAAATAATTAAACAAATCCCCACTTTTCAATAATTGGATGCATTTTTTCTTGTACATGATGTCCATCTTGTGGGTATAAATTATACAATGCGCATAAAATTCAAATCCATCCAAGCTAGTAGCATGTAACTAGAGGATGCAGGCATCGAAGGATAGATGTCGCTCAACAACCTCTCATCAGTCACCAATGACGGAGCCACACCAAGCTATGGTGATAGTGTGTGTGTGAGTTTGCTTTCATTTTAGAGTTGTAATTTGTTTCAGTTGTGTGCAGTATGATTTCAAAGTTCATGTTTTGTGTTCAATAAGTAGAAATTTCACATTGAGGGGGAGAAGATGATCTCAATGTTCCATTTCTACCTCCTTTTTCAAGTTTTTATTTTGTAATAAGTGTTTCCTACATAATTCCCTAAAGGAAAACCATAGTGGATGGACAAAATTGAAAAGGAAAAGAAGCATCATGATATTTTGGTTGTTGGTTGTCCTGTAAAACCATCCTTTGTTGAGGTTGTTGGTGTCCTATAAAACCATTCTTGTTGAGGTTTTTGTTTGTCCTATAAAACCATCCTTTTTGAGGTTGTTGGTTGTCCTGTAAAACCATCCTTGAAGGTTGTTGGCTCTCCTGTAAAACCATCCAAATCATGAGCATGCACAGGCGGAAAGCTGTGAAGGAAGTGTGATTGTTTGTATCCCATATTCGCACTAAGGGGTGAAATGTTAGGGAATTAATTATCAGTTCTCACATTATTTATGTTGTTAAGATATTTATGTAAATACAATTCATTGTTTGTATTTAGTTAGATTATTAGTCATAAATATTGTTATAACAACCAATATGCACATGTTATTTGTTTGGATGAATTCCTATTTTTTATGAAGTAGTTTTCCTATTATAATGGATATATATTAGCTAAATTCATTCTTTGTGAATATACAAAGAAACAATACAATTACTACTATGTTCAAATCTGCTGCAACTCTATCACTTCAAGACCCTTTCCAAGACACCTTACACCTCAAGTTAAAATAAGACCTTTGAAATACATTTTGATACGTTTATGACCCTTTTTTGAGATAATCCAACCTTTTATAAACTCTTGACATACCTTTTCTTTCTTGAAACATGCCCATACTGACTCAAATAAATAAAATCAAAAAACCTCTATCATAGTTCATATAGTATTTCCTAGAACTTGCATAGACATGCACAGGCATGTCTCAAAATATTTCACCTCAAATATCTATTTTCAATGCACTCAGTCAACTACACATATTCACTTTATGTTTGATGCCTTGACTTAAAAACACAACATTTCGTAGGGGTTCATATGCAAGAATAAAGTAAGACACATTTTTACAGACTCAAAACATGACTCATAATATAATGACTATCTCAAATTCTTTAACATACCTTGATGAGTTAAGACTAGCTACCCTTTCTTTCACAGGTATGTGTCTTACTTCATGTCCATTTCTTGATGATAACTAACTGACCATAAATAATTAAGGAGCAATTGATACATTAACTATCAATTATTATCTTGCACATACCTCTACCTATAGAGACTCACATTTTTTATGCTTCATAACCTTATTTGAACACTTTCAAGGAATACATCATGAGATTCACACTTTATACACTAGAATCACACTATATAATTTATTCACTAGCTATGATAGTCCTTTTAACATGCATTCTCTATGATAAAAACCTTTAGGGATATTTATTGTATAACACAATCCATATCCTACTCATAAAAACTTTCTCTCAGAACTTCATACCTTTTATGGATTAGAAAAGATGATACTCTAGTCAAGTACATGATAATCACTCCATTGCAAGTACTTTTAAAGGTCACTGAGACACACAATCACTAATGCTTAACTTTATACCTTAAGATATCAAACCAAAGATTTCCAATCAAGGACTAAGACATGACATGATGCCCTGACACCGAGCACACACTTTTCAAGTTTTATGATGATTAAAACTATCCATACACGAGATAGACATAAAGAATACCACAACACTTGATACCACTAGTTTAAAATGTGACAAGACATTAGAAGATACAAGCTATATGTATAGACCATTCCCTTTTTCCAACCTTCGATTAATAGATACCTTCCATATTCACATATACTCTTCCTCATGCATAGAATTTTCAATCCCTAGATAGTCTTCTTGAACCAATCATCCAGATAAAATTCCTTTACATACTCTATACCCTATTACTTGACCTCAAAACTAAATACTTGAAGACATAATATAGTACTTAGAGATAATATTAGGGTTTCTATGTTCAAACCCTTGATCACAACCTTCAAATACTATAACAACTTTTGAAATACACTTTGAAAGTAGATTTGACCTTCTTGATGACACACTTTAACTATATGACACACCTTACTTCTAACAAGATTTCAACAAGATAATGATGACAACTAACTCAAAACATAGAACAATCTATTATGACTTTTCTTTGCTCAAAGACCCACTTCATTAGGTGATTTTTATGATAAAAACATAAATTTATCCTTAATAGTACATATTTGACTCTTTTCAGAGTGACAATTCTCTTAACAAGACACTACCTCAAACAATGGCAAAGATGAAGACAAGACATTTGAGGAACAATACTCATTATGACCTCATAGTTACTAATACAATCTCCTAAGAAAAAAAAATATTAAACCACAGAATTTCATGTTTCTAATGATGATATACATAAGACAACAACATAAAACATTTCTTAATTATTCATTGATTACCTAGACACCTTCAAGAAAAAACATTCATAATAGACTTCTTAGCACGAAGATGACTAATCAAGGTATAACATGGAATTCAACATGGAAATTTCAAGCCTTACACATGCATGACACACCCACATTGAATTTTCATGAAGACATTAGACATAGATTCATTAATGCTAAGAAAAAGGACATCTTACTTACATATAATAACTTGAAACTCATGATTAGATCATTTCCCATACCTTATTACCCTTGAAGTTTCCAAAACTTCAATATTTTTCATATTCTCATGTACTAAAGTTATCAAACACATGTTATTTTCATTTATGAGCCATTATACTAAGGGAAACATACTTCTTATATTTGATTTGGACCCTTATTTGAAAAATCTCATTTTACTAGGCATAAAAATCTGCATATTAGATTAATATTCATTGCACTTGATCTTTTTAGATTTATTATTATCCTTCTTATCCTTGGGATCTATCATAACAGAATTGGATTCATCCATGGGGATGATTTTCCTCCTGAATACACCATTGTTATCCTTTGAAGATTCTTTTTTATGATAAGAACTAGCAATGTGTCCATATTTTTGAAATTTGAAACAAATAATCCCATTCTTATTTCCTCTTGGGTCAAACACACTTAAGTTCCAACCAATGTCCTTATCCTATTACCATACTCAAAAATTTAATGCAATTCACCTTTGAAGAGACATGCGTCATTCCTAGAAGACCATCTCTTGTAATCTCTAGTTTTATGACCAAACTCATGACAAACAAAGAAATATCCATTAAAGGAAGTACCATACCTCATAGAATTATGTTTTCTAACTAAGTTATAATTTTTCAAATGATTATTCTTGGTCACCTTCTCATCAGATTTAGAAGTTGGACCAATTTCACCATCACTTTCCTTTTGCTTTCCCTAGAACCCTAGGCCAATATTGTCATTTATAGCTCTTTGAACTTATAGAATACCATCAATAGATTTAGATATATTCTCTAACTTTTCATACATATTCAACATATTTGAAACATATTATAAATTAGACTCCAAGGTTTTAAAACTCTCTTCATACCTAGAACAAGATTCCTCTTTATCCCTTATGGATTTAGTCACACTCTCAACTTGAGATTCCGAACCCTTAATAGTTTGACCATGCTCAACTTCCATGAACTTGATATGATATTATAAGCTATGAATTAATGAATGATAAATAGCATTCTTCATTCTTGATTTTGTCTCAACATCTGAATATCTACCCATGTTTGTTCTTTAAAAGATCTCCTTCAAGTTGCTAAACTTACTTCTCAAGGAAATTTTCTGATACCAATTTTTGGAAACACAATGGAATGAGAGGGGAGGTGAATCATTCCTACAAATCACTTATTTCAGTTACCATTAATTTAAAAATCCATTAACATCCATCCATTTATATACATTCAATAATAACTTATTAGATGTGCACAATACATTCACAAAATCATAACACATGAGAGACAACACATAGACACAAGATTTAAGTGAGAAACCCTCATGGGGAATAAATTTTACTGAAAAAAAAACTTTATGTTGTTATGTTTCAAATTCATTGAGGCACCAACCCCACAAGTAGCACCAACCCCTAGTTTAGTATAGCACCAACCCTATAAGGAGAACCAAATCCTAATTTAGTGAAGCACCCACTCCATAAGGAAGCTACAACCCCCTAAAATGACTAATAACCAACTCATCCACCTGAAGAGGGAGGCATTTAAATTTATATTCTACCAAAACTAAAGGAGATCTCTAATTCATCCCATACACACACCTTTCTTCAAACCCTCATTCCTTCAACTTGCTTTATCTTATTCTTCTTGGACTTGAATTGGCTCTAAAATATTACTCACATGCTCTCTATCATTCCCCAACCTATAAAAAACCTACTTACCCTTCAAACTATGCATTCATACTTGATAGAATCTAACATATGGGTCATAATTTTCCCTCCAAGAGTAATAGTTCAAAAATGAACTCAAAAAACATGTTTTATACCCGTATCATCTCAAAAACATAAAGAAAATCGTTCTCCATCCTTTATTTTGACCATTAAAACTTTAAAAAATTCCAAGGAAATCATCAAAATGTTCACATGTGACTGATATAGTTTGTTCATGTCAAAAACCATCAAACTTGCACAAAACAAGATCAAAACCCCATCACCAAGTTGATCTAAAACCATAAATGTCAAAACCATGATTAATTGAGATATTAAATTCACCATACATGTCTAATATGACATAAAAACATAAAAATTTATCATTAGTTATCTTACACCATTAAAAACATTCATAACACAACTCAAAAGGCTCATAATCTTCTCAAAACATTTGTTTCTAGGACCTTGTCTTCAACTTTGGGCATCAAGACCACCTAATAACAATTCAAACATGACTTGTGGACAATCTATTGAATCCAAAACAAATGTATAACACACACATGCATGTTAGATCTCAAGAAACATATGTATGTGGAAAGCACACCTACTTTCCTCTTCTCCAAATAAAGATTCCATAAAGAAGATTTACTAATGCAACTAGTTTGCACCATTTCTTCCTCTTTTAAGACCTCCAAAGGATTTAAATAGGAACAAAATGCATCTCTATTAAATTTTCAATTGATAGAAAGCATCATCAAATCCATCTCATTCCTCAACTAACTCAATCTTCTAGCCTAATAAAACTTAACCTAATAATCAATCAACCTTCTCTACAAATTGACTTGAATGACCCATCAAAAATCATCACCAAGACACAAAAATTATGTCTCAGGAAATCCTTCTGAATCCTATTTCCATAACATATATTAATGCATTCCAAATCTTAGAGGAAGTCATTCAACCAAGCTAATATTTGTAAACTACTCTTTAAGCCTTCTAGGACTGAAGAACTTACATTGAGCTCAACTTTCTCCAACACCTCAAAATCACTTCAACACTTTAAAAAAGCATAGAAAACACTTACACATGATGTTTAAGCACTAAAAAAACTTCAATAGGCATGAAAAACTCATAAACATCATCTAACCTCATGAAGTTACTTGATATCATGCCAAACCAAACATCCTCTAGATTTGACCCTTAAAGAATAGGTCATGACTTCTTCATATCATATCAAAAACATATGTTTGATATATTATTGTACATATATCTAAAATAGGATCATAAAAAAACTTTAATGGAGTCCTAACTCCACATGTAGCACATGAAATTCTACTTTTACTCTAAGTTACTCCAAACTACCCCAAAATATAGTCTTCATAAATAGGGAACACTTTTCCCTTTTTCACCTTAACTATGATCTGAAACTATTATGGATATGTATCATAATACTAGGGATAAAAAAATCTCAATGTATTCTTTACCTTCTTTGGAAAAATTCTTCACAAATAGAAGATATTTAGAAACAAGAATTTTCAGGTGTGGCCCGCATACTGTTACACATTTATATAAAGCTGGAAGATTCCACTACAAAATCTAATCATAACATTTATAAAACCAATAAAAACTAGTCTAGTACAAGTAATTTCCTCCACATCACTTTAAGCTAGGGTTTCAAAGAAACTTATCTTCTTAACAATCATTCATATAAACTAGATGATTAAACCACCTAATTGTTTTTGTGAAACCTTCATAACTGACCTAAAAAGCTATGATAAAGATATCAGGTCACCATGCAAAGAACACAACTCAAAAAGAGCATCCAATGGTCCACTTTTACTTTAAAATCACATTGTAAATCACCTATTTTTTCTAAAATTGAAGTATCTTGCAATTTCTTCTTGAGAATGATGTAAAAATTGTCAGAAATCATCATGAAAACATCCTCTAATTATCCATAATAACCTCATAGCTCAAAAAGATCTAAAAAACTCCGGCAAATAAGACTTACCTATGTAATCTAGACTATTATCATATGTTTGCTTCCCAAGGACCTTGAAACACCACCAAACCTATGAGAACTAACTTGAAATTAACTATACACCTCATATACACTGTCAACATGATGCTTCCATGCTCCGAAAACATTGATAATCTCTAAATCTCATACCTCCATATCATTTTGTATACTCCAAGGATAAGAATCGATCTGCAATAACCTAACTCAACCTTGAAACCTCATGACCTGACCATGTCGACCTCTTACAAAATAATTAACACATGAAACACACCTCTATGACCATGTGTGATCACATGAAAACCATTAAATCACTTAGGAAGACTCATATTGTAACCAAATACATTGAAACATTCTTGAGAACACCATATACCTTTACCAAACCTAACACTACCAATCAGTCTACATGCTCGACATGTGAATTACACCTCATTAAGAATCATACAACACTATGATTCCCTTTTCCATCAATGAAATTGACATCAATGTCATCACTAACACACAATGGCCAATAATTGGGCCTGAATCTGTTGCGATAGAGGGAAACAAAGATCAACCAAATTAATAAAGGGAGTGGGATTTTTGTTCCTTTGATTATTTACATTTCTATTTTTATTATGCACATTGCTAATGTTCATAACATTTGGCTTCTTGGGTTAGTTGGTAATGTCATCTATTATGACACCATGGTCCTGATTGAGGACCTTGGATCCTTGGTTGTTTTTTGAACCATTCTGAAATTTTGAGTTGTTTTGGGTTGAGGTGACCACCCTCCTATTGGGGTTCCATAAGTCTTGCATCCATTATTGATCACTACTTGGTCAATGTGAGTGCGCCCTCTAAAACTTCCTCATAAATTTGAAGAGGAAATTTTTGGAATTCTTCCTTAGTCTCTCAATTAAGTGAGTGGAGGAACAAGTCACGGAGATCTATCTAATTCATGTTTGGAGTGCTTGTGGAAGAATAAAGAACTTTACACCACCTCTCAATGAAGTGTACAGTGGACTCGTTTTTCTCCTGCTTGATGTGTAATGATTCTTTAATCCCCATCCATAATAGCTTGTTCATATAAAAATACTTTATAAACTCATATACAAGTTCCTTAAAATAATGTATAGAGGATTTTAGGATTCTATAATACCAATTGAGGGAAATCCCTTTTAGATTCTTTATAAATATATTTGAATCAAATACATCCTGAGGGAGTAAATCTCTAATGGAAGTAGTGTATACCTTAATATGGGCATTGAGGTCTCCTTCTCACTTAAACTTTGGAAGATCTAGAAATGGACGTAAGAGCATGAAACCTTATATTTTAAAGTCTACAAGATATTTTGGATATTCATAGTAAGTACCCACTACAAAAATTTGACCATTGAAGCTCCTTGATGAGGAGGAGGAGATGGAACAAGAGTTTAATAGGGTACAATGTAAGAATTTTTCATGGAATAAGGAACTCCTTGTTAGTGTGCATAAGGACAAGGGAAAGAGTACCCATCCATCTAAGGAGACTTTAAATAGATGTGAACATAATGGGGGATAACACTAAGATATGGGACAGCTAGCGTGAAACCAGGGAAAGTCACATTTCCTTAAGGACTGAAATTTGAGAACACACTTTGGGAAGGACCTTGTTTAAGATATGGATAATACATATGAGGGGCCATTCCTAGTGTTCTTGATTCTGTAAGGAGGTCACCAAGGATAGGAACACCCAAGTAGACCTATGATGGTGGTTGCTGATGGACATTTGTGGAAGGGGTATAGTTCTAATTTTGAACATGATGGGAAGAGTTCCCTTTCCCCATGAATTATGTAGGCTGTGAATCTTATACAATTTCTAACTCTTTGATTCTACCACCATTTTTAAAATAACATCATTAGAAAAAGGTTGTTAATTTTTTTAGGCGTATGTTTGACATTGTTTTGTTATGAGGCTATGTGATACTCCATTATGAATTGGTCATTTTTTAGTTTCCCCTTTTAATATTTGTTCTCTATTTTAGGTGATTATGAGGTAGCATTATTTTACAAAAAGATATATGTGTATCCTTGAATCCTTTGTAAGTATCCCTCTAGATAATTAAGATGATCACCACTTTGGGTGAGACGTACTAAAAGCTCATTATTTTCTACCAAGTAGGAAGAAAAGGAATTTGAATACATACTGATATGATTTTTAGACAAAACCAGTGGATAAAAACCATGTTCTCTTGTAAATGTCACATTGTTAGAATTTGAGAATTTTGGTTATGTACTATAGTTAAGTTCATCGATCTCCTCAATCCTTATTGTTGAATTGGTATTCAATCCCTGATGAGGGGGCATATGAAGAGATAGTAAAAAATTATAGTAGTTGTCAACCCATCCAGATGATGAGGGGGCGTATGAAGAGATAGTAAAATTTTTTAGTAGTATTCAACCCACCCAGATAATGAGGGTGATTGTTGCATATTCACTTAGTTTTAGTAGGGTTCAAGACCTAAAATATACCATACTCTGGACCTGACATATTCAGGGGGTGTAAAAACAACCACAGAATAATGGGAGATGGGAAAAGTGGATGAAAGAAATAAAAGAAATAGGATACAAACAATAACTAGTCTTTCATGTTAGGTTCATCAATGTTGTATTCTTGAAAAATCAAAAAGTGATTTTAGACAGACGCGACCTCTCGAGGTCATTCCGGGACAACCAAAATGCAATTGGTGGGATGATAATGTAGTAGATAGATATAGTGTAGGTGGGATAGGTGGGAATGACAACAATAAATCAAGCCAATCAAATGTTCTCAACTGGAAAAATGGGGATCTCCTTGTTGAGAGTAATGAATGTTTTCCTTAGTTGGGTGGGGGTTATAATACAATCAAGGATGATTGTGGTGTGTAGATCAGTGTCAATATTAGTGGAACCAAATAAAACCTAACTTGGTTATGGAACATGAGGGAATTATCCTTCGTTGTCTATGTATTCCTCTCCAAATAGGGTCAAGAAGATACAAAGGAATATGTGGCAAGGAAAAAGAAAGGGTTTTAGGGTCTAATCCTTTCTACCTAGTTAGCTCAATATTTTATGGAAATATCTGATTCTTCATTAAGGGAAAGGAGTTGGATGATAATTATAATAGGCATGGATATGGCTCTAAAGACTAACTGGTGTAAACCTTGATCAATATCAATTTGGTTTTTCTCAATGTTCTACTCTATTATAATCAAATTGAAGATTCTAATACATTTCTATGGTGGACCCAGAATGGTCATGTGGGCACCTAGTCAAGAGAAATGGAAAAAAACAAGAAATATAAAATCTAAAGGGGTTGAAAGATAAGTTCAAGTAGCTTAATTCACCAAGGAAATAGAAATTTTGTTCTTTCCAATCTATATTACATTTAGCTCCTAACTTTAACTAAACAAAAAATACACTTGAATTAAATAAAATATGATCAATTAATCCTTTAAATTAAATATTTTTTATTTCCAAGTACTTAATTTTATTAAAGTAAATCAAAATATCTAATTATTTTTGTATTTTAAATGAGGATTTAAAATAAATAAATAAATGAATCTACTTTAACTTCTAATCTATATTTTTTTGGCTTTCTGATTATTGGAAATTAAATAAAATAAAAGCTATGTACATAGAAAAATAAACTAATCTAAATAAGACAATCTATTTCTAATAACAAATAAAGTAAACATGAAATAATGAGATGTTGTAATTACTTTGTTCCAGGATGTGACACTAAATATAATTCAAAGAAATATTTTTTCTAATTTGTAATTTTGGAAATATAACTTCTTCTAATTGCTTCACCTTAGAATCATGTGAAAAAAGAAATCTTCTCAGAAGTAATTTCCTCTTTCCCCTAAGAATTCATTGTTAAAACAAATAAATTACATAGGTAAACTAAAAATGAATAAATAAAATGACAAGTGTAAACACATAAGCTTCCTCGGAATTATTTCCCTTGTAGATCCACAAGGATAAGTAGGGAATAATATTTCAACGGAAGTTTTCTCATACACAAAAAAATATAGGAATGAGGAAATTGAAATACATGGATTTTCTAAAACAAATAAATGAAGAATTTCATGCACAAAACCTTCCTCCAAATTATTTCCCTTGAATATCTACAGGGACAAACAAAGAATAAAATATCAATGGAAGCTTCTTAATGATAACAAAGAAAAATAAAAATTCTACTTCTTAAAAAAAGTGTATTGCTTCTTTTAATGACAATATTCTAAAATGAAATATTTGAAGAAATTATAAATGAACTCCTAACTTGGTTATTGTATGAATATGAAAAATTCTGAGTATGGTGATGATTATTTTGTCTCCTCATCTTCCTTTCCCTTTCTAGAGATGGGAGTCCAATTGATTGAAAGAACAATGCTAGTTGATTATAGAAGAAATCAAGAAGACACTGTAGTAGACTAGTTAAAGGAAAATTGGTCACAAATACAAGCTGAAAACAACAAAGAAATGTATTATGTTGTTTATGTACTTATTAGCATGATTTTGGTATATTAATGGTGCAACTCAAATAAAAAATATCCAACGCATGATATGGGTAAAAGCTTAGTTTTTATAGAAAAATGACAGAGAAGAAGTCTAACACATTTGGAAATCAATAAGTCCCAAATTATCCAAAAGAGAGGAACTCAATATTACATTAATAGATAATAGAGAATACGAGTCCAATATGTATCTAACAAGATAAAATTCAGGAAAAAAATTCAATAAATGGGTGAGAAAGACACTCACAAATTTGAGACATGCATTCAAAACACATAATTTAAATTCTCAGATAAATGCGCATGAAACTGCCGGTCTATATAGACGGGTGGTTATACAACTTCCGGTATAGGTAGATCGGTGGTTACATAACCGTCATGGTAGTTACGTAACCTTCATGGTAGTTACAAGACTTAAAGTCACGATAACCTTGCAATAAGAAAAAAAATGGCTCATAAAGATAGAAAACTTTGAAACAATGATATACAAAGCAAAATAAGCATGTTAAAAGTAAGGGGAAAGGATATGGATTTCATCATTGTTTGGAAAATGGATTTTCATCATTGGAGACTTTACCGTACTACTGATGTATCACCTGTGCAATTTTGGGTGCATACAGTGACTGATGAGGTTAGTTTGACTCAATCATACAGATTATTTAGTCCATATAATGTTTTCTTAAATTTTATGCATGTAGCTATGGTTTTTCTTGCAACAACATATGTAGTAAAATAATCTTATGACATATCCAGAGTGAAAAATAGTGAAAGGAATGAGAAAAGTTCAAATTATGAAAATACCATATGTATAGATACTATGAGGACACTATCACCAAGATAAAACACTAGCTCCCAGGTAGTCCTATCTTCTTGTGGTCACTCCTATCTAAAGAATTTTAATGTCTCAATTTTCTAGAAAGAGCTAACATAGTCCATATACAGTCTCTTCTAGTAATATTACAACCCATAGTTATCCCATATCTCCTGATACAAAATAAGTCATTCTCAATTTCCTATCTTGCATGTTAGATTTTTTAATCATGGTTATATTCATTTGATCTCATTCCTATGATAAAGATTTAAATTTATTTAAATAATTTAGTGAACCCATTTATTGGTCAAACATTAGCTTTCCTTCTTTTTAATGTATATATCTATGAATAAATTTTATAAACCCCTTCTTGAATGCATACGTGCTTTACCACACACTATGGATCATACTCTTATCCACTTTGAAACTTCCCCTGTTTATATCAACCATCGAGTCTCCACCTCCCTGACAATCAACGATGAGCATATTGCTTTTACTATAGATAATATCCCATCCTAAACCATTGTTGATAATGCACCTCCTTTGTATATAAAATTTCTTATTCATAATATATTATTTAAGCATGTTTTGACTGATAATGGGTCTAGTATGAATATATGTAATATTTCATTATTTACACCAGTTAGGATTTTTTACTACAAATTTAACTCCAAGTACCTTATATATTTTTGGTTTTTATAATACCCCCAAGCAATTCATAGGTGAAATTTATTTACGCATTACTGTAGGGTCATTCACTCTTCAAGTATTATGTTATATCATGCCTAATAATCTCAATTATAATCTCCTCCTCAGTCATCCCTGGTTACATTCTATGCATGACATCCCTTCCACCCTGTACGTTTGACTAAAATATATCAATGATTATGTCATATATGATGTTTTGGATGATCCCTATCCCTTCACCTTTTTTGATACTATTGACCATGAGCCAACTCCTCAAGATAACTCTCATCCACTTACTGTTTATTAAGCTACCTAGGGGATTGATTATAAGTATTTCTTGTGGCATGGATTTTATGGACAAGGAATTGGTCACACCAACCAAGGTATTATTGAGCCTATTATTATTCCTAAGAAACTTTATAGGGTTATCATAGGATTTTCCCCTATCTCATTTAGGGTCGTCCATTTGGGGAATCAATTCCTTATATCCAAATACCTATATGAGGTTATTACTAGCTCCCACTTGCACACCCTCCAGTTACTCCATCCACACCTCATAGATGATGTTTCCTTTATTGAATTACCATGTTTAGATGAATTTCATAATTATGAGTCCCTCTTATAGTACATTAGATCCTATTCTCCCTTTCCTTTACATTATCATACGAGGATAATTCCCCATTCTCTCCATGATACTCCATGAATGTGATGGTGATAGTGTACATATGGATTCTCATGATACCATACCCACACAACCTTATGCCAAGGATTGATCCAAATTAATCAATGAAGATACTACACCATATAGTGTGGGCACCAATGAAGACCCATATATTGTTCTTTTAGTTACCTCTCTTAACAACACTGAGCATGATATTAAACAAGTGTTACAAATATTCTCAGATTTGTTTTCATGAAATTATAGTGATATGTCTGGCATCAACCTCTTCATAGCTATGTGTAATATTGTACTCTATGAGGCCACAAAACCCATACATGATTTTTTTAAAAAATGCAGCCAATCATAGATGTTAGTAAAGGAAGAAATTTAACACTTTTTAGATGTCCAGTAAATTTGCACTATTGACTACCCACAATGAGTCTCTAATATTGTCCCTATCATGAAACCTAATAGTCAAGTTCACTATTTTACTGAATTTTGTGATTTTAATAAAGCTTCTCCTAAGGATAGTTTCCCTTTACACATTATTGACTATATCATTTATTCCACCACAGGTCATGACATGATTTCCTTTATGGATGGATTTTTTTGGCTACAATAAATTAAAATTAACCTAGATAATAACGAGAAAAATTCTTTCACAACCCCATGGGGGACATTTTTCTATACTATCATTCACTTTGGCCTTAAAAATAATGGTGCCACATACCAACACACTATGAATCATATAATTCATGATTACATCCATAAAATTATCAAATATTATTTTGATTATATTCTCACCAAATCCCCTCAATGGAATTACAAGTAGAGTTAGGGGACATTAATAGCTTTAAAACATCCTTTGATCATCCATTAAATGATGGGGATGACACTCCTTTGATTGAAGACTCTATTCATATATCATCCTCTAAAGTTATCCTTGAAGAATCTGATAAGAAACATGTGAATTTCCCTTCATCGGAGCTGAAAGTAGATTCAGTGGAGCAATAGCCTTACAATTACATATGATCAGTAACTAAATGATGGGATTATTACCTCTCCTCTTCTTATATTGGAGAAATAAAATAGTGGCATGCTGAAAAACTCCTACTCGCAAGGAAAAATAAGAAGGAGAACTAACTTCCACAAGGGACAACGTGCTATTTGGTAGTATCAATATTCAGTCCCTTGCATTTACACAAATTAAAGCCAAAACCTAAAGATATAAATTCTTTTAAGGTATCCTAGATGCCTTCATCTTTGATAAGAAGAAATCACCTGGTAATTGGGAATATTCCTATTCTAGGGTCACTAGATCCTCCAAGAGACAAGCTAATATAGAGGCTAATGCTACAAAAGGAAGACCTAAAAACAATGATCAAAGGGAAAAGGAAATAGATAAATCTATTATAGATGGAACAAAAACTACTTTGGACCATCTAGAAAAATTTCCCCACACCTTTTTCAATGAAATTTGTCTCTTGGAACATTAGGGGCCTTCATGGGGGTGGAAAAAATGTACTCTTAAGGAGTTAAGAAAATCTTGTAGACTAAACATTATGGCGATTCAAGAAAACAAGATGAACTCTAAAGAAATGAGTATTTGTAATAGAAATATTTGGAGAAAAGATGAGTTGAATTATGAAGCTAGAGGTGCATTAAGAGGAATTTTTGTTCTCTGGGACCCTACTTTAATTTCTAGAAAAGTTATCTTCTCCTCCTGTAACCACCTTATTGTTGTATTTCAAACTTCTGACAGTTCAATGTTTTAGATCCTTTCTAATATTTATGCTAATAATACTATTCATAATAGAAGGAAACTTTGTAAAGATATAAAAATATTTGGTTCTAATTGTGGTCACTTACATTGGATGATCATTAGAGATTTCAATACTCCTCTCAATCCAAATGAAAAAAGGTGGTACTTCTAACTTTACTACTAGGATGGATGATTTGGCTGATTTCATTTCATCTTATAATCTCATTGATCTAGATCTTCATGGTAATCCTTATACTTTTTATAATAAAATATTATTGGAAGATCACATCCAACTTAGGATTGACCGGACCATTATTTTTGTTGATTAGGTTTTTTACCAAGGCTTTCACATTTCCTCTCTTCCTAGAATTGGCTCATATAATAACCCCATTATGCTTAGCCTGATAAAAAATGATAGGCCTTCCCATTACTCATTTAAGTTTCTAAAAATTTGGTTTGACCACCCTGATATTAAGGAAAAAATAAAAGAATGGTGGTGTAATGCCATAAAAAATTTCGCACACTAAAAGAATGTTTAACTTTCATTTTTTTTTTATAAAGTAGACACAACTAAAAATTACAGTTTTGATGCAACATGCATAATCATACTTTGCAGATTTATACACAACAAGGCTTTCAAATATAACGTGTAACTAAAATAAAACTCATGTTTTCAAATGATAATATTTCAATATTGTAGCGACAATGAAAATAACAACTCTCATAGTAACAACTAATGTTTACAAGAAGCAATAATTACAATAATGGTTATTTACAAGAGTGTATAGACTTGACAAGTCACATTCATTTACAAAGTGATGGAAATGTCCTCCAAGGATGAGAAAGGCCAAGATGGCAAGAGGCTCTACTATCTCCAACTTGAGCTCCAACTCCAATGCTCCTACAAGAATCCAACTCCAAGAGAACATGGCTTGTTTACCACCCAACCAATAGGCATCATCACATGCCTTTCCATGGTTGGAAGTCATGCTAGCCTCCCCCAAGCCCATGGGAGAGAGGAACTAGCTTCCACAATGTGCACAAGTAATGGGGATTAAACACACAACAAGAGAAAAAAACATAAGACCATTCAACCACTTAGACCTACTATACAATGAAAAACCACAACTTGAGGAGAATAAGAACAACCTCACAAGGGGGAAGAGAGGAAGAAGGATGCCCAAATCAAGGTGTCCAACCATAGGAGCACCAATAAATATATATATATATATATATATATATATATATATATATATATATATATATACAAAACTCCTTATAACTCCTAATCATTCATCCTCCTTATTCCTCCTTATGCTATAGAAATCCTTCTTGGGAGGATTTTCAAACCCAAGAGGGTTTCCTCACCAAGAATGGGGAAAGGTTCAAGCCATATGAACATTTATCCCACCTCAAACCATATGAGGGGATGAGAAGGGACCTTCATGGTTTGACCAACAACCATTAGGTTTGAGAGGGAAATCCCTCTCTCTTCCCCTACATTCTCCAAAAACCATCAATCCAAATGATGGTGGAGAGAAAACAAGAAAAACCACAAGAACAATCAACAACTACATTCATCATACACTTCTCAACACATATTTCACACACATTATTTCATTGATCAAGCATACATACAAGATAAGCACAACTAAGAAGAAGAAGGTTAAGAACCCTACCTCTAAAATGATTTCCAAGACTCTAAGCTTTTCCCCTTTGTCCAAGCTCCCTTCCAAGCTCCCAAAATTCTCCAAGTGCTCCAAAAAAAATGAACCAAGAAGACCCATTCTTCCCACATGAGGAAGAATAAAAAGAGGAACCCAAAAGTTTCCTCACCAATGGGAAAGTGAAAAGTGTCACCCCCTCTCCTCTCAAGAGTCAAAGATTCCAAAAACCAAATAAGTAAGAGTAAACTCACGTTTTATCCCTTTTCACCTAAAATACCAAAAACTAAAATAAAATAAAGTTGAGCAACTTTTAACACTTTCACACAATCCAACCATCTTACATGGATGGTGACTAAAGAGGGCTAAATGGGAGGGAAACTCCCTCCAAACCTTGGAAATAGGTCCCCCTACCTATTAGGTAGGGTCCAAGGGCCCATTTTCATGCTAAGGGAACCCCCAAACTCAAAAGGGGTCCCTAAAATTACCCAAAATAACCCAATTTCGTGTTTGGCATGCTTGGGCACATGGGTAGAGGGTGTGGGGTCCACACAAGGTTCACATGTGGTCCCCAATCCCTTCTACCAACACACACACACTTTCCCAAAACCAACATTTAACTTAAGATAAGATCATTAACCTCTAAGCTAGTTTACTTACAAAAACACACCCTAAACACAATTAATTTTACAAGACATAATTACATTACAAATTGAGGGTTCACCCATGGTGCCCAATTAAATACATCTAATCTAAGGCCTTAAACATTTAGCATGGTTAGGACTCAGCCCGTGGGCCGCTTGTGCACAATTACGTAGCTGCCCTGAAACCCATGCTCTCCTATACCTGTCACCTGCACACTCATTGCACACATTAACCACACCTATCCAATATAGTAAACATCATCTATACATCACAATATCAATCAAACTTATAATGTACGAACATAATTTACAATTGATAGTGCAATGCATCCAATTATCCACATAGTTTGTCATGAATCATCCATAAATAAAATTGTAACGACATACACTTAGGTTAGCATGAAAATCACCATCATTAAATCCAAAACACTGTATCATCAATCAAATTAACCACAAGAGACTAACATCTAACCGATAAGTCTATCATATAACCCTGTTAGTGTCATCACATCATATGAAATATATCAGTATATGAATCTAATCCAATTGGCACTACGCGCCCAAAATGCCATAATGTCCAAGAGAATAAAATATCATAGTAAAATGTCCAAAGTCTATCAGAGTCTCAATCAAAACATGTCTAGAAATAAAGGAACCAACAGATAACTGGAGCTATAAAAATGTGGGCACTACATCCCCCTCTCCTAGAATTAGAATTCCTCCTGGAAGTCATTGGAAGAGATAGGGATATCTAGCCCTCAGTGGTGTATCATCCTCCCACATAGCTGATGACTCGTCATATCGGTCCCACTGCACTCTAACCTGGTCCAAATCTCGACCCCAAAGGGCCAACCTCCGGTGCTCCAGTATGAATACGGGCTCCAATCTCCACTGCCCTCTATCCTCTACCTATAATTATGACCAATCCAAAACATGAGAAACATCTGGTACATATCTACGTAGTACAGAAACATGAAATACGTCGTGGGCCCGTGCAAGGCGTGGTGGCAAAGCTAGGTGATAGGCAACTGGACCGATGACCTCAAGAATATCAAAAGGCCCCAAAAAACGAGGTGATAGCTTAGAACCCTTTCCATAATGGATCAGACTCTTATGAGGATGAACCCTCAAGAAGACTTTGTCACCCACTGAGAAGTGACGATTCATCCTCTTGGTGTTTGCATACGCCTTCTGGCGTGCTCTAGCCTGCTCAAGACGCTGCCAAAATAGAACAACCTGTTGCTCTAAATCCTAAAGGTAAGCTAGCCCCAAAATAATCCTGTCATCTAGCCTATCCTAGCTCAAAGGTGTCCTGCAAGGCCGTCCATACAAGGCCTGATAGGGAGTCATGCCAATGGAGCTATGATAACTGTTATTGTAGGCAAACTCAACTAAATGCAAATAGTCTTCCCACTTATTCTGCTGGTCCATCACGTACATCCTCAACATGTCCTCAAGAACCTGATTAACCCTTTCTGTCTACCCATCTGTCTCTGGATGATAAGCCGAACTGAAATTAATCTGTGTACCCAAGGCCTCCTGAAAAGAAGTCCAGAAAATTGATGTGTAGATGGTGTCTCTGTCATTAATGATCGTCTTCGGAATCCCATGCAATCTCACAATATCCTCCATGAACACTTTGGTGATGGCCTATGCATTATAGGTGACCTTGGTTGGCGAGAAATGTGCAACCTTGGTCAATTTATCCACAGTGACCATAATGGCATCATGACGATAAGAGGACATAGGAAGTCCTACTATGAAATCCATGGAGATCACATCCCATTTCCACTCAGGAATGTCATGAGGGTATAAAAGTCCTGCAGGATGAGAATGCTCTGCCTTGACTCTCTGACACTCAAGACAACATGCTACAAAATCTGCTATGTCCCGATGAAGACCTGGCAAATAATATAACTCTCTCAAATCGGCATGCATCTTCTTCACTCCTGGATGTGCTGCATAGGGGGCTCGATGCGCCTCAGTAAGGATGAAACTACGTAGATCACCTGCCTTAGGCACATAAATGCGCCTATGGACCCGAAGTAAACCATCTGACTCAAACATGCATCCTGAATATCTTCCCTCAAAAGAACCCTGAGAATTCAACATTTGCCTAGCACCCTCATAAAACCTGTCCTCTGGAAGATGTTCAAGTATCCTGCCTCTCAAATCTGACTGCAGTGTCAAAGAAGTAAGCACATGTCATCGTCTACTAAGTGCATCTGCAACAACATTTTCCTTTCCCTTGATATACTACACCTCCATGTCGTACTCACATAGAAACTCCATCCAACGTCGTTGACGAGCGTTGAGGTTTAGCTGAGAGAAGATATGTTGTAAGCTATAATGATCTGTCCTCAAGATGAAAGGTCTACCCAAAATGAAATGTCGCCAATGCACAAGTGCATAAACAACTGCTGCAAGCTCTAAGTCGTGAGTAGGATAGTTAAGCTCATAGTCCTTGAGCTTACGAGACTCAAAAGCAATAACCCGATGCTCCTGCATAAGAACTGCTCCCAAACCCTCTAGTGATGCATCAGTGCAAACAACAAAATCCTCTGTCGGGTCTGGAACTGCTAAGATGGGCACCGTGGTTAACCTTTCCTTAAGCAACTGAAAGGCCTGCTCACATTTTTCTGACCAATCAAACTTCTTCCCTTTCCTCTGAAGAGAAGTAATAGGGTGAAAAATCCTAGAAAAGTCCTGCACAAACCTGTGGTAATACCCTGCTAAACCCATGAAGCTCCTCACCTCAGTGACTGATGTGGGTGCTGGCCAATCCAAGATATCCTGAATCTTAGAGTGATCTATGAAGATACCCTCGCCTGATATGACATGACTCAAGTACTGAATCTCTGTCTGAAAGAAGCTACATTTCTCCAAGTTCCCATACAACTTCTGCTCTCTCAAAACCTGAAGTACCTGCCTCAAATGCTCCTCATGTTCCTCCTCGGAACGAGAATAAATCAATATGTCATCAAGGAACACTAAGACAAAGTGATCTAGAAATGTCCTGAATACTCCATTCATGAGGCTCATGAAGACAGCTGGGGCATTAGTCAAACCAAATGGAACCACTGTGAACTCATAATGCCCGTAACGTGTGCGAAACACTATCTTATGAATGTCTGCATCTGAAATGCGCAACTAATGATATTCTGACTTGAGATCGATTTTGGAGAACACTCTAGCTCCCCGAATCTGATCAAACAAGTCATCAATCCTAGGGAGTGGATAACGGTTCTTTATGGTGACTTTGTTGAGCTGTCTGAAATCTACACAAAGAATGAGAGAACCATCCTTCTTCTTCACAAATATGACTGGCGCTCCCCAAGGAGATACACTAGGGAAAATGAGACCCTTCTCTAACAACTCCTCTAACTGAATCTTGAGCTCATGAAGCTTTGAATTCGTCATCCGATAGGGTGCCCTAGAAACTGGTGCAGATCCAGGCACTAAGTCAATGGTGAAATCCACCTCCCTACTAGGTGGTAAACTTGGAAGCTCTCCTGGAAACACATTTTCATACTCTCTCAAAACTACGTGATCATCAAGGGGTGAATGCTCTGGAGTACTGTTCGAATGATCACTGATAGTGATAGCAAACAACTGGAAACCCTTACACATGCTCCGCTTGAGTTGCTTAGCTGAGATCATATGCAAGGAAATGGGTCTCTGCATCCCTGAAATAACAACTGGACTACCCAAATCATCCTGACACTCAATAACCTTCTCTCTACAATCCACCTTGGCTCGATGAGCCTCGAGCCAATCCATACCTAACACTACCTGATAGGATCCTAAAGGAATAACTCGGAGGTCAAGCGTAGTGGAGAAGACTCCCAAATCGAGTACACAACTCTCCACATACGAGTCCACAGTGAGTTTAGCCCCAGAGGCCAACTCAACCTGCCAACTATCTGGCTGCCTAGCCACCACTAGCCCACACTAGTCCACTATAGAAGGTGATATAAAGGAATCTGAAGCACCTGAATCAAAATGTACTGAGACAGAAATACCCCTAATAGTACCTGTCGTCTCAATGACTGTGGCCTGATGCTCAGCCTAGTGGTTGTCAACAGCTGCAAACACACAATGGGCGCGTCCCACGTCACCCACCGTCTTCTCAGATCTAGGAGCTCTCTGCATATCCATAGTAGTGGGCTTGTGCGGACACATACGCACATAATGATCTGGAGCCCCACAAATAAAACATCCTCCTGTACCTCTCTGATATGGGGTCCCTCCTGTGATCTGGCGAACTGAACCTGCCGGTCCAACCCTAGTAGACTGTTGCAAGCGGGTTGGTTGGGAGTGATGAGTACCCGACCTCCTATCTCTAGACCCACCAAAACCACTTCTAGACCCACCTCACTGAAAAATCTGAGTCTGTCTACCCCTCTGATGCTGGTGTCCCTGATGTTGTGTCTGCTGTGGTGGGTGTGGAGGAGCTCTCGATGCTGTTGGAGAAGACCAAAATCCTCGTCTAGGGGGTGGTACTGCTCCTTGTGCCCTCTGACTCTAGAATGCCTAAATCCTATCCTGGAACTTGCTCTTGTTCCTATCTCTATGCTCCTAAGCCTTGGTCCTATTCTCCTCAGCCAAGTAGGCCTTCTCAATGGCCTTCTCAAGCGTGGGAGGGGATAACATCCTAACAGCTCCTGCTATATCTGCATTCAGGCCTCGAATGAACCTATTTACCTACAACTTCTCATCTTGTAGGTAGTCTACATACTACAAGAGATCCAAGAACCTACTCTCATACTACCCCACTGAGCCAGAACCCTGTCGCAAGTCGTGAAACTCATCAATCCTCTTTTGCACAAAATGCTCTAACATATACCGGGCCCTGAATCACTCCTTGAATAACTCCCATGTCACTATATCCCGAGTCAAATGGAGCTTCCGCTCCTCATTCCTCCACCAAACGCCTGCTGCATCTCGGAGGAGGTGTATGGTGAACCTGGCTTTGACATTACTCTCATGAGAGTGCAAGCCAAAGTAACTATCCAAGCTAAGGATCCAGGACTCTGCCCTAAAGCCATATGTCAAACCAGTAAACGTAGGTGGCTACAGGTGAAGGAGGTCTCAAATCACACTGCCTGTGTCTCGATCCTGGCGATGTGGTCTAACAGGTGAAAGAGGTCGCCTATCTCCAAATGGTCCCTCGAAGCTGTGTGAACGGCTGTGATGAAATGAGGCCATCCTCTCGCCAAGGATGGAAGGGCTGTGTGACCTCTCTCGTCTCGGAATGTTGTGCTCAGGTGGCTCTAGATGTGCATCCTCACCAATCAACTCCTCATCTCCTAACTGAATGTCCTCCTCTCTCGGCACCTGTGGTGGTGGAAGGCACTCCTGTACCACACTTATCAGCTGCTGCAGGGTCTCCAATATCTGAGGCCCGAAATCGGGGGCCGGTGGCTCTCGCGTAGGTGCACTACGTCCCAAACCTCGAGCCGCTCGTCCCCTCTTGGATGCCATCCTGAGCCCGAAAATTAAATTTTTTTTATAAACCTTCTAAACGTTTGTTGGAAGTGCTATATTATTATTATTTTTATTATTTTAATTATTATTATTATCGTTATTATCATTACAACACTAAATGCAATGCCCCTTCCCATTAATAATTAAATTATAATAATTATTAATTTATTAATTTATTTTATTTTCGTGAAATAAAATAATACTGTCCCATAATAATTTAATCATTTTAATCTATTAAGCTCCCTAAAGGTTTTAAACAAAAATTTACACCCCTTGCATAAATTAGTCTTCCCCTCTTTTAATTAATTTTCCCACACACCCCCTTTTAAATTAATTTGTTTTCCCCCCTTTTTATTTATTTTACCCACACACCCCATCAAATTTATTTATTTAAAAAAAAAATCCCCATGACTTAAGAGGGTTAAGATTAAATAGGAAACCCTAGGATCAAACCTATGTGAGCCTTAGATTTCTACATTTGCCCTAATTCTGACCTAATCATCCTTATGATATTTTATTTTCTTTTCATTTGATTTTCCTTTTGTTTTCATTTAGTTCCTCCTTCTTTACTCTTTCTCTTACTTTGTTTTCTTTGTTTCCTCTTGTGCAGGTGGAAGAGCTATACAATCTTTAGTTTCATGGAATCTCCTTTTTCTTATGTGAAATCCATGTATAGTTTTTTTTTTTTTGTACTTGTTGAGGAAAAACTCATATTTTGAATGGACAAAAATATATATATATATATTTATCTTGTTGATGTTGTTGTTTATATATATATCTGTATATATTTATATGTATATTTTGTGTTCAAGGTGAGGGGTCGGTTGAAGGTCGCTTGTGTGGTCTGTGGGGAAGGGCAGGGCCGTGGGCAGGGTTCGGGACAGGGTTTGGGCGGGGAGTCCAGGACAGGGTTTGGGCGAGGCAACTGGGGGGGGTCCATTGGGGGTTACAGGGGTTCCGGGGGCGCGGGGCGGGGCAGATCAGGGTTAGACTGCGGGTAGGTTGGGGGCTTCGGCCCCCACAATACTGTTTTTTTTTTTTTTTTTAAATTTTGTTTTGTTAATTCTTATTTTATTTTATTAACTTTTTAAATAAAACAAAACAACCACATAAAAAAAAAACATTCATATATATATATATATATATATATATATATATATATATATATATATATAATGTTTTAATAATAAAAAAAAAGTGTTTATAATCGTATATAATATATAATATATAATTTATATATTACATAATATATGACAAGTATATTATATTGTGCAACAAAACCAATATGTATTATTATTATTATTATCATTTTATTTTATTTTTACACCTCTTTTATCAAATAGAATGTATTTATTCAAACAAAACTATACATATATATATATATATATATATATATATATATATATATATATATATATATATATATATATATATATATATATGTATGGAAGAACACATATTCTAAACTGGTTTTCTTAATAAAACTAACTATTTCGTATCACATACAAGAAACAACAAATCTTATTTTATCTAAAATAGTGCTACAAATTTTATTTTTATTTTTATTTTTTTAGAAAAGAGATATATGGCAACTAGGATAATAGTTTTCATTCAATGTCATGTACACACTAACTTTTCTACAATGTAATAACTAAACCACTAATGCAGTTTTCTACAAGAGGGAAATCAAACAACAAAAAGAAAAGGTAATTTTTTTTTTGAAACAAGGCAATAAGATGACTAAAATAGAGATTACCCAAAGAGTCCATGTGTTTGAACCACGGCTCTGATACCAAATGTAATGCCATAAAAAATTTTGCACACTAAAAGAATGTTTAACTTTTTTTTTTTTTTGATAAAGTAGACAACTAAAAATTACAGTTTTGATGCAACATGCATAATCATACTTTGCAGATTTATACACAACAAGGCTTTCAAATATAACGTGTAACTAAAAGAAAACTCATGTTTTCAAATGATAATATTTCAATATTCTAGCAATAATGAAAATAACAACTCTCTTAGTAACAACCAATGTTTACAAGAAGCAATAATTACAATAATGGTTATTTACAAGAGTGTATAGACTTGACAAGTCACATTCATTTACAAAGTGATGGCAATGTCCTCCAAGGATGAGAAAGGCCAAGATGGCAAGAGGCTCTATTATCTCCAACTTGAGCTCCAACTCCAATACTCCTACAAGAATCCAACTCCAAGAGAACATGGCTTGTTTACCACCCAACCAATAGGCATCATCACATGCCTTTCCATGGTTGGAAGTCATGTTAGCCTCCCTCCAAGCCCATGGGAGAGAGGAACTAGCTTCCACAATGTGCACAAGTAATGGGGATTAAACACACAACAAGAGAAAACATAAGACCATTCAACCACTTAGACCTACTATACAATAAAAACCACAACATGAGGAGAATAAGATCAACCTCACAAGGGCGAGGAGAGGAAGAAGGATGCCCAAATCAAGGTGTCCAACCATAGGAGCACCAATAAATACATATATATATATATATAAAACTCCTTATACCTCCTAATCATAAATCCTCCTTATTCCTCCTTATGCTCTAGAAATCCTTCTTGGGAGGATTTTCAAACCCAAAGGGTTTCCTCACCAAGAATGGGGAAAGGTTCAAGCCATATGAGCCTTTCTCCCACCTCAAACCATATGAGGGGATGAGAAGGGACCTTCATGGCTTGACCTAAAACCATGAGGTTTGAGAGGGAAATCCCTCTCTCTTCCCCTACATTCTCCAAAAACCATCAATCCAAATGATGGTGGAGAAAAAAAACAAGAAAACCACAAGAACAAACAACTACATTCATCATACACTTCTCAACACATATTTCACACACATTATTTCATTGATCAAAGCATACATACAAGATAAGCACAACTAAGAAGAAGAAGAAGATTAAGAACCCTACCTCTATAATTCTTTCCAAGACTCTAAGCTTTTCCCCCTTTGTCCAAGCTCCCTTCCAAGCTCCCAAAATTCTCCAAGTGCTCCAAAAAAAAATGAACCAAGAAGACCCATTCTTCCCACATGAGGAAGACTAAAAATAGGAACCCAAAATTTTGCTCACCAATGGGAAAGTGACAAGTGTCACCCCCTCTCCTCTCAAGAGTCAAAGATTCCAAAAACAAAATAAGTAAGAGTAAACTCACCTTTTATCCCTTTTCACCCAAAATACCAAAAACTAAAATAAAACAAAGTGGAGCAACGTTTAACACTTTCACACAATCCAACCATCTTACATGGATGGTGACTAAAGAGGGCTAAATGGGGAGGGAAACTCCCTCCAAAACCTTGGAAATAGGTCCCCCTACCTATTAGGTAGGGTCCAAGGGCCCATTTTCATGCTAAGGGAACCCCCAAACTCAAAAGGGGTGCCTAAAATTACCCAAAATAACCCAATTTCGTGTTTGGCATGCTTGGGCACATGGGTAGAGGGTGTGGGGTCCACCCAAGGTTCACATGTGGTCCCCAATCCCTTCTACCAACACACACACACACTTTCCCAAAACCAACATTTAACTTAAGATAAGATCATTAACCTCTAAGCTAGTTTACTTACAAAAACACACCCTAAACACAATTAATTTTACAAGACATAATTACATTACAAATTGAGGGTTCACCCATGGTGCCCAATTAAATACATCTAATCTAAGGCCTCAAACATTTAGCATGGTTAGGACTCAGCCCATGGGCCGCTTTTACACAATTGTGTAGCTGCCCTGAAACCCATGCTCTCCTATACCTGTCACCTACACACTCATTGCACACATTAACCGCACCTGTCCAATATAGTAAACATCATCTATACATCACAATATCAATCAAACTTATAATGTCCGAACATAATTTACAATTGATAGTGCAATGCATCTAATTATCCACATAGTTTGTCATGAATCATCCACAAACAAAATTGTAACGACATACACTTAGGTTAGCATGAAAATCACCATCATTAAATCCAAAACACTATATCATCAATCAAATTAACCACAAGAGACTAACATGTAACTGATAATTCTATCATATAACCCTGTTAGTGTCATCACATCATACGAAATATATCAGTATATGAATCTAATCCAATTGGTGCTACGCACCCAAAATGCCATAATGTCCAAGAGAATAAAATATCATAGTAAAATGTCCAAAGTCTATCAGAGTCTCAATGAAAACTTGTCTAGAAATAAAGGAACCAACAGATAACTGGATTTATAAAAATGTGGGCACTACAGGTGGGGTATACAAGTTAAAGGTATAACACAATTTAGATTCATTCAGAAGCTCAAAAATTTTAAAAAGAAAGTTAAGATTTGGAATATAAATGTGTTTGGTAAATTTTTCATCAAAAAGAAACAAGTAAAAGAGGATCTTTTCATGCTAGAAAAAGGGTTTCTGATGTAGTTATGTCTCATGAGGATTATATCCTTGAAAAATATCTCTTGTCTGAATTTCATAATCTTTCTGCTAGAGAAGAGTCTTTCTGGAGGAAAAATTATGGGTATTTATGGCATAAAGAAGGCAACAAGAATGCCAAGTTCTTTCATATGACTACTTTTGAGCATAGAGCACACAACAGGATCTTGGAAGTCTCCTTGTCTGATGGCATAGTTACTTCTAACTAGAATATCATCAACAACGAACCTCTAAATTTTTACAAAAACCTCCTAAATAATGATACTTATTTTTCTGTAAAGGTAGCTAATATACTACTTAAATCTATTCCTAATAATATTGTTGATCAAGGGGAATTTAAAAATCTCAGTAAACCTACTACCATTGAAGAATTGCAAAATCTATCTTCTCTTTAGATGGAGATAAATCCCTAGGTCTAGATGGGTTCTCATCCAACTTTAATAAAAAAACTTTGGGATATTTTCTCTGAGGATCTCCTAAAAGTGTCCAATGAATTTCTTATAACTGGTAATCTCCTTAAGGAGATCAATAAAAATTTCATTGTATTGGTGCCTAAGAAACCTAGAGCTAAGGCTTTGAAAAATTTTAGGCCCATAAGCCTTGCAAATTTTTTATACACGATCTTCACAAAAATTATGACTATCATAATTTAGACATTACTTCTAAATATTACTTCTAAATAGCAAGGGGGGTTTGTGAAAGACATGCTTATCTAGGAGAATATTGTGATGTTTCATGAAACCGTTAATTCTATAGAAAATAGTAAAAAATCTAGTATGGTTATTAAGTTAGACATGAATAAATCCTTTAACACAGTCTCTTAGATTTTCCTCGAAATTTTTTTAGAGAAATTTGGGCTCATTACTCACTTTAGAAATATTATCAGCTCTTACATATCTACTCCTCTATTCTTAGTCATTATTAATGGCACTCTGGTGGGTTTCTTTTCCAACAGTATAGGTATAAAATAGGGAGACCCTATTCTCCCCTCCTTTTCATAATAATGGCAGATAGTCTCACTCATACCATAACTAGAGATATTACCTTGAGATATCTCAAAGGCTACAAACCCACTTCTCTAGAGATATTTCTTCACATAAGAAATTTGTTGATGATAATATACTTCTTCTTATAACTTCTCTTCTTAAATCCAAGATGATGAAGCCCATTATCAAAACTTATGAATATGTTTAAGGTCAACAGATCAATTTAAAAACAATCTCTCTTTATTTCTTCAGTACCCCACCCAACAGGCAAAGGAAAATTGCTCACATATTGGGTTGTGAGATAAAATCTCTCCCCGCTACTTATCTTGGTCTTGCTTTGGGTGCTAACAAAGTGTGTATGAATTTTTTGAATTCTCTTATTGATAGGTTTCAAAATAAATTTATTGGTTGGAAGGGATCTATTCTCTTTAATGCTAGAAAATGTGTTCTAATCAAGAGCACGCTATAAAATCTCCTTATTTATATCATGTCTATGTTCTTCATTCATGCTGCTATTGTTGAAAGAATCTAGAAGAACATTCTATGGAATGGTACGGAGGAGAAAAAAGATTCCATTTAGTGGCCTGGGACAAGGCCTACACAAACAAGAGAGTGGGTGGGTTAGGGATTAAAAATATCAAAAAGATAAACATTTCCCCCATCTCCAAAATGAGCTAAAGGATCCTTAAGGAATACCACCCCTAGACTAATCTTATTAGATCTAAATACCTTGACCAAGGTAAAGCTCAGAACTTCTTAAAATTTGAAAATCTCCCCTCTAGATCCATCTTTTAGAATAATTTGGTCAAGACTAGAAGGGATATGGAGAAAGGCTGTAAATGGAATCTAGGTAATGGTGAAGACATTCTCTTCTAGGAAGATAAATGTGTCGATTTTCAGATCCTTAAGAATAATAACTCTTGGGAACAAATCCAAAACAACCTCACATCAACAGTTGGATAGAAAGTCAATAATTATATGTGTTGTGTCAATGGGAGGCTACAATGGAAGAATCTACACACTGAATTTCCCTTCTCTGGAACCCTTATTGATGACATAAAAAGAAGTATCAACCATATCCCAATAATTTAGATTTAGTCCAAATATGAGTTCATTTGGGTTAAGTCATTTCATGGAGAATACTTGGTTTCAACTTGGTATCAATTATTTATAAGTGAAATTCCTTATGAATTTAACTGGAGAAAAATATGGTATAAAGAAATTACTCCTAAAATAAATCATTTCCTCTATTTGGTGCTGAAAAAAGCATACTCACCATTGAAAACCTTATCAAGAGATGTTCTACCATCCCTAATATGTGTTTTCATTACAAAAAGGAGGTTTAGAATATTCATCGCCTTTTCTTGCACTACCTTACTGCATTTGGTTTTTGGGAACTCAACTTTACCATATTTGGTTTTAACTGGACTTTCCCAAATGATATTGTTCAGTCTTAGGAGAAATGACAACCTACTTTCAAGCACAGTATGCTTAGGAAGATTTGGAGACTTATGTTTCCTCATGCCATTTGGAGGATCTGGAAGGCTAGAAACTCCGTCATTTTTAGAAATATTAAGATACTTTTAAGTGAGGTCAGTATTGAATCCAAGGAGAATATTATGAAATTCAAGCCCCCCAAGAACTAAAAATATCCCAAGGAAGAGGAATTTTTTTTTTATTGAATGGAATATTGATATTGAGAAGGTTCAAGTCAAAACTCCTTACATTGGCAGATATCTAATCCAATGGATTCCCCACCTGAAGGCTAACATAAGTTAAATTTTGATGGGGCCTCTAAGCAAAACCCAAGAGCTAAGAGAGGTAGACACTTAATCATAAATCATCCAGGTCATCCCATTGTTTCTTATACAGGTCCTATGGGCATGCAATGTAATCATTGTGCTGAAGCTCTCACTATTCTCTGAGGTATCTAAATTTTCAAAGATGACAAGTTAAATAATTTAATTGTTTATGGGGATTCACTTAATATTATAAAAAACCTCAAAGGCACCCATATCCCAACTTGGAACATCAAATACTTTGTCAATGGGGCCATAAACATATGCAAAGAGTTTGACAATGTTAACTTTTCCCATAATTATCGAGAGGGGAATAACGCAGCTGAAGCCTTAGCTAATGAAGGGGTCATCATTAATCATATCAAATTATGGGAGGATTGTAATAAAATATCACAAAATACAAAGTCAATCATTATTTAAGATGGCAAGGACAACAGTCCACAAGAATATTGCCTGTCGGTGGAAAGGGCAAGTAAGAAGTTATTATTTTGAGTACCTCGCATGAATGAGACTTATCTCACTCAATCGGTTCATTCTTATTTACCTATTTATTTTTAACTTTGACATTAGTGTTGTTGTAAAGCTCAAATTTGGCAATTTTCATTCTATGCATGCTCTATATTACAAAGTTCCTTCTACCATGGGTGGCCCTCCTTTTTGTGTTGAGCTTTTCTGTGACCCCTCTTGGAAACAATACAAAGCTTTGTATAAGGCTTTCAATGTTGACAAGTTCACACCTTTCATGAGGAGGATTAAAGGCCATAACAAGCACATATCTCTTAATTTTTCTTAGAAATGGAAGGAAAGAGTTATTACCTACAAAGGTAAGTATTTCACTATATCCGAACACCTTATTTCCTTTGTTATTGCCTTGGGAATGAAGGGAATTATATTCTATAGGAATAAATTTGATAAGGATGCAGAAGATAAAATGTTTATTAAAGGGGATAAAGCCCTCAAAATTGGTAAAACGGTTCTTGTATGCTCCTTGATTCCATCTCATTATGATGAAGTAACCAAGATGGTGGTCAGATACATAACCTTAGAGGGCCACTTCTCTAATTTTCCTCTCCATCATCTATTTTTATGGAACCACTTCTGTCATACCCCCAAGGTTAGCATCTCCTATTACATCAGACATTCTCTAGAAAAATCTATTCTTGATTTACAAGCTCACCATAGAGGTCCTCCTCTCCACCGAGGGGTCATTTTTCTCCTACACCAGTATTTTCATGATGTGGATTATAATATCCCCTCTCACTCTATAGCCCTTCCTCCACCACAACAACACAAAGTCATGACTAAGAACCAAATATTTTTGCACCATCTCCAACCTCTCCTATGGCTTAAAGAATGCTACACAACAATGAGAAGGGTAAAGATTTGGTAGGTGTAAAAGGTCTTCTTAACATTTTCCAAATTTTTCAAGTTGGCTTTCTTACTCTAAATTGGGGGATAAAGTTGAGGATCTTGCCAAGAAGTAGAAGGCCGTGGAGGGAAAACTAAAACAAATTGTCAATAAGTAGGTTTATTAGCTCTCAACGCATAAGGATTTGATTGACTTCATCCAGATATAGGTTAAACAAATTTATGACATCAATGGCATTTATGAATATATCTTGAAGGAAGGAAAGGCTAAGCAGAGGGATATTGCTTTGAGAAGCCAAGGCCCTACACAAAAAACATATATCAACTTTTTCAGGGCTATGGAGGATACTCAAAACATTTTCCATAAATTCCTTAAATAATACTGCCCCTATTTTTTTGGATTCTTATTGTCTCAGTGTTGTTTTTTTGTGATTATACAACTGTTATATCATTGGTTTTTTGTTGTGTTTTTGCTCCATGATGGTATTGTCCCTTCCTTATTTTTCACATTTTTATCTAGCTTTCTTAGGCTTTTGTATCTAGGGACTGGTCCCCACTAGTCAAAAAACCACTACTCTTTCATTGTGTTTTGGATGTTGATCCCTTTTGTACCTTGGGGTATGGTCCCCTTTAAAACTATTTATCAATAATAAAAAATAGATTCTCACCAAATCAAACATTGAGGCCTCCATGCTCAAGACCATCGTACCTTCTTCACATGATTACGGCAATATAATGTTCATCTCAATCATACAAAATGTGTTTTTGGTGTATGTACTGGGAAATTATTAGGATATATTAGCTCTCGACGCGGTATTAAAATTGATCCACAAAAGGTTAGTGTTATCATAGACATGCCTCCTCAGAATATTTGTTAACTACAACCATTATAAGGTAAAATTTAGGATAGATAATGATTCATTACACAACTAGCTGATAAAACCCAACTCTTTACATGGATCATGATATAATATACCATCTTTATATGGGATGAAAAATGCTAATAGGATTTTAATGATGTCAAATATTCTTTACTTAACCCACCTATCTTGAATCCTCTCATTCCTAATAGACCAATACTCTTATATATCTCAGCTACATGTCATACCTTGGGATCCTTACTCACTCAACATGATGTAACCCAACATGAATGTGACATTTATTATATCAGTCACACTTTACTTTCCTATGAGTGTAATTACATTTACATTGAAAAATTATGTTTTGGACTTATCTTTATCACTGACAAGCTATGAAAATCAATGCCGACATTCATGTCATTACTAAGGTTAATCCTCTGTTCTATTTACTTTATCAGAATAATTTATCAAGTCTTCTCACTAAATGGGTTATGTTACTGAATTTTACCTTAAGTTTGTTCCAAAAAATACATTAAGGGATATGTCATTGTTGGTCAGTTATCCAAGGATCTTATCAATGATATCTTCCCCATTTATGATGATTTTCATGATGAATTCACTACTTATACCATTAACACTAATCTTTGGACCATGTATTTTGTCATCTTTCGATGTGCCACAGGAGCTGGAGCTAGTATTGTCTTCATCACACCACATTGTGAGCCTATGCACTTTTCTTTTCTTGCTATCTTGGTTTCTCTTGCATAAATAATGTTGTTGAATATGAAGCCCTTATTGGGCTTATCTGATGATCACACTCTTCCTATATGTCATTTTCATACTATAGGTGACTCTCGTCTCATTTTCAATCATGTCACTGGTACATACCAACCAAAATAAAAGAAATGAATTCCCTATCATACAATCGTTACTAACATGGTCACTGCACTCAATTCCTACACCATCATAGTTTTCCCCCATAAGGACAATCAACATGATAATTATATGTCTAGAACTACTTCTCTTATCCCCTTATACATTACTGATGATCATGCTACATTCATCATTCATTATTTGTGACATCTCTTTATCGATTCT
Source organism: Taxus chinensis (assembly GCA_019776745.2). Classification (NCBI taxonomy): domain Eukaryota; kingdom Viridiplantae; phylum Streptophyta; class Pinopsida; order Cupressales; family Taxaceae; genus Taxus; species Taxus chinensis. The sequence goes on from CM034156.1 coordinate 219,426,567, forward strand.
CGTAGCATAGAGGATCTACAAGTCCTTATCATCACCCATAGTTCTGAAATTTTTGTATGATATACTAATATATATGATTTCCTTTATCTCCAAACATTACCGGTTGCTATATTCTTGCATGAGGTATGCCTACTGTGCCGTAAAGCCACACAATATGTCATTGATAAGTACTTTATTTAAATATGTTATTGATGGTAATATCCTCCACTACTTGGGATTAGATAATATTCTACTTGATTTATCCCAAATACACAACAACATATGTGGTTGAAATTTTGTGCCAAATCTATGGCCCAAAAATTGTTACACTATGGATATCATTGGCCAATCATGGAACGTGATTTCTTAGACTATGATAAATGATGTGACAAATGCCAACACCATAGTTATCTTCACCATGCTCCCACATATGATTTTAATCCTATTGCATCACCATGAAATTTCTCCTTGTGGGGGTTTGATCTCATTGGCAAGGTCAATCCTGAGATAGCTAAAGGACATAAATTTATAATCACTGCTAGTACATATTTTACCAAATGGGTTGAGTCTAATCCTTAACACATCATTACTAGTGAAAATATTTATAGATTTCTTAATACACATGTCATCACCCACTTTGGGGATCCTTCTATGACTGTAACTAATAAGGGTTCATCTTTCAAAAATTGTGATGTCAAAAAAATATATGCTAAATATAAGATCAAACACACATTTTATACTCCTTATTATCCCCAAGGTAATATCCAATCCAATGATACCAATAAAGAAATAATTACAATTTTGTGTAAATCTATTTATCGATTTTGTGATGATTGGCATAATCAAATGTTATACGCTCTTTGGGCCTACCACACTAGTGTTTGTACCCAGAAAAATGCCACACCATTTTTTATGGTCTATGGAAATGAAGGAGGAATTCCTTTGGAACTTGATATTCCATCTTTACATGTTTCTCTTATACATATCCTTCGAGAAAATGAATATCAAGAGTGACATTTATATGAACTAGAAATGCTTGATTCTCATTAGGTACATGATTTAGAACATCTTTTCACTTACCAAACATACATCAAATATACCTATTATACCAGTGTACATCCATGAGAATTCAATGTTGGAGATTTAGAGCTCAAACAAAATCATTAGATCACTAATGTCAAACCATCTCTCAAAGGAAAATTCAAACCTTACTAGCTAGGCCCATATGTTATCATTAAAAAACGTGGCTAAGGTGTTTAACATCTCACTACTTTCCTGGGAAAACCTCTTAAAATTTTAGTGAACTTCATGTATCTTGAGAAATATTTTCCTTATACACTTTATCCCAAACTTGGGGGAATATTCTACCCCCTCGTTATCCAATGATGCAATCTTATTCTTGGTTCAAACATGAATTTTTAGGGCATATTAATTTATATGAACCCCACTTTTCACACATGCACTAGGGGGAAACCTGACTGACCTCTCATATTTATTCTATTTCATATTCACATATTTACAAAAATACAAAAAATACTACCTTATATTTTGATTATATGTATCCTTGCATGCTCATTTAGTTCTATGTTGCACATTACTTATCATGTTACTTGGGATCATAATATGCTTTATTATTTTTTCCATAAACACATTTGCATTCAAATGGTACATTTTGAGGTGAATGTAATAAAATATAATACTTTCATTCCTATTTTAGTTTCATACATTATGGAATACTATCCACTTTTTTAAAATGCTAACAAATGCTTCATATATAGCATTTGTATCACAAGCCTACTTCTGATCATGGTTCTTTAATTTTCTTATATCTTTTCTTCTACTTGTGTCTTGATTGTCACTATTTTGAGGATATGTCCTATGTTCATCTCTTATTTTCTTGTATCACTTTGAAGGATTTGATTGTCTTGTGACATAATAAGTGGTTTCCCGTGTATTTGGCCATCTACTCATTATGTATTTTAAAATGTTACTATGTCTTGTGACTTATTTCTATCACACCATGTATACTTATTTGTGACTAACACTTTTTTCTATGCTTTTTTCATTGTTTTAATATGCCATGTTTGTTACCATGTGTATTCCCTATCCCCCCTATAGGAGTTCCATTTCAAATGTGTAAACCTGTTTCAAATTTTCCTTATTTAAGCTATGTTCACATTTTTCCAACTCGCACACCCCAAATGAATGGGAGCAATAATCGAGTGACTATTTCACCCTCTCAACAGTTCACATACCAGATACACATAAAAATTAGGGTACACATAAGGTAGGAAATAGGCTTAGAATTATAATTGAGCGTAAAATTAGTCCAGGATAGAAGATCGCAACACAAATAGGACAAGTGGGTGTTAGTGTCCCACCTTAAAACACTTTTTTGGGGGGTAAAAATATTTACATTACATAATTAGCAGGTTCTCAGTGCTATATTTTTTCCAATTTTTTAGCAACATAGGCTCGGTTACAAGTTACTATTACTGGCACTTATCCATGGGGAAGTGTTAAGGGTTGTAGAGAAAATTTTAACACTCTCCCAATACTCTTATGTTGGCAATAGGACACCCAAATACAAAATTATGCTCAAATTTAAAGTTTAGTGATATGACACTCAAATCTTAAGTTTAGTGGCATAATGATCAAATATAAATTTTGGTGATAGGATGCCCATATCCTTAGTATTATTTTAACTATCTTTAAGGAAGAAAACATACAAGAATAATTATATATCTTATCTCATGGCACACAGGTGTATCCTACCCTTGATTCATTTGTTTTTTAACATACAACTCTATTTTGAAATATACTAATTTAAATTTCAACTTCATTTATCATGAGCATTGACTACACTTTTTTTTGTTTGCAGATCCAACCTTACTATGAAATAAATGAAAACACACAAAATTGAACAAGGAATAATCTCAAGTATAAAAATTCTCCAATAAAGACAATATCCAAGTAAAAATTGCATACATCACTTCTACTATTCATGAAAAGGTCTCCCCTAGGATACTTATCCTTCTCTTAATTCCATTATACACATTCTATAATATCCATTTGGTATGATATCAAATACAACCCTCATTCGGCATGTTATTGGTTATAACTCCCTTTAGCTCTCCATAAGGTACACTCTTCATATCTACTTTATGTAACCAAATATTCATTACCAACGTAAAGTGGGGGAAAATGTAGTTATAAAATCATGCACATTCTAATTACATCACACCTATAAGTATCTCATTATATACATGATTCTTAAGTAATAATACTAGACATTAACAACAATTATTTCACTCTTTCATTTATTTTATCTTTCCCAAACTTGTTATTTAATTTTCTAAAATTACCACTTTGCTTTTGGATATTAAACGATATATTACCTATGTGTATATTAACCCTTATATATTCTGAGCATCTCAGACACTTCCACCCATTAGGGAAATGAGGACCACATGTACTACTATCCCTTATAGATGTTTTTATCCCTTTCCCCCCTTTTCTTGATTTTGAACTACCACATCATTTGGTATCTTTTCTAGAGTCTCTTTTATCACTTTGGGTCATCTTTTTCAGTTGTTAATGATTAAATTCAAACAATGGAAACATATATATAAATGACTTATCATTATTAAGGGGAAGGAAAATATGGGGAAAATACTTAATATCTAAAAAATGGAAAAGAGAAACATTAAAATACTACATTTGGGTTATGTCATTCACTGCATAGGAAGGGACATTTATGAATTCCATCTCACACATTTATCTTTGGGGAAAAGTATTTGCATCTTGTTATATTGGTGTGACTGGAACAAGTACAACCTAGCTTTAAGGGACACGATTCCAATCCCACATAAGAACTACATATAGTTTGAAATACATAGTACAGGAATCAATGATAGTCACATTAGGGTTGCCATCGAGGTCATTAAGACTTAAGGATATGTATTATTGATTCCATCTGATGTTTTCTTGATGTTTGTGTAAGTATCTAGATTTTTTATTGTAGGAACATGTGTGATACACGAAACCCAATGAAAAATCCAGAGTGGAAAACATCAAAAGGAAAGAGCCAAGTTAAGAATATTAAAATACCATAAGAAGAGATATTGCAAGGACACTAGGACCTATATCAGACACTAGTGACTGGGTAATCCTATCCTCCTGTGGGTTTTATTGTCTGAAGAAGTCTTAGGTCTCATTTTTCTAGAACAAATCCAACATCTTCATGTCATATTATAACCCAGAATCAACCCAAATCTCCATATACAATAATTAATTCTCATTTTCCTATCTTGCATACTTTCCTATACTTTCTATACTAGATATTGTTTATCATTGTTATATTAATTTCATCTTAGTCCTCTGATAAACATTTAAATTTATTTAAATCACTAGCATTTAATTTTTTCTCACTGGTTTGGTATCATAGGATAATTCAATGGCATGTTGAATGATATTAATATCATATCCTTTAAGGTCATCATCATACCATGCAAACATGTCATCATATTCTTCACATAATTGGATGAAATTAGAATGTTTCTCATGTGTACATATAGTTCCAAGCTTAATTAGTTTTCCATTAGAGATAACGACTTCATGATAGTCCCCCTCTTTAATTTTTAATTTCCACTTCTCTCCTTTATATTAATTATCCATGGTGAAGATTCTTTCTAAAGTAATTAAACCTTTGGATATATTATTATTATTCAACTAAATGATTATTCACCATAAATTATTTGTAATCTTGGATGATAAAACCTAGGAAAACTTGTCTTCCTTCTAAATGAAGAGGGATATATTCTCATCACTATCAAAAATATGCCAATGAAAATCATTTTTGGTGTTATTGATTTTATTTCTAGCTATAAATATTGGTTTGAAAAATTCATAGTATATTCGAAAGAATAAAACTCAGATCCAATAAAATCCATCCTATCTACATATGTATTTTGTTCTCTTGTGAAATCTTGAAAGTTGATGGCATCAAAATATTCTTTGAGGTCCCAAAATTTATGTTTGTAGGCTTTGACGAGAGAGTTCTAAGATAGGAATTTTTATCTCTTTCTGAATAACTATCTCACCATCTTTGAAGATCATTGGCCTCTTGAGCACTTCGCTTATAATAATTATTAGCCATTGAATAAGGGATTCATATTCAAAAAAATTACTAGTACATATAAATTGTACCCTATGTGAAAATAATAAATTATTTTCCTTTAGGGAGGACAAGAAAACACATGCACTGATTCCAAATTTGACCCTTGAACCTTGAAAAATATTTTTCATAGTCCATATGAGTCATGCTATGACTTAAGTAGACTAGGGATAAACCTAACCTCATCCATTAGACAATATGTGTCAAGTTTAGTCTCTTGAAATACCTCATAAGAATCAAACATACATATTTCTATTACCCAATCATCCATTTTTTCATCGGTCATTTTATCTCTTGCTTCAAAACGTTCAAGGTCATTTTTCACTCCCTTAAATTCATAGGTTATGGCATAATTCAAATTAGTGGAATTTTGATCACATGTTTCCACATGGAATTGGAAAATTGGCTTATCCTTTATTGTGATTTTAGTTCCATTCCTAGTCTTAAGACACATGTGATACCAATAAAATGATAGGTTTTCCTCTACTTTATCAGTAAAATATTTGCACATATACAAAGCAAAGATAGAAGGAAGGTATATAACCCAAATATCTTGAGGGATAATGATACTAGGGAAAACATGTAAGCTCATATTAAGGTTTTTTATGGAAAAAATAGTTTTCAAAGTAGTTACATCTAGATAAATAAAACCTTTATTTATATGGGTATAATTCAAGCCGAGTGTATCAAAAAAATTCTTAGGAATGACTATGTTATTATCCCTAAAATTAATCATATAATTATGGACTAGATATTCCCAAATGATGAATGATATGGAAAATATAGTAGGTTAAGAAGAAAAAATTGTATCAATCGCATTATAATGATATAAATTGGCTATGTTTTGGCTTACCTCCTCTAGGATTCTAGGAAGGATATTGAATTTCCTTAATCCTTCCTACAGTAGATCCATTTTCCCTAGAATTACCAAAACATCCCATACGGAGACATGAATATTTTTCTCTACATTTTCTCAAAAATATCAAGGGGTGTATTTATAGGTATTTATAAATTGTGAGAATCCATAAACTTATTTGGTTTCTCAATGATAGGTTGATTTGGAACTATAGATGCCTTGTTTATCTCAGTTAGGTAAGGTAAAACTTCTACTTATTTTGATATTTCTCCTCTTGAAACAGATGCCATCTAATCTTTATATTCCTAAATTTTTATCTCTAAGAGTATTTTATTTTATCTTTTATTATAATAATATCTCACTTTTGTTTAGTAATTTCCCTTAACTTTATTAGTAGCACGTAAATATTACTCTTTCCAGTAGACCAAACTCTCACCATCTGCTGAAGTAGATAACGATGATGGATCATTCATTTGAATGGGATACAAAAAAGGATTCTAAACTGTTAAGGCTTATGTTACTCATCAATGATGGTAAATTTTAGAATAATGGAGTTAGGAGAAAGGATAAAACCATCTTAGATCTTCATCTATGTTTCTTTGTAAAAGGAAAAATTCTCCATCAGGATTAGTAGGAGCCAAGTATGTAGAATTTATAGGCCTTGTAGGGTTGATTTGGTTTTGAGGATGTACTCTCGTGGGTTGGTAGGATGGATTATATGGATTCCAAGGTCTTTGATAGGGTGGGGATTGTTTTCTTTTCAAATTGTTCAGTTTATTTTAACTATTCCTAAACATGACTTTAAAATCATCTAAATCATTAGATGAGGTATTGAGAATAGTTACCAATAGTTTTAAATTAATATGCTAAGGTTGGATTGTGGGAGTGGGGTCTAAATATGGAAATAAAGGAATATGGGTCTTTGATCTATCTTACCATCTTGGATCAATTTGTTCTTAAATGAGATTGTAATATCAAATGTGCTGGTGAAATAATTTGTTGTATAGAATATTAATGGTTTTTCACTAATGGTCATGGGAATAATCCCTCATTATTTGGTATGGGGATGATCCCATTATTGAATATAAACTAAATAAAACTATGGGGTGGTCATTAAGTCAGGGATCCCACATGAATATTCCTCTAAACCTATGAAAAAGTGCTTGTACAGTTTACAAGGGAGGAATTTACTATGATGGGAGGTAAAGAGGAGTAGGAGAAACAAAGAGAGAGAGTGATAATGTTGTGAGTATGCTTACAAAATTCACATAAATTATCCAAAGTAGGTCCACATTTAATCAGAATAAAAAAAAAATGTAAGAAATTTGTAAGACTAATAAACTAGAGACACAAATTTCTACACATCCATTAATCAAGGACACAAAGTTCCTTATTAGTTTACAAGATCACAATGCTTGAAAATTTAGAGAGTAGAGATATTGGAGGAACATAGAAAACAGGATAGATGAAATATAGCTTTTATTGTTTGATGTAGTAGTGAAATACAACAACTTACAAAAATCAACAATTACCAACCACTTAGAATGGAGAATAAATTCCAATTTATAACATTACAAATGTCTTTTCATCTCCCCCAAATGAATTTTCACCTTTCCTCATCACTTTTGAGCTTCATATTTCTAGGGAATAAAATTGGGATTTTTTATTGTTAATGAAAAATAAGTCTTAAAATGTCAAATTAAAGGCCACTTAAGTGAATAAGACAAAATAGAGAAAAAGTGCATTCTTAGTGTAGGATTAGAATATGGAGAGAGAATAAAGAAGAGAGAGATGAGGAGGGTTGATAAATATGATTCAAATGAAGCCTCTTCTAGTGAAGAACTATCCCTTAGTGAATCTTGAGGAAAAAATCTTGACATGAGCTCCTAGCCTTTGAATTATTTATTAAAACCAGCTACCATAACTAACACCTTTTCTACCTTTGGAATATGAACATATCTAAACACTTTGATCCATGTCTCGAGAACATCATACATTGTATTTAACTGATTAGACCACATCTTATGATCTCCCTCAATGTTAGATATTTATCCTCTGATGTTTACAAGGGTCTCATGTTAGAATATATTAGTGTTCACATGGGTTGATGTGTGTGTGTGTGTGTGTGTGTGTGTGTGTGTGTGTGTGTGTGTGTGTGTGTGTGTAATTAGTTAAATGTATTATTTAATTAATTTATTGATGTAATAAAGTGAGTTATTTGGTTGCTAAACCAACCCACATAGATAGGTGTATGTTGAGTGACCTCAGTATAATTGAGATATTTTAGGGGACTCGATTGTGGGATTTGAGATTGAGTAGGGTGCCTATTTTTTTAGGAATTGAAAATCCTATGTATGCATCCTCATATTATATTTGATTAAACCCACATGAATTTAATTTAATTATTACGAAGTATTAAAATTGTAAGAGCTTCTAGCATGTATACATTGCATATTTGAACTAATTATAACAATTGGTATCAGAGCAGGAGTTATGGATTATATTTTTAGATTTTCTAAGAGTACATTTGTGGAAAATGTGACTGACTATGAATCTAACTATTCTGATTTTGAAAGTTGAATTTGGAAAATCCAACTCACCACGTGAGATAATTTTTCCTCCAAATGATGTTTTTTTGTGAAATATTTTTTTATGAGTTTGCGGTAAAAGATTTAACTTCCATAGTTTATATATTTGCCCAAATTTTGGGACTAAGATGAAATTTCATTTTTTCTAATCACTTAATAGTCAATATATCTGAGGACACCCAATGAAAATACATATTTGAACTTGCTTTCGATATCCTATGCAACATCATATCAGCCAACAAGTGACTACAAAACTCTATTCATCTAGTAACAACAACAACAACAAAAATTCAATTAATTTAGAGATCGGGTCATTTTTTGGTAGAGTGCATGTCATATCATTATCACCTTGAATATCACTCATTCTAACACGTTTACCATTTATTTCATAACCTAGCACGTGTTTTTAAATAAAGGAAAGTTGTGAATTTCATGTAACTATCAAAGTAAAAAAGTCTTAAATTAGCTAAAAACTATTATTTGCTTTAATTCTTAGATAGTGGTCAATTTATATTTGTTTATTAATTTTATTTTTCTCGAGTTATATTTTTATTGTCTAAATGTTTTAGATTATAGGTTTTGTATCATGTGTTAATAATATTCAGATTTTAAGCTATATTAGAAATCAATGTTATTATTTTGGTTTATAATTATATCGAGTCTACTCCAATAGCGGTTTCAAAGTGTTAGTTAAATATAATTTGTGTAAGGTGCATGTTGATGTATGATTTACTTTCATGTTATTAGAGTCAATAAATAAATCAAAATAGTTATTTTTGTCATATTGATCATGTAAAGTTAACATTTAAAATCAAATTTGATGAGTCTATAACAAATGCATTATCAATTGAAACCAACTATCTTATGTTAGTAATTTGTGGCATATCGATAGTAGTAACAAAAATTTGATTTTATTGTATTGTATTGTCTTGTATTTATCAAAATATATAAGTTAAAAAGTCCAAAAAATAAAAAAATAACCTTACAGATGAATTTTCAGTGGTAACCAATGTCCATCAATGTAAATTGAGGATCATGATCAAATCCATTTGAGTTAGTAGTAGATAGTTAGAGGACAGAGGTAACAAAGGAAGGATGGTGATCAATGACCTCTCATTAGCCACTAGTGATGGGGCCACATAACTATTTTGGGGGCATGATTTTTGTTTAATTTTAGTGTGTTTTCTTTCCATTATTCAATGATGTAAGTCTTCCTATTTTGTATCATCTATTATTATGTTCATTAAAACCTCTACAATGAATATTGGGAAGGATACATAAAAATGAGAATCATAATTTGGGTAGAAGGAAAATATTGCATAGTAAACTCAATATGGATGGTTGTTCATCTAGTTCAGGATTTATACAAATATATAGGATTAGAATTCGTGATTTCGAGAACAAGGGTTCAAGAAGGATCCCATGGAATTTAGATTGGGAACTATCCCCTTATGAGGGTAGATGAGATACCTTGATGGAGTTGTTACCTTTTCTAAGAAGTGTATTTAGGGAGAAATAGGATATTTTTCTCTTCTCCTATGTTCACACTAGGGGGTGTAATGTTAGGATATCTTAGTGTTCACATGGGTTGATTTATATTTTTATGGGAATAATTAGTTAAATTTATTATTTAAATGATGTATTGATGTAATAATCTGAGTTATTTTGTTGTTCAACCAAGTCACGTAGATAGGTGTATGTTGAGTGACCTTAAGCTAGTTGATATATTTTAGGGGATTTGATTGTGGGATTTGAGATTGAGTAGGATGCATATTTTTTAGGAACTTCAAATCCTATATATGTATCATAATATTTTATTTGATTAATTACATATGAATTTAGTGTAATTATTATTGAATGTAAAAATTATAAGTGCTTCTAGCATGTATACATTGCAGATCTGAAATAATGATAACATCTCTAAAGTATCCTCATCAAATGAGAAAGGATCACCTACCTCTTTCTTGAGAAACTCTTGGAAATAACTAATTATTCCTTTTGAAGATGAATTTTTCATTGATTAGAAGTGGTCTGATATTTTATACACAGTTGCTGACATCATCTAAAATATTGAATGTATGTTTCCCATAGTTTTCAAGCTCAGAGATAACATCATTTATCATGTCATATCTAACATTCAGTATGCCAGTCCAAACTGGGGATAAGTTCTTAGAAACATATGTTAACACGTTCCTACTCATGAGATTGTGGGAATTGATAAAAATCATTTCAAACACACATGTGAAAATATATCCTAACGATTATTCTATTTTTCAATATCTTCTCTTATTTTCATTACATTAAAAAAAATGGCAAGAACATACTTGAATAAGGAGAGAACCTCTAGTAGAAATTTCTTTCCTTTCTCAAGAATTTTTCTAACCCACTTATCAGTGGGGTTTAGCCATGAAATATCTTGATCAACTATGGATCAAAGTTGTTGATAGGAGGGATGACTTTCACTAGAGGATGTGGCACTATATTTTTCCAAGAATGATTGCGCATAAGTAGTGAGAGTTCTCACATGCTCTCCAATTGTTCCATTAATTTTTTACAATCCTCATTTCTAGAATGAAGTTGGGCCACAAATATCTTGAAAAAATGTGCTTCTCTTTCATGTGTGGCTTTCTCGAAGGATATTTGAATCAACACATAATCATCTTGAGTCATCTCTTCCACAAGTTTTGCAACTCTTAGTCAGGAAACCTCCACATATTGGGTTCTAAAGGACCCACTGAAGAAAGAAGAGGTTGATTTTTCTTTCTTAGTCCACTTCATCTTTTTCAATTATGAAATATCCTTATAATTAGGTGTTATTACTTGGTGTAAAATTGTTGACTCATTCCCAAGAAACTTATAAATCCATGGAAAAGTTTCCTCTAGAGTAGAAAAAATATGAGGTATGGGGTAACTTTTAGGTGCATGAATGGGGATCACAACTTTCTCATGGTTGGATGACTCGACTTTCAAGGAAGACACACTTAGATGTAATTTTTGAATAGGAGAATGTGAAGGATCAATTTTATGTTGTTTGAGAGGCTAAATATGATATTCAATTATCTTAGCCTTCTTTTGAAACCTCTTGGGATGGTAATATTGATTTAATAAAATCAAAAGATTTAATTAAAATCTATTTTCAGAAATTTAGTATAGCAATTATACAATAAGATACAAATGCTAACAAATTTTATAGATGTAACTATGAAAGTAAATGAGAGAGGTAGGGAACTTATATTTATTTCACTTATCTTGAAATGTTTCCCAACTGGAAGAACTAATGAAAATGTTGGGTAAACAACTAGAAATACTCAATCAAGGTTATAGAACTCACAGAATGGTCAAGACATGGGCACCTAGGGAGGGGAGAGGGTTCCTAGGGTGCTAGAGAAATATCTGGGGTGCTGGAGTCTACAAAAAATATTAGAACCTTATTTCTTTAGTGTCGCTAGGGTTTCACTTGTTCGCTGATGATTGCCTATATGTGAAAATTGGATCAACGAGTTACCTATAAATCTGTAACACAAATAATATCCTATAAAACCCCCAAACTACATCAAATCCTAAAAATAAAGATAAAAAATGGGGATTCATATTGTCGTCGATTATCAATAGGGTGAACTTATAACCAAGCGTTGCACTACATCTCAGACTTCATATAGTTTTTTGTGCTTATGCATGAAATATTGCCCCTAGGTTCCCATGCACCAATGACACCAAGATAGCAGGTTGTAGTTAGAAATAATGAAAATGTGTGGGATAGAATTCAAAAAATTTCCCTTCTTATGTAGTGTATGTATAATAATAAGTTCAAAATGCAGTCCCTTTTAATAGTATGTATATATAGATAGCAATTGTTAAAATTTCTCACCATTATAATGGTATGTATGTTGTGTTTATATATGGATTTATTACTTTAATTATGACACTATTGACATGACATGCTGACTAGGACCTCAAGATAGGAGTAAGAAAATCTAAAAGGTCAACCATAAATGTCAAAAATGTGAACAAAAATAAAGAGGACAGGAGCACCCATGTTCGACAAGAGCACATGGGTGCTAGTGTCCTAAGACAACTGACAAAAAATGTGAGGAGACTAACTGACAAGGATCCCTGTGACCTAACCATAACCGGGTGTATGAGTGACTGTTACGAGGGATAAAAACAATAGAAACAATCAAAGTAAGTGGATGGACTAGGAAGTTTGTCACCGGTGAATAATTTTCTTACTTAAGATCCTTACATAAAACTACATACTTAGAGGTATAACAATTAGTACTATGTGTGTGATTTTATGTCTATATTTCCCCCCTTATGCTATTTGAATGAAATTCAAGTAGTGTAAAGGCAGTAAGGAACATGCCTATGTGAAGTCTAGAGAATCCCTGTTGTAGAAGTATGTGTAGATTATGAAAACATATAGTTTGGCAAATGATGGATCAACATGTTCATCTATGTGGCATAACTAGAGATAGTGAACCATTGTAAGGATCACTTGGATAGATTGAGGATTTTATTTTTAAGTGATTTGGAGATTTTAAATTGTCCTTAATGGATATTGAACGGGGTATGGAGTGATCAATTCCATAACAACCTTTGTATGTGTGAAAAACTAAAGGATTTGGGCTTCCTTTTGATAGAGGAAGAGTGTTAGGGAGAGAGGTCTAGTTTTAACCTCCAACTATGAATACATCCTCAAAATGTCTAACCACTGCAGATGGACAAAGACTGAAATATTTTCATTTCGATCCAAAATGGATAACCCCTATATGAGTGGTATAGGAAAGGTAATGACATCTCATTTCCCCCACTCCACAGATGTTGTGATATGTATAGTTTTAGATGGATCCCATGTTAGGTCATTTGGAAGAGGTAGAGAATATAAAGTGACTTCACATGTTAGGTCATCTGGGAAAAATATGAAGTGATTCAACTCCCAAGTTAGGTCATCTGGGAGAAATAATATTATGTCGTACTGATTGGTTGGTTTAATTCGAGTAGAAGAAAATTGTGTTGCGATTGGATGTATACGATAGATTACTCATGGAGATAATTTTCTCTTGTTACCCTAAGATTAGGTCATTATGGGGAGTCGATAGATGGTGATAGAAAATGTCACATGTTGTATAAGAAATTTTTTGATACTTATGTATTAGGAATGTATAATGATCGTAAATTATCCTGAGAGGGATTATAGGATGATCCTGATTGTATCCCCCCTTCAGTGAAAGGGAGAGTGGTAAGAATGAACGATGAGCCGAAAGTATTTGTGCATTGGTGTTCTCAAAGACTGATATATCTTTTAGTTAAAGTGTCAAATCAACATTATTCACACATATCGAGTTAAGGTCATATACCAAGAAATGGTGGGAAGTTATCTACCCATGACCAGCTCTGGAACACTTCAAAATCATTGTGAATTTGAACTCTTTGAATACCAAATTGAATCAGAATTTTAACACTCCAATAGGCAGTAGCAACCTTGTCTTATTAGCCATATGACAACTAATTGTGTAAATATGGATGCAGTGGTAAGGCATCCCCATCATGGTTTAATAGTCATCCAAGGTGAGAACATTAGAATTTTGTGAAAAGTGTTATATATAGGATATTACTGGGACCAACCATCCATTGATCACTTAATCTAGTGTGATATTTTTATCATGATTGTGGTCTTGACGCTTGTGAAAATTCCTGCATGAATTAGATCTGGTGTAATATTTGCACATAAAACCTTGTCTCAGTAACCATTCTCTCAGCGAATGAAAGATGATGTTGGTAAGTGTGCTTCAACATTCTACACACTTTGTTGAAGATTGTCAATATCATTTCTGAGGAAGGTCAACACCCATTCACATTTTTTGAATCTCTCACACGTGTTACTTACCTTAGAAACAGCGTCCAATCTCCCCCTGTCAACTCTCGAATGCTATCACCTAGATCTAGGATCATTGATAAACTTCTTTCTATTGCATTGTCGATGTAGGGATACTTAGCATGTACCACTTATTCCCCTAATAAATGCGAAATGGTCTATGATTTGATGTACTCATGCATGCAGTCACTTTTGTATGCATAGTTAGGTAGCTATAGGTTGACAGCTCTTGCTCAACCTTCTTAGGTTCCCATTGAGGGATATCCATTCATTTGAGTTCCATGGAGGTTAATTATTATCCGTGCCTTTTTCCTTCTTGTTGTTTTTACAAATGATGTACAGTACAGGTCTGTAATAGATCTATGCCAACCTTGTGTGCACTTACCATAGATTAGGGGATGTACCCCATAATATGACTCTTATCAAAACTTCACGTTATGTAATGAGGTAGGTGATGCTAAATCTTATAATGTATTGTTACACAAACCTTATGTGATCACCATGATCCTCAAAGGATCTGATATCACATAGTACTGAAGCCTCCAATTTCATTGGGTTACACCTTTCATAGGTGCTGGCCCTAGATGATGCTCATGAGGTAGATGAGGGTTCCACAGTGGTAATGACATAACCCTGTTTCACATGCCTCATGAATATGATCAATCAAATAATATTGGATGCATATTGTGATCATGGGTGTGCACATAACATATCTTACAATACATAAATAGTTATTATTTCTTCATCAGTGGTAGTGTAGGGTGATGGTGTAGCCATCTTGTATAAGATGCATGATATCTATCAGTGTATATAAGAGGATGGTCACAAGATGTGCAATGGGTGCACACATAATCTTACGTGGAGAAACTATACAAGGAAATATACAGGTTCATGCATGAGGACCAAAGAATTAGTACTTGGAGCCATAACCACATTACGTGTCTCATAAGATGAGCCTATTAGAACATTGCGATGCTGATTCCATCTCATTGAGGCCATCTCTACATATTAGGTGAGGCTTCGATATTTTTGGAATGAGGTGGACATGTATCCCTATAGTAGAACACTAGATATCAACTACTTTAGTAGCATCAATGTTTCTTCGTATGGGGCTTTGTGCAAATTATATGAATGACCTTATCGTGCCTATCAAGTGCTCTCCAAAAAGGATGTCAATAGAGCCTCATACATGTAACCATTACACTATGTTGCTAATATGAATGGATATCATGGAGTGACCAATATATTTCAGACAACAAAGTCTTAAAACGTCATTGTCATATTTCCCAAGACACTCCTATAGAAAATCCTTTATTGATATGGGTGCGAGTGCAATAATGATTTGTTAGCTCAAACTCAGGTGAAATATTGAAACTTACATTAGAACAAGGTAGTGCCACTAATGCATCGTAATCAGACTGCATGTGGCCATAGATGGGGATACATATTTTTTATACTAACTATGTGCACAAGGCCTTGATAGTGCATGGTGGGAAGCACATTGACTGTGCCTTCCTGTTAGGAGTTAGTTATTCTGGTTATGCTTGCCACAATAACTCACACTTATACACATGTTTAGGGGCATGCATCTTCCACACCTCTATACTCATGGCAAGTGATAGCAGTGATACATTTCAGTATAAGTATTTTTGAGGTGTTATTTTATTATGGTTGCTTAATGGATTGATTGTAGTTATCTTTTGTGGCCCTTGTCCTAGAGTGGGGCCAAATCCTAAACCTATGGTCCTCCACTAGGATTACCTCCACGTGGTATTGGATTCCCTGATACATTGATCCGCCACGATTAACAAAAAAATTTCCTACTAGATGAACTTCCTTGGGAGGAGCGATCTTGGAGTGAGTAGATGCCATTGTGCTAAAGATGTGACCACTAATTTTCTATCCTAGTGGAGACAGCTACTAAGGGTCTTGCTTCCAAATTGGTCCCAAACAAATTCTATCCAAACACGGGTGCTTGATGTGCTGACTCATTTATGTAGGCATTCTTAAAGTTGATGTGATTCCTAGAGTATGATGGGTTCAATATATGCCTACCTGTATCTCCTACCCAACACGACAATCCTCTATTGCCTTCTATCTCACCTTTGATATGACGATCTTCCACATAGGTAATTTTAGAGATCCATAGCACCTTGCAACAAGTGGCGTAGGTGTTTAAGAGGGGTAAGCATGTAGTGCCGGTGGTTCTGTAGTTGTATCTCGTCAGACTGATTCTCATGTATGATGTACATAAAGGGGATGATCCTATTGTGTTTTCCCAATGTAGCAGAGGAAATGATCCTGTGGTACCTATGCCTTCTGTAAGGTCTATCATCACTATCCATATAGTCATGGATTCTTGTCTATCTCTGTGTTGTCCTCATGGTTTACCCTATGTAATGTGCATCATTATATTTGAATATTTTGGCTCTCTTTCCTTTCTCTTTCTGTCCACTTAGGCCACCCGAAGATCCTTCCCAAACCTGTCTCCTACCCCTGATACATGTTTAGTAGGTTTTAGCATAGACCAGTAATTTAGTTCTCCATTCTAAGTATCAATCATCAAGATATGATTATTGCTAAAGGTAGCACACGTATGTATGAGATTCCCTGGGTTCATGTGAAAGAGATTTTTTTTAGCTTCCTTAGGGGATAGTAAAATATGTAGAAAATCATGTGTACTCCAAATTATGAATTATAGGGGGGATCACAGGGTGATGTCCCACCAGTGCATCTACAAGATATTGATGCAAGGTTCATCTAAATCAATGAGCACTTGATAGTTTTCAATGGCTCCACAATTACTTTCTTCCAGATAATGTACACCCCTAGTGTTTACATCGGTACATGGTCCAACCACATGTAAAATTATACTAGGATAGATCAATGAAGTGATAACACATATCATGCATGTAAGTCATATTAGGTTGTAACATATCCACCCACTTGTGAGCTTTAATAACCATATGAACACTAGTGCATCATCACCTAGTGAGGTGAGAAATGTATCCTGGCCATGACTACACCTATATCTCAGATGTTCTCACGAAGATAGTTGGAATGCCATGTGTAGTGGCAACATCCTATTAAAAAATTTGAAAAGAGTCCCCGACAATGGAACAAAAATGTAGTCTTATTAGATGGTACCAACACCTAGCTATGCGTGTTGGTACTTCATCCAGAAAACTCTGGAATTCTCACGGCTAAGCACATCACAACCTCTAGGTCATTAGTTTGTTTTCTTATTAGGTTGGCTAGACATGCATTTTCATAACGGTTCATCATCGACGTTTAGGCCATTCATTCAAGAAGATACATCATATTTTAATCAGTTGAATATATAATAACCAATAGACACTTGAATTGTAGGATATACCAGTGAACTCAGATGTAGTAACACGCTTATGCAGAATCCATACACAATAGATCACTCATTGCAAAAAATAATTGATTACATAAGGTAATGTGTAATGAAATTACTTGTATAATTCATGATTATGAGCATAACAATAGAACACCAAAGTAACACAATATTGTAGATATAATTATCTCAATATGTAATTAGAATAGCTTCACCACTTCGAGGGGGCAACCTACAAACTATACAATATGACTCAAATGCTCAAATGATGATCAACTACTACCTACAATCCCCTCTATATACTATTCATATGTTATGGCCATCACAAAGGGCCGACCTACTAAGCATGAGAAAGTATAAATAGATATAGTAAAATGATATGGTAAGCCACAAGTCGACTACTCATATCCTAATACAAGCAATAGGTTAAGGGCGTAACATACCCTTCCCCCTTCAAACCAACATTGTACTCAACCTTGAATAATCCTAGATGTTGCTGCATAAAACCTTCATCCTCCCAGGTCACATTTTCTATTCTCAGATTCTTCCACTTGATCAAATATTCCTTAATGGCTCTGGTTCTCAAGCTTTATAGTACAGTGTTTACAGAATCTTCTATAGCTCCAAAATGATTCTTCCTTCCTCATAAAGTTTTGGTAAATCTCGTCTGGACTTGCAAATTTCTGTTCCAATAACCTTATTTAGGTAGGAAACATGGAATACTGGGTGTATGCGTGAAGATTGAGGCAACTCTAGTTTATAAGCAACACTTCCAATTTTTTCTGTAGAACTTGATAAGGACTATAATATTTAGGAGCAATTTTGTTGTCATTTTTTTGTTACTTCAGGGACATATTCTTATAAGGCTGTAGACATACAAAAACCCAGTCACCAATTTCAAAATGTCTTTCACTATGGTGTTGATCTGCTTATTGTTTCATCCTATTTTGTGCCAATGCCAAATTTCTCCTATCAAACCAGCCAAAACTTGTTATTGATGTTGAATGTGTTCCTTAACATCTCTGACCTTAGTTTGCACCCTCAAGGAAGAAGTGATAGATGGTGAATGGTAACCCATATAATGACTAAAAATGGGGCCATTTGAGAAGAGGTATGAAAATATGTGTTATACCACCATTCTACAAGTGACAAGCCATTTAACCCACCGTTCCTGCTTATCTGATACAAAACAATGTAGATACACCTATAAGAATGTGTTGAACACTTCTATTTGCCCATGAGTTTTAGGATGGTAAGATGAACTGTGAGCTAGCTGAGTACCCAAACATGTAAATAATTCCGTCTAAAAATTACTCGTGAAAATAGGATCACGATCACTTACAATTATCTTTGGGGTTACATGTATCCTTTGACCTATCTCCAAAAAAATAGATGTAGTTGTACTAGCTACAAATAGATGTGATAGGGAAAAATGGGCATATTTTTTGATCCTATCCACAGTCACAAAAATAAAATTCTTACGCTTTGAACAAGGAAATACAATGATGAAATTCACGGAGACCTCCTCCTATCTCTGGCTAGGAATTGGTAAGGGTTACAACAGACCTGGTGTCTTAATTGTTTCCCCTTTGTTTTGTTGGCATACTAAACACTCTGACACAAAATGTTGTACATCCCCCTTGATTCCTTCCCAAAATAATTCTCTTTTTATTATATGATATGACTTCAAAAACCCAGAGCATCCTCCAATAAATAAGGCATGTAGCTCTGCAAGAATCTTATGCTTAAACTCAAAATATTTACTCAAGAATAACTTGTCCTTGTACCTGTTGGTGAAGAAATTTTTTGGGTGGAAAATTTTGTGAATTCCTTGCCAGTGCTTTTGGAATCTAAGTCCCTCTACTTAACTGATGCAGTTGTCATGTATGCATGCGCGAGAAAGCGTGGATTTCTGTGGTGGCCTTTTGGTCTGGGATCCAACCAGGGCACTCCACCAACCCTATGGAAAATTATTACAGTTATCTGGAAGGGGGGGATTTTCTATGAAGGTGGGAAAGGGAGTGAGGAAAGAGGTAGGATAACTAATTTTGTAGGTAGAAAATCAGATTTTTCACGCACTAGTTAGAAACTTCAACACATGCATTTATAAAAAGAAACAACCTTGCAAATGGCAACAAGATGAGATAAGATTGCAAACATAAAGTTTCTAAAATATCCTCATCAAAGAGGCTATAAAATCCTTCTTCTTGTATTGATCCTTAAACATAAGTTTTACAAAATGTGAGAATGGAAGAAATTTGAGAATGGAGGAAAGTAGAAGAAAGTGGCTATCTCTTTTGTTTTATCTAAGTACAATGCACTCGTGAGTTTACAAGATCAATTTCCAATGCTCTACAATGGTGTGAAGAAGCCATTAAATATCTTGCAAGAAATAGTTACAACTTCTTCTTTGTTAGCAAGAAACGGTTTACAATTTCTTTTCAATCATTCATGTCCGTTCAAAATCTTGATTCGCGAAGAAACACCAATTGGAAGAAAAACCAAACTTTTCATAATGCAGTTGTTACACTCATTTTGTAACTTTGAATTTTAACAGTTCATCTTGGATTTGAAACTTTAAATCAGATTCGTCCATGTGGGAGAAATTTACTAGAGTGGGAGTGGAACATTTTGGCCCGCTCACTTGATTTTGATATGGTCTTGACACATGGCATCACATGAGTGGAGACAGAGTCGCGAGCCACTTTTATAATTTTACCCTTTTTCAATTTGGGCTCAAAAATACAAATTTCTTTTCTAGCCCACCCACCTGCTTTGACCTTTGATGTGGGATTAATATTTGAATTTTTCCTTAGTGTGGGTGGGGCTGTGGGTCACTTTTTAACTTTAAGCTGCTTTAATGAAAACAAGGCTCAAATTCTCAAATCTCCCTGATGGCCCCCTTCCCCACCTTAACTTTCTATTCAGGATTAATATTTGACTTTCTCCTTTATATCATGATCGGGGCTGTGGGTCAGTTTATGCCTTTTAGCCCTTTTACAAAAACTCTCAAAACCTCAAATTTCTCCATTGACCCGCTTCCCTTCTTTGACTTTCTAACAGCAGGCTCAAGATTTGACTTTTTCCTTTGTGTTTGGCGGGGCTACGGGTAACTTTTTAACTTTAATCCCCTTTAATGAAAAAGGCTCAAAAATAAAAATTTCTCCATTAGCTCGCCTCAATTAGATATGTCCACTTACCCATGGATAATGGGGCCAAAATTTGATGGGGAAGAAAACACCCGTCATTCATGACTATGGAAAAATGTAGAGAAGAAGAAAACTCCACTATTTCGTGCCCAATTTTCAAATTTATTTTGTAAACCAAGGTATTGAAAACAATACAAGGTTTGGCAATCGATGGCCATAGAAATATTGAAAATTTCATTCAAATGAGGACAATAATAGAATTTTCATGCGTTGAGATGGGGAAACGGAAAATTTATCAAAACATGCAAACTAGAGAATTTAAACAACTTCAAAGCATGAATTTCTCTATCTTTACAGACTTCCAACTTTACTTGAACGCTTCTAGAGGGCGTGAGCTCAAAATTTTCAAATTTGAGTTAAAAAATGAGGGGGAATTTTGAGGGAAACAACAGTACCATAACGCATTACCTTTCGAATCAAATTTGTTAGATGTTATAGAGCCTTGCTTGATATTCTATATTAGATATTGTGTATCCTTATCCTGATCCCATTCCAATCTTTCTTCATCCACCCAATCGGCTTTCAATATGGACATTCCACATAGTAAGGCATCTACGGATGTATCCCTTCTGGACAATGCATCAACTACTACAGTTTCTTTAACCTTTTTATATATGATTTCAAAATCATAACCCAACATTTTTGTTACCAACTTTTTTTGTTCCTTAGATGATAACCTTTGCTCCAAAAAGTATTTGAGACTATCGTGATTAGTTTTTACCTTAAAGTGTCTACCCATGAGATAGGGCCTCCATTGCTTGACTACATGAAGAATAGCCATCGTTTCTTTCTCATAGGTAGGTTTGAGTAGATCTTCTCCTTTGAATTGGTGACTCTCAAATGTAATTGGTCTTCCTTCCTACATTAGAACTACTCCCAATCTTGATCCTGAAGTGTCACATTCAACAATGAAGGTTTTTGAGAAGTTGGGAGTAGCCAAAAATGGGGTGTTGTACATGGCTTCCTTCAGTTTCTCAAAGGATTTAGTGGCTACATCTATCCAATGGAAGGCATCCTTATTTAACTATGCAGTGAGTGGGGTTGTTATTCTACCATATCCCCACACAAATCTTCTGTATTACCCTGTTAGTCCAAGGAACCCACGAATTTTTTTGAGATTTATGGGCCTTGGCCATTCCACCATAGCTTTGATCTTCTGAGGATCAACTGTTGACACCTTCATGGGATACAATATGACCCAAGTACTCCACCTCTTGTACACCAAAAGAACATTTGGATGGATTTACATACAAAGTATGTTTCTCCAAAACTTCCAACACTGTTATTTACATGTTGTAAGTGTTCTTCCCATGTCTTACTATAAATCAATATGTCATCAAAGAAAACTAATACAAATTTCCTTTAAAAAGGCCTAAAAATAGTGTTCATCAAGCTTTGAAAGGTTGAGGGTGCATTTTTAAGACCAAAAGGCATTACGAAAAACTCATAATGGCCCTCATGAGTCCTGAAAGTCCATTTTATGAACATCTTCCTCTTTTATCCTAATTTGATGGTACCCCGAACGAAGATCTAATTTTGTGAAATAAATAACACCATGTAATTCATCAAGTAAATCATCAATTACTGGAATAGGAAACTTATCTTTTATGGTGTACTTGTTGAGTTCTCAGTAATCTGGACACATCCTCCATGTTTCATCCTTCTTATGTACCATGACCACTGGTGAAGAATATGCACTCTGGATATATTCCTGATGGTACCTGTCTTCTACATTTCCTATACCATTTTCTCGATCTCACTTTTCTGGGAATATGGATATCTGTATGGTCTGATGTTAGGTGTTTGACTCCTTGGAATCAACTGAATGGCATGATCATGATCCCTAACTGGTGGTAGTACCTTTGGAATTGCATCAAAAATAGATGAGTGAGCATCCATAATCTTCTAAATATCAGGTGGCATTGAAGACTCTGTATTTTGTACTTCTATGGAAAATAGATTTTCTATAAAGCCATCCACTCCTTTTCTGAGAAACTTCTACATCTAATGAGAGCTAATAATCTATGGAGACGTAGCTACCATCCCATTCAATTGTATTGTCCTTCCATCTAAATGAAATCACATGAACAATTCTTGGAAATTCATCTCAATAGTACCTAAGGTTGTGAGCCATTGGACACCCAAAATAATATCTGCCCCTCCCATAGAAATAGAAAACATAGGTGAGTCTAACATGTAGTCTCCCATGGAAAGCTTGATACTATGGCACTTTCTTGTGCACTTGACTATCCCACCATCCACAATCATAACTTGCTTTTCTAGAGCTAGGTAAATAAAATAATTTATGCAAGTTACTGACTTACTATTTATGAAGTTATGAGTACTCCCCGAGTCAATCAACACCATCACCTTCTAATTTTTAAGATAGCCAATAACCTTGAGTGTTTGAGGAGTACTAATACCTAACAATGTATGGAAATAAATTGTAGGTTGGTGATCCTCTACTTCATCTTCTATTGGTTCCTCAGCCTCCCCTATAATTTCAGCTTCCTCATTATCCTCATTACCTCCGTCAATATTGAACAACTTCTTCTCAGCACATTTTTGTCCCGATCCATATTTGTCTATCACAGTTAAAACATAATCCTTTTTATCTCTTTTCTCCCCTTTGTTCAGGATTCAGTCTACTTACCCTAGCGAATGGAGGAGAAGAGATACTACAATATCTGGTGTTAATGAAAGGTGGCCTCCTGTTGCAAAGATATTTTTCCTCTGCTCGACATGCCATGATAATAGAATCACAAAGCTTGATTGGATTAAACATTCGTACCTCATGCTCAATTTGGTCCTTAAGACCCCCAAGAAACAAGTCATTCAGATTCCCTTCTAGAATATTTTCCACCCTTAAGGATAGGTTTTAGAATTGATGCACATAATCTTTGACTGATCCTATTTCCCGTAACTTTGCTAATTAACTAAATTAGTTCTTTGAAACAATTGAACTATAGTGTAATTATAACTCATCAGTAAAAACTGGCCAAGTGACACTAAGACCATTCTTCTGTCTCTGAGCACATAACCATCAATACCAAACGAATTGGTCGGGTTCAAGATATAGGGATGCCAATGTCACCTTTTGTCCTGATGGTGTTTGATGTAACTCAAAGAAGTTCTCCATTTGATTTATCCAATTCAGGGGATCCTTACCATTAAATTTGTGCATATCCACTTTTGGCATCATGTTCCTTGGTTGTAAATAAGTTTGGATTCTGATTGGGACTAGAAAAGTGATCCAATATGGTTAGTTTGTCTATGATTTTGAACTGAAGGTCCTCCTTGGTTGATATGGGGCAGATTTGGGCCATACTAGTATACCCTTTACATGTTGCATGATATCATCCAACCGATTGATTGATTTGGGCAATGTCTCCTTTAGAGGCCATCTCAAATTGTACATTTCACAACTCATACTCAAGTTGGCTAACCTTATGATCAACTGAGGTAAACCCTAGTGCTGAGGAATCTGTATTTACCCCTTCTAACTCCATCTCTTCAATCACTACCCCATCTTTATCTAGGGTTTTACTCGGAGTGACCGGATTCTTTTTTGCTCTTGTGGAAGGCCCCGTCATGATGTCAAATCTTAGGGTTTAGGGTTTTGATATCAATTTCAGCCGAACAGGAAAAAACAATTAAAGAAGATACTAATACTATTTTTTTGAGAGATTTCTGAAAAGGTAAAGATACTTTAAAATTTTCCACAAATTTGCACTCTAGGGAGCGATTTTTATGAAAAAACCTAAATTTTTAATAATTTTTGCAAACATAAATCAAAAAAGTATGAAAGTTTCCAGGGACACTTGTACTTGAAATTCTTCGACAACTATGGTAAAAATAATCTCCCACCAATTCTACTCTAGTTTGCAATATGATAGAGCGGAAACAAAAAATTAGGGTTTTTTCCCTAATTTTGGCCCAGATCGCAGCTCTAATACACTTGTAATGAAATTACTTGTATAATTCAGATTAAGAGCAGACAATAGAGCACAAAACAACACAATATTTCATAATAATGATCTCAATATGCAATTAGAATAGCTTCTCCACTTCAAGGGGGCAACCTCCAAACCATATAACAAGACTCAAATGCTTAAATGATAATGAAATACTACCTATAATCCCCTATATATACTATTCATATGCTATGGCCATCACCAAGGCCAACCTATTACAGCATGAGAAAGTATAAATGATATAATAAAATGATATGGTAAGCCACAAGTCATGGCTACTCATATCCGAATACAAGCAATAGGTTAAGAGTGTAGCAAAAGTGTTTGGAAAGGCCTTGTCAACTCAAATGTTTTGACACTGGAGTCATGTTGTCGTGCTTGACAACATTGAGAATTTCCTTGTTTCCCATTATTGCTATGATGAATACAATAAGGTATGGAATCAAACTGGTACATTCATGTGATGCAATGTGAGTTTTACATATGATGTCCATGGAGGTTTCAGATCAATTTCATGTATGTTTATGAGGTTTTGAGGCACACAATTAGGTCATGACCGGTTAACAGGGCAGTTTTGTAAATCTACTAAATCCCAAGGTAGTAGCGTTTTGGCCATAACTTGAGCTATAGGTGAAATTTTTAGGTGATTCAAGATGGTGGGGATGGAAAATATATTTATGTTATAGAGGACATTGATATATGTATTTCTTGATGATGAGGTTATATGGATACCTATGTCTATGTCACTGAATTGATGAATAACATTTTTGAAGTAGTTCAAGATGAAACAAAAATATAAGCAGGAGGATATATAACAAGTTTTACATTGGTTGAAGCATGATCTAGATTTTTTGATGCTTCCTATCACATGTAATGTTAATATGGATTAACATGGCATCCATATTGTAATCTATTCCTTTAAAGAAGGAATCAATTTATATAAATGGTTTTATGGGATAACATTCTCTGAAATAGATGTTTTGACAGGATTGACTATCTGATGAAGGACAAATATTTCTATGGTGTTGAATGTAGTCCTAAATAGGTTTTGTCTTTCCCTGAATTATAACATGCTTAGAATGATCATGTTTAAAGGTTAGGACCATTTATTTTGATTTTTTTCATGGAAAATTTTTATTCATAATATGAGTGATTTGGTGATCAAATGAAGTTTCCATGGTGTTGAAGGGTGAATGAAACAATTGTTTTAAAGATTGTAAAGGAAACTAGGTCCAGTAAATGAAATAATTTGATTGGCTGATATTAATTTCAACAATATATGAATGTTATATAATATTTTAATCATGTATAAGGGTTAATGGGTCAGGAAAAATTATGGCACTCATGTTATGGCATTTTTAAGAATGTCCCTATGGGGTTTTGAGAGATTTTTGGCACATGACAATGATGGATTTGGCTAGGCCAACTTATATGGGTCATATGTAATTTTTTACTTCAAAATTTAGAATTTCATAAATGTTTTTGTATCTTATTTATCATGAAGTATAGACCTATTTTGGTTTGGAAGGAAGAAAAGAATATTTAAGTGCTTGTTTAGTTCATTTTTGAACTAGTGCTCTTGGTGGAAAGGTGTGCAACCTAGAGAGATATATTTTGCAGTTATGTGATCATGATTTGTAGTTTGAGGAATATAACTATAGGTTTATGAAAATAATATAACATGAGAGCAAGAGAATAGAGAAAATAAAGGAGAAAGAGAAAGTTTGACATGCCCTAGGGTATGAACTAGGGTTTGTGAGATGAATTAAACATCTCCATTAGTTGTGGCAATAGAATTTTTAGAGATAAAACATATTCAAGTGGATTATTTATTGCTTGGTCATCCTTAGGGTGTTGTAGCCTCTTTTTGGAGTGGTTTCTTCACTAAATTTGGGGTTGGTGCTCCTTGTAGGGTTGGTGCTACTAAACTAGGTGGTTGGTGCTCCTTGTGGGGTTGGCGCCTCACTAAATTTGAAGCATGACAATATAATGTTTATGTTTCAATGGTTTTTCTTACCCATTAGGGTTTCCCACTTAAGTATTGTGTCTATGATCTCTCTTGCATGTGTTGTTGTTCTTTGTTAATACTATGAACATTTATAATGCTATGGTTGAATGCTTGTGAATGAATAAATTATGTTACATGCTGAATTTAATGGTAAATGAAGTAAGAAATTTTTAGGAATGATTCAACCCCCCCCTCCTCTCATTCCATTTGTGCTTCTAATAATTGGTATCATAGCGATTCCTTTTGCAGAAATTTGACAACTTGTTGGTGATTCTCTAAAGCACAAATGGATATGTCTACTGATTGTTGGAGGGAACAATATTAAGTTGATGAGTCTATGGTGTGTTAAATTAAATATAATATTTATAAATGCATAAATTTTATGAACTAGATATAAAATATGTGAATTCTCAAGTGGAAAGTTTATCTAATGTCCTAAAGGAGAAAGAAGATGTTTGTTCTAGGTATGAAGAAAAATTGAAAGCTCTTGAATACGATTTAGAGGTTGATTCTAAGAAGTTAGAAATGTATGAGAGAATTGAAAAGAGATCCAAGGCTCTTAATGACATGTTGTAGATTCAAATAGGCACACATGACAAAATATGTCAAGCGTTTGAAGGAGAGAAAAAGAAGGATGATCATGGAGCTCGTCCAAACACTAAAACGACTGAGAAGGTGACTAAGAAGGTTGTTCCAAGAAGGTATAACTTAGTTAGGAAAACTAATTCTATGAGGTATGTCTCTTTATTCAATGGATATTTTTTTTTTCCATGAAGTTTTTCATAGAGCTAGAAATTACAAAACTAAGACTCTAAGGAACGTAGTATGTGTATTCAAGGGTGAACGCTACTCATGTTGTGAATATGGACATAAGGCTAGAGAATGTGGATGGAACTTAAGTGTATTTGAACCTAGAAAAATAAGAATAGTGTTTTGTGTCATAAGTGCCACAAAAAGGTCATATTACTGGTTTGTGTGTTCAAAGTGGGACTCCAAGACGTGCTGGAAGATTTCAAGCATCAAACGAAAAGGTATTCAAAAGGAAATTCAGTAAAATGTATCATCCCAAGACTATTATGTAAGATTAAATGGATAAGAATAATATTGATCTAGTGAAGAAGGTCAAAAAGACTGAATCTCATCCCATCATATCGAGTTTGAAGGTTGTCAAGGAGGATGGCAGAGCTACCAAGATAGAGAACAAGGTTCTCACGCCTATGACAACTCAAAATAGTATGTTTTCTCAAGTTCAAGAAGAAAACATGTGTTTGAATGGATTTCAAGCCCCTCTGCAAGATAAGTTAAAGCAATTGGGACTTTGGAATACCTCTAGAGTGATAAGGTATGTAAAGTGACTCTTTCCCTATTTTCATGATTTCTTGCATTTCCATACATTGTCGTAATAATCTATCATTTTTGATGCTATTGTTTCAAAGTAGATCTATCATATAGGTCTGACAAGTATGTCATTGATTCATTGATTGTCTCTGTGTAATTAATGATCCTTTCTATCTCTCAAGAGGTCTAATGTGATTCCTTGCTATCATTCAAGAAGTTGTAAACTCCTATCCAAGGTGCAACTTAATTAATTCATCTAGGGTATCTAAGCAATGAGAATCTCTTATCTCATAGGATAAAATTTCTTTTGAGTAATCTCTCAAATCATATTAATACTTCATCTAATCAAGGTTTCTATAAGTTACACCCTTCTATGATGTTACAAATCAATTACTTGATTAATTAAGGACAAGGAGTTTAGTGGTGAGCATGAGGTCACTAAGTGGTATGTATAATCTCAATCAAAATTGTAATAGTCTATCATGTTTGGTCTATTGAATTCACTGGAAATTTTCTAGCTTTTGTCCTTGAGTTGTGTCATAGTAAAGTCATTGGATTTACACATAGCAATGTTGAGAACTGTAGATGGTTATAGTAAATAACCATTGTTGTCTAAGGCATGGTTCTCAGTACAGATTTACATGCTTATAGTCTTAAAGTATAGGCATTTTGAGGTCTATTGTGCAACCTCCATTATTTTGGATTAAGCATTTGTACATCTTGAAACCATGACACTCAAGGGTTTTTTGTAATACTAAGAAGCTTCAATATGACCTTGAAGTCATGTCTTGGTGAGATTCCATTCTCAAGATCTATGAGATCTCCAGAAGTCCACTTGGAATGTGCTTGTGATTCATTAATAGATTAAGGAGAATTTCCATATTTTAGCATTCATAGAAAGTAGAGATTTAATATGTAGCATGTTAGTATGGTCTCAGTCAAAGTTTACATCATGTGTAGTATCAAAGTTGAGTCTGCTTTAAGGTCCCTTATCAAATCTATGTTTAAGGATTAGTTGAGCTTTACAATGAGAAATGAAGTGTTAAAATAGATTAGAAGGGATATGTCAATAATTTATTTAAGGTCTGTACTAAGTGCAAAGTACAGCTATTAAGGAAGGTGGTGAATGTGATCAATCCTTGTACAACTTCTATTTAATAAATAAACCCTCTTATTGGTTAAATCCATCTTTCAAACCCTCTAAATTCTATTAATTCCCCTCTAAATTATCTCCAAATGGATTTTATAAGCTTAGGACAAAGTTGGTCAATTACATTACATCATGAAGTTGATTAATTAGATGGACCCCAAGTCCCATGAAAGTTGCTAAGCATTTTATCTCAGACTTCTGATTACTAGTCATGAAGTGTCCCTATCCAATGCCTATTTTGACCTACATCTGGTCTCTAATATAGAATTTGTAAATACAAAAGTCTAATGCAGTTGTACCAATAAATGATATTAACAATGAATTATAAAATAGATCTATGAAGGATAGACAATTTAAATTGAATAAGCCAACTAAGTGAACATAAAGATTGAGGAATGAATCAGTTATGGTTCACTAAGATCCTAAATAGTGGTAAAGTAAGTATGGAAACTAGAAAATATGAAGTGTAAATTGTCACAATGAAGCTTAGAAAAATGTAGAGATGCTGGAAAATGTTGGACTGAGGTGTCTATGTAGGGCTAGGGCACCTGGTGTGTCAGAGACTTTTTCTTGGTGCCTTTGACTCTAAAAAATATTTGAAAACCAATTTTTTTGGGTTTTGAGATGTTTTTTTTCCTTCGCTTCTTGTCGCTATTATGTGAAACCAATCCCACATATGTCACCTATAACCTGCAATGAATTAATGACCTGTAAAGCCCTCAAAAGTACATCAAATTCTAAAAAAGAAAATAATGTAAATGAGGGTTCAGACTATCCTCATCTTTCGAATTAGTGATCTTAGACTGAGTAATGCACTATATTTCATACCTAATGTAGTTCTATGTGTGTTCCCTAGGTGGTTCTTGTGGGTGTTGCACTTGATAGCAAGAAATTCGTTAGATATAAGAAATGTAAATAGATATGTACATGAAATAATGAACTTCCCTTTCTACGCGTGTATGTAGAAGTATCAATTCCTTGCCTTTATGTGTGGATAATAGATGGATTTTCTAATTCTCTTGATAATGGCCTTTGAATACAACCTTAGATGGTGATAGCTAATGCTTAGTGCTTGACCATTTATTATGATCACATAACTTTATATTTATATGATTCCGTTTCTTGAATTTCGTAATTAACCCCAAAAAAGGTAGACTAACAAAACGATAATATGCCCAGATGGATAGAAAGGACCCAAAAGATGTGAATAAAGTAAAAAAAAAAGTATGGGGTCCTTAGAGGGGATGGGGGCACCTGGCACTGACATTGTAAGTATAAAAAGCTAGACTGGGCAATCAGGAGTGTAAGATCAAAAGAAACAATAGAAAGAAAACACATATGGCCAAATACATGGGTTAATTAATATTTTTCTTACTTAGGAACCATATGAATAGTAATATGTGATTAGGAATAGATAGATACCCAAAGTGCATGATTTAGTTTCTACATTTTCCCCCACTTTATGTTATTGTGTGAATTCTTAATAACATAAAGTAGATAAGAGATGTGTACCTAATTACCACGTATATAAATGGTGAAAAGTGTGTTGAGAGATAAATAAAATCATGGAGTGATAAAAATGTGAAGCGTGGAAACTAAAGAAGAGAAAGTGCAAATAAAGTGATGATGATGATGACCCTAGTGCGAGAGTGCATGTTTAGATTCCACGATTGTACCTTTTGTTGGTGTTGATGATTGATGTTTTTGATGATGTGCTTAATGTGATGTGAGTACCTCTTCCCATGAGGACATAACTGCAAAAGAGAAGAAAATTCACGTAGTCAAATACGCATGTATATGATCAAAATGAGTAAAAATTCTCTAAAGAAATATGTGAAAATGTAAAAAGGAACATGTACACTTGATCCATTATGAGAAATAAGTGTAGAAAGTATCTTGTAGATGATGTAGAAGAATATATTTTTCAAGAGATCTCATGCCAGTTGTGTTGTGTGCAAGTTTTTTGGAAAATATCAGGCTAAGACATGGAAGAAGCATAGGGAGAAAATTCTAGTGTCATATTCCAACATTTAATTACTTCCTCAAATGTTAACACCACTACATATGGTGTGTAAAAATATAATACATTTTAAAAAATTATGATCCAACATGAATGTAGAAAATGTTGTGTGGTGCATGCATGCCAAGTGTTAAAGACTATGTGTCCTGTAAGATCCAATTTGTGACGTGCTAAGAAATGTGTTGAACTGAAAAATATTGTGTAACCCCCCCTAGTCACAAGAATAAAAGAAGGGTCATAGGTACCCAGGTGCTAATCTTTGGGTCTGATTGTTGGTTTTTGTGTTGTGGTAAGGACCCAAGTCAATATTTAGGTTGTTTTTGTGACTGATGAATATGTCGTACCTGTAATGAACTATGTTATGTGATGAATGTGATTTTCTATGTGGGGTTACTGATTCACTCAATAGATTCCCACCTTGTTTTAGGTGCATGCGACATCTCTGAGGAGTGTGTGGCCCAAAGGAGGACCGACCATTATGATAAAATTGATGCCATGTAGGGGGAGTGTGATTGGTAGAAACCAAGGAACAAACAAACAAAATGCCTAGTTGTAGTTACAAAATCATGCATTTTAGACATTTTATTTAACACAATCTCATACTACTATTTAAAAGGTTCTCGAGTAAATAAAATACTAATTAACCCCCATCTTTTCACCATCTTGTTTATTTTATTTCGTAATTTGTGACCTATTACACCCATATGCCTAGCCATTTATGGACATCCCATGTCATTTTATCCTTGGCTAGGGCACTCAGATTTAGTACTGGGGCATCCATGGGTGCCCTGGTCTCATATAAGTTGTTCCTACATCCCTTTAACATTTTCCCACCACATTTTAGGCCTCTTATATCCATTTTTCATATTTATCTTTCTTTTGGTCGGCCTTTTTAGGGTTAATTACGAAATTAGAGAAAAAGAAACCTATAAATACAAAGTTATGAGACCATAATGAGGGACTTAGCATCATACACTACTAGCACTCCATCTATTGCATTGGTATCCACATAGATCCATCAAAAAGGCACAAGCTATGATATTTTACATCACACTTCATAGGGGGGATTCGATTTTATTCCATGCACACATTCTACTACATTTTCTAAATTTATCTATTGCTAACTACTTAACAAAGTGTCACTGGAACAAGAGAACCTAGGGCATGACATGCACACACACCAAAACTA
This sequence comes from Taxus chinensis, assembly GCA_019776745.2. NCBI lineage: Eukaryota > Viridiplantae > Streptophyta > Pinopsida > Cupressales > Taxaceae > Taxus > Taxus chinensis. Next base: position 219,459,290 of record CM034156.1, read on the forward strand.
CATCTAGGTCTGAAATGCAGTGTAACACTCAATTAGTAAGCCCACTATTTTGGCAACTGAGTTCATTCCAACCCATTCATTTTTCATCTTTTTTTTTAGAGTTTTGATACTATATTTTGGTATTTTGTAGGTTATTTATTTCTCTTGGAATATTTAGAGAATTTGGCGCAGTAAAAAATAATTAACGTGTTAGGAGGACAGAGCTTCAAATCACCTTCTGAGATTATGAGCACTAGTTTTGAATATTATTTCTAGACAAGGGTGCCAAAATTATTTACTAGAGCATTCGTGGGTACCCCAGTCCTCCTCCAGGTGCCCTAGTCTAGGAGCAACATCCAGTTCTATCCTTTTCGGAACTCCTACACAGTCATTCCTACTTTCTAAATTTCTATGCATCACTATGACATGGTCTGATAAGCTTATATTATTTAGATTATTTTTTTCCTTTCCCTTCTTCCACATTAGGGTTTTTAGTTTCATTAGCTTATTTACATATCTCATTCACATGTTGTTTTGGTGCATTTACTTATTACGTTATATGTCCTCCTAAATTTGATTAACTATCTTTTACTACATTATTTTATTCAATTTTAGTTAATCATTTTGGTGAACCAAACTCTTATCATGGATAAAAAGCATCCTTCTGAATATCCAATCATCCTGCAATTTGATATCTTGTAACATCCTGAATTTTGGATCTCAATATCAATAATAATCTGTTTGGTTGTTTCTTATTGGTTTCTGTTTGTGTTTTCATTAGTCATTCATCAAAGGTATGAGTATATAGCACAAAGGAATGGACATTCGTCCATATACCCATATGGGTATGATCATAGGTATGCGAGCATATATATTTATTTATATAAGATAGCATAGTTGTGTTCATACACATGTAAGTATACGCACAAGTGCCCACTCTTCTGTGAGTTAGCACTCACCCTTTTGATTCAGGGACAACGTTTTGGTAGCTTCCGGTGTGATATTATTTAATATCATTTGCTAGCCTAACTGACCTAATATATCGGTTACGTGATCTAGCCTAAGCCTAATTTATGATGGCATGTTAGCAACATAACCGAGTTTCAAAAGATTATCTAGATGTTTTTGACTCAACCGTAATAAATGCATGACATTTTAATTTGCTTGGTTAATGAGCTTGGCATTTAAATGATGCTTGATTAAAATGGTATTTTTTATGGAATTCGACTTATGAGTTATTTTGGAATTAACCTATGTGTTAATTATTCCTTCTGGAATGTGGCACATAGTTTCATTTAAAATAAATAAATAAAATAAAATTTATCCTAAAAGCTAATTGGAGGCATTTTTGAAGTTTAATTATGTTTAAATGGATTTTGCAATCCATGGAATAAAGGAGAGTTAGGTTTTGATTTTTACCATTTAGCATGGCGTGAAGAGAGGAGGAAGTAGAGGACAGACCATGTCAAAAAAAAAGAAGGAGGATTTTATGGAAGTTTTACAGCCATTTGGAGCTGATTTTGGGCCTGAATTTTGGGGATCTTTCCATTCTTTATTGCAGCAATGTTGGGGAGAAATTTTCTATAAAAATAAATAAGGTTTTGGAGTTTTATTTTGTGTGGTGTGGAGCTAAGAAGATGGAGGAAGAAAAATAGAGAAGGAAAGAGGAAATCACAAAGGGTTTTTGGTCTTCTTCATCTTGAATATTTTAGGAAAGGGTTTCTTGTTTTTATCTATGCAATATTTTACAAGTAAATGCATATTCAGTTTATTCCTCTTCTGGGTAATGAGAAATCTGGATTATCTATTGTGGGTATTAATATTTTCGAGTTAATCCTGTATGGGTATTTGGAAAATATGTTTATTTTAATATGGGAATTTTATATTCCAGATCTCTCATGTAGGAGAGCCAGAGATTTCATTTTTTAAAATCCTTACTGATAAATAGAATCCATGAGGTTATTCATTTGGTTGTTGAGAGAAGATTCCTTGACATTTTCGCTATGGGTTTTGGACTGGTCTCTAGGCTACATTTTTAAATGTTGGAATGCTACATTTTTGTTGATTCATTGGTCTGCTACAGCTGTTATAAGTTTTGTTATTGCTGCTGTAACACTTGCTAAAAGTGTTGCTTTCTTTATGGTTTTATTGATTTTGTAACAGCTGCTAGAAGTGCTTTTTTTAATTAAATTATTGATGCATTTCTTGCTACAATGTTGGCTGTTATAATACCGAGTTTTGGGTAATTCCTTACTATGTGTAGTTAATATTTGATGTGTTATTTAGCTGTAACACTAGCTGTCAAAACACAGTGCTTTGGGATGATTTCTATGCTCCAGGTTGCTGTCAGATTGTTTTTTTCTTTACTGCAGTGTTTGCTGCTAGTACGCTACATTTTGTCAAATGGTTAATGTGAAATCATTTTCATAGCATTTGAAATAATGTTTTGCTATGACATTTTTGTCAAATGATTAGTGTGTAATCATTTGGATAGAATATGTAAAGAATCATGTGTTGTGACATTACGTCAAATAGTTGATATGAAATCTTTTGATTGTTGTTTATTTGCTGCAGTATTTGCTGTTAGTACATTGCATTTTGTCAAATGATTAGTGTCCAATCATTTGGCTAGAATATTTAAAGAATCATGTGTTGTGACATTACGTCAAACAGTTGATATGTAATCTTTTGATTGTTGTTTATTTGTTGTTGTGTTTGCTGTTAATACGCTGCATTTTGTCAAATGATTAGTGTGTAATCATTTCGCTAGAATATTTAAATAATCATGTGTTGTGGCATTACATCAAACAATTGTTATGTAATCTTTTGATTGTTGTTCTATTTACTACAGTGTTTGCTGCTAAAATGAATTTGTTGGAATTGAAGTGAATATCTTTATGGCATTTTATTATACTACTGGAACAAATTCGTTTGAATTTATGTGAAGTTATTTCATGGCATTTTATTATGCTACTGGATTGGATTCATTGGAATTTATGTGAAATTCTTTTATGACACTTTTTCATGCTACTGAAATGCATTCTTGGATTATATTGGAAGTTTATATTATGACATTTGGTCATATGGATCTCATGCATTCTTTGAGTATAAAAGGATTTGTTGTGCTCGTTGAAAATGCATTATGTTGCTGATATGATTTGGCATATTGTTCATTCTGAGCTTGTGAAGTGAAGTTCATGACATGAAATTTTTTCATACAATTGGTATTTATTCCTTGGATATATGTGAAGTTCATTATATGACATTTTGTCATGTGGTTGGCATGCATTCTTGGGTATAAAGGATCTTTTGTTACTCTTGGAAATTATGTTATGTTGCTGATCTGATTTGGCATAAATTTCATTGTAAGAATTGTAAAGTGAAATTCATGTTGAAGCTTTGACAATTGCTTATCATGCCTTCTCCTTTTTACATGGAGCCTATATGTGACATTTCTTCAAATAGTTGGTATGCTGACTTGATTTTCCATGAAATAATATTATGAAATGCATTATGTAATCAGCCTTACGTGAGGTAAGTTTTATGCATTTTCATGTAAGATGGTTAATGACACCACTCTTGAAAGATATCCTGAACTTGGTTAGTTTGTGCATGTATACATGATTTTTGAAATTATTATTATAATAATGAATGAAATAGTATGCCGATGCATGACTGTATATTCTGAATACGTTTTCATTTGTAGAATACTACATATATGAAAATGTAAATCCTTGCCAGTTCAGTTTGAGCTAACCCCTTTGTGGAATATACAGGACATTTTGGAGATAAGGGAAAGGAAAGAATCTGAAGGGATTAAAGCTAGTTTTAGATCTTGATTAGTTACTTTTATATTTCAGTTATGAAATAAATTGTACTTGATGTACTATTGGAGTAATCAGTATATTATATAAGCTTATGAGGCACTTTGCCATTGCATGTGACTTATAAGATTGTACTGAGATATCGAAAATAATGAAATGTCCTTTGGACTCAATGCTGATTTTTATCAATATGTTTAGCACATATGATTTGTTTGTATAATTTTATGATTTGATTATATGAGAAATCAACATATCAATTTAATAATGGGAATAATGGTAGTTAGAAAAAAAAATTGGACCTCGGTTCTCGAGGTCCTTACATATCTTTAGTCAAGCCTTTTTTGATACTCCTATTGATCCTTCTGGATATAGGCCTTGCCCTTCTCTTATTCATCTTTCATCTTATGATATAGATAATAAATATTTGGATGACACTATTATTTCTTATATGTTTACCATCGATCCTAACATTCTAGCCCATATTTTAGAAGAAACATAAGCTCCTCAATCTGACCACATAGCTATAGCCCCTCCCATTTATAAATCACAAGATGTGTTTCATTCTCATTCACCCATTAATTCTCCCACATTATATATAAATGACTCTCCTAATATAATGTTTTTTTATACCTCCCCATTTTTTGCTATTGGATCACAACCTCTCGAAACTCCACATGACTCTGATGCCACTATTTGTAATGTTGATATGGTTCCTCCTTCTTCATCATCAACCCCTACTACCACGAATGCTATAATACTTTATATGGGGTCTAATATAGAATGTTCCCCTTTTTTACTTACCCCTTCATCACCTCAACTTGTGAAAAAGTCACCTCACTCATCACCATTTGAGGGTTTCATATGTAAGATAAGTGAAATTCCATTTATGCCACATGTTATTACTACTGTTATTATCCCATATCAGGGGCCTGTCAAGTTCACATACGTCGTTCTATCATCCACACCTCTAACACCATCACTATCAATAAAACCACCTTTCACTTGTATTCTCTTCATGAATGATTTTTATTGGGAGCACATATTGTTTGATACCTCTTACAAATCCACTATATGTTCACATGACGGTCTCCTTCAGCTTGGTTTTGGCTTCGAATATCTCCATCCTCCTTTATATGATCCACATTTGTATCATGGATCCATTATTCTCATAGCTTCTTATGGACTTTGCATTATTCATCTTGTTGTTCACCTTGTGCATTATCATACCTTCTCTCCATTGAATATCAACCAATCTTGGTTAGATTATATTGGAGGCACACTTGATCCTGGTCATATTGATATAGATTTTCCTATGCCAGTTTGTACTATGCACATTTGCAATAGCTCTTTTCTTTGTTACTCACCAAATTTTACTATTTGGCATACTCATGGGTGTCCATTTCCCCTCTTTACCGATGAAAAATAAGCCATGGCTATGTATAACTTGTGTATTCACTGTTATTTGGATGACCAACCAGAGACTATTGTTTATCAAGTTTCCTGCGTTATTTAATATGATTTTGACAATGAACGTGATGATCTTACAAAAACACTACTTTTATAAATATCTTGGGGAAGGAATCACACATAATATCCCCGCCTCATTTCTAGCATCATTTCATAATACTACATTACACTTTTAGAATATATCATTTTTGCATTATCATGCTAATCATACATACAAACATTTTCATTACCTGATGACACACTCTTGTTCTTTAGTTCACACTTGATAGTTGAGGGATTACCACACATGAACCATAAACAGTGCACTATAGGAATTACACATTGCACATCATCACACAATACATGTTTTACATTCTATAATATTTGTTCATTTGCATCTTTACACCTCATACATCTTGATAGTTGCATACACCTACATACCATACATACTACATCATGTATTTCACATATCATACTAGTATTCATTACATAGGATTCTAGCATTATGGTATTGTTCTATCTACATACATTACATATCACTCTATATTGATTTACTAAAATATGTATTTAGAATCTATATTCTAAGTTAATCTAAATAAAAAAAATACTAGGAATAGCTAATATAAAATGAAATACAAATGCTAAATATTTTATTTTTATATTTAGATTAAGTAAAATAAATGAAATAGAATGGATAAGGTACTAACCTTATTTTAAATTACCTCACTATGAATTACTAGACATGATGATGTGTGGGCAGGGCAGGGAATGATGGTGCTACCCAAGAAATTGCAGCAAGTGAAGATTTGTCTATACTAGGGTGCCTAGGAGAGGACTAGGGCACATGTGGGTGCCCTGGTCTATAATTTGGATGATATGGTCTACAAAAAATCTTAGGATCTGAATCCAACAATGTCAGAAGGTCTTCACAATATCTTCATCTTGGTCACTCTATTGTTGCAATACCGTTTCTATGTCGTTATGGTTATGTGATGAATAATTTCCTGCAAAACCCCATACACAGCATAAAATCCCTAAAAAATAAATATGCATATGAAGGGGTCAGACTGACCTTAGCTTCCAAAATGGTTGAGTTCGACTAATCATTGCACTATATTCTAGACCCAATATAGTTCTGTGTTCTTGTTTGTGTAATTTTATTCCTAGGATGCCCTAGTTCTAATGATGCAGAATTAGGGGGCAATAAATAGATGTACATATGCAAATAGTGGATGGAATAGAAAGAGTACAACCCTTTCCCCCAATGTTTGTGTGATGCATATGTAGAAGATGCCCAAATACAGCCCCTTATCTTAGTAGATAGCTAACACTTGATAAATGATCTTCTGCTAATAATGTAGTGAATATGCTATGTTTATATAGGGATCTCTTCTTCAAATTTCGACACTAAGGACCCAACATGCCAACTAACACATAGGGTAAAAAATGGGAAAATGAAAAATATCAACCTCAAATAGCTAAATTGAACCCAAGTGTTACAAGGACTAGGGCACTTAGAATCACAGACCAAGGCACCCATGGGCACCCCAACACTACTCTAGGATCCCCAGTTAAGGACTGGAGTTGATAATAAAGAAAATTATGACACCTAAGACTCCTTGAGAGATGACCAAAACTGTATCGACAACTAATGACTGTACCAAAAGAATTACAATAATGATTGACTAAATAACGACAATACTAAGCGATAGGTCATTAGTGAATACTTTTATTACGTGATATCCACATATAAAATAACATACTTGGTGGTATAAATGTAATAGCAAGTGCATGATTTCATGACTACATATACATTATACCTTACACACTCTACACATCACATCCTTACATATTCTTCTCATCACATAGTCAATTATTATTATTACACATACTGCATTATCTTCTACACACTACATCCACTACCCAATGACACACTTTAGCTCCTCATTCCATACACAAATGTTGAGGGTTTAGAAATCAAATGGACCCTATGCTCACAACAAATTCACTATTCCACCTTTCATCATGTGACATTATCAGCTTAGTGACATATGATTTAGGATAAATCTTCACCTATTCTATCATATTGTAGTGGTATGGACCTTAGGTTACATCACCACTCCCTATTATTCACCTTGTAGTGACATACACTTTAGGCTAAATCATCACCTATTCTATCATCATGTAGTTGTATACATATTAGGTTACATAACCTCTCCCTACAATTCACCTTGTAGTGACATACACTTTAGGCTACATCATCATCTATTCTATCATTTTCTAGTGGTCTACACCTTGAATTACATCACCACACCCTCCTTACACATTATAGTGATATACACTTAGTGTTAAATCATTACTCATCCATTCATTATGTAGTCATATATGTTTAGGGATAAATCATCACTCCACATTTCATCTCATCTTGGTATACACTTGGGCTATAAATTCCATGCACATTTATTCTACACTTTGCATATCATCACCCCTACACATATACAAATTTCCTCATAATGTGTTAGACACAACATACACCTCGACCATTTCCCAATGATGCACTCTCATTTATAGTCCATTCTTGACTATTGAGGGAAATTTTTTTTAACCCCACTACATACATTTTAATCCACTCAAGGACACATATCTCATATCATTCCAACTTGTATTCTATTCCATCCATGTACAACATACTGCATATTATGCTTGCTTATACTCTTCTTACTTTTTCTTATTCATGGTCACTTTATTACACATACTAGTATGATTACTTGTATTTCATTATCTATAACATACACACATGTGTTTTCACACCTTCCTCTAGTTATGATCACATATACGAGTCTCTTACATGCGGCATGGATGCTTGCATCTTAACCTTCCTACACTAGTCGTTGGGGGCATCAACACATTCATATCTTCTAGGTGTTATTGTTTCATTTTGTACATAGAACTTTACATTACTTTCTTATACACATTTTTGACATATTGTCTATGATTCTAACATGCTAATGGGTGCTTCATGTGTAGTACTTGTTTTGTAGGATTAAATGTTTCCATTTCTTATTTACTTATTAGTTACATTTTCTATCATTCTTTGCTTCTTTTATATGGGCTTTGCCCTATGTTTGTGTGCACAATTGTCTATTGTTTGCAGCCATGATGGACTTACGTGTCTTGCAACATCATGAGTGATGTCCCTTTTTTGCAACCCTCTTTCTGTGTCATACTTTTCTTCTTGCATGATTACATTACTTTGCTTGGTAGCTTTTACACTGTTTACATAGTTTATATATTGTTTTCTTCATGCATGCGTGTTTTCACTTGTCTTTGGCTAGCCTTTTTATTTATGCATGCCTTGGTTTCTACCAAGAAAATTTTAGTGTACATATGGTTGTTCCTCTATTTGGGCTACATGTATCCTATCAGCGACGTTGCATGCACCCCCAAAGAGGTGTGGCATCCTTTAGGGGTTTTATATACTAATACAATGTATTTACACGAGTTTAGTTATACACAATGAGTGGTTTCATACCAGTCTACGAACCCTATAAACATTTTATTTTAGACGACATAGTGTCCTTAGAATTTCTGGGAAGTAGTTACAAGCTTCGAGGTTATAGTGGGTGTGCCTCCCTACACTACTTTGGTCATTGGCATTGGATCACCTAAAAAACTAGGACATGATAGAGAGCTCTTCACACCCATTCAACGGAGTGGTTAGAGCTTGGATGATATATAGAATTTCCTCCCTACACTTCTCTAGCCAAGGTGACATTAGATTACCCAAAAAATCACAGTATAAGATATCCTTCTATACTTTCCCTCTCGACATGGATCAGGTGCACATGTTAAATTTACCTTGACCTTTACATTTTCTATTTACATTTGCATAAGTTACATTTACAGACACATGCATATTTTATATAGCATTTTTACACTTGCATACATACATATTTGACTACTTGATCATTTTCTCCTTGCAGTTCTGGCCGTATGAGAAATAAGCAGTTAAATGGGTGAAATGAAAAAAAAACCATGTGGTAGAACACTATAAAAAACACATCATACTTTTATGTAGGTACACTACACTATGCGGTAGCTACACACAAGCATTTTTCCCTAGGTTCACTCTCATCAGTTTTTCTTTGCACATTTATCATCTATAGTTTCCACACTCCTCCATCCTTTTATCATTCCATGCTTTCGTCTATTCCTTTGGCACACTTTTAATACAATCCTCTTAGACATCAGGTACTCATCTATATCTACCTTATGTTACCAAGCCTTCCACTCACAAACATAAAGTGGGGGGGGGGATGTAGTCACAAAATTATGCATTTTAGAGATTTTATTTATCACAGTCTTGTACTACTATTTAGAAGGTTATTGAGTAAAAAATTTCTAATTAACCCCCTTCCTTTTGCCATCTTGTTAATTTTATGTTTTAATTTGCAACCTATTACACTCATATGCCTAACAATTTCTAGATAACCCACATGATTTTAGCCTCAATTGGGGTGCCTAGATTTAGTACTAGGCCACCCATTGGCACCCTGGTCGCACTTGGGGGATGCCCTTATCCCTTTTGTACTTTCCCACCACTTTTTGGGCCTCTTTTATCCATTTTTCATATTTATCTTTCTTGTGGTTGGACTTTTCAGAGTTAAATACTAAATTAGAGCAAGAGAACCCTATAAATATAAAGCTATGAGACCATAATAAGGGACCTAACATCATACACTACTATCACTCCATCTAGAGTTACATCCATCTATTGCATTGGCATCCACATAGCTCCATCATCAAGGCACAACATAGGACAAGATACACCACACTTCATAGGGGGAGGGATTATATTTTATTCCATACACACATTCTAATACATTTTCTACATTTATCTTTTACTCGCTACTTTAGAAAGTGTGACCAAATAAAGAGAACCTAGGGAAATATATGCACACACACACACAAACACAAACACACACACACACACACACACACACACACACACACACACACACACACACACACTAAAACTACATCTGGGTCCAAAATGTAGTGCAGTGTTCACTTAGTAAGCCCACTATTGTGACAGTTGAGGTCATCCCGACCCATTATTTATGCATCTTTCTTTTTTTAGGGTTTTGATACTTTCTTTTGGTCTTTTACAAGTTATTTCTTCCTCTCAGAATATTTGGAGAATTTAGCACAGTAAAAAAGAATTAATGTGATAGCTAGACAGAGATTCAGATCACCTTCTGACCCTATAATCACCAGTTTTAGACATTCTTTCTAGACCAAGGTTCCTAGATTCCTTACCAGAGCACCCATGGGCACCTCAGTCCTCCTCCAGGCACCCCAATTCATGCGCAACATCTAAATATTTCCTTTTTGACACTCATACATAGTTGTTGTTGGTCGTCAAACTTGCACCCACATCTTGGATCTAGAAGAACCGATTTGTTTGTGACAACAATGGAACCGTCCCCCATTTATGTGACCTTACGCACTTGGGATGGATTTCAGGAGGAGGCCGATTCCTCTATCTAGTTCTACTACTAATAGTACTCCTAGTGATGAAAGGAAAACTAAGCTATTAATGCTAAGGGATGAGGGATAGAAGGATAACATGAAAGGAAACTACACTAAACGGTGATAACACCAAGAAAGAGGGATGAACACGATCTATTCTAAGAAAAAATGAAGGGAAAATCATGAAAGAAGGATAGGCATGTGTAGCATGACTTAAAATGTATTTATCAGATCAGTTTAAAGGAACACAACTAAATAAGGAGCTATAAGGGATGTGAAATGGTACAACAGGCATGCAATGCAAAAGAAAAGGTAAGAAAAAGGAATGTAAACACATTAAGATAGATAATAGTCACAAAAAAATGCTTCTATTACTTCCAAAAATGCACGGAGCTCTTACAATGGTGAAAGAGGCTGATACCCACATGTTAGAGCTAGATCTAGAGGTCTACAACTCAAAATATAGAAAATATGAAGTCCTTAGAAAAGTGCGTAAGGATCCAAAATGTCCAACATTAATAATGAACCCAAATATTACATTTATAGATGAATCCATGGAAGAAGAAGATAAGACGAAGGTAAAAGATGAATTTGAAATGCAACCACCAACATGAAGAATTCAATGTCTGTAAATCCTCCTACAAATATGTCAAATGCACTTCCCAAGGAGAAGGAAGGAGGGTGGATCATATCAGACTAGGTGGTTATAGAAATTAGCTCTGCTCATCAATGCTCAGAAATATGTTTTCCCATTTCTCACCTACTAGATCCACTAAGAATTCAAATTTGAATGTCTAGCACTATAGCCTAAGTTAGAAACTATCTGACAAGTACAGGTGTATGCTAATTGGAGCTCTATAGAAAAAGATATGGCTGTCCAAAGTTTGTTAGATTCGTCACTGTACACAAAATGCGTGGTGCACGCAGATCGGATGAAAGGATGACCAGCTATGTAAATGTTTCTATCATTTCTACCACATGTTACTCATTGGTTTGTTGTAAGGATCTGGCACCTTATTGGCATGCTTTAACTAGTTTTGTGTGGCATGCTCAAGCATGTCAAAATTATGTGGCATAGAATGATGCAGAGGAGTGCACAAAGATATACATGTGGAAGAATGAGGCATTGGAAAAAAAATAGAAGGGAGACACATAATGAAATAAGGAAAACTGTTGAGTGGAGAATGCATTGTTAAGGCACAACTATTACAGATTAATATGTGGGGCGCATGAGAGGGCCAGGGACTTAGCTGATTGAAGCAAGTGCAAGGTACACACGCAGGGTTAAAATATGATAGGAAGAAGGAAGAAGCATAGGATATGTGCATAAAGGAGGAGTGAAACAAAAGGGGAGAAAGTAAAGCACATGGGGAAAATAAACCAAGGGAATGTTCCAAGTGAATCTTGACCACGCATGACCTTGCAATGAAAATCTAAGAGCTAGAAGATGCATACAAGTTGTCTAAATAATTAGGAGAGTTATTTAGATAGCAGTTGTTCCTTATTTCTAAATTTCTATGCATCAGTGTGACACAGTCTGATAGGATTCTATTATTCAATTGAGTTCTTGCCTTTCCCTTCTTTCACATTAGGGTTTTTTAATTTCATTATCTTAGTTACATATCTCATTTACATGTTTTTTAGTTCATTTACTTATTATGTTATATGTCCTCCTATATTAGATTAACTATCTTTTACTACATTATTTTAGTCAATGTTATTTAGTCACTAGGAAAACAAGTATTAGTATAAGCAAGATAAATACACGTGTAAAAGAGAATGTGTAAGCTAAGATGTAAGAAGAAAATCTAAAAACACAAGAAGAAAAAGTATACCTCAAAAAGTGGGTTTCAAATAGGGGACATCACTCATGATCTCACAAGACAATCAAGGCCGCAATGGCCATAAGAAATCATATAATAAGAAAGACATGGGGAAAGTCCTACAAATAATGACATACAACAACAAATAGAAGAAAAAAACTAGTAATAGACAACCATGGACAAGTACACCTGCAAGAAAAATTCTAAACATGAAGCACCTATTATCATGTTAGAAAGATAGAAATTATGTCAAATCATCTATAATCTATGCAGTAGTGTGCTATGTAAAATGAAACAATAACACCTTTAGTGTACAAAAGTGGATGACCCCAGGAGCCATTGTGGGACTCATAATAGGTATTGTACCAAGCATCTGTGTTGCATGTATCAATATGTAGAATCTATGATCAGAAATAGAAAGAAAGTGAGTGCACATGTTTGTATAGAAAGAGGTAATGACATACAAAATATACGACTAGTACGTGTAATAAAGTGGACATGTAAGCCTAAATAAGAAAGAGTAAATGTGACAAGATATGCAATATGTTGTGGATGAGATGGAATGGAATGTAGTGTGATTTTGATAATAGTTGTGTGCCACTCGAGTGGATGTGTATGCATAAGATGAGGTTCATTTATACATGACCCCTCAATAATCAAGAAGGAACCACAGAATAAGAGTGTGTCATTAGAAATTGTTTTGAATTTTGTGCTAGAAATATGTGATCAATAAAGCGTAGACAATATAGATTGAGTGAGTGAGATGATGTGAAGTTCATTTTAGATTAAGACCCTCAGAATTTGAGTATGAACTTTAGAACTAGAGTCCATCATAGGGTAATGAGCACATTAGGTAGAAGTAGAAGAAATAAATGTGTAGAGAGTAGATTGTGTATGATGTGTGATAGATGCTATGTAGAAAGAGATGTCATGAATGTGCGATGTGTGAAGTGTGTAGTGTGTGAGGTTCATGTGTATACTATGTCCTCAATAGTCAAATTTTAACCATAGTGTAAGAGTGCCTCATCAGGTAATGATGATACAAGAGTGTATTAGCATGTGCATTATGTATAAAATGCATGTGAAAGATGGTATGTGAAGTATATGGTGTATAAGACACCTGATAGTGATAGAAGGAGGGAAGAAGAAGTATGATTCCCCCAAGTGTTTTTTGATGAATATGTTATCCAGTGAAAGTGAAAGACGAAGGTCCTCCACCCGATGCCTGCAGAGATGAAGGTGTGTGACCGTGGTCTAAGATCGGTGGTGTATAAGATAGACACTACTTAGGTAAATGAAGCCTATTTGCATGCAACCGATGAGGATAACGTGAAGGTGATGGAAACTTATGTGAATAAAAATGTGAATTTTATGCACACCTATGTGAAGAAGAACAAAGAGGTGATGGACACATATGTGGAGAAAAAAATGGAGGTGATGGACACCTGTGTGAATTAGAACGTGGAGGTGATGGATGCCTATGTGAAGAAAAACATGGAGGTGATGTATTCTAAGCTAAATGAGCTATCCAAGTTGTGGACTGAGAATGATGTAATGGATTGGCAGAATGATGAGATTGTGTAGGCCATGTGTGAGCATGAGACCTAGGATAAGATTTTATTTAGTTTTGAGAGGTCGCGGGGACCTAGATGTTCTAGCAAGTGCAATGAAAAACTAAAAGAGAGGATTTGACCATGGAGTGGATGGAGAAACACCATTGATAGTAATGACTTTACTGTTGTGAATGAACTTCAGACATAAATGATACATGAAAATAATATCCTTAGTTTCATGGAGTCAGAGGAAACCAAAGAGAATGTCACACCCTGTGACTGATGGTTCCATAAGAAAAGGCGCAAGCATCATAAGAGGACCAAATTTCACTATAATTTTAGCATATCCATATGAATCAAGAACTAGATATGAAATCTACAAGATTGGATATCCAATAATGTCAAGCAGGGCAATAGAAAATGTGCTAATGGAAAATGAAGGATCGACCCTAGTGTTATTAATAGAATTTGATTCAATAGAAACACTAATGTGAAAGAAATCAAAAGAAAATGTAGCATGATAGTCATGATCAGAGAAAGTAATCATTGGCTAGGATGCCTCATTATGAGCAACTAGGAAATAAATATCCCCCAATGTAGAAGGAGGCACTACGTGATATGTCTAATTGGCTAAGGAATCAACCACTTGTTTGTTACATTTCGTAAGAGGATTTTTAAAGACATTGAGATTTTGATTTTCATTGATATGTTCCAATTCCATAGGCTTGCGAAGCTTAATTCCATTATTATCGATCAAATATTGAATAATATTGTGAAGTTTGAAACAACGAGTTGTAGAATGTCTAACACATCAAGGTGATAGTTACATCTAAAAATTTTCATTGTAATTATGAACCTTAGAATGAGATGGATCTAAATTGAGTGGAGGGGGAAGCATAATTATATTTCTCTCAACAAGGTATGGCAAGAGAAGATGTAGAGCGATAGTCAATTTTGTATATAAAGTGGATGCTATTGAAGCTCTTTAGCATTGGATATAGCATTGACGTCGGGTTCACCAAATGATTAAACAAATATAGGATTTATAGATGTTTAAATCTAATTACAATGTAGTAGTAAATAAATAAGAAATGAAGTATAGAATTTGACCCAAGCAAATAATAAATTGATATTTAAAACTCTTAGTGAAAATGAAGAGATATAATGACTTAGTTATTACGCTATGATCCCAAAGGTGCATAGAACTGTTGAACTAGAAAATCGGAAGTGCGAACTATTGCAATGAAGATCATAAAAATGTGGATGAGCTAGAATATGCTAGAATTTTGTGCCTATGGAGGGTTAGGGGTTCCTAGGGCACTAGAGACCTTTTATGGGTGCATATGACTATGCAAAAGCTCTAAAAACTAGTTTCGTTCTATCGTGAGATGTTCATTATCCTTCACTTCTTGTCGTCAGTATGTTACACAAAGCCCGTAGATGTCGCCAGTAACCTACAATGAAGAAATGACCTATATAACCCTCAAAAGCACATCAAATCCAAAAATAAAACAATGAAAATGAGGGGTTGGAATTTTCTCATCTGTCAAATGAGTAATATTATGACTAAGTGTTGCACTGTATTTTAGACCCAATATAGTTATGTGTGTGTGCATGAAATTGTACCCTAAGTGGCTCTTGTGCATGTCACACTTGATAGTGAGAAATTAGATATATGTAAGAAGTAATGTAAATATATTTGTGCATGAAAGAATAAACTTCCCCTCCTATGCGTGTATGAAAAAGTATCGGTCCTTTGCCCTTGTGTTTGGATGCTAGATGGAAGTTTGAATTCTCTTGATAATGGAATTTGAATACAACATTAGGTGGTGATATATAATTCTTAGTGCTTGACCCTTTATTATGATCATATAAGTTTATATTTATATGATTCCCTTACTTTAATTTCATAATTAAACCCAGAAAATATCGAATACTAAAAATATAAGATGCCAAAATGGATAGAAAGGAACCAAAAGATGTGAAAAAATATAAAGAGCTAGGGGTCTCCTAGAGGGGACGAGGGCACCATGCACTATAATCTTGGCTAGGCATTGGTGTCCAGGATGAGAAATGCTGAAGTATAAAAAGGAATACTGAGAAATCGGGAGTGTTAGAGAAAAATAAGCAATAGAAAGAAAACAAATATGGCCAAATACATGAGTTGGTTAGTAATTTTCTTAATTAGTAATCATACGAATAATATTATGTGATCAAGACTAGATATATATCCAAAGTGTGTGATTTAGTGTCTACAATATCACACATTCACTAGGTTGCAAGCTTCTCCCAAAATGGAATGCTATTTAAGAAACCTAGTATCTTCCTACAATTTTTTACACCTTCATACACCATGTCCTTACAAGACATTTACACTTCAGAATAGAATTTTATGTAAGAAATATTATTGAATAAAGTAAATATCCCCTTTCTACTTGCCCAAGAGTAATAAGAGAAGAACAAAAATGACAATCAAGCCATATTGGTGAGATATTGTCCTTTTCTTTGATAAATTCCTTGATCATGTGTGGTTGTGTTGTTTGGTTCACAAGGGAAGTATCTACAATCTAAAAGCACATCTAACAATCAAAGGAGTTTTGCACTTTATATTATATTCAATGTTTTATGTAATTATTTAAAGATTTTCTTTATGCTTTATCATGATGTGTTTTCTTAGATTAGACTAAGTTGAAATCTACTTAGTGTTAGGTTCATTCAATAGATTAGTTTCAAAATAATCATAGCATACATATGGTACACCTGACGAGACACTCCTTTGTCTCATCTACATTAATTATGTTTTCTTTCTTTAGATTTCATTTTCATGCATGTGTTTTAAATTGTTGAAATTATTTGGTTTTTGAGCATTTTTTTATGATGTTTGCTAGTTTTTTAGTGATTTATAGATATTTAGTAGGAAAAATATTATCAAATTGGAGTCTTGATGATTAAAAACCAAGATTTGTGTTGTTTTTGGATCCTTTTTTTACGTTTTTTTTTGTGTACAAGTACAAGTTCCTTACTCTAGTGGTAATTCCTCTTCCATGAATGATAACTTAACAAACTTATTTAATTTTCCAACATTTCTATATGAATTTAGTTATAAGATGGGTTACTCTCTTGACATATTGGTCAAGTTTTTTGTTGATTAAATATTTACCTTCTAACTCTGTTGAAATCTTACTGTAACATAATTATACTAATGTTAGATTTTAACCATATGTTCATTAAGTGATGTTGGAGGTATGATCTGTATAAATCAGGAAATTTAAGTTAAATATTGTATGATGGACTATGTTGGTAAGGTACTTAAGCTGCATTAATTAATGTGAACCCTATTTTATTCATTTCCAATGAAGGAATAGTCATACCTTAGGTTAATTTTAGCGATCCAAGGCATGGCTGCGATGAATAAGTGATAGGATCATTTAATTAAGTCTAATTGAATTTACCGTAATTGAAAGCATGTCATCTCAGTTGGCTTGAAGGAAATGATTCCATGGAATCACCTAGCAACATCTTGTTCTTATATTATTTCAAGAAGATTTGAATACAATGTGATGTTACATAAGTTGGTACTGATCTGATGAATGTTTTAAGTATATATATATATATATATATATATATATATATATATATATATATAAACACACACATACATATACGTTGGCAATTACCAAATAGAGATCACATTATTGTGATAATTATTTGGCATAAACCTAACCATCCTAAATACATATTATTTTAGGATAATATTTGAGGTATTCATGTTAATGGGATTTTAATTCCTAAGCTAACTTGAGGGATCCATTAAGCATCCTAATCTAGAGTAAGGTTGGTATTATTTTAATTCAAAGTAGACCTAAACCTAAGGGGGACTTAAACTTAACCTATGAACTAACTCTAGTGACTTAAAACCTAAGGGTTCAGGCATGGATTTTGGGTGCCAAACTACAATGTACTAAGGAAATTAATAACATTGAATGGGGGCCTGTGGCACCCTTACAAGAAGCCAAAATGGATTTTTCGAGCATCATATTATAGATAGCTAAATAAAGGTTTTTGCATGTAATGTGAACATTTTAGTTGTTGATAAAATAACTGAAGGTTTGGAGAAGATTAATGGACAAATTACGGTCTATCCTAGCATTTATTGATCTCGATAAAGGTGTAAAACTACCTTGGGAAAATCCAAGATGGAATGGAGGATAATTTGGAAGTTTGAGTTAACCATTCATTTTGTTTATTCGAGCTCATTTTCTTTACATGTCATTTTACCATTTTTCAAATTGAAAGTTTGATTCATTTGCATTTTTAATTTTTCCATTGCATGGATGAGATAGCAGAAGGAATTTATTATAGTTCTATAAATGAAATGGGTAGAAGGAATTGTGGGATTCTATGGATTCAAGTGCAAGAATTTATTTTATTTTATTATAATCACCTGAATGGAAACTCAAGGAAATAAGAAGAGTTTCACATGAGCACTACCAGGCATGATAGGATCTAACCCAATATGAGACTTCATGTGGTTATCAATCATATAAAAAGAACTTTTCCATTTTTTAAATAATGCTTCTGAGTCGATTATTGTGATTGGAAAATATATGGTTATTGTATCCCTGGTTTTTCTTTTAAAATTTTTATGGGAACAAAGTCTTGTTGTGTAGAATTATTCTATTCTTATTGTAACTATGATCTATGAAAACATATGATAGATGGTTGTGGATGATTTTGTTTGCATGAGTTGGTCTATGATTATGTTTGGTAGACGACATTATTTTTACCTTTTTTCTAAATGTGTCTATTGAGGGTCCTTATCGTTTGCTTAACATTATTGGTTGTGGTCATTTCAGTGACTCTGTGGCATTAAGTATTTAATATGGTTGCATATAGTTTTATCTCGATCTATTGAAATCCTTTTAAGTTTTGGAAAGGATTTGATTATGGGTCTATAACCTTTTGGTTATAAAAATCAATATACGTTGTGACTTAATATCTTTCTCGTATATTATCTTATTGCAGGTCTCTTGTTCAGTCTTCTTGACAATATTACTATAGTCACATTTCAATATTAAGGAGACAAAGTTATTTATATACCCTTCATGGGTATACTAGGTAGATTTCTTCTTCTTTCTTTAGGAAATCTTACTTGGGGGATGGTGTTAAATTGGGTGGTTATAGGAACTGTAACCCTTTTTAATTTTGTGGTTTCCTTTTTGAAAACTTAAGTCTCACCAACTTGGTTGAGATGGATGACCTTTAGTTGGTAAAATCAGTTTGAGTATCTGTAGCCTATGTTGTTGTTTAAGTTTTATCGGCCTCTAGGTCGATATTATTTATTTGACTGAGTTTTCGTATCTAAACCTTAAAAGGTTTGGCTTAGTCAGTAATTTGATGACTGTAGGGTTAAAAATTACCTCTTGATGAGGTTGACTATGCTAGGTTAAATCATATTCTATAAATTAAGTACCCATTTGTACTGTCTTGAATATTTGACCAACATGGTCAAGGAATTGTTAAAAATTACTTAGACAAAGTCCATTATAATCTTGTCAAATACTAGTTCTGACTTGGTCGTAGTTTAGGTTCATTCAAAAAAAAATCACTTGTTAGTGACTTGATTTCTTATGAACAATTATTGGTTTTTATTTGGTTTATTTGATTACCCTGTGTGACTAAATATCAATCATTAATATTTGATAAAAGAAATTGTTTGATAGGTAGGAAATAAAAATAACTTGACTTTTTTAGCAAATACACAGAATGGTAAACCAACATTTGACTGTGTGATAGTTAATGATTGAATAATTATGGTGTTTATTTCATTCCTTGTTTCAGATGGAATTTTGTTATGGTAATATAAAGTGCTTTGGCTGTTAGACAATGTTTTGTTTGCTACTTTCAATTTCTTCGATATCATTATCTTAAAGTATGAAGCTAAGTGATGGTATAATTTATTATTGTAGGGTAGATAGAGTTTTGAATTTCAATCATGTAATCTTTCTGATTACCTAAAAGAAATCCCCCAAAAAAATTCCAATCTATTTGACTATGGAAGCAATTTTTTAAACTCGAATAATATCTAAATTTTGTCATATTTCAGATAAAGGTTCATAAAAAAGGTACATTGACTTCTTTTCCTAAAGTGGCATTGTGGGATTTGTGCATGATTTCTTTATGTTAATAGAAATAGGGAACTTAGAGCAATTTGATTAAATAGAAGGATTATTTTCATGAAATTGATAGATAGTAGCATGTTTTTCTAATGTGTTAGATCTTATAATGCTCAGTTCTTGTGAACTAACACATGCTAACAATATGCAGATGTATTTCATGACAAGTGAAAGGAGGAAGACTTATATTAATTTTTATTTATTTTACTAATGATGTTAGATTATTGGATATCTGAAATTGATAAATTTATGAAAGGATTTCTATTATAAGTCATTAAGGCCTAGTGCCATGGACAATTGTAATGGTTGGAAGATATTAGTTTTAAATTAAAATGATATGAAATACATAAAGCTATTTGAGTAATCAAATTTTACTTAGTCAAATTGACTTTTTATTTAGTTAAGAAATGTATGATAAATGTATTAGTTTTTATTTTATGATGATTGATATATAAATCTATGTCAAAGTACATATGACATAATAGATAACTCCGGGTTATGAGGGGAATAAATGGGGAACTATCTAACAGAGTCCTTATTATAAAATATCATAGTAAACTGCTTAAATTATAAATTCTGATATAGTTACTTACTAAGACCGAGTGGATAATATGCTACAAGCATTATATAATTGGTGTTTTCCTTATCAGTATTGAACCAAATAAAAGTGTTTCAAACTAGTAAATGAGTCTATAGAATCCTAAGTGAATAAAGAAGGAATTTTTTAATCTCATTTATAATGGACAAGGATATGGCATTTATCATATGTGAATGATTAAATAAACACCTTAATGGGTATTAAAGATATTTAATTGTGAATCAACATTTGACATTGGGAAAGATTAATAAGGATACTTTTATGATCTTAACTTATATTGATAAGTTGAATTTGTAATATTGAAAAAGAAAGTGATTTTTTTAATACTTGAACCAATAAATAGAACAAATAGGAGACATTTGTAATATGTTAAGAAAGGGAAATTAATGAAAAGGAAATATTTACCTCAAACTTTTGAATAATACAATATGCGAACTATTAGAAAACTTATAAAGAAGACTTGATGATGATCTTCTACTTAAATTTGATCGAGTTAAGGGAGTCTAATGAACAAATGGATAATTAATTATGAATTCATAACCTAATATAAAATTGATTTGCATACACTCAATTATTGAAAGGGGTACATAATGATACCCTTTTTAAAAGGAAACATCTTTTCAAACTTAGTTAATCCCTTAGATACGTGTGTAATGTAAATTAAATTAATTAACAAGAATATGTTAATTATGAATTGACCCTTAAGTATGAAAGTTGACTTATAGTTCTTAGTGGGCTGCTACAGTATAGCTACTACTTCGCAGTACCCACTTAATGATGAAATTAATTAGGTAGATAATGTGAAATATCCATTATGCCTCATTTTCCCACTTATCTCCTTTAACTCGATTGACATAAGAGGAATTTTAGTTCATAGTTTTACTCTAAACTGAGATAGGCATATAGTTGAGTGTTGTAGTAAACTCATATTGACCTAGGGTGAATAAACACACCCAAATCAATGTAAGTTGATTTGAGTATGTCTACTTACCCTTATTCACCTTGAGTAGACTGTAACACTAGTGTATGTGAGTTGTCCCTATTTAGTGTAAAAATGTGATTCAAAATTGGTTGATGGAATTAAAGGAAGACTAATCTAGAAAATAGTTAGAGTGGGGTGAAAGAAATATTCCTTTCAATGAGTATGACTTATAGGGATGTAAACATGGTAAAAATGTTTAAAAGTTTGATCAAAGTATTGCAGGCTACTGGTTGCATTGTCTTATATCACTTGGTCTAAGGTTGTGGGATTTCAGATGAGTATCAGTAATAAATACTAAAATAGGCTTCCTATACAATAACACTTGAGTGATCTATTGAGGGTGTAGAATCCAAAGTATACTTTATATACACAAAAATAAGATAAACATGAGATATCAGTCTAAAATATGAGCCATGAAATGAGAGATCAGTATAACACCGAGTCATTCCCTGATTGAAATCTGAAAACAATTTGTCATTCTATTTGACTATAGAACCAATGTTTTAAACTCGAATGAAATCTATTTTTTTCATATTTGGGATAAAGGTTCATAAAGAGGTACATTGACTTCTTTTCCTAAATTGGCATTGTGGAATTTTTGCATGCTTTATTTATGTTAACAAAAATAGGGAACTTAGAGAAATTTCATTAAATAGAAGGATTATTTTCATGAAAATGATAGATAATAACATGTTGTTCTAATGTGTTAGATCTTATCATTCTCAATTCTTTTAAACTGACACATGCTACCAATGTGCAAATGGATTTTGTGAAAAGTGAAATAAGAAATACTTATAGGAATTTACATTTATTTTACTAATGATATTCGATTATTGGATATCCGAATTGATAAAATTATGAAAGGATTTATGTCATAATTCATGAAGTCCTAGTTCCATTACAAACTAGAATGGTTCGAAGATGTTATTATTTTGTTATTAAAATGTTATGAAATACCTTAAGTTATTTTAGTAATCAAATTTTGCCTTTTCAAATTGACTTGTTATTTGGTTAATAGTTGTACGATAAATGTCTTAGTTTTTATTCTATGATGATTGATATATAAATATACGTCAAATGTAGTGCCCAATTTCCTTTGGCACCTTTTATTACTGATCTTGATACTATAGAATATGACAGATATTTTAATCGTTTGATTTAGTATGGTGTTAGATGTCAGATCCTGGATTATTGTTGAATCTGATTATATATAATGCATGGTGATTATTAGAGACACTCATATGTGGATGATGATATACTATTGGCATGGATGTTTAATGGAAGTTATTCGGACGTGTGATTTTGGAGATTATGAATAAACCTAGAAAAGGAAAATTATTTGATGATGACATAGTTGTCGATATAAATTGTAAATGATTTCGTTGATTTCCTTGATGACTGTTGTGATTCATATGTATAGATGATTTCATGATTATATTATATATTCATTTTGGATGTTCTGATATGGCCATGAGGCCGAAGGAGGTATTTGTGTTTTGCAAGTTTAAAAATATCACAACAAAACATCAGGGGATCAGAGACCAACTAAAATGGAATTCTAGCTGAATTCAACATGGTCACCATGGCAACTGGTTTTGTGTGTGTGTTGTATTTTGTTAGGGATTCCCATGGGGGGATTATCTTTACATGTGACCATGGTTTTGTGTAATTATTAATGTGTTTCCTTTTATTATTGTTGTATGTATTTTATTAAGTAATGTGTTCCTTTCCTTTAAATTAATTAAAATTTTGATGGATTAATGTGGGAATCATATAGTTAAAATTTAAATAAATCGAATTGGGATATGGGAAGTAATTATAAGAGTTGATGGCTGTTGCATTTAATTTTGTAAGAGCTTGTGTAAGTAAGATTTGGAGTATGAAATACTCCACCTCCATGGAAATTCGAATTTGACCTTGGGGGGTTGTTTTTGGAGACTTGTGGGACAAGTAAAACTTGTCCCATGCCTCTAAATTTATGTTACCAACCATACTTATGGATGGAGATGTGATTTGTGACTTTTAAATGCATTTTATTCATCATGTTGCTTGTTTTGGATTGCACTCTCTTACATTTTATTAAATAGTTGTCCCTTGAGGTGTGGGCTCTTTTGGAGTGTGTAAGTTAATTTGTCATTTCATTTATTGTGCTTGGGAGAATGGAATTTTTTCTTTTGAGTTTGAATTTGATGATGTGTGATGTGGCATCCTACATGGATCCACATCATCCTCTTCTCTCCCTCTTCTATTTAAATCAAACTCTCTTCTTTTTTTGGGTTGCTTAACCTTTTTGCATTCTTCCTTGGGGCGTATTTTCTTGTGGGAGCACTGGTTTTTTGAAGGAAGTTTTGGAGATAGCTTTGCATGCTTGGGAGCTTTCTATTTTGGACTGTGTTTTGCATGCATCCTTGGGCGCATTTTTTTCTGTGATTAGAGCTCTTGTTGATTTGGAGGAAATTGGAGAGCATTTGATACTTTGGAACTACTATTTTGGGACTGTGTTTTTGACATTCAAAGCTTGTTGTGTGGAGAAAATCCTTCCATGGAGAGGTAGGAGTTTATCTCTTCCTTATTGTTGTTATTTTCTTATTGTGTTGTGTGTATGGTGCATGCATTGTTTTATTTGTTGGCTGGTTGGGTAGACTGCCTTAGGAATGGTGTAGGAGAAGGCTATGGGGAATTCTTGTGGGGAAAGAATAAGGGAAATGCCATGGGCATCATAATTTTGTGGAGGGAGTTTTGGGTTTGGGATCCACCATGGAAAAGAAACTACTTGCATTTCTTACTCTTGGGGGGCATAAGGGAGAAACTTTGGGGGGGCATAAGGGGGGGTTGGGAGATATAAGGTTTATGGGATTGATATGTTATATTGGTGGTATGATTTTGGTGGATGCCCAATTCCCAATTGGGAGGCATAAGTAGCTTCCCCCATAGTCCTTTCTCCTTTGGCTTACAAGATCAAGCTTGAGTTCTTTTTTGATATGTGTTAAATGTAGTTGTGAACTACTATTTTCTTTTGGTGTTGCATTGTGTTTTGAAAAAAAAAATGTGTATGTGAAAGACTATTGTGTTTGGAAGCCAGTTGTTGTCATGGTTGAATTTCACCTTCTATTATATCTTGGTTGGGACTCAGGGGCCAATGATGAAGGAAGGCTTCTCCTTTCATTGGATGTCTTGGTTGGGTGGAGAGCGTTGCCTTTCCCCCTCTTTTGTTGTGATCAACTTGGAGAAAGAGAAAATGTGCATGTTACTGTCCTGGAGCAATGGAAAAATACAATTTGACCATTCCTTGTGGAAACACATTCATTTGTAATCCTTTCCCACGTGATGTGGATGAAATTGTAATATGCATTTTGTGAAGAAAGATGTATGTAAATTGATTATGAAGTTATATTTTTGAAATGTGAAAGACACTTACATTCTGCTCTATACATTGGAAAGAAATAAATTAAATGATTGTTATTGGTTCCCAACATTGAAATATGTAAATTTGTTTAATTAAAGTCAATAAGAATTGCAAGTTCAGTTCTCATTTGCATTGTTGTGGTAAAATTGGAAATATCAAATTGGGATTGGAATCTTGTTTAAAAGAAAAAAAAAGGAAAAAGAAGAAATGTGTGTGTAAGAATTATATTGCATTGTCTCCTTTGAAAGATATTAAATTTGGACATCAGATGTTACAATTTAACTTGGAAAATATTTGTTTAGAAACAACTATATGCATTGGAATAGTTTAGAAACTATATGCCACACTTAAATGATAAAATTGACAAATAGATCCTTTAAAAAAATTATCACTGGCATTGTGACTTTTAAAACTGGTAAATCTAAATAAAATGCACAGTTTGGACCAGTATTTAACAATCAACTTGGAAACCTTAAAATCCAACATGATATACTAGTAATGAACTCAAATTGACAAGAAGATTTAAGAGAGTAACTCGAATCATTGTAAATTCAAGCTCAATCTCTTCCTCAACCGTTTTTTTGTCAATTGTTGGACAAAATTACAAATTGGAATCAATTAAACAAAATTGACTTTCCTAAAACACTCTAAACTCTCCCTAGACCAATACCCCATGTCTGTTTGACATGTTGAATGAAGGAGGAGATCTAATTTAATCAAAATTGAAAGTTGGAAACTTGCCAATTGGCTAATTAAAATCCTGCAGATCCTTTTTGTAAAATTGACCCCTTAAAACTTATCAAAATATAAAATTGTTATTTTTTGTGGAAAGAGGGAATCGTAAGATTTCAAAAAAGTCATTGTTTGCCCAAAATGGAGCTTCCTAGCAAAATTTATGACACTTTGAAGTTTTTGGGCCTTGGCGGGAAAATTTGGGAAAATTTTCCTTGGCGGGCCCGCGGCCCGAAAATTTTCCATTTAAAAATCCTTAGGAAAAATTTCAAAAATTTTGGGCTCGGGAAAAAATTTTACCTTTTCCTCCGCTGGCCCGCAGCCAATCAGAGGCTACCACATGTCCTCATGAGGTAGCAGCGGAGGTGTGTCACTTTCTTTGCCCTTAGATTTTTTTGAAATTTTTGGGAAATTTCTCATTTTGGCCCTGCCGTCCCGTGGCCAATGAGAGCGTGCCACGTGGCACTTTGGGGTGGAGGTGGGAGGGCGGACCCTTCTTCTTCCTTGGGTTGTTTGTTTTGGCCTTGGGAAAATTTGCTAAATTTCTCCCACGGCCCGCTTCTCCACCTTCCCCTGGACCTTGTCCTTGCGGGTACAATGTTCCTCCCACAAAGCGATAAATCACCACCGCTCCATGCCCTCCTTCTCTCTTCTCGTGATTTTTTGGTGCCACGTGTCCTGGCAGACCCACGGGTGCACGGAAGCCAAATTGGCTTTTCTCCCATAAGGAAAAATTCCCCAAACTCTCCCGCTGCCCCACCCTTCCTTCCCTTGTTTCTAGTGAAGACTCAGAGGCTTGCCACGTGTCCCTGGAGGACCCTCGAAAGTGCATGCACAATTGGGAAATTTCTCCCGTGCAATGGAAAATTTTCTAGAGCCGCCCTATGACCCACCAACCTGCCAAAGGGGATTTCCCCTCCTCTTGACACGTGTCCCCCTAGGGGAAAATTTGACCCCTAGACTCCGCTTGCTCATATCTTGAGTTTCTAGAGAAGTTAGGAGGACTTCTTTATATCACCAGAAAGGTGAGAAAAATTCCTATCCATTGGGAATGATTTAGGGAAATTTTGGAAGGATAAAGTATGAGAAAAATCTAGTTGAAACTCTGAGCCTGTTAGAGAGTGGGTATGGGAGTAAAATTGCTCCCTGAACCTAACTGAAACTTCTAGCCCTAAGTTTTGGACCTTGTGACCTCTGAGAATTGTTAATAAAAGAGAATTTTTTTCTTGTGGATTTGAGTTGTTCCGGAACCTGTTAGTGGTAGATGTTGCCTAACAACCTGGTTGTAGACACTCCTAATCAAGTTCTGGGAGTGGGTAAGTGAGACCTTGCGCTGTTGACTTTACTTATGTGTTATTTTCCTCACTTTAATTTAATCCTGCTCATGTCTTTGATTTGGTGGAAATTAAATACCTTGGGTATTTAATTTTTTTGGGTCCCTTAACCCTAAAACTTAATAAGGAAATTTTTAGCTAAAATGTCAATGAAATCAGTAATTAAATTAATCCTTAGAGAGATTTGAGCTAGGTGTGGACCTATTACCTTTAATGCTTTATAATGTGAAATCAGTAATCATTATAATGGGAAAGGTTATCAGTTGAATTTATTTGTCTTTGAGACTTTGGTTGTCAACTCCTAACACCTTAAAAAAATAAAAATTATTCCATAATTTTCTAACTAAACCTAGGTGGTTCATGGTTCTCCAGTGGGTTGTTTAACCGGGCATTACACTTGGTATCAGAGAAGTGGTTCAAAAGCTTGGACCATTGGGCACACTAGAAAACTTGAGACATGAACTGTAAACCTAGCACACTTTTGAATCTAAGAAAACAAACTTGTTGAAAATTGAAGAAGAAATGGGTATGAAGAAATATTACATTAATCTATTCTTTTGAACTGCCAGAATTTAAATGATAATAAAATAATAATAAGTTAGTTGAGTTGTTGTGCTTGCTTAGTGACATTTTTTCTAAACTCAGGGTAACTAAGAATGTCAAATTAAATTGATTTTGTGAACTTCTAGTATAATGGAAACTTGGTTCCCTTTTGAAAATGTGTTGTTTTACAAGCCCTAAAACTTGATTTAATTATATGATGTATTAAGCCCTTGTCGAGACCCTTCCTTATTGGAGTTGTTGGAATGATGAGTGGTATGGTGTGATTCTTGTAGTTGGACAATAGTGGTTTTGTTCTGGGTTAGGAAGAGTTATTAGAAGTTGTTTAGAGCTTCCTTCCTTGAGTGGTTAGGAAAGAGGGTCTAGTTGTCATTTTTCCTTGTTGTTACCCATATGCAAGGGTGGACACTAAGTCTGGGTATCATCTAGGACCCAATCCTGTGTATGCACTCTTGGAACTAACCTCAAGGAAGAGTACGCCTATTGGCAGCCATGAAATGCTGTGGAGTGAATGTGGTGTTAACTTTTGTGTTTTACATTCGTAATCTTATGTATTTTATCAAGGACCAACATCTTATTTTATGATTGGATTGAAGAAGCTCTGAGGATCTTTTATTTATTTATAATTCTTGCAAGAATTTTTCAAACTTTGCAATGTGGCTACTTAGCCACTTTTATTGATTGCTGATATTTCTTAGACTTTATTTGATTGATGACTCAGAGCTCATGATGTTGTTGGCTACTTGGCTAAATGTTACATGGTTTCCTTGTTACATGTTGTTGAGATAGTTCTATGCTTCATGTACGATGACAATTGTTGTATGGGGGTACACCTTGGGTGTCTTGAAGGTCATTTTAGGTGCTTAAATTCATGCCTTGGTTATGGATGCATGGAATCTTGAGTGTTTCTAAGATCTTAGAGTGACCCTTTTTGTTGCTTGACCTTGCTAGACAAAAAGTTTGTTGTGTAGTGTGGCCTAGAGGGAAATCTGATGAAAGTGGTAGTGATTCTATTTTAATCTGGTAAGAGCTTAACCCTCATCGGAGTAGAAGTGTTTAATTATGGACTTTTAGATTTGGTTAGGATTGGATTGCCTTTGGTTGACTGTAAATGTTACTAGAAAAATGTTTGTTTTGATAGTGACTTTTCATTGATGGCATGTTAAATTGTATCTTGGGTTCCTGGTTACATCATAGAAAGTTTTGACTCGTGGAATGTATGCATCTTGGTAATTATGGATAGATTTAAGCCTTTTAGGTAGTGTGTTTATTTAAGTGTACTTGTTTTACCCTCTTGACTTATAAATAAGTTTACCCTCACCTTAAAATTCCTTTACTATGAATAACATTCTATGACCTATTAATATTTGGGTTACTTGGAAACATTTATGGATGCTTTGGGTCTTTTGGACCTTTCTCTTAGAGATGTTAGTTGGGTAGATCTTAATAGTTAATCTCGATGGTACTTATATGGTACTTCCTCTTTAAAAAAATGTAACTCTTGGCTGTTAAGTTCATGATTTGATAAATTATTTAGTTTCCCCATTACATTGGATGCCTTTTGTGTGGATGTGGTTCCTTGGAGTATAGTTGCATTGTCATCTAGTTGCTTGGATGGTGTTAACTTGTGGATACCCACTAAGAATGCTTAATGATGCTTGAAATTATTCAGTGAATTTTTGAAATCTTGGTGTAATTCATGTTGGTTCATTGTTTCCTAGTCCTTACAGAAAATTAATAGTGTGTTTTCTATGTTGAATGTCTCTTGTTCCTTTAGAATCAAAATATGGTGTGTTGATTTGTATCTCATTCCCTCTTGTGATGTGTTTGAACCATCCTTCTCATCAAAAGTTGATTGATAAGATGACTCAACCAAAACACCATAAAACTATAATTAAAGAGATTTGACCTTGGAACTTAACTAATAAACTAGAGCATAGAAAAGGGAAGTGATCCTTGTATTACCCTTGGTAGATTAATAGAAGAAACTAAAAAAAAAACCATGTAGGAGAATAGAAAGGAAACATTTTTCCACCCACCTTCCTTACAAGTAAACTAAATGCTCTCTGCCTATACAAAATGGCGAGACATCATGCCCACCTTAGTGGTGCTCTTTATAACGTAAACTGATGATGTCATAAAGGAAAGAAATTTGTAACTAAGGGAGCATGAAAGGAATGTTCTTATCAACCAAAGCTATAACTTTTGACTTAATAAGTTGATTTACAAATGGGTAAAATTTATGTGTTTGAGTGCAATATATAGTCAAACTCGTAGTTTTTTTGCCTACCTAAAATTGTGAAACACCCGGTGGATAGTAATGTGTTCTGGTTGCTTATTACTTCTTGTCCATGGATGTATGTGCCTTCTTGTGGGATTTTTGGGTCATCACACCCTTATCGTCCCATAGCTTGACGGATGTGAGTTGTGGTCCTTTTTGGATTGAGAATTATCTGTTATTTGAGAAGCAACCTCCTTGCGTGTTATCTTGTCCTTAGAAACCTAAGTATTGTAATTTTAAGGCAACATATGTTAAGGATATAGAATAACTTGGGGAAATCTTATCTTCTTCATATTTTCTTGGGTCACCTTGTTGTTGAAGCCCTTCTTCCCATTAGGATGGAAAGTGCAAGATGATATTATTCACCTTTGGATTTGATTGGACCCCTTGTTACTTGCTCTTCTCCCTAGCAACCTTGAGTGGTCCTTGGTGTTCCTTGTGCTCTCCTTATGGTTATTCCGAGCTTGAGTAGGAAATAAGATAAATAAATTCCATTGTGCTATATGGTATGGAACTTGTATTGATATGTTAGTTGTTAGGATATATATATATATATATATATATATATATATTATTTTTCTATGGTTGAATTTTTTCGATTTGGTTGTTTGGTGTGCTCGATTCTTAAAACAAAAGTGTAAAAATCAGACTATAGGAAAACCTTGTGGTCTTGACTTCTCTTGCATTACCATGAAAAGTTAATTGTTCCCTCTCGAGTTATAGAAGTTCTTTCCTTAATTAGTTCCTTGATTGTAAACGTTTTTCTGATTTAGGTGTCCTTGTTGATCCACCTCATCCTTTGTGATCCTCGAATTGTGGACCTTGAGTAGACTTTTTCCTCATGCAATCTTGGTCATGGTTGATTTTTGCTAGCCTTTTCTAAACAACAAACTATGAAAGCATAATTCAACCCTAGTGGAAACCTCAATTTTGGTTGTGTGGTATGTGTATCAGTGGGAAACTGTGTGGTCATCTCAAGTTTATGGAAATTTTCCCTATAATTCCCTTCCTTGGTGGTTACTCTTGATGATCTTTTGGGGACTCTTCTTGTTATATTGTTATGTGTGGTATCTTGTTGATAGCGTAAAGTTACTCCTTAGATTCTTATGTTTGTAGCCTTGCATGCTGAAAGTTTAGAACTCATCCCTTGCAATCTCCCTTCTTCTGCTGAATTATATTGGACCAAACTTGAGTTATGTAGACCCACACTCATTGAAGCAAAGCAATTCCAAAAAGGGCATGATCCTTTCTCTATTGCATTGTTCCCACACCGGTTCTTGTGACTTCCAGGAGGAAGTCGAGTCTAAGGGGAGGGGGATGTAGTGCCCACTTTCCTTTGGCACCTTTTATTACTGATCTTGATACTGTAGACTATGATATATATTTTAATAGTTTGATTTAGTATGGTGTTAGATGTCAGATCCTGGATTATTGTTGAATCTGATTATATATAATGCATGGTGATTATTAGAGACTCTCATATGTGGATGATTATATACTATTGGCATGGATGTTTAATGGAAGTTATTCAGACATGTGATTTTGGAGATTATGAATAAACCTAGAAAAGGAAAATTATTTGATGATGACATAGTTGTCGATATAAATTGTAAATGATTTCATTGATTGCCTTGATGAATGTTGTGATTCATATGTATAGATGATTTCGTGATTATATTATATATTCATTTTGGATGTTCTGATATGGCCATGAGGCTGAAGGAGGTATTTGTGTTTTACAGGTTTAAAAATATCACAACAAAACATCGGGGGATCAGAGACCAACCAAAATGGAATTCTGGGTGAATTCAACACGGTCACCATGGCAACTTGTTTTGTGTGTGTGTTGTATTTTGTTAGGGATTCCCATGGGGGGGATTATCTTTACATGTGACCATGGGTTTGTGTAATTTATTAATGTGTTTCCTTTTATTATTGTTGTATGTATTTTATTAAGTAAAGTGTTCCTTTCCTTTAAATTAATTAAAATTGTGATGGATTAATGTGGGAATCATATAGTTAAACTTTAAATAAATCAAATTGGGATATGGGAAGTAATTATAAGAGTTGATGGCTGTTGTATTTAATTTTGTAAGAGCTTGTGTAAGTCAGATTTGGAGTATGAAATACTCCACCTCCATGGAAATTCGAATTTGACCTTGGGGGCTATTTTTGGAGACTTGTGGGACAAGTAAAACTTGTCCCATGCCTCTAAATTTATGTTACCAACCATACTTATGGATGGAGATGTGATTTGTGACTTTTAAATGCATTTTATTCATCATGTTTCTTGTTTTGGATTGCACTCTCTTACATTTTATTAAATAGTTGTCCCTTGAGGTGTGGGCTCTTTTGGAGTGTGTAAGTTAATTTGTCATTTCATTTATTGTGCTTGGGAGAATGGAATTTTGTCTTTTGTGTTTGAATTTGAGGATGTGTTATGTGGAATCCTACATGGATCCACATCATCCTCTTCTCTCCCTCTTCTATTTAATTCAAACTCTCTTCTTGTTTTGGGTTTTTGAACCTTTTTGCATTCTTCCTTGGGGTGCATTTTCTTGTGGGAGCTCTTGTTTTTTGAAGGAAGTTTTGGAGATAGCTTTGCATGCTTGGGAGCTTTCTTTTTTGGACTGTGTTTTGCATGCATCCTTGGGTGCATTTTTTTATTTGATTAGAGCTCTTGTTGATTTGGAGGAAATTGGAGAGCATTTGATACTTTGGCACTATTGTTTTGGGACTGTGTTTTTGACATTCAAAGCTTTGTTGTGTGGAGAAAATCCTTCCATGGAGAGGTAGGAGTTTATCTCTTCCTTATTGTTGTTATTTTCTTATTGTGTTGTGTGTATGGTGCATGCATTGTTTTATTTGTTGGCTTGGTTGGGTAGACTACCTTAGGAATGGTGTAGGAGAAGGCTATGGGGAATTCTTGTGGGGGGGGTATAAGGGAAATGCCATGGGCATCAGAATTTTGTGGAGGGAGTTTTGGGTTTGGGATCCACCATGGAAAAGAAACTACTTGCATTTCTTACTCTTGGGGGGGCATAAGGGAGAAACTTTGAGGGGGGGGGGGGGGGGGGCGCATAAGGAGGGGTTGGGAGATATAAGGTTTATGGGATTGATATGTTATATTGGTGGTATGATTTTGGTGGATGCCCAATTCCCAATTGGGAGGCATAAGTAGCTTCCCCCATAGTCCTTGCTCCTTTGGCTTGCAAGATCAAGCCTGAGTTCTGTTTTGATATGTGTTAAATGTAGTTGTGAACTGCTATTTGTTTTTGGTGTTGCATTGTGTTTTAAAAAAAAATGTGTATGTGAAAGACTGTTGTGTGTGGAAGCCAGTTGTTGCCATGGTTGAATTACACCTTCTATTATATCTTGGTTGGGGCTCAGGGGCCAATGATGAAGGAAGGATTCTCCTTTCATTGGATGTCTTGGTTGGGTGGAGAGCGTTGCCTTTCCCCCTCTTTTGTTGTGATCAACTTGGAGAAAGAGAAAATGTGCATGTTGTTGTCCTGGAGCAATGGAAAAATATAGTTTGACCATCCCTTATGGAAACACATTCATTTGTAATCCTTTCCCATGTGATGTGGATGAAATTGTAATATGCATTTTGTGAAGAAAGATGTATGTAAATTGATTATGAAGTTATATTTTTGAAATGTGAAAGACACTTACATTCTACTCTGTACATTGGAAAGAAATAAATTAAATGATTGTTATTGGTTCCCAACATTGAAATATGTAAATTTGTTTAATTAAAGTCAATAAGAATTGCAAGTTCAGTTCTCATTTGCATTGTTGTGGTAAAATTGGAAATATCAAATTGGGATTGGAATCTTGTTTAAAAGAAAAAAATGGAAAAAGAAGAAATGTGTGTGTAAGAATTATATTGCATTGTCTCCTTTGAAAGATATTAAATTTAGACATCAGATGTTACAATTTATCTTTGAAAAGATTTGTTTAGAAAAATTTATATGCATTGGAATAGTTTAGAAACTATATGCCACACTTAAATGATAAAATTGACAAATAGATCCTTTAAAAAAATTTGATCACTGGCATTGTGACTTTTAAAACTGGTAAATCTAAATAAAATGCATAGTTTGGACCAGCATTTAACAATCAACTTGGAAACCTTAAAATCCAACATGATATACTAGTAATGAACTCAAATTGACAAGAATATTTAAGAGAGTAACTCGAACCATTGCAAATTCGAGCTCAATCTCTTCCTCAACTGTTTTATGTCATTTATTGGAAAAAATTCTAAATTGGAATCAATTGAACAAAAATTGACTTTCCTAAAACACTCTAAACTCTCCCTAGACCAATCCCCCATGTCTATTTGACATGTTGAGTGAAGGAGGAGATCTAATTTAATCAAAATTGAAAGTTGGAAACTTGCCAGTTGGCTAATTAAAAGCTTGTAGATCCTTTTTGTAAAATTGACCCCTTAAAACTTATCAAAATATAAAATTGATGTTTCCTATGCAAAGAAGGCATCGAGAGATTTCCAAAAAGTCCTTGTTTTCCCAAAATTGAGCTTCCTAGAAAAATTTATGACACTTTGAAGTTTTTGGGCCTTGGCGGGAAAATTTGGGAAAATTTTCCCTGGCGGGCCCGTGGCCCAAAAATTTCCCATTTAAAAATCCTTAGGAAAAATTTCAAAAATTTTGGGCTCGGGAAAATTTTTTACCTTTTCCTCCATTAGCCTGCAGCCAATCAGAGGCTACCACATGTCCTCACAAGGCAGCAGTGGAGGTACGGCACTTTCTTTGCCCTTAGAGTTTTTTGAATATTTTTGGGAAAAATTCTCATTTTGGCCCCACCAGCCCATGGCCAATGAGAGCGTGCCACGTGGCACTTTGGGGGTGGAGGTGGGAGGGCGGACCCTTCTTCTTCCTTGGGTTGTTTGTTTTGGCCTTGGGAAAATTTACTAAATTTCTCCCATGGCCCGCTTCTCTGCCTTCCCCTCGGACCTTGTCCTTCCGTGGGTGCGCAGACCTGTGCATCCTTTTTCTTCTCTGTTCCTCCGTCGGGCGCAAAGCGATAAATCACCCCGCCACTCCATGCCCTCCTTCTCTCTTCTCCCCATAGTGATTTTTGGCATGCCACGTGTCCCTGGCAGACCCGAGGGTGCACGGAAGCCAAATTGGCTTTTCTTGCATCGGAAAAAATGCCCCAAACTCTCCCACCACCCCGCCCTTCCTTCCCTTATTGACGACGACAATTCAGAGGCAGCCACATGTCCTTGGAGGACCTGCTGAGGCACGGGCACAATTGGAAAATTTCTCCCACGTAATGGAAAAGTTTCTAAAGCCACCACGTGACCCACCAACCCACCAAAGGGGATTTCCCCTCTTAACACGTGCCCCCCTAGGGGAAAATTTAACCCCTAGACTCCACTTGCTCATATATTGAGTTTCTGGAGGAGTTAGGAGGATTATTTATATCATCGGAAAGGTGAGAAAAATTCCTATCCATTGGGAATGGTTTAGGGAAATTTTGGAAGTGTTAATTATAAGAAAATTCTAGTTGAATCTATGAGCTTGTTAGAGAGTGGGTATGGCAATGAAATTGCTCCCTGAACCTAACTGAAACTTCTAGCCCTAAGTTTTGGACCTTGTGACCTCTGAGATTTGTTAATAAAAGAGAATTTTTTTCTTGTGGATTTGAGTTGTTTCGGAACCTGTTAGTGGTAGATGTTTCCTAGCAACCTAGTTGTAGACACTCCTAATCAAGTTCTGGGAGTGGGTAAGTGAGACCTTGCACTATTGACTTTACTTATGTGTTATTTTCCTCACTGTAATTTAATCCTGCTCATGTCTTTGATCTGGTGGAAATTAAATACCTTGGGTATTTAATTTTTTTTGGGTCCCTTAACCTTAAAATTTAATAAGGAAATATTTAGCTAAAATGTCAATGAAATCAGTAATCAAATTAATCCTTAGAGAGATTTGAGCTAGGTGTGGACCTATTACCTTTATTGCTTTATAATGTGAAATCAGTAATCATTATAATGGGAAAGGTTATTAGTTGAATTTATTTGTCTTTGAGACTTTTGTTGTTAACTCCTAACACCTTACAAAAAAATTAGTCCATAATTTTCTAACTAAACCTAGGTTGTTCATGGTTCTCCAGTGGGTTGTTTAACCGGGCATTACATCAAAGTACACATGACATAATAGATAACTTAGGGTTATGAGGGGAATTAATGGGGAACTATCAAAAAAATTCCTTATTATAAACTATCATAGTAAACTGCTTAAATTATAAATTCTGATATAGTTACTAAGACCGAGTGGATAATATGCTACAGGCATTCTGTAATTTGTGTATTCCTTATTAGTATTGAACCAAATAAAAGTTTTTTGAACTAGTAAATTATTCTACAAGATCCTAAGTGAATAAAGAAGGTATTTATTTATCTCATTTATAATGGACAAGGATATGGCCTGTATCATATACATGAATGATTAAATCAACACCATAATGGATATTAAATATATTTACTTGTGAATAAAAATCTGGCATTTGGAAAGATTAATAAGTATACTATTATGATCTTAACTTATATTGATAAATTAAATTTGTAATGTTGAAAAATAAATTTATTTATTTTATACATGAACCAATAAATAGAAAAAAGAGGAGACACTTTCAATATGTTAAGAAAGGGAAATTAATGAAAAGGAAATCTTTATATCAAACTTTTGAATAATAAAATATGTGTACTATTAGACAACTTATAAAGAAGACTTGATGATGATCTTCTACTTAAATCTGATCTAATTAAGGGAATCTAATGAACAAATGGATAATTAATTATCAATTCATAACCTATTGCAGAATTGATCTGCATACAATCAATTATAGAAAGGGGTACATTACGATACCCTTTTTAAAATGAAACATATTTTCAAACTTAGTTGACCCCTTAGACACGTGCGTGATGTAAATTAAATTAATTAACAAGAATAAGTTAATTAATAATTGACCCTTAAGTATGAAATTCAATTTATA
Organism: Taxus chinensis; assembly: GCA_019776745.2. Taxonomy (NCBI): domain Eukaryota; kingdom Viridiplantae; phylum Streptophyta; class Pinopsida; order Cupressales; family Taxaceae; genus Taxus; species Taxus chinensis. The sequence continues at coordinate 219,496,540 of CM034156.1, forward strand.
GTACTTAGTGGGCTGCTGACGTATAGGTTTTGTTGTGCAGTACCCACTTAATGATGAAATTCATTAGGTGGATTTTGTGAAGAAGACACAATGCATAATTTTTCCATTCAGCTCCTCTAACTCAATTTTCATAATTGGAATTTTAGTTCATAGCTTTATTCTAAACTGAGATAGACATATAGTCGAGTGTTTTAGTCAACTCGTATTGACCTAGGGTGAATAAACACACCTGAATCAACGTAAGTTAATTTGATTATGTCTACTTACCCTTAGTTACCATGAGTAGATTGTAACACTAGTGTATGTGGGTTGTCCCTATTTAGTGTAAAAACTTGCTTTGGAATTGGTTGACGGAAGTCACAAGACTAATCTAGATAATAGTTAGAGTGGGGTGAAAGATATATTCCTTTTGATGAGTATGTCATCTAGCGATGTAAACATGGAAAACATGTTTAATTTTTTTTCCAAAGTATCAAAAATTGTTGGTTGCATTGTCTTATATCACCTTTTCTAAGGTTCTGAGATTTCAGATGAGTATCACTAACAGATACTCAGATAGGCTTCTTAGATAGTAACACTTGAACTACCCATTGAGGGTGAAGAAACCAAAGTATACTTTGGATATAAAAGAACAAGATAAACATGACAGATCGGTCTAAAATCTGAGTCATGAAATGAGAGATTAGTATAACACCAAGTCATTATAGATGCATATTGTTTTCTGTTATTTGATGGATTAGCAAGGAATTTGTGTTCTAAATTATATAAATTTAAAATAGAGAACATTATGTGTTTCAAAAAAATATATTTCCCCCTTTTTATAAGTCATAATTTAGGATGTTACATTTTGATATCAAAGATAAAGGTTGTAGCTCTTAGACCTATTGATTCCATATCTGATAAAAAGTTTATTTCTTGTTAACAAAAAATGGTTAGAACTAGGGGAGGTGCTGCAAATAATTTGCCTCCTGGTGGAGAGGCAACTACAAAACAACAACTTGATGATATCCTTGTTGCCTTATTAGACTCAAGAGATTTTCTTGTTGTACTTGAACAACAAGTAATGGGAAATGAAGAGGAGGAAGATGATGTTGATAATAACAATCAGCCACCTCCATGAAACAATGCTAATACTGGAAATCTTGGCGTTGATAACAATAATGTAGAAAATAATAATGTTGCAAATGTAAATGTAAATGCACCTAATTAGCCTGAAAATAAAGAAGGAAAGATTGACAAATGAACTTACTAATGACATAAAAAGGATAAGTCCACCAAATTTTGATGGCACTACACTAGGGGATGGGGCTGAAAATTGGCTCAACGAAATGGAGCACTTTACAATAAGGAACTTCTCAGAAGAAACCAAATTAGTATGGGGGCTTACCAAATTTCCCACAAAGCATCCTCCTGGTGGGACAACCATAAGGATGAACTGAAAATCGAAAAACAAAACATTACATGGGATCAATTTAAGGGCTACATCAAGGAACGCTAGTTGTCACAACTCTATTATGATAAAAAATGATAGTATTTAAGAATTTAGTACAAGGAAATTTAATTGTAATTGAATACTAGGATAAATTTACAAAACTTCTCAAGTATGTTCCATAATACCAAACTGACAAAAATTTTAGGATACACAAGGTTATTATGGTACTGAATCCTGTCATTGGTGGAGTGGTAGATGTACACATCCTAACCACCATGGAAGGAGTTGTGGAAAAAGACATAAGGAAGGAATATAAATTGAAGGAAATTTTTGTGCATAAAGATGAGATTAGGAAGAAAGTTTCAAACTCTACTTGATCACTTGCACCTAAAAAGGTGGCCTGGAAAACATTTGGCACTAAAAACAAGTTTTTGGCTGATAACAGTAAGAAAACAATAGTAAATAAACATGCTATGAATAACATAAACAATTTTGTATGGAATAACAACAATGGACATAAAATGTATAACACTCAAAACAGTAATTTTAAAGATGAAAATAAGTTTGAACCAAAAAGGGGCCCTGTATGAGGTTGTTTTATCTATGGGGAATATCATTATGTGAATCAGTGCCCTCTAAAGAAAAATGACAATAACCAAAAATATAAGATACATACTACAGTAGCTGATAAACAAGCTTAAAAGTAGGCTACGCCCATAGAAGTTCTAGGTAAATTGTTTGGTACACATGTTACGATATTTTTTGATACTTGTGCCATAAAATGTTTCATTTCCAATAAATTAGCTACAAAATTAAAAACAAAAGTTGGAATAATGGGGAAAAAAATGACTGTTCATTATGGTAATAATTTTTTCTATAGTGATAGTAAATGTCTTTTTGGTGTAGCCTTACAATTACCGAGTTTTACTAAAGAGGTAGACCTTTATGTTGCTCCTCTAGGGTCATATGATGTCATAATTGGTGTAAATTGGATTTCTAATCGTAGAGAAAAATTAGATCATTTTTAGAAACACATTAGATGTTTAATGATTTGTAGAAAACAATAGACATTCAAGGGGTAAAATGAAAACTTTAAGTTAGGAAACTGTCAGCGATGTAGCTTAAGAAGGCCAAAAATAAAGGCTGCACATTATATGCACTAAAAATTTCTAGGACAGTAGAAGAAGGTGATAATTTCTTGGAAAATTATCCACTGTTAAGATATTTGAGTGATGTGTTTACAAAAGAATTACCTGGTCTTCCGCCAAAGTGAGAATTTGAATTCACAATAGAAATAAAACCTAGAACTAAACCTATTTACAAATCACCTTACTACATGAGTACAACTGAATTAGTGTAACTTAAGGCTTAGTTGCAAGAAATGTTTTCTCAGGGTTTAATAATACCAAGTGTCTCACCTTGGGGAGCACCGGTATTTTTTGTCAAAAAGAAATATGGAACACTTAGACTTTGTATTGATTATCAAATGTTAAACAAAGCAACAATAAAAAAAGAAACCCTCTTCCTAGGATTGATGATCTATTTGATCAAATGTGTGGTGCATCATTTTATTCAAAGATAGATCTTCGATTTGGATACCATCAATTGAGAATTAAGGATGAGGATATTCATAAAACAAATTTTAGAACAAGGTATGGACATTATAAATTCACTGTTTTGCATTTTGGTTTGACAAATACACCTACAACTTTTATGAATTTGATGAACAATATCTTTCCAGAATACATGAAAAAATTTATTCTTGTATTCTTGGACAATATTCCTATGTATTCTAAAAGCATAGAAGAACATAATGAGCATTTAAGGATTATACTTGAAATTTTTAGGAAGAGAAAACTATATGGTAAATTGTCAAAATGTTCCTTTTATAAAACATAAGTACATTATTTAGGACATGTTATAAGTAAATATGGAATAACTATTGATCCATTAAATATTTCTTCCATAGTTGAATGGCCAACACATAAGAATGTTCATGAAGTCAGAAGCTTCATGGGGCTTGTAGGATATTACAAAAAATTTGTTAAGGGTTTTTTAAAGGTTGTTGCCCCAATTAGTTTGTTATAAAATAAAAATAAAAAGTTTGTGTGGAGTGATAAATAAAAAGAAACATTTAAAAATATAAAGGAACAACTAACTACAACACCTATTCTGACTATTCCGGATCCAAATGGAATCTTTATTGTAGTACTCTCTCCTGGACATACAAGTGTTGATATGTGATTTCTTGTATAAGGATGTGTTCCTCGATTTAGAAATCATGCTTGATATGTATTGTAATTTCCTTGCAGATTGCAGATCTTGACTGAGTCAGAATATGATTAGACTCTTTTATTTATTTCATTTTGTATCTGAGTATTAATCTGATCTCGGAATGAATTATAGAATTATTCATCTATAATATCTAGTCTTGGATCAGTGGAATTGATCCAAGTAATGCTTTAAGTTTGTTGTGATGAATTAGATCACAGACCTTGAACAGGTTGCAAGGTATGGAAGCATTGATTAAGCTGGTCAGGAGTATGACTCGGGCTGATCTTGTGAAATAAAATTGGGTCCCGATATGGAAGTATATCTGGAAGGTCTCGATTGTGGACCGGGTAATATTTCGTTACATACAATTCTGCAGCAGAACTGGAGCTAACTCTGTTCGAGAAGGTATGATACAGGTCTTTCTGAGTTTACAGGACAAAGACCTAACTGGAATTATTAATGGTTAGTAACCTAAAACTAAAACCTAACCTAGGGGTTAGATTATTGTTAATCTAACCTAGACCTAGGCTATGTGTTAATATCCTAAGTTAGTAACTACGTGTAAATTGGTTAGTATGGGTATTACCCTAAATTCTAACCTAAGTTACTAACCTAACTATTGAGGAGGATGTAAAGGGGCCTATGGAGGGGTGCGAACCATGGGCGGCGTTTTCTATGGCAATTAATGCTGGGGATAAGGATGAGGGACAGGTCATGTCAGAGGCTTAAGCGACGGCTAACCTGTGCAGACGTGGCAATTTGCTAAGTTTGGAAATGAACTTGAGTTTTAGTTGGACTGTCGCCAATTCTGGCGGTCGGTGGAAGTTGAGTTTAAGCGGGAAAGTTGGTTTAATGGCATTCAATATTCTCGGAAGTCGAGCTCGGAACTCGCGAGAAGGCATGCAAACGGGAAATTTGTGGGTTTGTTTGGCTTGTCGCGATTTTCGGTCTTCTCTCTCTCTCTGCTTGTTTACTGGTTCTTCGCACCAGTTCTCTTTGAGTTGCATGGCAAGTATGAACTGCCATAGCTCTTTTCTCTGTCATGGAGGATATATATGTGATGGAGACAGCAAAATTTTGTTGGTCGCTTTATCGTGGAAAAAGAAAAGGAAGTTTGAGCTCTTCCTGTGGTCTGCTTCGGAAATTTGATCAAAAATACAGGCATGTTAGGCCCTAACCTTTAAATAGCTTGTTGTCTTTCAAGTGATTTCATTAGAACAACTCTGTTCAAATGTTTTGAGAAAATGGATGATTTTCTATGGAGATCTTGTTTGATTTTGGTACTGTATCTCTTCTGGTTCGATTTTTCAATTTCCTCTAGATGGGTATTTGTTAAATTCGAATTTCGGCTCTATTCCCTTGTGTATTCTTTCTGGTTTAAATATGTGAGATATTTATATATTTAAAGGTATGAATGCTTGGCCTGTTTGGCGTGAGCCCGTCGAATATACTTGTGTAGGGTATAGACCACTGTTTTGTTGTCGATTTTTGATCGTCAATGCTGTTGTGAAACAGTAGGGAAGGATACTGGTGTACCTGTTTGATTGTTCAGTGTTTTAGGAAATTTTGGAAACTCTGTCGTGGTTTTGTTGACAGTGACTAATGATACTTTTGGGTTTCATTTGTTTTCTAATTTTTGGCTTGGGAACAGGCAACTGTTGTGTTACCGTAGTCTAACGACCCAGTGGAAGTTGTTCTTCCTTGTTATTGTGGTAACGGGATTATTTGTTGACTGTGTACAATATTGATACATCTATACTTTATTTTTTACGACTCAGTGGAGTCCATGATTAAATCGTATATTGCTATCTACTGCTGAGAATGTAGATTCATCTTAGAGTTTTATTATTTGATTTTCGTGGAAGCCTTGTAGAGAAAACAGGTCTTGAGGCCGCGGTTATTTGTAATAAATAATGGGTATAGATTTCCTGAGTATGCATTTGCATCCTTTTTTTGTGTAAGCTGTTCGAAAGCTTCGAAGCAGCTCAGTTGATTTCCTTGCTTTGAAATGGGTATTCGATGGCTTACACTTGTTTAAATCTGAATGATTACCATGGATGGCATTGAAGGATTTATCAACCAAGTTTATCTTAAGATGTTGTTGGGTTCAGCGGTTATGGGTATTAAAATCGATGACAGTGCACAGTGTGATTATACAGATTTATAATTGTTGCGATTTGAATGACTCTGTGGAGTCGATTGAATGATTACGTGTTTAAGTCACTGTTCATGGTTGAAATCAGAGATTTATTTGTTTGTCTGATTCTTTTTATGCTTCGTTGATGAATATCAGTATGAATTTCATATGTAACTATTGAATTGTTACCTCTGTTTGAATCATTTGAATTCTGGAAAAGTAACTGGTACTTCTGTCTCTTTCTGAACTTGACATTTGGACACTGTCTTTGTCACTGTTTGTGATCCTTGAGCATGAATATTTGTCTCGTGTTCTAGCTTCTGCTGAAGTGAACCGTGAATATCAAACTTTAGATTTGCATGCGCCAAGGTAAGTATAGATTTGTTGTATTCTATTCCGTTCACTCCTGTCTGATTGAGACTGAGCATGTTCGGAAATTTTGAGTGATTGTCTTGGCATAGTTTTGGGAAACATCCAATTGCCTAAGGCAATATGGTCTATTGCTGACCGCATTACTGGGTTTCTTGATTTCGAATTCGGGCCGTAAAGCCTTGTTGTGTTCGAATTTTATTATGACAGTGATTCTTCCTGTTGTTTGAATGACTTGTTCGTATGCTTACTGGATGAATGTATTTCATTTGAGTAGACGGTACAGTAACGAACTTATGTGAAAGGAAGTATGATTGATTTGGTTCTTTCTCTTCTTTTGCTTATTAGATGATATTTGTCTAACAGTGGGAATTTGTTTGTAACATATTGGTGGAATTCCGAATTGTTATGTTATTTCCCTTTTGGAAGAATGAAACAATCTGACCAATGTTGTGATTTTGGATTCAATGATTGTTTGTGTACATTCGTTCCTTGTTTCTTAATATTTGATGAAATATTAGAAAGTGATTAAGACTATTTTGTAACAATGACAGAGTTACATATTTGTAATCATTTTGTATTACAAGGGCATAGTCTGAATATGTTTACTAATGTGAATATCTGATCTCATTTAAACAGGGTGTTTAATGAAAACAATTGATGGATTGCAATTGTTTTAAAAGTTAGTGCTTATCATGCTCAGTTCATTGAACTGACTCATGTTGACTATTTTTGCAGATGGTTACCGTAAGAGGTAAAAGCAATGCAGATCTGACAAGCTGATCAGATTGTTTATTTGATTTATAATGAATTACAGCTTGATTTTACAGATGTACTATATGAGAAAAGATGTCTCTTTTCAGTTGAGCATTGTATCAAGTATGTTGTTTGCATAAAATGTAATTGTATAGTTTGGAAAGGAATGGAAATAAGTGTTTGATACTTATGTGTTGTATTCTATTTCTGATAGTTGACCTTCTTCGGTTTATGTAACGAAGGGGCATTGTTATCATTGTATAATATGGATGCTTTTGTGATTGACAATGAAAGCTTGCATGAAAATGAGATTGAATTCTTATGAGTGTTTAGTAGTTCTAATTTGTTCTAGCAAAAGCAATATTGGATTTAAATAATTGTCTTTCTAGAAGATAGGTTAAAAATGAGCCTAAAAGAGAACGCTAAACAAGCTGGATTAAATTACTAATCCCTAGTCCTAAGTATAACAGGACAATATTAAATTGGATTCTTAATCATTTATATCTTTATACTAAAAGTATGATATAATTTCAGTTAAGAGAACTGATATACAATCAAATGGAGTTCAGTTGGCAATCTCAAGCAAAGGTTATGAGATATTGTCCGATTCTGTTGCTTTAGAATCAGGTGTATTCTAATGACTCCTTGATGAAGAACTTGACCTTAATATCTCTACCAAGTAATGGGTTTTATAGAGGAGGGTCGTCCTAAGACGAAGAATCCAGGGATCGGAAAGGCTAAACCTTAGGGAAAAGTCTTTAAAGTAATTTAAACTCAAGTGTGTAACGCTTGTTACTGAGTAGATCTTTTCGAGGCGGATTTAAAGGTTGACGACATAAGTCAACTGCAGAGTTGTACCTCCGAGAAGACTAGGATCTTCTCGAAGTTACAATAATGCAGATGACTTATGGCGACACCCTTTGCATTGATCGCTAAGATTTACACTTGATTTCGCACGAGTTACCCTGGGACCGATTAAGAACGTGGTCATGTTATAAGGCTGCCTAGGAGATTCGGGGTATCATGACACACTGGTTGAACTGCAAGGTTGAACCAGTATGTCATCATATCCCTAATCCTCGTAGGCATCCATATAACATTATCACCTTGTTAATCTGCCTCCGAGTGATTCAGTTGTGAAAGGAAGGACTGACAGTAGTCAGTATAAGACATTCTATATAACATATGAATGGGGTGAAGGACGTATTCCAGATTGACGAGTATGCCGTTAAGGAATACGAGACATGAACAGTATGTTTCAAATCTTTGGCCAAAGTATCGCAAGCTGCTGATTGCGTTGTCCTAATTCACCTAGTCTAAGGGATGAGATGCCGATGAATAATGGTAACAATTGTTCAGTTAGATTCCTTGGACAGAGCATTCTGAATTCCCAGATTAGGGAAGAGAACCGCAAGAGTAATGTGTTAAATAAAAACACCGACTCTTATTACTCATGAATAGATCGGTAGGTTACCGAGTCATGGAATGAATAGATCGGAGGTACTCCGAGTCATTACAGCTGCATATGGTTGTCCGTTATATGAATGGTTATTTGATTTGTGAGTTCTAAATTATGTATTTAGAACCAGGATGCATTTATCAAAAAAAAAAAAAAAAAAAATTGACTTGTTCTATTGTCTAAAATGAGGATGTTACATCTTGGTATCAGAGCTGAAGGTTGCAGCTCTTGGACCTACTGAGTCCATAATCTGATAAAAACCTGAATTTTCTTGTAACAGAAAATGGTTAGAACAAGGGGGAACGTTGCGAGTAATGCTCCACCTGAAGGAGGAGCGGCAACAACCCAGAAACTTGATGAGATCCTTGCTGCCCTGTTGGACACAAGAGATCGCTTGGCTGTACTTGAACAGCAGGTGATGGGAAATGAGGAGGATGAAGAAGCTGATAATAATAATCAGCAACCTCCTGAGGACAACCCCGAAATGGCTGTTGATGTTAATGCTGTGAATGCACCTGTCCAACCAGAAAACAAAAAGGCCAGATTGGCAGCAGAACTCACTAATGATATAAAAAGGATAAGTCCACCTAAGTATGATGGCACCACATTAGGAGATGGAGCTGAGAACTGGCTCAGCGAAATGGAGAAGTACTTTGCAATAAGGAACTTCTCAGAGGAAACCAAAGCTATTTGGGGAGCCTATCAGCTTTCTCACGAAGCGTCTTCGTGGTGGGATAGCCGAAAAGCTGAGCTAAACATTGATGAGACCAATATTACTTGGGATCAATTTAAAGGCTATTTTAGGCAACGGTGGCTGCCACAACTTTTCTATGATCAGAAAATGACAGAATTTCAGAACTTAGCTCAAGGGAAGCTAACGGTAACTGAATACTGGGAGCGGTTTACAAAACTCCTCAAGTATGTACCACAGTATCAAACTGACGAAAAGTTCAGGATACGGAAATTCATCATGGGATTGAATCCAGTGATAGGGGGAGAGGTCGATGTTCACAGTCCAACCACTATGGAAGGAGTTGTTGAAAAGGCCATAAGGCAAGAACAGAAATTAAAGGCTATTTCTGCTCATAAGGAGGAAGTGCGGAAGAAGACTGCAAACCCTTCTTCAACCTCTCTTGCACCCAGAAAAGGACCATGGAAAAAGTTTGGAAACAAGAGTAAGTTTCCAGGAGATAACAATAAGAAAGCAGCAGTAAATAAGCCTGCTGGAAATGTAAGGGATAATTTTGTTAAAAATTATAACAATGGGCAGAAGCCCTATGGAGGACAGCGTGACAATTTCAAGGCTGGAGGTAATGCTGAGCCTAAGAAGGGACCTGTAGGAGGCTGCTACAATTGTGGCAAGGACCACTATGCGAATCAATGTCCTTTGAAGAAGGATGATCGTAATCAGCAGCATAAGATACATGCTGCAGTAGCAGACAAGCAAGCTGAAAAGCAAGCAACACCTATAGAAGTTCCGGGTAAGTTATTCGGCATACCTGTCACTATTCTTTTTGATACAGGAGCTACTGAATGTTTTATTTCTAATAAACTTGCTTCTAAACTTAAAAGAAAAGCTGGGAAAATGGATAAATCTTGGACTGTAGAGTATGGTAATAATTCTGTTCATACAGTGAGTATGTGTCTCTTTGGAGCAGTCCTTGATTTACCTAATTTCTCCACGGAAGTTGATCTCTATGTTACACCTTTGGGATCGTATGACATTATTATTGGTGTCAATTGGTTAGCTGACCATAAAGCAAAGGTAGATTGCTATGAAAAGAACATAAAATGTTTAGATGATCAGCTGGAATCAGCAGAGATTCAAGGTGTGAAACGAGAAATTTCAGTTAGAAAACTGTCAGCTATGCAGCTTAAAAAGGCTAAGAATAAAGGATGTACTCTTTATGCAGTAAAGATATCTGAGTCTTCAGAAGAAGATGGTGATTACATGAAGCAAATTCCACTGCTACAAGGTTTCAGGGATGTTTTTCCTGAGGAATTACCAGGGTTACCACCCAAGAGAGAATTTGACTTCACCATTGAAATCAAACCAGGAACTGAACCTATTTCCAAAGCGCCTTATAGGATGACTACTACAGAGTTAGTCGAGCTTAAGGCACAGTTGCATGAACTTTTGACAAAAGGTTTGATTAGACCAAGTGTTTCACCTTGGGGTGCGCCTGTAATATTTGTGAAAAAGAAGGATGGAACACTAAGGCTGTGTATTGATTATCGGATGTTGAATAAAGCAACAATCAAGAACCGATATCCACTTCCAAGGATAGATGATCTGTTTGATCAAATGCGTGGAGCAGTGGTTTATTCTAAGATAGATCTTCGATCTGGTTATCATCAACTAAGAATTAAAGAGGAAGATATTCATAAAACAGCTTTCCGAACAAGGTACGGACATTATGAATTCACAGTTCTACCCTTCGGGTTAACTAATGCACCTGCAGCCTTTATGAATTTAATGAACAATATTTTTCAAGAATACCTGGACAAGTTTGTACTTGTATTCTTGGACGATATTCTCATTTATTCTAAGAGCGTTGAGGAGCACAATGAGCATCTGAAGATAGTTTTGGGAATTTTGAGAAAGAGAAAGTTGTATGGTAAGTTATCCAAATGTTCTTTCTTTGATTCAGAAGTTCACTATTTGGGTCATGTCATAAGCAAAGAAGGAATTGCTGTAGATCCTTCAAAAATAGTGGCAATAACTGAATGGCCTGCGCCAAAGAATGTACATGAAGTAAGAAGCTTCATGGGTCTTGCAGGTTACTATAGAAAATTTGTAAAGGATTTTTCTAAATTAGCTGCACCAATAACTTCTTTACAAAAGAAGGATAAGAAATTCATGTGGAATGACAAGTGCGAAGCGGCTTTCAAAAGTCTGAAAGACCAGTTGACTTCTGCACCTATTTTAGCTGTACCAGACCCTAATGGGAATTTTACTGTTGTAACGGATGCTTCTGGGGAAGGCCTTGGAGGTGTTTTGTTACAAAATGATCAAGTCATTGCTTATGAAAGTAGAAAACTTAAGTTGCATGAGCTGAATTATGCCCCTCATGATTTGGAACTTGCTGCCATTGTTCATGCGCTTCAAGTCTGGAGACACTATTTACTTGGGAAACCTTTTGAGTTGAAGACTGATCACTTGGGACTGAAATATATTTTTACTCAGCCCAATCTGAATGCCAGACAGAGAAGGTGGTTAGAATTTTTATCACAATATGACTTTGATATAAGTTATATCAAAGGGAAGGAGAATCGGGTAGCTGATGCTCTAAGTCGTAGGAGGCACATTTCTGCTCTTATAACATTAAGAACTCAGTTTAAAGATGAGGTAAAAAGTGCCTCAGAATCAGATGCATATTTTCAGCAAGTAAAAGCAGCGCTTGCTGCAGAACCTAAAGATAAAAGGTATGAAGGTTTTCATTTTGATAATGAAGGAATCTTGCGTTATGAAAATAGGGTATATGTACCTGTGCTGAATGATTTAAGAAAGAGGTTGTTAGTTGAATTTCATAATTCACCTTTCTCTGGACACCCAGGTATTACAAAAATGCTTGCTGATATGAAACAGCAATACTTCTGGAAAGGTATGAAAAAGGATGTGATAAATTTTGTGACTCATTGCCTGGAATGTCAGCGGGTGAAGGCAGAACATATGCACCCTGCTGGACTGTTATATCCTCATAGCATACCGCAGTACAAATGGCAAGTAATAACCATGGATTTTGTACAAGGACTACCTATGTCCAGGAATAAACATGATGTTATCCTGGTAGTTGTAGATAAACTGACTAAGGTAGCTCATTTCATCGCTGGAAATCTAAAGGATGATTCACCAGTGCTGGCCAAGAGGTTCGTACACGAAATTTTCAGATTGCATGGTGTACCAGAATTGATTATATCTGACAGGGATCCTAGAATGACGTCAAGGTTTTGGCAAACGCTTAACGCAGCCCTAGGAACGAAACTAAACTTCAGTTCTGCATATCATCCAGAAACGGATGGGCAAACTGAGAGGGTAAATCAAGTGTTGGAGGACATGTTGCGAATGTATTGCATGGATCAACAGTATAAATGGGAAGAGTATCTTCCATTAGTTGAGTTCGCATACAACAACACTTATCACTCATCTCTTAAGATGGCACCATTTGAAGCACTTTATGGAAGAAAGTGCAGAACCCCTGTAAGTTGGGACAGTGTTGAGGATAGAGTGGTAATTGGACCAGAGATTCTCACAGAAATGGAACAGCAAGTTAAGCTGATTCGTGAACGATTAAAGGAAGCAGCGGATAGACAGAAGAGCTATGCTGACCTTAAGCGGGTTGATAGAAAGTTTGAGCTTGGTGATAAGGTTTTTCTTCGTGTTAAACCCAGAAAGAGTTCTATAACTTTTGGCAAGGCTGCCAAGTTGTCACCACGATTTGTGGGACCTTTCGAAATTGTCGAAATAATCAATCCTGTAGCTTATCGTTTAGCATTGCCACCTGCTTTATCTCGCATGCATGATGTTTTCCATATTTCTTTGCTTAAGAAATACGTTTCAGATCTGTCACATGTTTTAAATTGGAATTCCTTGCAGGTCCAAGACCCAGGAATAATCGTGGTTAAACCCACACGAGTGCTGGAAACTCGCCAATTGCATTTAAGAAATCGTGATATACAGCAATGTAAGGTCCAGTGGGACCAGTTTAGCGAAGAAAGTGCAACTTGGGAAAACCTGGAAGAGATGAAAATTGCTTTTCCTTCTCTTTTTGCAACAGAATGAAAACTGTTGACAAAAATATACTTTTATGAACTGATTGTTTTTAAGTATTTATGAAAGCCAGATTAAGGCAGACTTTATTCAGGTTGAATAAATGTGTTGTGACATTGAATTCTGGAACTATTTAATATGGAAGTAGTCACATTGTTTGTGTACTAATAAATTGATTGACCTGAAGGTTAATTTAATATGTAATTCATCGGGACGATGAATCTTTTTAGGAGGGAAGCATGTAACACCCTGAACTGTTGTTACTCTCTCCTGGACATACAAGTGTTGATATGTGATTTCTTGTATAAGGATGTGTTCCTCGATTTAGAAATCATGCTTGATATGTATTGTAATTTCCTTGCAGATTGCAGATCTTGACTGAGTCAGAATATGATTAGACTCTTTTATTTATTTCATTTTGTATCTGAGTATTAATCTGATCTCGGAATGAATTATAGAATTATTCATCTATAATATCTAGTCTTGGATCAGTGGAATTGATCCAAGTAATGCTTTAAGTTTGTTGTGATGAATTAGATCACAGACCTTGAACAGGTTGCAAGGTATGGAAGCATTGATTAAGCTGGTCAGGAGTATGACTCGGGCTGATCTTGTGAAATAAAATTGGGTCCCGATATGGAAGTATATCTGGAAGGTCTCGATTGTGGACCGGGTAATATTTCGTTACATACAATTCTGCAGCAGAACTGGAGCTAACTCTGTTCGAGAAGGTATGATACAGGTCTTTCTGAGTTTACAGGACAAAGACCTAACTGGAATTATTAATGGTTAGTAACCTAAAACTAAAACCTAACCTAGGGGTTAGATTATTGTTAATCTAACCTAGACCTAGGCTATGTGTTAATATCCTAAGTTAGTAACTACGTGTAAATTGGTTAGTATGGGTATTACCCTAAATTCTAACCTAAGTTACTAACCTAACTATTGAGGAGGATGTAAAGGGGCCTATGGAGGGGTGCGAACCATGGGCGGCATTTTCTATGGCAATTAATGCTGGGGATAAGGATGAGGGACAGGTCATGTCGGAGGCTTAAGCGACGGCTAACCTGTGCAGACGTGGCAATTTGCTAAGTTTGGAAATGAACTTGAGTTTTAGTTGGACTGTCGCCAATTCTGGCGGTCGGTGGAAGTTGAGTTTAAGCGGGAAAGTTGGTTTAATGGCATTCAATATTCTCGGAAGTCGAGCTCGGAACTCGCGAGAAGGCATGCAAACGGGAAATTTGTGGGTTTGTTTGGCTTGTCGCGATTTTCGGTCTTCTCTCTCTCTCTGCTTGTTTACTGGTTCTTCGCACCAGTTCTCTTTGAGTTGCATGGCAAGTATGAACTGCCATAGCTCTTTTCTCTGTCATGGAGGATATATATGTGATGGAGACAGCAAAATTTTGTTGGTCGCTTTATCGTGGAAAAAGAAAAGGAAGTTTGAGCTCTTCCTGTGGTCTGCTTCGGAAATTTGATCAAAAATACAGGCATGTTAGGCCCTAACCTTTAAATAGCTTGCTGTCTTTCAAGTGATTTCATTAGAACAACTCTGTTCAAATGTTTTGAGAAAATGGATGATTTTCTATGGAGATCTTGTTTGATTTTGGTACTGTATCTCTTCTGGTTCGATTTTTCAATTTCCTCTAGATGGGTATTTGTTAAATTCGAATTTCGGCTCTATTCCCTTGTGTATTCTTTCTGGTTTAAATATGTGAGATATTTATATATTTAAAGGTATGAATGCTTGGCCTGTTTGGCGTGAGCCCGTCGAATATACTTGTGTAGGGTATAGACCACTGTTTTGTTGTCGATTTTTGATCGTCAATGCTGTTGTGAAACAGTAGGGAAGGATACTGGTGTACCTGTTTGATTGTTCAGTGTTTTAGGAAATTTTGGAAACTCTGTCGTGGTTTTGTTGACAGTGACTAATGATACTTTTGGGTTTCATTTGTTTTCTAATTTTTGGCTTGGGAACAGGCAACTGTTGTGTTACCGTAGTCTAACGACCCAGTGGAAGTTGTTCTTCCTTGTTATTGTGGTAACGGGATTATTTGTTGACTGTGTACAATATTGATACATCTATACTTTATTTTTTACGACTCAGTGGAGTCCATGATTAAATCGTATATTGCTATCTACTGCTGAGAATGTAGATTCATCTTAGAGTTTTATTATTTGATTTTCGTGGAAGCCTTGTAGAGAAAACAGGTCTTGAGGCCGCGGTTATTTGTAATAAATAATGGGTATAGATTTCCTGAGTATGCATTTGCATCCTTTTTTTGTGTAAGCTGTTCGAAAGCTTCGAAGCAGCTCAGTTGATTTCCTTGCTTTGAAATGGGTATTCGATGGCTTACACTTGTTTAAATCTGAATGATTACCATGGATGGCATTGAAGGATTTATCAACCAAGTTTATCTTAAGATGTTGTTGGGTTCAGCGGTTATGGGTATTAAAATCGATGACAGTGCACAGTGTGATTATACAGATTTATAATTGTTGCGATTTGAATGACTCTGTGGAGTCGATTGAATGATTACGTGTTTAAGTCACTGTTCATGGTTGAAATCAGAGATTTATTTGTTTGTCTGATTCTTTTTATGCTTCGTTGATGAATATCAGTATGAATTTCATATGTAACTATTGAATTGTTACCTCTGTTTGAATCATTTGAATTCTGGAAAAGTAACTGGTACTTCTGTCTCTTTCTGAACTTGACATTTGGACACTGTCTTTGTCACTGTTTGTGATCCTTGAGCATGAATATTTGTCTCGTGTTCTAGCTTCTGCTGAAGTGAACCGTGAATATCAAACTTTAGATTTGCATGCGCCAAGGTAAGTATAGATTTGCTGTATTCTATTCCGTTCACTCCTGTCTGATTGAGACTGAGCATGTTCGGAAATTTTGAGTGATTGTCTTGGCATAGTTTTGGGAAACATCCAATTGCCTAAGGCAATATGGTCTATTGCTGACCGCATTACTGGGTTTCTTGATTTCGAATTCGGGCCGTAAAGCCTTGTTGTGTTCGAATTTTATTATGACAGTGATTCTTCCTGTTGTTTGAATGACTTGTTCGTATGCTTACTGGATGAATGTATTTCATTTGAGTAGACGGTACAGTAACGAACTTATGTGAAAGGAAGTATGATTGATTTGGTTCTTTCTCTTCTTTTGCTTATTAGATGATATTTGTCTAACAGTGGGAATTTGTTTGTAACATATTGGTGGAATTCCGAATTGTTATGTTATTTCCCTTTTGGAAGAATGAAACAATCTGACCAATGTTGTGATTTTGGATTCAATGATTGTTTGTGTACATTCGTTCCTTGTTTCTTAATATTTGATGAAATATTAGAAAGTGATTAAGACTATTTTGTAACAATGACAGAGTTACATATTTGTAATCATTTTGTATTACAAGGGCATAGTCTGAATATGTTTACTAATGTGAATATCTGATCTCATTTAAACAGGGTGTTTAATGAAAACAATTGATGGATTGCAATTGTTTTAAAAGTTAGTGCTTATCATGCTCAGTTCATTGAACTGACTCATGTTGACTATTTTTGCAGATGGTTACCGTAAGAGGTAAAAGCAATGCAGATCTGACAAGCTGATCAGATTGTTTATTTGATTTATAATGAATTACAGCTTGATTTTACAGATGTACTATATGAGAAAAGATGTCTCTTTTCAGTTGAGCATTGTATCAAGTATGCTGTTTGCATAAAATGTAATTGTATAGTTTGGAAAGGAATGGAAATAAGTGTTTGATACTTATGTGTTGTATTCTATTTCTGATAGTTGACCTTCTTCGGTTTATGTAACGAAGGGGCATTGTTATCATTGTATAATATGGATGCTTTTGTGATTGACAATGAAAGCTTGCATGAAAATGAGATTGAATTCTTATGAGTGTTTAGTAGTTCTAATTTGTTCTAGCAAAAGCAATATTGGATTTAAATAATTGTCTTTCTAGAAGATAGGTTAAAAATGAGCCTAAAAGAGAACGCTAAACAAGCTGGATTAAATTACTAATCCCTAGTCCTAAGTATAACAGGACAATATTAAATTGGATTCTTAATCATTTATATCTTTATACTAAAAGTATGATATAATTTCAGTTAAGAGAACTGATATACAATCAAATGGAGTTCAGTTGGCAATCTCAAGCAAAGGTTATGAGATATTGTCCGATTCTGTTGCTTTAGAATCAGGTGTATTCTAATGACTCCTTGATGAAGAACTTGACCTTAATATCTCTACCAAGTAATGGGTTTTATAGAGGAGGGTCGTCCTAAGACGAAGAATCCAGGGATCGGAAAGGCTAAACCTTAGGGAAAAGTCTTTAAAGTAATTTAAACTCAAGTGTGTAACGCTTGTTACTGAGTAGATCTTTTCGAGGTGGATTTAAAGGTTGACGACATAAGTCAACTGCAGAGTTGTACCTCCGAGAAGACTAGGATCTTCTCGAAGTTACAATAATGCAGATGACTTATGGCGACACCCTTTGCATTGATCGCTAAGATTTACACTTGATTTCGCACGAGTTACCCTGGGACCGATTAAGAACGTGGTCATGTTATAAGGCTGCCTAGGAGATTCGGGGTATCATGACACACTGGTTGAACTGCAAGGTTGAACCAGTATGTCATCATATCCCTAATCCTCGTAGGCATCCATATAACATTATCACCTTGTTAATCTGCCTCCGAGTGATTCAGTTGTGAAAGGAAGGACTGACAGTAGTCAGTATAAGACATTCTATATAACATATGAATGGGGTGAAGGACGTATTCCAGATTGACGAGTATGCCGTTAAGGAATACGAGACATGAACAGTATGTTTCAAATCTTTGGCCAAAGTATCGCAAGCTGCTGATTGCGTTGTCCTAATTCACCTAGTCTAAGGGATGAGATGCCGATGAATAATGGTAACAATTGTTCAGTTAGATTCCTTGGACAGAGCATTCTGAATTCCCAGATTAGGGAAGAGAACCGCAAGAGTAATGTGTTAAATAAAAACACCGACTCTTATTACTCATGAATAGATCGGTAGGTTACCGAGTCATGGAATGAATAGATCGGAGGTACTCCGAGTCATTACAGCTGCATATGGTTGTCCGTTATATGAATGGTTATTTGATTTGTGAGTTCTAAATTATGTATTTAGAACCAGGATGCATTTATCAAAAAAAATAAAAAAAAAAAAAATTGACTTGTTCTATTGTCTAAAATGAGGATTACAGAGACATTATTTCTTAAGTAGACCTTTTGAGTTAAAAATTGACGAGCTAGGGCTGAAGTATATTTTTATTCAGCCAAATATGAATGCAAGAAAATGAATATGGTTAGATTTTCTGTCACAATATGATTTTGACATAAGTTACATTTAAGGTAAAGAAAATAGATTCGCAGATGCACTAAGTCGTAGGAAACATATTTACGCACTTGTAACTTCGAGAACTTAGTTTAAGGATGAAGTTAAGAATGCCATGAATTCAAATTTGTATTTTTAACAAGTAAAAACAATGCTTGTTTCAAATCGTAATGATGCTAGATACAAAATTTTCCATTTTGATAATGAAGGATTCTTAAGGTATGAACATCATGTGTATGTACCCTCAGAAAATGAGTTAAAGAAGAAATTTATGATTGAATTTCATAGCTCTCCTTACTCAGGACATCCCAGAGTTACAAAAATGCCTTCTGATGTAAAACAACTATATTTTTGGAAATGGATGAAGAAAGACGTAATTGATTTTGTCTCACATTGTCTTGAATGTCAGTGTGTTAAAGCTGAACATATGCATTTGGTTGGTTTACTGTATCCATATAGCATACCGCAATATAAGTGGAAAGTAATTAGTATGGATATTTTTTAGATACAACTTATGTCTAATAATAAGCATGATGTTATTTTAGTTGTGGTTAACAAGTTTACAAAGGTAGCTCATTTCATTGCTGGAAATTTAAAAGATGATTCACCTATACTTGTAAAAATATTTGTTCATAAAATTTTTAGATTACATGGTGTACCTGAATTGATTATATCTGATAGAGATCCAAAAATGAATTCACGGTTTTGGCAAACACTAAATGCAACCTTGGGAACGAAACTGAATTTTAGTTCTGCATATCATCCAGAAATGGATGGGAAAACAAAAATATTAAATCAAGTAATGGAAGATATGTTGAGAATGTATTGTATGGACCAGTAGTAAAAATGGGAATAATACCTTCCTTTAGTGGAATTTGCATATAATAATACTTATCATTCATCTCTTAACATGGCATCGTTCAAAGCATTGTATGGAAGGAAGTGCAGAACCCCTATTAGTTGGGATAACATTGAAGATAGAGAGGTAATTGGACCTGAAATACTTACCAAAATGGAGAAACAAGTAAAATTAATACGTGAACGATTAAAGGAAGATGCTAATAGGAAACAAATTTATGCAAACTTGAAAATGGTCGATAAGAAATTTGATCTTGGTGAAAAACTACTTTTATGTGTTAAGCCTAAAAAAGTTTGTTTACTTTTGGAAAATAATCCAGGTTGTCACCATGTTTTATGGGACCTTTTGATATTGTAGAAGTGATTAGCCCTGTAGCTTATAGCTTAGCATTACCACCCTCTTTATCATGAATGCATGATGTTTTTCATATTTCTTTACATAATAAATATGTTTTAGATCTGTCACATGTATTAAATTGGAATTCATTGTAGGTCTAAGACCCAGGAATAATCGTGGTTGCACCCGTTAGGGTGCTGGAAACATGTGAGTTTTTACACTTACAAAATCATGAAAGAAGTCAATGTAAGGTTCAATGAGACTAGTTTAGTGAAGAAAGTGCAACTTGGGAAAATCTTGACGACATTAAATTTGTTTTTCCTCATCTTTTTGAACAACATTAATTCTTATTTTTGTGATATTCGACTTTTAAGTCTGAAAACTATCAGTAATTTTTTGTCAGTTTTGGGAAAATACTTATTTATGTATGAACTGGGACAACAAATTGATATTGTAATAAGTTTAAGGAAACTTGAAATTCCTAAAAAACCGGTATTTGTTTAAGATTTTTTTATGAATAATAAATTAAATTTATTCCTATGATTTTAAAATAGGTGTGGACTAATTTAATCTTCGGGATGATGATGATTTTTAGGGGGGAGGTATGTAATTCCTCTGTTGTGAATGATATCTTAACCAACTACTTTAATTTGCAAACGTTGATATATAAATTTAGTTTTGATAAGGGTTACTCTCTTAACAGATTGGTCATGTTTGTTGTTTATTAAATGTTTACCTTCTAACTCTATTGAAATCTTACTATAACATAATTATACTAATGTTGGATTTTAACCATATGTTCATTAAAAAATGTTGGAGGTATGATCTATATAAATTAGGTAATTTAAGATAAATGTTGTCTGATGAACTGTGCTGGTAAGGTACTTAAGTTACATTAATTAATGTGAACCTTATTTTATTCATTTTCAATGAAGGGATAGTCATAACTTATATCAATTTCGGTGATCCAAGGCATACCTACAATCAATAAGTGATACAATTGTTTTATTAAGTCTAATTGAATTTACCGTAATTGTAAACATGTCATCTCAACTGGCTCGAAGGAAATGATGCCATGGGAGCACCTAGAAACATCTCATGCTTATATTTTTTTAGGAAGATTTAACTACCCTATGATGTTGCATAAGTTGGTAGTGATTTGGTTAATGTTTTAAGTATATATATGTTGGCAGTTACCGAATAGAGATCACATTACTATGATAATTATTTGGCACAAACCTAACTATCCTAAATACATATTATTTTAGGATAATATTTATGGTATTCATGTTAATGGGATTTTAATTCCTAAACTAACTTGAGGGATCCATTAAACATCCTAATCTAGAATAAGGTTGGTACTATTTTAAAACAAAGTGGACCTAAACCTATGGGGGACTTAAACTTGACCTATGCACTGACTCTAGTGACTTAAAACCTAAGTATTTAGTCATGGTTTTTGGGTGCCAATCCACACTGTACTAAGGAAATTAATAACATTAAATGGGTTCATTCACCACCCTTAGAGGAAGCCAAAACGGATTTGGTAGGCATCATATTCTAGATAGCTAAATAGAGGTTTATGCATGTAATGTGAACATTTATTTGTTGCTAAATTAACTGATGGTTTGGAGAAGATTAATGGATGACTTATGGTTTGTCCTCAAATTTATTGATCTCGGTAAAGGTGGAAAACCACCTTGGGAAACTCCAAGATGGAATGGAGGAAAAGTGGGAGGTTTGGGTTAGCCATTCATTTTGTTTATTCGAGCTCATTTGCTCTACATGTCGTTTTGCCATTTTTCAAACTGAAAGTTCAATTCAATTACATTTTTAATGTTGCCATTGTCTAAGATAGAGAAAGAAATTTATCATAGGTCTATAAATGAAATGGGTAAAAGGAATGATGGGTTTCTATGAATTCAAGTGTAAGAGTTTTTGTGGATTTTATGCAAATGCCTAAATGGAAACAAAAAGAGTTTCGTAGGAGAACTTTCGGGAATGATAGTCTCTAACCCAATATGATACTTGTTGTGTTTATTAATCTTTAAAAAAGAACACTTCCATTTTTCTAGTAATGCTTCTGAGTCAATTTTTTAGATTGGAAAATATATGGTTGTTTTATCCGTGGTTTTTCTTTTAAAATTTTTATGGGAACTAAGTCTTTTTAGGCAGAACTATTCTATTCTTATTGTAATTATGATCTATGAAAGCATATGATAGATGGTTGTGGATGATTTTGTTTACATAAGTTGGTTTGCGATTATGTTTGATAGATGACATTATTGTTACCTTTTTCTGAATGTGTCTATTGAGGGTCCTTATTGTTTCCTTAGCATAAATGGTTATGGTCATTTCAGTGACTCTGTGGCACTAAGGCTTTAAGGTGGTTGCATATAGTTTTATCTAGGTCTGTTGAAATATTTTTGGATTTTGGAAAGGAGTTGATTTTTAGTCAATAACCTTTTGGTTATAAAAATCAATAAACATTGTGACTTGATATCTTTCCTGAATATTCTGTTATTGCATGTGACTTGATATGTGTATACTTGGTTGATGTTTTCTTCTTTCTTTAGGAAATATTACTTGGGGGATGGTTTTAAATGGGTTGTTATAGGAACTGTAACCCTTGTTTTATTTTGTGGTTTCCTTTTTGAAATTTAAGTCTCACAAACTTGGTTGAGATGGACAGCCTTTAGTCAACAACTTGGTTTGAGTATCTATAGCCTGGGTTGTTGTTTAAGTTTTATTGACCTCTGAGTCAATATTATTTATGTGACTAAGTTTTCATATCTAAACTTTGAAAGGTTTGGATTAGTCGGTAATTAGAGGACTGTGACTCTCTGACCAATGTGGTCAAGGAATTGTTAAAAATTACTTGGATGAAGTTCCCTGTAATTATATGGAATACAAGTTCTGACTTGGTCGTAGTTAAATTTTAGTCAACAAACAATTACTTATTAGTGACTTAATTTCTTGTGGAAAATTATTGGTTTGTATTCAGTTTGTTTGAATACCCTGTGTGACTAAATAACAATCTTTAGTCTTTGATAAAAGAACTTGTTTGATAGAAAGGAAACAAAAATAGCTTGACTATTTTAGCAAAATACATGAAATGATAAACTGACCTTTGACTATGTGATAGTTAATGATTTTATAATTATGGTGTTTATTTTAGTCCCTATTTTAGATGGATTTTTTTATGGTTATATCAAGTGGTTAGACCGTTAGACAATGTTTTGTTTACTACTTGAAATTTCTTTGATATCATTATCTTAAAGTATGAAGTTAAGTGATGGTATAATTTATTATTGCAGGGAAGATAGAGTTTTGAATTTCAATCATGTAATATTTATGATTACCTAATTGAAATCCCAAAAAAAAATTCATTCTATTTGAGTATGGAACAAAAGTTTTAAACTTGAATGAAATCTAACTTTTGTCATATTAGGGATAAAGGTTCATAAAAAGGGTACATTGAATTCTCTTCCTAGATTGACATTGTGGCATTTTTGCTTGCTTTCCTTATGTTAATAGAAATAGGGAACTTAGAGCGATTTTATTAAATATAAGGATTATTTTCATGAAATTGATAAATAGTAGCATGTTGTTCTAATCCTATAGATCTTATCGTGCCCAGTTCTTGTGAACTGACACATGATAACAATGTGTAGATGGATTTCATGAAAAAGGAAAAGAGAAATACTTATATGATTTTGCATTTATTTTACTAATGATGTTTGATTATTGGATATCCAAAATTGATAAAGTTATGAAAGGATTTTTGTTATGAGTCATTAAGGCCTAGTGTCATGTTAAACTGTAATGGTTGGAAGATGTTATTATTTTGTTATTAAAATGTTATGAAATACATAAATTGAGTAATCAAATTCTACACAATTAAATTGTCTTAGTTTTTATTCTATGATAATTGATATGTAAATCTATGTCTAAGTACACATGAAATAATATATAGCTTGGAGTTATGAGGGGAATTAATGGGGAACTATCTAACAAAGCCCTTATTATAAACTATCATAGTAAACTAGTTAAATTAAAATTTCTTATATAGTTACTTATTAATACCGAGTGGATAATATGCTACAAGCATTCTATAATTGGTGTATTCCTTATTAACATTGAACCGAATAAAATTGTTTTGAACTAGTAAGCAACTCTATAGGGTCCTAAGTGAATAAAGAAGGTATTTATTTATCTCATTTACAATGGAAAAGGATATGGCCTTTATCATATAAATTAATGATTAAATCAACACCATAATGGATATTAAACCTATTTAGTTGTGAATCAACATCTAACATTTGGAAAGATTAATAAGTATACTGTTATGACCTTAACTTATATTGATAAATTGAATTTGTAATGTTGAAAAAGATAGTTATTTATTTTATACATGAACCAATAAATATAAAAGAGATAAGACACTTGAAATATGTGAAGAAAGGGAAATTAATGAAAAGGAAAGGAAATATTTATATCAAACTTTTGAATAATAATATATGTGTACTATTAGACAACTTATAAAGAAGACTTGATGATGATCTTCTACTTAAATTTGATCAAGTTAAGGGAATCTAATGAACAAATGGATAATTAATTATGAATTCATAACCTAATAGACAATTGATCTACATACACTCAATTATTGAAAGGGTTACATTATGATACCCTTTTTAAAAGGAAACATCTTTTCAAACTTAGTTGATCCCTTAGATACATGCATAATGTCAATTAAATTAATTAATAATAATAAGTTAATTAACAATTGACCCTTAAGTATGAAAGTTGAGTTATAGTTATTAGTGCGCTGTTGCAGTATAGCTACTGCTTCACAGTACCCACTTAATGATGAAATTCATTAGGTGGATAATGTGAAGTAGCCATTTTTTCCTCATATTCCCACTTAGATCCTCTAACTTGATTGACATAAGTGTAATTTCAGTTCATAGTTTTACTCTAGACTGAGATAGGCATATAGTTCAGTTTTTTAGTCAACTCATATTGACATAGGGTGAATAAACACACCCAAAAAAATTTAAGTTGATTTGAGTATGTCTACAAACCCTTAGTCACCACGAGTAGACTGTAATACTAGTGTATGTGAGTTGTCCCTATTTAGTGTAAAAACTTGATTCAGAATTGTTTGACGGAATTCAAGGAATACTAATCTAGATAACAGTTAGAGTGGGGTGAAAGACATATTCCTTTCATTGAGTATGTCATGTAGGGATGTAAACATGGTAAACATGTTTAAATTTTTTTCCAAAGTATCGCAAGTTACTAGTTGTGTTGTCTTATATCACCTAGTCTAAGTTTGCAAGATTTTAGATGAGTATTAGTAATAGATACTCATATAGGATTCCTATACAGTAACACTTGAATGATCCATTGAGGGTGAAGAAACCAAAGTATACTTCGTATACACAAGAACAAGATAAACATGAGAGATTGGTATAAAACCGAGTCATTATAGATGTATATGGTTTTGTGTTATGTGATGGATTAGACAGTAATGTGTGTTCTAAATTATTTAAATTTAGAATAGAGAATATTGTGTGTTTAAAAAAAAATACCCTATTTTCTAAGTCATAATTTAGGATGTTAGACTAGCATTCATCCATGCGTGTTATCATATCATTTTCCTTAGACTAGCATTCATTTGTGTGTACATGTGGTTATATGCATGTGTTTACATCACATTTCACTTCCCATAATTACATTAAAATTTATTTTCATGTACCTACGTTGCATTCCTTGCATTATTTTTTTTGTCTATTTTCCTTTGTTGTGTGTGTTACTATTAATTTGCACATGCCTCCATTCCATTATGTGCATTCATGTCACATTACACATGTTTGTGTTACAATAAAATATTTTTGTACACCTCTGTGTATCACTCCTTATGTTATCTTTCTCCAATATGCACCATCATTCATCTGCACTTGCTTACATTGTGCTATACATTTTTGTTGCATGTGTTTACATATCATTCCCTGCATTGGCATTTATTGTATGCATTGGCTTAATCTATGAATTTTTTTGCTAAGATTTCTCAAAATTTCCAAAATTTTCAACATTAATTTTCAAATTCCTGTAGCTTTATACATGTTTTATGATTGTAATATGAAATTTTTTGTCTAAATTAATGCTAACATTTTAATTATTTGTTTGAAATATCTTTTTTTCTATATTGGATCGAAACCATGTATGCTCTTCTCTTGCGCTTTTGAGTTATCTTGACAATTAGAAATGAAAATGATCTTGGATGATTTTCTAACATGTTGGTTGTCATTTGAAAATGTTGCTAATATTTGATGCCTTTGTTTAAAATTTGTGTTGGTTTAAATCATCAAACGCCATGTGTTCTCTTCTCTTGCACTTCTAAGCAATCTTTAGAAAATTAAATGGTTGAGATCATTGGTATCTCTCTAACATCATGATCATATGGAAAAATATTAATTGTTTGAATGTAGGACCATTTACGCTCGTCAAAGACAAAAAAAATCAAAACAAACTTCTAATACTTTTTGTATAAGTTGCCTTAGTCAAAGAAAGGTGTTTAAGATAATCACATTTTAAAAGAAGATAAAAACAAACAAATCACATTGTATTTGTAGGTTTGGATAAGGGCTAAAAACCATATGCTTTCAATTGTGGGAAATTCTTTGGCTTAAGCCACAAAAATCATTATGATGATTACCACAGAAACCCCAAAGTAGTTAGCACATTGAGGGAATTAGATGATGAAATTGGAAATGCCCCAACTACCCACTTGACTAGTAAAACTTATGAGTAATATAAAATGTTGTCCATATGAGACCTATTTCATTAATTTGATTTTGGAGTAATGGTCCTATTTAGAATTTATTCTAAATATGTGTACCTCTCTTGGAAAATTATTGGTTATTTTTGAGAACAAAATCCCTAGGAAGTTATTTGGCATTGGGGCTAACTTTTCCATATCCATTATGATTGGTATTAAAGCCCTTTACTACACAAAATTTTATCTTACTCTAGAAAATTTTTGCTACATATTGTTTCTCACAAAACATACCCCTTTCACAAAAATTTGGATCCCCTTTTATCATAATGCACTATCTGAAGGGCCTCCAAAATTGCACCAACTTGTTTTGATACTTAAATATTTTTTTTTAAAACTTGATTTGAGTGTTGAAAGTACATTGTTACATTTCCCATGTTGTATTAATCCATTTTTAATAATTAAATATTATTTTATTAAACTTGATTTAAGTATTGAAATTGCATTATTACACCACCTACATTGTATTAACCATTTTTTATACTTAAACCTTGTTTTCTCAAAAATTTGAGTTAAGTGTTAAAATCATGTTATCATGTTTCCAAAATCATATCAACCCCCTTTTGATACTTAAATAATATTTTCTCAAACTTGATTAAATTTTTGATATTGTGTTGTGTTATTCAATTTTTCCTAGTTTCCTTAAATAAATTTTGAGACATTTACACCTAGGAAAAGCTTCTTTTGTAGTTCTTAGTCTCTCCATAATTTCATAGATTTTCCTTGGCTATTTTCATCATACATTCCACACCCTTGGAAAATTATTCACTTTTCTACTATCACACTACTCACTTTTACCTATATTCATTATGACACTTGTACATATATCCCAAATATTTACAAAACACTTCCCATCATGACACCTATTACTAGATTGACACATAAAAGGTTGGAATTTAACCCCTTCCTTTGAAACCCATTAGACCCATCATATGATGAGCAGAACACACTTGTTGAACATAGTGGAGATGAAGGATAAATTCCCCAAAATAATTCTAAGTATGACCCCACCCACATGGATAATTTCATCTTCCAAAATAAGGATAAATTTCTATTATGATTATTTGAGTTAGGGTCCAAATTGACATCTAAGTTTCACTCTTCCTTACAAACATGATTTGAGAAGAATAAATAAAAGAACCTCCTCCTTATCGAACCACTAAGGACATACTAAATCATCTACATGTTTCTACCTCAGAAAAACTTGAAGGTAATAATGAGGAAGCAGAAATATTTAATACTACAATTGGCTATCACATACCATTTGTTGAAACCAACCATGAAGATAGAATAGAGGGTGAAGAACATAATCATGAACATGAACCTCAACCAGAACCACATAATGAAAAGGTCACCATGCAACAAAATGTACAATTTCTTAGCCACCAATTACAAAACCTAGCCTCATATGTCTTTTGGGAAATACGTAGAATTTCTTGCACTGAGAAACCTAAGTTGACTTATGCAGAAAAATATAATGAAATAATTAGTGGTGAAGCCTCCAAATCTAACCACATATACATACCTACCACATACTCACATGAAAAAATATTCAACCAAGAGTGGCAGTTTATGAAAGATGTGCTTGTTGATCTTCAAGAAAATAACCTTGAAAACCATAATAAATATCAGTTCGAAGAATTGTGTCCTTATCCTTTGGATCGGGAGATGTTGTGTACTCCCTTTCCACCTAGTTTTGATTTCCCTAAATTTGATAAATATAGGGGAAAATTTGATCCTCATGACCACATAAAATACTTATTCATGGCTTTATAATAGTTTTTCTATAATGATAATTACCTCATCTAATTATTTCCATGGAGTCTTGGAGCCCAAACACTTGAGTGGTTTCTCCATCTCCCCAAAAGGTCCATTTTCACATTCATGGACTTACTTGAGAAGTTTTTTCACCACTTTTCATTCAAAATGGAGAGTGATATCATTGTGATAGACCTTTGTAACAAAAAAAAACATAACAACATAAAATTCGTTAGTTTCTTACAACAATGGCGAGGGTTAAGTAGTCACTTCTCTTGCTCCATTCTAGAAAAACAAATTATCAATATATTTGTACCAAAATTGCACCCTGAGATATCGTTTCACTTGCAAATGCATTGTGTAATCATCGTTGAATAAGTTACTAAAAAATGAAGACCAATTGAAAAGGATTTACTTTCTAAAGGGACCTTAAAACCCTTCCAAAGAGATAACCATGACTCAAAACCTACATAAAATTCAAAGTTTAAAAAAAACAAGAATGTTGTAGGTGATGGAATCACATATTCCAAACATTTCCAAGTGGTAAAAAAACACCTCATTTTAAACTCTCATAAGGACCGCTCAAGTCTAAAGTTAAAGGTCAATAGTATATTGCACTCACAATTTTTATTATTGATTCTGAAACAGCTAGAGGTAGACAACACGATAAATTTTCCTACCATTATACCCTTTGTTGAAGATGCACCTAAACCATTGTGGTATAAATACCATTAATACTATGAATATCATCACATCAAGAAAACACTACAGATTAAAGCAAGAAATTGAAAAACTTCATCAAGTATCTCCTAGATCAAGGAGACATCAAGAAATTTGCATAGTAACCTAACAAAATTTCTAAAAATTAGTTATAAATTTATAAAGAACCATTCCCCAATCATAAACAAGCCGAATAGAATCCAGATCGAGGTCAATCCTCATAAGGAAAAAAATTACAATTACGAGTTTCCAAAATAGCTAATCCCTTTGATTCTCTCATTGGCTATGTCCATCCCACTATTGAGCATATAAATACCATCAAAATAAAATCATAGGAGTTTTTTATGGAAACATGACGTGCTCGTCTAATCCTTTTAGGACCTCCTCTGTCTACTCCTTTAGATAGTCATTACGATCTCCTAGAGAATATTGAGAAGATAACTGCCGGGATCTCCATATTTGATCTTCTTAAGATATCTATTGTTCATCAGGATATCCTCTATATGACCCTTCAAAAGTCAAGAGTTCCCACGGAAATTAATGTTTCACATTTTCAAGACGTGGCTGCGCAACTCACTCCATCTGAACAAATCATCTTTATCTAAAATGAGATTCTAACTATAGTGCACACTTCCCTTTGACACCTTTTGATACTGATCATGACAATGTTGACTATATTATGGACATGATTATGGACTTTATTAGAGTATGATGTTAAATTTTGGATCATGGATTATTGTCGACTTGATTCAGTTATGATGCATGAAGATTATTAGAGACATTTTTATATGTTTTTGTTGATATACTGTTTGACATGGTTATATTATGGATATTGTGTGGACTTGTGATATTTGGATATTGTGAGTAGACCTATAAATGGAAAATTATTGGATGATGATATAGTTGTTGATAAAACTATAAAGGATATTGTTAGATTTCTTTGATGATGTTTTGATTCATATATCTAGATGATTTTGGGAATTATATTTATATTCATTCGGATGTTCTGATATGGCCACAAGGCCGAAGGAGGTATTTGTGTTTTTATAGGTTAAAATATCACAAAAAATATTGGGGGATTGGAGACCAACCACATTGGAATTCTAGATGAATTCAACAAGGTAACCATGGTAACTAGTATTTTTTTTTGTGTTGTTTGTGTTAGGGATTCCCATGGGGGGATCAACTTTAAATGTGACCAAGAGATTTATGTTTTTTTTTTATTTGGTCCATTTTTGTTTAAATTTTGCATGTGTTTTATGTGGTGCAATTACCCTTTAATTATTTATTTAATGTGGTGTTAATATTGTGAGTGATCCTATTGTTTAGTTAATTAATTAAAAGATGTCATAAGAATGTAATTAATAGAGTTGTTGGCCATGTTTTAAAGTGTTGTTAGAATGTGTAAGTGACCTTGTAAGTGATGTGTATGTTAAATTATGAGTGTGAAACACTCCACCTTCTTGGAAATTCGAATTTGTCCTTGGAGGCTGATTTTGGAGGCTTGTGGGACAAGTTAACTTGTCCCATGTCCCTTAAATTTACATACCAACCTTTCCTATGGTTGGAGGGTTAAATTTAGACCTTTTGAATACATTTTTACAAGTCAAGTTGAAATTTGTAATTGTACTTTTCTTACTTAATTTAATTTCCATCCTTATGGGGTTTGGGCTTGTTTGAGTGTGTAAATAAATTTGTCATATTATTCACCCACTTATTTATTATGTTTTAGGGAATGAAGTTGACTTACGTGTTGGAGTTGAGGATGTGTGAAGTGGTATCCTACATGGATCGACCTCACCCTCTTCTCTTCCCTCTCCTATAAAATTCAAATTCTTTAGCTTGTTTTGGGTTGTTTCACTTTTATATCTTCATTTTTGGGAGACTTATTTTGGTTTTTGGATAACTCTTACTTTTGGAGAAGTTGGGAAGATTGTTGAATACTTGTGTTTGGTTGATTTTTTTGGATTGATTGCATTGGAAGGAACTTGTTGTTTTGACCTTGGAACAAACTCCACCATGGAGAGGTAGGAGCTTGGCTCTTGAAATGCTTTTCTTTATTTCTTTTATTGTATATGTAATTGGTTGAAGGTTATGGTTGTGAATACTTGAAATGTTTTTTGGGATATTGGGTAGATGGCCTAGGAATGGTGTAGGAGAAGACTATGGGGTACTCTTGAGGGTGGAATAAGTGTTTTGGGGAGGTATAAGTGTGGAGGGAGTTAGGATTTGGGTCCCACCTTGTAAAAAGAAATAGATTGCATTTATTTACTCATTACTGGGTGTCATAAGAGGTTGGGGAGGCATAAGGAAATGTGAGGAATAAGGGGTACTTGGGGGAGGCATAACAGTATGTCAGGGATTTGAATGATAAGTATTTTGGCAGGTTGTTCTCAGGTGGTAATATCCATTTCCCCTTTGCGAGGCATAAGTAGCATCATCCATAGTTTCTTGCTCCTTTGGCTTGTATGATGAAGCCTGAGTTTTGTTTGATGTCTTTCATGTGGTTGTAAAACTGTTGTTTTGTTTTGGACTATGTTTTAAAATGATATGTGCATGTTGAAAGATTGTCTTGTGATGTTGTATCATGTTATTGCCATGAATTGAGTCACATTTATTATTGCATTGTGGTTGGGACTTGGGGGCCAATGAAGAAGGATGGATTCTCCTTTCATTGGATGTCTTGGTTGGGTGGAGAGATTTGTCTTTCCCCTGCCTTTGTTGTGATCAAAATTGGAGTATGATGGATTTGCATGTTGTTGTTCTAGAACAGAAGAAAAGAAAGTAGTTTGATAGTCCCTTGTTGAAAGTAAATATTATTGTAACCTTTCCCACTTGAAGTGGATGAACTCATATCTGTTTTGTAATGGAAATATGTTGTATTGAATATGAAAGTTGAAATTTTGAAATGCAAAGAAGAGATATACTCTATTTTTGTTTTAAAAAAAAGAGACATATTCTGCATATTGTATTTTGGAAATCAACAAAAAATGAGAAGTTGTAAAATAAATCATTCCTAATGAATATATTTTGTTCTACCTTTACAAAATACATTACTATTGTTTAAAATATGTTGTAAAATGTATTTGAAACCTCTATTTGAAAGGTAGAAATGCGTGTGTAGAAAATATAGAACTCTGTCTTTTGGAATGTGTAAAATTGGAAGTCAAAATTACATTTTGATTTAGAATAGTTTGATTTGAATCAACTATATGTATTAAATTTGAATTAGAATGAATTTTAATACCTTGAAGATGAAAATGGAAAATATATTCTATAGAATTTGATCTCTGTTTTGTATTTTTCAAAACTGGCAATTACTTTATCCAAAATGCATAGTTTGAACCTGTAACAAAGAAATAAAAAATGAAACATTAAATTAGACATAATGAGATATAAAAAAATTCATATTTACATTAATACTCAAGAAATTTATTAGAAAACTCAGTAAAATCGGCTTGAACCATTTTACTATCATTTTGTAGTTGTTTTTCTGTCAAATATTAGAAATTTTTAATTGATGCTCAATAAAACAAATTAACCCTTTCAATCTATCCTAAATTCATCTAAGAACAATCTGCCATGTCTATTTGACATGCTAAGAGAGGAAGAAGATCAAATTGAATAAATTTCACAAGTCAAAATTTACCAGTTCACATTGTATAAGCCTGCAGGCTATTTTCTTAAAATTGACCCCTTAAACATTTATCAAAATCAAAAATTAATGATCTTTGTGTAAAGAGGACATTGAGAGCTTTCCAGAAAGTCCTCATTTTCCCAAAACTGAGCTCTCTATCAAAAATTATGGCCCTCTGACGCTTTTCCTTCACTTGGTGTAAAAGAATAAAAATTTGGGAAAAAATTTCTTGGAGGACCCACAGCCTGAATTTTTCCTTAGCACTTAGAAAAAAATTTGGGAAAATTTTTCTAGTTTTCTCCACCACCCTGCCGACCCACATCCAATCAACAGCTGTCATATGGAACCATGAGGTGCCAGTGGTGGGATAGACCTATTTTTTGCTTAGCACTCCTATAAAATTTTGGGAAAAATTTCCAAATTTTCCCCACCAGCCCTCAACCAATTAGATGATGCCACATGGTGTCATGAGGCCTCGATAGTGGAGCGAGTCCCTTCTTTTTCCTTTTTGTGTTTCAATAAATTTTCCATATTTTTCCACACTGTCCCACTACCCCACAACAAATCAGGAGCTGCCACATGGTATGAGGAGTTGGCCAAGATGCGGGTGAATGTTACCCTCTTAACCTTTTGGGGCGTTAATCAAAGTTTCTCCCCGCCACCTTGCTCTCCCCACACTAGCTTGGGAGGTGCCACGTGTCCCTTGTGGACTTTTAGACCTGCAGGTGCATGGGAGCAAAGTTAGTTTTATATCTCACACGAGATATTTTCCAAAAGTCTCCCCGTGGACCGCCAACCTGCCCTTTGGGAAAAATTTCACCTCTAGGCCCGCAAGGCCGCTCTTGGGGAAACTTTTCACCCCAAGGCCTGTTGGCCCATAACTTGAGAAATATGAGGAGCTAGGAGGACTTCTTTATATCATTAGAAAGGTGAGGAAAGTTTCTATCCAATGGTAATGATTTAGGGAATTTTTAAATGTGCTAAGTGTGAGACAAATCAAGGTGAAACTTTAAGCCTATTAGGGAGTGGGTATGGTGAAGATTTACCCTCTTAACCTATTTGAACCTTCTAACCCTAAATTTTTGACCTTATGACCTCTAATAATTGTTCATAAAATAAAGTATCTTCTACTGCATTAGAATTGTTTTGGAACTTGTTAGTGATAGTTGTTGCCTTGTAACCTAGTTTTAGACTCTTTTAAACAAAACAAATTATTCCATAATTTCCTAACTAATCCTAGGTTATTTCTTGGGTCTCAAGTGGGTTGTTTTTAGCTGGCGTTACACTTGGTATCAGAGTAGTGATTCAAAATATTGGGCCATTGGGCAGACTAGAAAACTTGATACATTAACCTTAAATCTAGTACACTTTTAAATTTAGAAAACAACTTAGTTTAGAAATTGCATATTTTAGTAAACATGGAAACTGAATAAAAATTAGAAAGGTGAACTAACTCTCACCTTTGTCTGTGCAAGAGGCATAGACAGAACAAGGGGGATTTTCACATAGACCCAAACTTACCACCACCAAATCATGCTATAGTAGCCATCCTACCCCATAGTTTGCAGACTCTGTAGGATGTTAATGCCACTCTACACGAAGGATCAGTAGGAGGAAATACATCTAGACATGATAGAGTCCCTTCTATTGAGGGTCATTTATCTCCTTGATCCAACGAGGATCATGGAGGAGAGAACTCCCATGTAGATTCAGCCAGAGTAGAGTCACCATAGAGGGTACAAGGTGACTGGGTTTTAGGACATAAAGAGAGATCTCAAAGCCCTAGGCTTAGGCATGAGCATGCAGAGAGACCTAGAGGTCATCAGACCATAGCTACAGATCACATCAGGGAGATCCTGAAGCTTTGACCATCACATTATTCTGGTGACATAGGTGGATTTCAGGCAGAGGCCTGGTTGGTGAACTTGAGTGGATGTTTCAAGCTCATTCCTTGTTCTAGCAACACAAAAGCTCATGTTGCAATCCATATACTGAGGGATGGAGCTGGTGTCTGGTGGAGGATAGAGGATCAGAAGCTCCATGTTGATTCTAAGATAGTTACCTAGGAGCTCTTCGAGGAGTGTTTCCAGAACAGATATTTGTCATGGAGGTTCATACAGTAGATGAGTACGAGATTAGATTTTTGGATCTACACTAGTATGTTGATTACATACAGGATGAGAAGGTACATATTCACAAGTTCATTTGGGGCATGAATCTAGACATTAGAGGTGCAGTGTGGATCTATTATCCATAGACATTAGCTGAGGCTGTTGAGAAGGCCTATATAGCAGAGGAGACTCAGGGAAAGACTCAGCAGGATAGAGAATGAGTCTAGAGCCACATATAGTAGATGGAGGACAACAGATCGAGGGAGTCAGTACCTCTTCCTCATGGTAGATAGCATTTGGCATAGTCATCTTTTAGACCATAGTAGCAACAACAACAATAGTCTCGCCCACCTTATATACCTCCATAGAGATTTGATGCACAAAGAGGTTGGAGTATGGGGCCTCCTCCTAGGGGTCCCATCAGGACATAGGGTTCCCAGAGAGCTCACTCAGTAGGAGCTCGCCAGTAGAGACCTCAATAGACCATAGCCAAATCATCAAGATCCACACCATAGACCTCCATAGTACCAACTAGATTTTCTACATAAGGGATAGGATCAGGTGGTTGTTTTGGTTGTGGTGTTACTGGACATTTTTGGAGAGACTACCCATATAACACTAATACCAAGGGTAAGGCATAGATCTTAGAGCCTACTATTGGTGATATGGGGCGCAGTCATAGGATGTATGTAGTAGTCAAGAACTGCTAGGTAGAGCATTAGAGTATAATTATTGAGACTATAGGTAGCATTAGTGGTATTCCTACCTCCATCTTGTTTGATTCTAGTTCTTTTGATTCTTTCATTGCACCATATTTAGTAGAGTGATGTATACTGGTGGCAGTTAGGAAGGGTCATAGTTGGGATGTTGAGATGGCTTCTGGAGCAAATATCTTGGTAGACTCCTTAGTTAAGGAGTGTGTGGTGGATTTGGGACCTTTCAACACTACCTCGGATCTCCATATCCTTCCTTTGGGCTCATATGGAGACATATTGGGTATGGATTGGTTGTTGGCACGTAAGGCTAAAGTGGATTTTTACCACAAGATTATATCTTGTGTAGATGATTTGGGAGTTGAGTCAGTGATTTCAGGGGTCAGGAGACCCATTTCTATTCATACCATCTCTGTTATGTAGCTTAAGCGGTGTGTGCGACGGGGTTATCAGATGTATGTTGTTATAGTCAATGACAGATCAGAGGATGGGTCTAGTGGACCATCACTTGATGATCACCCCATTTTGAGAGAGTTTGCAGATGTCTTTTTAGGGGAGCTACCCGGGTTACCAACCCCACGTGAGATTGATTTTCATATAGACCTGGTTCCGGGAGTAGAGCGGATCTCACGACCATCTTATCGAATGACCACACCTAAGCTTTGTGAACTCAAGTTACAGCTTGAAGGCATTTTGGATAAAGTCCTTATCTGTCCTAGTGTATCCCCTTGGGGTGCACCAGTGATTTTTGTGAAGAAAAAGGATGGATCCTTGTTGTTGTGTATTGATTACCTTCAACTGAATAAGGTAACAATTAAGAATCGTTATCCCATTTCACTCATTGATGATTTTTTTGATTAGATGAAGGGAGCCACGGTTTTCTCTTAGATTGATCTTAAGTCAAGATACCATCAGTTGAGGATTTTGGAGGTAAACATTCATAAGACTGCTTTTGTACAAGATATGGCCACTATGAGTTCATGGTGGTGCCTTTTGGTTTGACTAATGCCCCCACAGTGTTTATGAGTTTAATGAATGTGGTATTTAGGACCTTCTTATATCACTTTGTGCTCATCTTCCTTGATGAAATTTTGATTTACTCATGTACACATGAGGAGTATGAGGGGCACCTTTGTCAAGTTCTTCAGTTTCTTCCGAAGTAACAAATTTTTGGGAACTTGGAGAAGTGTGAATTATTTCAGATGGAGGTGCAGTATTTGGGCCATATCATTTCTTGGAAAGTTATCACCATCGATCTTTCAAATATTAGAGCTATTATGGATTGGCCAACCCCCACTACTGTGATTGAGGTGCACAACTTTATGGGATTATTAGGTTACTACCATAGATTTGTTCAGGAATTCTCTTGGATTGCACACCCCATCACTTCCCTTTAGAGGAAAGGGAAGAAGTTTGTTTGGTTAGACAGGTGTGAGCAGGCCTTCAGTATACTGAAGGAATGCCTCACTACAACACCTATTCTTGTAGTGCTAGATCCACAGGGTGAGTTATTCATTTACACGGATGCTTCTTTAGTAGGGATTAGAGGTGTGTTGATGCAAGAGGGCAGAGTAGTCACTTTTGAGTCTTGGAAACTCAAAGATAATGAGCTTAATTACCCCACTCATGATCTTGAGCTTGTGGCAGTTGTGCATTCTTTGGTTGAATGGAGACATTTTCTACTTGGTTAGAGATTCACACTCAAGATAGATCACCTGAGTCTTCATCACCTTTTCATGTAGCCCAATCTCAATGCTCGTCAGTAGCGTTGGATGGAGTTGCTTTGTGAGTATGATATGGAGAAAGAGAATGTGAACAAGAAGGATAATGTGGTGGCAGACGCTCTCCACAGATAGAGACATGTGGCTATGGCCACCTAAGTAAGCACAAATTTTTAGAGTAGGATCCTTCAGCATCTTCCTCTTGACAACTTCTACATTATATTTCAAGCAGAGATCGAGTTTTAGAGACCCCTCGAGGGTAAATTTGATGGTTTTTATTTAGAGATAGATGGTCTTCACAGGCACAGAGGCTGGATTTATGTTCCTAGAGATGGAGGATTAAGGTAGGACAACTTGGTAGAGGCACATTATACACCCTGTTGATGCAAAATCACAGAACCCCTGGACACACATCAGACTTCTAGGTTGATGTTTAGGCATCCAGTGTGATTGCACAACATGGAAACCTCTCTCCAAGTGTGGGACTTGTGAAACCGAGAGAGGAATCTCCAGAGAAGGCTGGTTCCTGCTCCTAAACTACCTGCCACAAGCTATTCCAGTGCAGGAAAGCTAATCTAATCCTAATCTAACCATGCCAAGGAGACAGAGAGAGAGAGAGAAGGAAAAAACAACAAAAGCCTACACTAAAACGATGATACACCAGAGAAGGAGGATGTTTAACATCTATCAAAACTGCCATGGGACAAAGAGAGGTGAGCAATGGGAAGGATGGACAGATGCATCACAGGCCCAAGGATAGATTTCACATAGAAAATGTCCCAAAACTCCATGAACATAGCTCCAAACTTGCAATGAACATTTAGACATGCACAGATACCTGCAAATGAAGAAAGGTAAGGAGAGAACAAGCAAAAACGAGAGAGGATGGACAGATGCATCACAAAACACGTTTTGTTGCTCCAGAAGTTTGCACAGAACATCATTCCATTAGTAAAAGGCAAAAAACACCATTACAGAGCAGGGAGGAGGCTCAAACTCCATTTTCAACCCTAGAGAAGAAAAGAAGGGAGGGCCGAGCCGAAAGAATGAACAACTCTCTTTATATTTTGCCACTCCTTACAATATATAGGAAGAATGAGAGAAGGAAGAAAGAGGAAAGTCAAATCTACTCCAACCACCCCCAGGTCGTATTTTAAATCATCTCATTATGGTAGAAGCGGCGGATCCTGGCAAAACGGCGGGCTGTCTGCTGCATTAAAGCTAGTTGTTGAAGCGTCACTTCTGTTGTATCACGCGTCAGAGCCGTTTCTTGATTTTCTCTCTCCAAAATGCACCAAAACTCGAGATTAACCCTAGAATCATGGAGAGAATCTCAACAGATTTCCGTTGATATAAAGAACGTGGAAATCCGAGCTTTGGATCAAAAGATATGGCGATCTGAAGATTTAGGGCAGGGAACAGACCAAGACAGATTTCGAAATATTTTCCCGTGCTTCGCCACCTAGACGACATGTGGTAGGCTCTGATTGGTCATGCAATTCTCTCTCCTCTACCTTTTGGTGGGCTGTCTTTTGAATTTTCCTTGTGGGCCCTAGCTGGGACACGTGGCACTATCCCATTGGTTCGGATCGGTGCTCGATAACTCGCCCCTTGACTTTTTGACTTTTTCTCCTGTGAGGACACGTGGTAGTTTCTGATTGGTCCTCGGCTCCTTCGGCTTCTTTGCGTACTTCGCGTACTTCGCTTCCATTTGTCCCGGATGTCCCATTTGATTTTGGGCCCTTTGTGCTCATTTCGGCCGGTTCGGGCATTTCACGTCCATTTGTCCCAGATGTCCCATTTGATTTTGGACCCTCTGGAATCATTTCGGCCGATTCGTCCGGTTCGGGCATTTTTGGCCTGCTTGTCCCACTTTGCTTTAGACTGACTTGACTCTTTTCAGCTGGTTCGGCCGGTTCGCGCCTTTTTGGCCTGATTGTCCCATTTGATTTTGGACTGTCTGGCCCTTTTTCACTCGGTTCAACCGGTTCGCTCCTTTTTGGCCCGATTGTCCCATTTGCGTCCCTCTCAGCAGTTGGGCAATTTTTTCCCGGTCGAACCGGAATTTCGTGCCCCCCACGTATTTTTGTCCCAGATGTCCCTGTTGCTTTGCGGGCTATTTGTGCTTACTTCGGCCGAGCCGGCCGGTTTGGGCCTTTTTGTCCCAAATGTCCCGACTGCCCCTAGGACTAGGACTTAGTCATTTTTATGATTTTTTCCTGGATCAACCTACTTGCCTTCTGCAACCTTTTTTCACATTTTCTCAGAGCT
The DNA here is from genome assembly GCA_019776745.2 of Taxus chinensis. Lineage (NCBI taxonomy): Eukaryota > Viridiplantae > Streptophyta > Pinopsida > Cupressales > Taxaceae > Taxus > Taxus chinensis. The sequence continues at coordinate 219,536,083 of CM034156.1, forward strand.
TGCTCTTTTCCTCTCAGATAGGGAACTTCAAAAATATTTGAGGGGACTCTAGCAACATGATTTTTGGCCCCGAATCAATCAATTTTCCCGGGACTTGAATATTCTGATGCATGTTATCAAAATTACCCAGGGGGGTGAAATTTTGACAACAGTTTGGCGACTCAGCGGGGTCATCTGCCTGCTAGATAAATGATCAGTAGCCTGAAGCATCCATTGGGCATGGAGTCATGAGTTGCAACCTGCAACTAATCCAAACTTTGAAAACCTCCCCTCTGAGCCACTTGGAAACCCATTGAACCTGGAGTGTCTTCACCAAGATGCCACTGAAATGAACTGTGCAAGAGCAGAATCAGCAACACCAAAACTATATACAGAACTGAAAATCATACATGTCCCAAATGGAAGATGTAGAGTGTGCACGAGAACTTCTTCTACTGAAAGCAAACCTAGCTACTCTACTCTAACTGGAAGCAAAGGCAAGCTAAACAAACCCTGCAACTGGTTGTGAGAAATAGCTTCCTTTCTTCAAAATTGGCAGCCATGCAATTGATTTGGCACTGATCATGGTTGTTTGGATGGATGGAAAATCAACAAGAAGCTGGTCTTCTATCCAAATCATTAAGGTATCAACTGAAAAATCCAATACCTCTTTTAGTTGCTCTGCATTTGGATTGGAGAGGTATGGCAGCTGATCCTTGGTACTTTGTAGCTCATCCTCATGCTCAGAAGCAAGCATGACTGGTTGTGGCTTCTCCTTTGGCTCGAATGAAGCCAAATACCTGATTGGGCAAGGTCTGGTCCGTTTGATATGCCCATAGCTCTGATTTTCAACTCCAAGAATGGAGTCTTCTTGTAGACCCTCTTGAATGGATGGTGTGGAAGAAATGGTGAAATTCTTCTGTCCTTTCTCTTCCTCCAATGAATAACATGGAAGATAAAAATCTTCCAATCTTGATCCCAAATAGCTGCTGTAAGATGCAGGATGCTGCAAATTAAAGCTCTCCTTCATGGCAGCAGGCTTTGGTGTTTGGAATGTGGATGATGAAAGAGAGAAAGGTGAAAGCTCAACGCGGCTCTTCTCCATCAAAACAGTCCTCTAAATCTGACAGGTAAACTGCCTCATTGTTGTCTTGCTGCTCGTGTTCAACTTCCTCCATGGTGTCCTCTTGATCTACAACTTGACCACCATGGTTTCCTTCACTCTCCAATATTGAGTTTGAAAGATCAAACTCCTTTTCAGTGCTAGAACTTGAGAGAGATGAAGTGGAAAGAAGAACTGAAGGTTCTCTTGTAACCTGCTTTGTGCTCAAAGCCCTTGGATCTGCATTTTTCTCTTCCACAGCTAGAATGTGCTCCTCTTCTTTTGGATTTGGAGCAGTTTCTCCTTCCTCCAATGTTTGAAGGCAATCTTGCTCTTGATTGAACTCTTCCTCCAGCATGAAGTTTGTCAAATCAAACTCTTCAATCTGCTGCTCTAGTGGACAAGTTGGGGCTGCAAGATCTTCTTCTTCTGCTGCAACAAAATTAGTCCTAACCACTACCTGTTCAACCTTAGCCTCTTCTGTAGGCTTAACCATCAAGGGGATCTTTGTCATCCCAAATTTGGTAGCCCAAACCTTCAAGTCATTTGTCATTTCTTTTCTGTTGGGCTCCTCTTCTTGCTATCCTTGATGACTATTTTTTTCAATTCCTTCTTCCCCATATGAAATTGGGAATGTAAGAGGAGGAATGGGTTGAAACTCAACCGATTTTACACTTTTTTGTGGTGGTGGAGGCAGTGAAAACCTCTTGTTTATTTGGAGGAGGGGGTATTTCTGTTAGCTCTTGTGGAGGGGATGAATGTTTGGAAGGGAAAAGAAAAGAAGAATCGAGATGGGGTGGAAGACTAGGGGATGGAGGGATGGATTCAACATTTAGGGAAGAAGATGGTGAGTGTAAAACTTGACACTGCTGAAATGATATAGATTGGGAAAGAGGAAAAGAAAAGGCATGAGATGGTGTGCTTACCCATTGACAAGGTTGCTGAATACTCCTCTCATACACCTCTATTTCTTATGTCCATTGTGTAAGTTGGGGCAGCATCTTTATCATGAAGTCTAGCTTCTCCTGAGGGCTGAAGTGTCTTGGAAAAGGGCCTCCCCATGGACAAGGAGTCCTGTAACCGATTCCAAAAGCTCTCATTTGAGCTGTTGCTCTGGACTGCACCATCCCCACCTCCATCTTTTGGATTTTCTCCAACAGACCAGCATCTTGGATCTGATGGTCTTCATTCTATGCATACTCTTGCTCTTGGAAAGCTCCATAGCCAAAATAACTTTGGCACTGCTGTTCATATGGGTATGCGTACTGATCTTGAATCTGCTCAAAATGCTGATTTGGAGGATTTGTAAAATGTGTTGGACGTGGAATATACTGCTGTTGTTGATGTGAAATCCATGATGGAAATGAAGTCATGATTGCACAACTTCATGGAATGGAAAATAATGAAAGGGATGGAAAGAAAGATGGATGAAAATGTATGGAAATGGGTCTGCAACTTCAGAAAAATGGGTTGCTGATCAGATGGAGTCGCCCGATGTGTTTGCAAGTGCCTCCAAAGGCTCAAATCTTCACATGAACACATCAACCTACAAAAGATGAAGTGAAAGACCTCTAAGGTCCCACCGGGCATGCCAAAACTGTTGATGCAAAATCACAGCACCCCTGGACGCACATCAGGCTTCTAGGTTGATGTTCAGGCATCCAGTGTGATTGCACAACATGGAAACCTCTCTCCAAGCGTGGGACTTGTGAAACCGAGAGAGGAATCTCCAGAGAAGGCTGGTTGCTGCTCCTAAACTACCTGCCACAAGCTATTCCAGTGCAGGCAAGCTAATCTAATCCTAATCTAACCATGCCAAGGAGACAGAGAGAGAGAGAGAAGGGAAAAATAGCAAAATCCTACACTAAAACGGTGATACACCAGAGAAGGAGGATGTTGAACATCTATCAAAACTGCCATGGGACAAAGAGAGGTGAGCAATGGGAAGGATGGACAGATGCATCACAGGCCCAAGGATAGATTTCACACAGAAAATTTCCCAAAACTCCATGAACACAGCTCCAAACCTGCAATGAACATTTAGACATGCACAGATACCTACAAATGAAGAGAGGCAAGGAGAGAACAAGTAAAAACAAGAGAGGATGGATAGATGCATCACAGAACACGTTTTGTTGCTCCAGAAGTTTGCACAGAACATCATTCCATTAGTAAAAGGCAAAAAATGCCATTACAGAGCAGGGAGGAGGCTCGAACTCCATTTTCAACCCTAGAGAAGAAAAGAAGGGAGGGCCAAGCCGAAAGAATGAACAACTCTCTTTATATTTTGCCACTCCTTACAATATATAGGAAGAATAAGAGAAGGAAGAAAGAGGAAAGTCAGATCTACTCCAACCACCCCTAGGTCATATTTTAAATCATCTCATTATGGTAGAAGCGGCGGATCCTGGCAAAACGGCGGGCTGTCTGCTGCATTAAAGGTGGTTATTGAAGAGTCACTTCTGCTATATCACGTGTCAGAGCTGTTTCTTGATTTTCTCTCTCCAAATTGCACCAAAACTTGAGATTAACCCCAGAATCATGTAGAGCATCTCAACATCTTTTCGTTGATATAAAGAACATGGAAATCTGAGCTCTGGATCAAAAGATATGGCGATCTGAAGATTTAGGGCACGGAACAGACCAAGACAAATTTTGAAATATTTTCCCACGCTTCGCCACCTAGACAACACGTGGTAGGCTCTAATTGGTCGTGTAATTCTCTCTCCTCTACCTTTCGGTGGGTTGTATTTTGAATTTTCCTTGTGGGCCCTAGCTGGGACACGTGGCACTATCCCATTGGTTCGGATCGGTGCTCGATAACTCGCCCCTTGACTTTTTGACTTTTTCTCCTGTGAGGACACGTGGTAGTTTCTGATTGGTCCTCGGCTCCTTCGGCTTCTTCGCGTACTTTGCTTCCATTTGTCCCGGATGTCCCATTTGATTTTGGGCCCTTTGTGCTCATTTCGGCCGGTTCGGGCATTTCACGTCCATTTGTCCCAGATGTCCCATTTGATTTTGGACCCTCTGGAATCATTTCGGCCGATTCGTCCGGTTCGGGCATTTTTGGCCTGCTTGTCCCACTTTGCTTTAGACTGACTTGACTCTTTTCAGCTGGTTCGGCCGGTTCGCACCTTTTTGGGCCTGATTGTCCCATTTGATTTTGGACTGTCTGGCCCTTTTTCACTCGGGTTCAACCGGTTCGCAGCCTTTTTGGCCCGATTGTCCCATTTGCGTCCCTCTCAGCAGTTGGGCAATTTTTTCCCGGTCGAACCGGAATTTCGTGCCCCCCACGTATTTTTGTCCCAGATGTCCCTGTTGCTTTGCGGGCTATTTGTGCTTACTTCGGCCGAGCCGGCCGGTTCGGGCCTTTTTGTCCCAAATGTCCCGACTGCCCCTAGGACTAGGACTTAGTCATTTTTATGATTTTTTCCTGGATCAACCTACTTTCCTTCTGCAACCTTTTTTCACATTTTCTCAGATCTTGCTCTTTTTCCTCTCAGACAGGGAACTTCAAAAATATTTGAGGGGACTCTAGCAACATGGATTTTGGCCCCGAATCAATCAATTTTCCTGGGACTTGAATATTCTGATGCATGTTATCAAAATTACCCAGGGGGGGGGAAATTTTGACAACACACCCTATTCAGCCCATCTCGGGTTGAAGAAGATGCATGCCACCTTGAGACAATTATATCATTATAGAGGACTTTAGAGATACGCGGCCTAGTTCATGTCACGTTGTTTAGAATACCAAAAAGTGATGGTTGAGCATCACCATCCAACTGGCATTCTCTTCCCTCTTGTTATACTGGAGTGGAAATGAAACACCATTTCCATGGACTTCATTATTGGGCTACCAATGTTGATATATCACCACAATGCCATCATGGTCATGGTTGATAAATTGAAAAAATTGGCTCAGTTTTCCCCAGTGAAGACCACTTATATAGCTAGAGTAGTGGCACGAGTATATTTGGATGAGATTGTTAGGTTACATAGGATTCCGTGAAATATCATTAGTGACCGTGACCCTTTGTACACTTCCCATTTATGGACTACCATGCAGCATGCCCTCAGGACAAAGATTAATTTCAGCACAACATATCACCCCGAGACAGATTAATAGACACAGCGGGTGAATCAGATTTTAGAGGACATGCTCAAGATGTATGAGATGGATCAGTGGTCTAGATGGGAGGAGTACCTATACTTAATGGAGTTTACCTACAATAATATTTTTTCAGAGTTCTATAGGCATGGCTAATTTTTAGGATTTGTATGGTAGGGAGTGTAGGATACCTCTTATCTGAGATAGGCTAGAGGACAGGGTTTCTCTTGGACCATCTTTGTTACAGGACATGGAGTAGGAGGTGATTTTGATCAGACAGAGGCTCTAGGAGGCATAGGATAGGCAGAAGAAGTATGTAGATCAACATAGGACCGAATGTAGTTTTGATGTGGGAATGAAGGTGTTCCTTTGTGTCAGGACACATAACAGCCCTATCTGTTATGTAAAAGGCTCTAAGTTAGCTCCTAGATTCGTGGGTCCTTTTGAGATCTTGGAGCATATCGGCCCCTTGGCCTATCATCTAGCATTGTCACCTAGCTTATATCACATTCATGATGTGTTTCATGTTTCATTTCTTAAGATATATGTTGTAGATCCTTCTCATGTGTTAGATTGGACATCACTGTAGGAGTAGAATTAGATGGAGGAGCCCGTTCGCATCCTGGATCATAGGACCCTGGGCCTTTGAGCTAGAGAGGTTGATCAGGTTTACATGTAGTGGGACAGATATGATGAGATTACAGCTACATGGCAGGATGCTACTTTTCTATGAGTTCAATTTCCACATTTCTTCTAGTGAAATCCAGGAGGAAGTCGAGTCTAAAGGGAGGGCGATGTAGTGCCAACTTCCCTTTGATACCTTTTGATACTGATCATGAAACTGTTGACTATATTATGGACATGATTATGGAATTTATTATAGTATGATGTTAAATGTTGGATCATGGATTATTGTTAACTTGATTCAGTTATGATGCATGATAATTATTAGAGACATTTTTATATGTTGTTGTTGATATACTATTTGACATGGCTATATTATGGATGTTGTGCAGACTTGTGATATTTGGATATTGTGAGTAGACCTAGAAATGGAAAATTATTGGATGATGATATAATTATTGAGTAAAATTGCAAATGATATTGCTACATTGCTTTGATGTTGTTGTGATTCATATATCTAGATGATTTTGGTAATTATATTATATTACTTTGGATTTTATGATATGGCCACGAGGCCAAAGGAGGTAATTGTGTTTTACAGGTTAAAATATCACAAAAAACATCAGGGGGTTGAAGACCAGCCACATTGGAATTCTAGATGAATTCAACAAGGTCACCATGGGAACTAGTATTTGTTTGTGTGTGTTAGGGATTCCCATGGGGGGTATCACCTTTAATTGTGACAAAGGGGTTTTATGTATTTATTTTATTTTGGTCCCTTTGTTTTATGTTTGCATGTGTTTATTTTGTGGTGTTTTTACCCCTTTCATTAATTATTAAATGGTATGTAAATTTTGTGAGTTATCATATTGTTAAAATAAATAAATCAAATATGTCATAAGAAAGTAATTAATAGAGTTTTTTGTCTTGAATTAAAGTGTTGTAAGGGATGTGTAAGTGATGTGTAAGTTAACTTTTGAGTGTGAAACACTCCACCTTCTTGGAAATTTGAAATTGTCCTTGGAGGCTGATTTTGGAGGCTTGTGGGACAAGTTAAACTTGTCCCATACCCCTTAAATTTAATTACCAACCATACCTACGATTGGATAGTTGAGATTAGAATTTTATAATGTTGTTTGAGAAGGAAAATTACAGGTTTTAATTGCACTTTTCTTACATGTTGTAATTTCAGTCCTTTGGGGTGTGGGTTTGTTTTGGAGTATGTAAGTAAATTGTCATGTTATTCACCCACCTATTTATTACAAATTGGAGAATAAAGTTGACCTTATGTTGGGTTTGAGGATGTGTTATGTGGCATCCTACATGGATTCACCTCATCCTCTTCCCTTCCCTCTTCTATAAAATTCAAATTCCATGCCTTGTTTTAGGGTTGCTTCATTTTGGAGACTTCATTTTTGGGTGAATTATTTTCCTATTTTGGAGCTCTTTCCTGAAGAAGTTCTTGGAATATTGTTGCATGTTTGTGTTTGGCTATTTTGGATTACTTGCATTGGGATAAAGTCTATTGTTTTGTAACTTGAAATAACTCCATCATGGAGAGGTAAGAGCTTCGCTCTTAGAATGCTTCTCTTTTGGTTTTATGAAAAAGTTAATGTGTGAATGTTTTGGCATGTGGGTAGATGGTCTAGGAATGCTGTATGATAAGACTATGGGGTTATTTTTTGGGAGGCACAAGTGGGTTCAGGGAGGTATAAGGTTGGAGGGGTTTGGGATTTGGGTTCCACCTTATAAGAAAATAACTTGCATTTATTTACTCATTATGGGGTGCCATAAGAGGTTGGGGAGACATAAGAAAATGTGAGGAATAAGGGGTACTTGGGGGAGGCATAAGGGCATGATAGGGATTTGAAATGATATATACATACACATTTCAGTGGTTTGTTCTCAGGTGGTGATACCCATTTCCCATTTGGGTAGCATAAGGAACATCCCCCATAGTTTCTTTCTCCTTTGGATTGCTTGATGAAGCCTCAGCAATGTGTGTGCCATGTTTTATTGTAGTTGTAAACTACATTCTGTTTGGACTATGTTTTATTTTGATATGTACACTGCCTGTGTGTTTATGGAATCCTGTTGTTGCCATTTGTTGGATCACATCTTTTATTCCATTATGGTTGGGGCTTGGGGGCCAATGAAGAGGGATGACTTATCCTCTTCATTGGATGTCTTGGTTGGGTGGAGAGTGTTGTCTTTCGCCCTGCCTTTGTTGTGATCAAAATTGGAGTATGATGGATCTGCATGTTGTTGTTTTGGAGAAAAGGAAAAAGACAATTTTGAGAGTCCCTTGTGAGAGTTATTTTTGTAAATCCTTTTTCCCACTTGAAATGGATGATAATGTAATATATTCATGATGGAAAGATGGTTTGTATTGGTTATGAAAGTTGTAACTAGAAGTGTGAAAGTGATGCACTTTATTCTTTGTTTTTGAATGAAAGAAAAGAAAGATCGTATCCTTGTAAGTTGCATTTGATCATTGTAAATGAAGAAGTTGTGAAATAAATAATTCTTACTGAATATATATGTTGTTCTACCTTTACAAAATAAGTTACTATTGTTTGAAATCTATTTTGAAATTTATTTGAAATCTTTGTTTGTAAGGAAGAAATGCGTCTGAGATAATACAGAACTCTGTCTTTTGGAAATGTGTAAAATTGGAAATCAGAGTTGCATTTGGGTTTTGAATAGTTTGCTTTGAATGACATAAATGTATTAGATTTGAATTGGAATGAATTCTAATACTTGGAAGAAGAAAATGGCAAATAGATCCTTTAAAAGTTGATCTCTGTTTTGGATTTTCAAAATTAGCAAATACTTTACCTAAAATGCACAGTTCGAACCCGTAACAAGGAAATAAAAAATTAAATGATTAAAATGAAGCAGTAAGCCTTAAATGAATCTAATTAGATAAAAAAAAAAGGATTTTCTTAGAAAAATTAGCAAAATCGGGTTTAAACCGTTTTGCATTCTTTTTTCTGTCAAGAAATGGAAATGCTCAAATTGCAAATCAATCAGACCCATTGATTCTTAAAATCCTCCCTAAATCCATCTAAGAACAATTCCCCATATCTATTTGACAAGCTAAGAGAGGAAGAAGATCAAATTGAACAAATCTTATAAGTTAAAATTTATCAGTTTGTATTCTAAAATCCTACATATTGTTTTCTTAAAATTGACCCCTTATAATTTATCAAAAATAAAAATTAATGATTCTTGAGTAAAGAGGACATTGAGATATTTCCATAAAGTCCTCGTTTTCCCAAAATTGAGCCCTCTATCAAAATTTATGGCCTCTTGAAGTTTTTCTTCCTTGGCGTCAAAAATTGGGGAAAATTTTCATTGGTAGGCCCACAGGCCCGAATGTTTCTCTTAAGTACTTGGGAAAATTTTTGGGAAATTTTTTCTAAGTTTTCCCACCACCCCACCATCCCGCAAGCAATCATAGGCTACCACGTGGCACCACGAGGTGTCGACGGAAGGGCGGACCACCTTTTAGACTTAGCGCTTAGGAAAATTTTTGGGGAAAATTTTCCTAAGTTTCCTCACCGACCTGCATCCAATCAGCCTGCATGTCCAAGGCGTGGTAGAGGGGCTTTTTGACTTAGCACTCTCAGAAAATTTTGGAAATTTTTTTCCAAATTTTCCCCGCCAACCCGCAACGAATCAGTCGATGCCACGTGTTGTCACAAGGCATCGAAGGTGGAGTTGGTCCTATTTTTCCTTTTTGCATTTGAATTTTTTTGGAAAACTTTTCCTAATTTTCTCCATTGCACCACCATCCCACAGCTAATCAGGAGATGCCACGTGGCATCACAAGGTGTCGGTGGAGGCGCTGGTGGGGGCTACCTTCTTAGCCCTTCAGGGCATTAACCTAATTTTTCTCCCCACCACCACACCTTCCCCATGTTGGCTTAGGAGATGCCACGTGTCCCTTGCAGACTCATGAGAGCGTGGGCACAAAGTGGACTTCTTGCCGCACACGGGAAATTTTCTAAAATGTTCCTGCCGCCCCGTTTTCCCTACGATGGCTTGGGAGGCACCACGTGTCCCTTGTGGACCCGTGGGAGCGTGGGTGCAAAAATTTGTTTTCTTCCCGATGCAAGAATTTTTCCAGTTTCCCATAATGTGGACCCGTAACGGGCAGTCAAAGTGCAACAATAGGAATGTTTTTGCCGTAAGTGGGTCCCACTCTTGGGGAAAATTTCCACCCCTAAGCCCGTAGGCCCGCTCTTGGGGAAAATTTTCAAAGCAAGGCCCGTCGGCCCATAACCCGAAAAATATGAGGAGTTAGGAGGAATTCCTTATATCAATCGAAAGGTGAAGAAATTTTCTATCCAATAGGAATAATTTAGGGAATTTTTGAATACATTAAATCTGGGAAAAACCTAGTTTAATCTTTAATCCTGTTAGAGAGTCGGTATGGTAAGGAATTACCCTCTGAGCCTTTTTGAACCTTCTAACCCAAGATTTTGGACTTTATGACCCCTAATAATTGTTAATGAAATAAAAGGATGTTCTAGTGAATCTAGAAGTGTTCTGGAACTTGTTAGTGATAGTTGTTGCCTTGTAACTTGGTTGTAGACTCTTTTAAACAAAAACAATTGATTCCATATTTTTCCTAACTAGTCCTAGGTTATTCTTGGCTTTCAAGTGGGTTGTTTTGGAGGGCGTTAAATCATAAATCTAATATATAGTAAAATCAAAAATAATACCTCTTGGTATATTTTAAATATATTTATTGAATATAAATACACTTATTTAGATACTATTTTCTACACACTTGACTGCTCTGTTGCTAAATGATCTGCACAATTTATAACATATTTTTTTATAACTTTTTTATTACTTTGTTGTTATTCCTTTTTGACTCTATGTAACAAAAAACACATAAATATCCTAAAATCATTGTGTTTATATTTAATTTCTATAGTTCACTTTTTTTATTAATTATTTTTTTATTATTATATAAGGCAATAACGAAGATTTTTAAGGGATCAAGAATCCTATACAACCAAAATATAAGCATTAAGGCATGAAAGAGAGACATTAGGGAACAAGGCCCTACAAGGCCAAAGATGAAACAAACAGACAAACCAAAACCCAGAAGTAGGAAAACACCAATAGGACTGAAAGGGCCCCTCAAAGAAGGAAAGTCAAAGCTACTTGACCACCTACCTAAGGAGGGCTGAAACCCTAATTACCATGGTCCTTCAACCTTTGATATTTAAGGCTCATCTTAAGAGGAGAATTTCCAAATTTTCCTTTATTTATTTTGTTCACTACCATCCATCCATCACCCTGATTAGGTGTTTCATTATCATTAGGATGGACTATTAGACGAGCTTCAAAAACTTCATTCTAATTAAGGAGACTGAAGTGAAGAGGCCCCATCATTTTCTGCAATATGTTGTGAATCATTAACAATACTATTAGGAGAGGAGGAAACCTCAACCTTCTTCTCTTCTGGTTTATCCTTATGACTTACCGTTTCATTTTCACTATCATTGTTCTTAAGACCATTGAAAACTATATGATCAAGAGTAATATCCTTCCATGAAGAGACCCATCTATTAATCTATTTTTTGATAATGTGACAAGTAGAAGATAAATTTCCTAGAGAAAAATGAGTTCTACATATAAAAGGAAATCCTTCGTAATTCAAACATTGTTTATATATTGTATCCTTTACTTTAATCTCCATGGTAGCCAAAACTTCAATAGTCATATCCATATCCACATATATATGGGCATAGGTGGTGAGATAAAAAAATTCAGTTTTGGAATCTAAAGCTAAGAATTTACCCGAAGTATTACTGATATCCCTGAAGCAATTTGTACTCTAGAAGTGTAGAGGCAGGTAGGGTAATCTTATCCACATAGGCCTGGTATTAAATGTTTCAATTGATGGATTAAAGTGAGGCAACCAAGAATTCATGAGAAGAAGATGTGAATGGAATTTCCATATTTTCCCATAAATTACATTCTTGTTAGAGGAAATGTCAAACAATGCTTAGAAAATACCACGGGAAGAGGGATAAATATTAACTTTACCTTCAATGAGAGGGAACCATTGTCTAAATATCCACTTGTGCATAGGGCATCAAGGCTTGTGAAGAAGCTATTAAAAATGTAAATCAATCACATATTTTACAAGTAATAAAAAGAATCTATAACATCTTCCCATAAGGAAACCATAGACGTCATATGTGCATGGACCATGGGTTTAGAGGTGGGGCAACCATTAGACTAGGCAGCGGCTAGTAAGGATTTCCCTCTAATACCCTACAAAGGTTCACTCCCATCTAGACCAGAAACAAAAACTTTTAAAAACTTTTTGAGATCCCCATAATAAGACATGACATGTTTTTCCTCAACACAGATATCCACCTTTCCATCTATGCAACCACCACACTTGTCTCCACCATAACCCCTTACAATTTTCTTGAGTGCATAAAAAATGCTGCCCCTGATGGAAGCTAGGGCATAGTTTAGAGTTTCTGGCACCAAAGGAACCATCAAAATCCATTGAGATGGATTCATTCCCAACACTAGACAAACCATCGAGCTAATCAACCTTAGAAACAATTCACCAGTTTTATATTAATTGTGATTCACTAGTCTATAATCTTACTAAATAGAATAAGTGATTCACATAATTATAATCTATAATCTTACTAAATAGAAATAAATTAAAATAATGTAACAGTAGAATAAATTAAAAAATATTTTTTAAAGCTATTAAAAAAATTAATTAACAAATTTTAGAAAATGTTTTCCAAAATGTAGAAAAAATCCCTATCTGCGTAATATCCTCTTAACATTAAGTCTGTAGACTAGCATATATATATATATATTAGATAAATGTATGTAAAATATGCTTATAGGAATCATTCTCAAGGTTCCTATATTGGATTTGTGACATAAGTAGTGTAGGCACCTTGATAATGATACCACTTGACATATTATACATAGATTTTTCTAAGATCTATATGTTGGTAGCATTTGTGGATATCCTGCTGGTTCACTCTAGTAACAGTGATAGTGGATACTGAAAGATTAATTAGCGAGGTGGATGTTTGTAATATATAAGAAATTTAATGATAGTCACATAAACTCATGACCCCATAAAATTATCTGAAGAAGAAGTTGATGATCATCTCCAACAAATAAAGATTGGTGATGCTGTGATGGAGAGTGAGAATTATAATCCTACCTTCATTCCTTTCGATAATATATGTAATATATATGTTATGTACATAGGAATCATTTCTTATAAATTTGTAGAACATTGTATTGAGCTAGTAGATGGTAGCTGAGCCAATCTATGAAGCAAATGCCATAGTTATAATGAATCCTAATTTTTAAGACTGTAATATTGAAATTTATAAGTTGCTTGATGTGCATTCATGATTTGATTATATTAATGCTTTTAGAATGTGTTTCTCCCATTGTGATCTCAATGAAAAATTATGGGACCAGTTACGCATGATTGTTATGATTCACAGGATTATTCCTTAAATTATCAGGCAACGCAATGGAAGGCACTCATTACCCTATATTGATCAGTTATCAGATCATTGGATTATATTGGCCAATTGCTATTTTTGTGTGGATATAGCAGCTACAACCAAGTTCGTATAGCGGAGAAAGATTCAGCTTCATCATGACCACGTTCACCATTCCTTGGGGAACGTTTGCTTATAGAGTTCATGCCTTTTGGGTTGTGTAATGCTATAGCAACATTCCAGCATTTGATGAATAGGGTGTTCGAAACCCTACATTGGGACCTTCATCAGAGTATTTCTGGTGATTTTTACATCTATGGGAGCAAGTTGGACCACCTGCACCAGATTTGTTTAAAAAATTTCAATAGGTTATTCCTCGAAACATCTATATGCCTCACTAATTATTTCCATGACAAAATGTGTCTTTGGATGTACTAAAAAAAATTATGTTAGGGCATGTTATTAATGGTCAAATTCATGAATTTTGGGTATTGATTTGAAAATCTCACAAGAAACATTGAAATTTATAATTAATCTCTCTTTAAAAACAAATGTTGTAGCAACATTTGACATGTTTCTTGTGCCACAATCTCACTTTCAACAATTTTATTAGTTAGAATTATCCTGCATGCTCTTATTGTTAAATAATTGTGATTTTTAATGAATCGAGGAAACCTATGTTTGAGAAGTTTTTTTTTTTTTTTTAATTGTGTAATTGGCATTTTTTATTAATGATAAAATGTTTTTTGACTGGGATCCTACCCAAGAACAAGGGTCAACATCCAGTATCGAGAAAAAAAGAGGATCTAAGAAGCACACATCCCAAGAGGTCCACTGATGCAACATGAAACAGCATCTACTATCCTGTGAAAAATAAAAGCAGAAGAACAACAACCAAACAACATAAAAAGAACCCAAGGACTAGGTAGAATTAGTTATTTTGTTATGAATTTTTATCTTGTTATATACTATTTTACACACATCACGATCCTCCTCAATTAGAAGAAACACTTCGAGATCATTGATACGAATGTATGTTCTTTTTTCGAAAGGAAATGGAGGAGGTAATTTTTCCTTATCCACTCTACAAGAATTTGAATTTGATGTTATAGATAGGCCAGGAAAGAAGCATGTCAATGCAGATGCACTCTCTTCGAGCCTATGATGGTTTAGGATCATCTTGTGATGATGATGATTTTCCCGATGCAGCATTGTTCTCCCTTGACACAATCCCTAGTGAATACATAGATATTTGGAATTATCTGAATGAATTCAAGTTTCCTGATGGTGCCAATGCAAAGACTAAGAGAAAGATTACTCAAGCCAGTCGTCCATATTCTATTCTGCATGGAGCATTATTTCGAATAGGACCTGATGGACAGTACAAGAGGGCAGTTGGACGTGATCCAGGAAAGGAGCTGCTAGAAGAATTCCACAATGGTACATGTGGAGGGCACTTCTCTGTGACAACTTACAGCAAGAAGGATCTTGGATGCAGGTTATCACTGGCCCACTCTTTTTAAAGATTGTTATAATTATTGTAAGACATGTGATATTTGTTAAACACATGGTAACCGTAAGACTTCATCAGCTCCATTATGTCCTATTCTTCCCCTTGGTCTCTTTGAAAAGTGGGTAATAGACATTGTAGGTCCACTTCCAACTACATCATGCCAAAATAAGTATATTGTAGTTGCCACAGATTATTTAACCAAGTGGGTTGAAGCTAGGCCATTGAAAACAGCTTCCATGGATGAAGTGGCAAGGTTCTCATATATGAATGCATTGTCACCAGATTTAGTTGTCCATTAGAAATTGTAACAGATCAAGGAAGCCACTTCATTAATGAGGTGGTAGAAGCCCTAGTCAATAAGTTTTCTATCAAGCACAGGAAGGCAACAACATACAAGCCAAGCACAAATGGACAGGTGGAACGAACAAATTTTGTGCTGTGTCAAATTCTAGCAAAAGATGCAGCCTTGCAGGTACATAAATGGGATAAAAGGAGTCATGCAACATTATGGGCAGTTAGGGCAACATCAAAGTCAGCAACAGGATACTCCCCATTTTAGTTGGCCTATGGCATTGATCCAGTTCTTCCTAGTGAGTTTGATATTCCCACTGTGAGAGTTATGAAAAATGAAAGGATGGATGAAAGTGATTCAGTAAAAGAAAGGTTGGTACATCTTCATTTGCTGGAGGAAATGAGGGAAATAGCAAAGGATACAAGCCATAAGAAGAAAATGAAGTAGAAGGAATACTTTGATCAAAAGATCCAGTGGTCTCCATTTCATGTGAATGACTTGGTCCTAGTATATGATTCCAGATACAAAAAAAGAAGACAGAAAATTTATTCCAAAATGGATGGGGCCCTACAAAATAGCAGCTGTGCATGAAAATGGTACGTACCGACTGGAGGAATTGGATGGCACTCCCATTACGAAATGGGTCAACCACGAAAAGTTGAAAATTTTCCAAGCACCAGAATAGTCTACTCCGAGGACGGAGTAGAAGCTAGGAAGGGGGAAGATGTCGACACTAAAATTTTCCTCCATAATTTCTATTTCATTAATTTATGTATTAGGAATAGGATGTTGTTAAGTGTAATTAGTAGTAGCGTCTGATAGAAGATAACGGCGCCGTTAGTATGGTGTCGCCAATAATGTGGAGTACGGTAATAGTCAAAGTACAATAGGAATGTTGTAAAAAGTAAATATTTGTCGTAAGTGGTCCGGTAATGTTAAAATATCAAAGTTTGGGTAATTAGAGAAGTAGGGTCTACATGATTAGGAATTAGAAATATTATATTGGTAATAAGGACAAGGAGTGAGGTCATAAATATTTTGTGTATTTTATTTGTAAAAAGTCTAAAAATGTGGAACCCATGTAAAATGATAAGGTTTATCTTATCTTAACAAATAAGCTTACATGTACAGATAAGAGTTAAGGTATGGAATATGATTTGTCAGAGTGGATTTATTATCCTATCTTAGAGATAGGATGGATAATCCTGGAAGTTCTATAAATAGAGAGGCCACCCCCCTCATTTAGCATAGAAAGAAGTAGTGAGAAATATTGTAGGAAGTGTGTGAAGGAAGCCATCAGTTAAAGGTGTGTTGAAGAAGCCATCAAGAGGTGTAATTGTAAAGTTTCTCCCATAGTCTTGTTGAAGTATCTCATGGGTGAGATTGTAACAGTTTCATGTTAATATTATAATTTATTTTGATATTTCATATTTGTCGTCATTCTGTCTTATCATAGTCAATGGTATTCTTGTGTTCGGTTGTTGTTTTGCTTCCAGATTACATCCACCAAACTAAAGGCTGTGCATTAGTAAATAATCATAGCACGAGGAGTTCCCGGTGAAGAATTATCATAGTGCCGGATTGGTGTTGACAGGCCTGCTAACCTACCCTTTGGGAAAATTTTCACCTCTGGGCCCACAGGGCCACTCTTGGGGAAAATTTTCACCCCAAGGCCTGCCAGCCCATAACTTGAGAAATATGAGGAGCTATGAGGAATTCTTTATATATCATTGGAAACCTGAGGAAATTTCCTATCCAATGGGAATGATTTTAAAAATTTTTGAATGTGTTAAATGTGAGAAAAATCAAGTTGAAACTTTAAGCCTATTAGGGAGTGGGTATGGTGAAGATTTACCCTTTGAACCTATTTGAACATTCTAACCCTAAATTTTGGACCGTATAACCTCTAATAATTGTTCATAAATGAAAAGTATCTTCTAGTGGATTAGAATTGTTCTGGAACTTGTTAGTGACAGTTGTTGACAATGTAACCTGGTTGTAGACTCTTTTAAACAAAAAAAATTATTCCATAATTTTCCTAACTAATCCTTGATTGTTTCTTGGGTCTCATGTGGGTTTTTTTAGCTAGTGTTACACTAACAAAGGATCTAATGCACAATCTAATCTACCCTTGTACATTGAAGTGATTATAACTCATATGAAGATCAAAAGGGTTCTTGTGGACAATGGATTTGGCCTTAACATATGTAATATGAAGCTCATAAAATAATTTAGACACACTGATGCTGAACTATAGCCTAATGTGATTGCCATTAAGGGTTATGATAATACAGAGAACCAATCAACATGTAGGATTACCTTCCCAATAGAAGTTGGTCATATTACACATGAAACCTAGTTCCATTTCCTTGACTTGGAGCCACATTATACTATTCTCCTCAGTTTCCCATAGATCCATGTCATACAAGGAATTCCCTTAAATTTCTACTAGTGTATCAAGCTCTATCATCAAGGAAAAATAATTACCATTATTAGGGACCCATAACCCTTTGCACATTGCAGAGCATTATCTAGCCTTACCCCAAAGAATATGATTTTTCTTCTACATAGATAGCTTTAAATCTTCAATAATAGACACTTACATCTCACATCAATCTTGATACACTGCACCCACATGAAAGTGTAGCCACTACATCCATATCTACATTTATTACATGGGAATAAAAATTGGAAAAAGCTTCATACTAACTATGGCGAATATAACCTCCAACATGCCCTCCTTATTTCAAATCTCCCCATATCATCAAAAACACATGGTAGGCCCAAATTTCAGCCACAATGGCGAACCTTGCACTATGGGAAAATTCATCCATGATGGTCTCTTGGCAGATGAGAAAATTCATAACAATTATACCTCCAAGTCTCCTCAAGAAAGGATGGATTCTTGTTATCAATCCCCATAATATGTCATCCATAATAAGATGATGTATGATATGGGATACAAAGGATATGGATATAGCATAAATTAGCAAGGTGTACAATAACCCCTTATGGAATATGAAAAAATAGACAAATATAGAGTTTTAATTCGACCCTATGAATCACCACCTACATAAGTTGACAACACCTCCTCGGAACATGAGGATAAATATTTGGATTATAATAGAGAACTAGAGTCCATTTTTAGTATTTACAAAGACCTTACTTCCACCAACTTATTTAATTGCATGTCTATTTTAACCTTTTCCCCTTCCATTTCTGAATTAGACCTCTTTTGTCCTTCCCTTATCAGTTGGGACCAATAACATAACATACTAATTGATTTATTTCTAAACGATGATGCAATTGGAGAATTTATGGGTTTATATCACAACATTCCTATCACGAACCTTACTAAACGATTCTCTATTAACCTCAATGTATATTCATATTTTGGTGAGGAGGATGAGTTCTTTAGTTAGAAAAGGTAAAAATTAAACAAGGGAAACATATCTTCCAATAAGCCTTGCAAAAATAAAAGAACCAAGTCCTATAGTGAAAGCATCTTTGAGGAACTTACAAAAAAACAAATAGAAAAATTAAAAAAGGATATAAAAAGTGACCAACCAATTAGTTAAAATATTGTTAATACACCAATAGAGAAAGAACTCAACCTCCACCTGATCCTACGTTTATGGAGGATGGATCTAAATTAATTGTGGATGAGAATATTAATATCAACATAGGTACAAAAGATGAGCTTGGAATTGTCAAGCTTGGGGATTTTCTTTTAGTACATGAAAAAAACCTTTTCTCTACTCCTTAGAAAATTTTTAGATGTATTTTCTTGGTTTTATGCAGACATTTTAGGCTAGGATCCTTCTTTAGCTGTGCATAACTTATTTTTGCATGAATCGTCAAAGCCAATAAAAAAACTACACAAAATGCATCTGCATGTAGCTATTTTGGTAAAATAAGAGCTATAAAATTTATTAGAAGTGGGATTCATTAGGCTTATTGATTACTACAAATTTGGTATATGGATTTGCACAAATTTCAAGGATATAAACAAATCATGTCTAAGGATGAATTTTTTCTTCCAAACATCAACATGATTTTTGATTATACTACTAGGCATGAAATGATATCCCTCATGGATGGAATATCTAGCTATAATTAAATAAAAATCATGAAAGAGGACCAACATTAAACCACCTTTACTACTCTTTAGGGAACCATTTTCTATCAGGTCATGCCTTTTGGCCTCAATAATGTAGGAATGATATATCAGAGATCTATGAGTTACATATTCCATAATATGTTATATGATATTGTGGAGGATTATGTGAATGATATCCTTAAAAAATGTAAGACTATTAGAACACCCAACTATCCTTCATCGCATATTTCAATGGATCCAGGATTACAATGTCCGTTTGAATCCAAAAAAATGTGTCTTAGGATTAATTTTAGGAAAATTAGTGGGATCCATTCTGTCTCGGTGTTGAATTGAAGTAGATCCTTCCAAATTCACTACTATTATTGAATTTGGAACATTAAAAAAATTACATAGCTTGCAAGGAATAATTCAAGCCATCTAGAGATTCATCTCGTAGCTTGCAGAAAAATTCCACTCCTTCACCTATATGCTAAAGAAATATATTGATATCCACTCGGGCCCAAATTACTAACAAGAATTTTACCAACTCAAATAATATTTAGAAACTCTTTTTCTTATACCACCTACTAGAGGGGAACCTTTATTGTTATAGATATTTTCTACCCAATTTGTTATTAACACACTCGTGGTATAATATGATGCCTTAAACAAGGAAATATCCATCTATTACCTTAGCCACACCTTGATCTCATATAGGATCAACTATATACAAATTGAAAAATCATGAATGGCTATTGTATTCACCTTTAAAAAACTCTACTATTACCTTTTGAACAATCATACCAAGCTAATATCTAAAGTTGAGCATCTCAAGTACCTATTGTAAAAACCTACACTTCCAGGTAGAATGGTCAGCTAGATTATTTTATTGAGTGAGTTTGAAATTGAATATGTCAATAAAAAATTAATCAAAGGAAAAGTGTTTGTTGACTAACCGTCCAAAGCACCATTTCCAGGAATGGAACCCTTAAGTCTAGATCTACTAGATGTTTTTATTTTATATATCAAATAATCATCAACCTAGAAATTATATTTTGATGGGTTGTTCACATTTAATGGATCGGGATCAGGAGTAGTCCTTATTATTCCCATAGGAGATATCATCCCACTAGCTTTCAAACTCAGCTTCCCGTGTATAAAAAAACATTTCCAAATATGAAGATCTCATTGTAGGAATTAATGTCTCTATAAGATGGAACATCAAATAAATTGAGGTTATCAATGAATCATAACTTATGATCAAATAGTTTATTAACGAATCAAAATTCAAATATGAGAAGCTTATCCCATATAAATTCATGATGGAGACCCAAAAACAATATTTTGTTCATATTTCCTTCCATCAAGTTCCACGCATATAGAAGTGATCCACGGGTTCTATGGATACCATCAGATCCTTTCTATGCTTATTACCAAATACTATAGATTTTCAATTCCTTATTGATCATATAATGATACCAACCTATGACATACCAAAATCATGTTTGGTATTTGAATTTGTTGGTCCCTTTTCCCCTTGGTAAGTTGATAGTTATAACTACCTACAAGATGGTACCTTCTTACCTGACCTCTCCCACTCCCAAAATTGAAACCTTATCCAATGTGTAGCCTATTACACCTCACTTGGGGTAACTCTCTATCATCGAGGTTATGGTGGTAGTTTGTTACGTTGCATTAATTATGAAGAAGTTGTCTTAGAAACCAAATAAGTGCACGAAGGCATATGTGGTGCTCATACAAGTGGCATGGTCCTCATAAAGAAACTTCTACATGTGGGATACTACTTGCCTACAATAGAAATAGATTTTTTCTAGAATGTAAAGAAAATTTTCCCATGTCAAAATCATGAAAATTTTATTCATGCATCATCTCAATCATTACGACCTATCATAAATCCATGTCCATTTTTCAAATGGGGTCTCTATCTTATAGGAAAACTAACCCCCACCTCATCTGGAAACCATAAATACATTATCATTGTTACTGAGTACTTTACCAACTTGGTAGAGGTTGTTCCTCTCTGCTATGTCACAAGTACCTAGATTTCCAAGTTCATCATGAACCACATCATTTGTCATTATGGCATATCTTTTTACACTATATATAAAAATGGTAAATAATTCAAGAAAAAGAAAGTGAAATCCTTGTTCCAACGCTTTAAAATAATCCAAAATTTATCTACCCCTTATTATCCTCAAGGTAATGGGAGTCATAATGCCACCAATAAAGTACTTTTTTGGATTATGTATAAAATGGTTAGTAAAACAGGTCGTAATTGGCATCTTCAAATCCATCATACCCTATGTGCCTACTGTACTTCCATTCACACACCTACAGGTATAACCCTATCTTACTTGGTATTTGGAAATGAAGCCATTATACCCATTAACATAAAGCTCCCCTCTTTAAGAAAATCCTTATGAGACTATCTAGATAAATAAAAGGAGTACAAAGTAGTCAAGCTAACAAAGCTTGACCTTCTAGATGAAAACTTCATTCACACCCTAGACTATCTAAAATTGTATACAAATTGAGTCTATGTAGGTTATAGTAAATATATCATTTTGTATGAATTTGAGGTAGGTGATCTTGTGCTTAAGGAAAACTAGTTTAGCACTACAAAAGAATGTGAAAAGAATGTAAAATTTGAGCTCAACTAGTTAGGGCCATATATTATGGTGGAAAATTTATTTCAGGGGCATATAAACATGCATATCCTGATGGTGATGAGATCTAGGAACCTATAAAAATCATGCATCTCAAACGATTATATTCTTGAGCTTGGGAGCATTCATAAAAATAAAAATAAAAAGTAAATAGAAATAAATTTCTTCAAATGTGAAAACAATGCAATTTTGGCACTTTGGACAAGTCCTATAGTGAAAATCACTTTATATTACCACGGGAGGATTCTTTTTTCATAATAATTTCACACCTAATGATGCAGGGGTTCATATAACTTCCCTAAGCTTGTTCCCTAATCTAGTCAAAGTGGTGAACATTTACCTCTTCAAGATTGATCCTTCTAGGAAACTTAAATTCCTTGTGCTATCTCATTTAGTTACCCTACTTTGAGTATCTCATCTATATTCATAGTCAATAAGTTATATAACTTGTACTCAATCTCTATTTGATCTATTCAAACATGTGACCCACTTTGTATTGATTCAGGTATCTATATGCATGAAATCATGAAAGTAACTACCTAAGGATCTAGTCATAGCTCCATTATTATTCAAAAACAACATCCAAGTTTCTCAATTACAACATCATTCCATTCTATTATCCTCCCATAGTCCAACTTACATGTATTGTTCTTGAATGGTAAGATAGACCTAGATAGGTATCCTTAGGGTCTAAGTATTTTTAACAATATACAGGGTCTTAGTTCTTGTTGATACACTTTATAACACTTTATTTTCCCTATCATAGGATCTGTAGACTCTTTCATGTAGTCATATACTTATATTTTGACATATTTCTCTCTCTAGGGTTTGTTTGCTACTAACCCTCTTGTCATGCAAATATTCAATTATCCTAGTTCCTCATGAAACAACCCTACCATCCAATGAGTCTAAACATACCTTGTGGAGGTCTTGAAAACACCTAGGTCTCATGAACTATTCCTTTTTATGATATTATACCTTCTTTATTTCTATAACATGCAAAATTAGGCCTATTTTAACCTTGGATATGATAGTAGGCACTTTGAACTATAATATTACCTAAATGGTGATGGATTCACCTCTAAAATAATGATATGATGGTGCATAAAAATTTTGATAACTCAAATCCTTTCCTAAGACCTTCATGCACACATTTTTCCTTCTTAATAGAGAATTGTACAGTCTAGTCTACAACTAAGCACGCATATCATTCACACATGTGAGTTATAAAATGAAACTTGATAGAATTATTCTAATCAACGAGAAAGACGTGCTCCTAAAATTTCATCTCTTTTATATAGTTATAATTTTAGTTATAGCTTGTGCTAGTTAGGGCTTGAGAGCACAAAATTGGTTCCACATGGTCCTATGAAGTGTTTCAAGAGCTAAGAAAAATAGATTTTACCTCCCTTACCTTGTTCCTCCAATCCATACACTTACAATGGTGTAGATTCCATATTTTCCTTTGGAATTCATAATTGAGGTTCTCGACTAGAACAGAGTATATATCACATAGTTTACTCAAAATCCATAATTCATGCAAACTACTCACAAAATCACACTTGTAATGTCCTTCCACACCTTTATTGATCATTATCTTCCCTCATTACATTTTTTTAGCATATTTCCTTGACTATCCCATTTGAATACATCCCTATATCTCTTAATTACATTTGAATTACCCTATGAATAGGTGGATAATTATGATCTATAGACTCCTAGATAACTCCTAAACTTACTCAACAAGTCCCTAATAAGGCTCAAAAACCTCTTATCATAGAAATTAGGTAAATATCATCCTAATGAAAACTATTGCGTGATGAAATGGCTTTATTTTTCCTATATTACTCTTTTTCTAAGTCAAATTCACTCCTACAACTCTCTTACAAGCACTCATTCACCTTTTACAACATATTTGACTTTACCATTCATTCACTCACACCTATATTAACATGTTTTAATGGACTCATATGACTTTATTACACTTTATCTTTTGTTACTCCTACATCAGAGTGCCCTTGTGAGAAAAATTTGAGCTCCTTCTCAAATAGCTCTTCTACTTTCTTGAATTCCATTTAATTCTTGTTTCCTTTGCTTGACATACATGTATATTTTTTCTTCCATGCCTCTCTCTACACCTGCACTTGTATCGTTTCTTCATAATTTTGGCCTGCTTGCTTTCTTCTTGCTTTATCTTCCTTGCCATGGTTTTTTCCTTCAATTTTGTCTTTTTTAGGTCTTTTATCTCCTTCATTATGAATATCAACTCTACCTTGTGTTCATAAGTGCATGTAGTCACAACTTCTTGAACATTTCTAAAGACGAATTCATAAGACTTGATGGTCCTCTCCACTTTCTTTATCACCCATTCTTTTTCACTTTCATACTTGGCCTCTTGATATGCTTGTTTCACCTTATTAATGAAATAAAGGTATTCAATACTGAAATCTACTTTCTCAACATGCTTTGAAGGTTCATATATCTCCTTAACTGCAATTTGACTCTTCTGTAACTGATTGTCTTCATCACCAAGATAGGCTAAGGATGCCCCTATCACTTCTCCTTTATTATGATATTCCCTATTCCATTTGTCTTCATGTATTTGGTATTCAAATATTTCACTTTCCAAGGATTGTATTTTATATTGTAGCTGCTCCAAGCTCATGTATACAAACTAACAATTTAGTGATTCTTCATCTTTAAGTCTAAGTGCCTCAACTTGACATTATTTCTCTATGACCTTTGTACCTACAAACACCCACTCAGAGAAATAGTTAGAAAGAATTACTTGAGACTTCTTGGTCTCTATGGATGCCTCCTCCTTTGGCATCTCTTATCTTCCTTGTTGCACTCCTTGTAACTCCTCATGTTTCTCTATCCCATGAAAAAATTCTTCTCTCTTACTCTTCCTCTTCAATTTAACTATTCTCCTTATTCTTTCTATCTCTATAAATTCCTATATTAGCCATTTAACAACCTTCCTCATGTTAAGGTTCCACCCTTCTTCCTTAAAGATAATTCTTCTTATTCATTCCTGCATATGTTTCATTAACTTTTCAATGTCATCTTTTATAGACTGTACCTCTTGTTGGAATTTGACTTGTCTCTACTGCTCTATTTTACTTTTCTATTTCCTTTTTGGATTCATCTCTGCAAATTTGACTTTAAATACTTTCCAATATCCCAGTTAACCAAAACAAATTTGAAATATCATCAATTTACAATATGTTTTAATCAAATTCCATCTCTAATACCAATTAATGTAGGGGTTCATACAACTTACCTAAACATGTTCCCTAATCTAGTCGAAGTGGTGAACATTTACCTCTTCAATTTTGATCCTTCTAGGAAACTTAAATTCATTGTGCTATCTCATTTAGTTCCCCTACTCAGAGGATCTAATCTAGATTGAAAGTAAATAAGTTATATAACCTGTACTCAATATCTATTTGATCTATTCAAACATATAACCCACTTTGTATTGATTCAGGTATCTATATGCATGAAAGAAAGAAAGTAACTACCTAAGGATTTCTCATAGCTCCATTATTCTTCAATCACAACATCCACCCTACTTAATTACAACATCAATTTATTCTCTTATCTTGCCATAGTCCAACTTACATGTACTTTTATTGAATGGTAAGATAGACCTAGATAGGTCTCCCTAGGGTCTAAGTATTTTTAACAGTATGCAGGGTCTTAATTCTTTTTGATATACTTTAGAGAAATTTATCTTCCCTATCACATGATTTGTAGACTCTTCCATACAGTCATATACTTATATTTCAACATAGTTCTCTCTCTAGGGTTTGTTCGCTACTAACCCTCTTGTCATAAAAATATTCAATTATCCTAGTTCCTCATGAGAGAACCATACAATACAATAAGGATCAGTCTAAAGATACCTTATGGAGGTATTGAAAACACCTAGGCCTCAAGAACTGTTCCTTTGTATGATATTATACCTTTTTTTCTATAGCATACAAAATTAGGCCTATTTTGACTGTGACTATAAAAATAGGAACTTGGAACTATAATATTACCTAAATGGTGATGGATCCACCTACGAAATAATGATATGATGGTGCATAAAAAAATTGATAACTCAAATCAATTTCTAAGACCTTCATGCACACCTTTTTCCTTCTTAGTTGGGCATTGTACAATCTAGTCTGCAACTAAGGGAATATATCATTCACACATGTGATTTATAAAATGAAACTTGATATAATTCTTATAATCAACCAGACATAGGTGCTCCTAAAATTTCATCTCTTTTTTATAGTTAGAATTTTAGTTATGGCTTGCACTAGTTAGGGCACAAGAGCACAAAATTGGTTCCACATGGTCCTATGAAGTGTTTCAAGAATAAGAAAAATAAATTTTACTTCCCTTACCTTGTTCCTCCTACCCATGCACTTACAGTGGTGTAGAATCCATTATTTCCTTTGGCACTCATAGTTGAGGTTCTCGGTCCGAACAGAGTATATATCATAGAGTTTACTCAAAATCCATAATTCATGCAAATTACTCACAAAATATCACTTGCAATGTCCTTCCACACCTTTATTGATTATTATCTACCCTCATTACACACCTTTCTCAAGTGCACACCTTTCTCATTCGAATATGTCCCTCTCTCTCTCTCAATTAAATTGGAATTCCCCTATAAATATGTGGATAATTGCTAAGTATAGACTCCTAGTTAACTCCTAAACTGACTCAACAACTCCCTAATAAGACTTAACATCATCTTATCATATAAATTATGTAAATATCATCCTAATGACAACTATTACATGATGACATGGCTTTATTTTTCCTATATTACTCTTTTTCTAAGTCAAATTCACTCCTACAACTCTCTTACTAGCACTCATTCACCTTTTACAACATATTAAACTTTAGCATTCATTCACTCCCACCTATAATAACATATTTTAATGGCCTCATATGTCCTTATTAAATTTTATATCTTGATTCTCCTGCATCACTTGGGGACATGATAACTTCTTCCTAGCTGGTCCTTCACCTAGTTTGGAAATCCTTTTGATCTTATCCTTCGTAGCCTTGATCTGGTTTATCCTACTCTTGTATATATGCACAAACATTTCCCTTTTATATTCTCACCACTCATTGGGGGAATATTTAAATCTTTGTTTTCCTATACATAGCTTTGGAAAAATTTCCAAAAACCTTTAAAATTCACAAAATCCTAGAAAATACAAAAAAATTGGTAAACCATCCAAAATCCAAAAACATTACTAAAACATCAAAAGTCCTAAACATTCACAAAACACAAAATCCTAAAAGTAAAAAAATATACTACAAAACATTCTACTTCAGTGTTCACTTGTTCTAGCACACGAAATGTAGATCATCTTGTGATCTTCCTTCATTAACAAAGTTGGTTTGCTTGTTGTGTTTGTCTTCTTGGCATATATTGTTGCTCGAGATAGTTTCATAGTGCATGTTGCTTTTTCATGGGAATTATTTTTCTTCCATCTATTCCCTCACATACATCCTTACTTGGGGCATCATTTTAACCCTTGTTGTATAACTTGAATATTTGGGAACTTAAGATAGCAAAAAAATTGGTACAATTCTCTTGAACATTGTTTGTTTAGGTCTGTTTGTTTGTGCTTGTTTATTTTAAACTCATACTTGTTTAATTTCTCATATTTCTTTTTTTGTGTGTTTTTATTTGAGTCCATCGTTTAGCAATTGAAAATTAGTATTATGGCTCTTCATGTAATTTTACCATTTTTATATGTGTATATCAAATAAAAAGGTACTTCCAAGCCAAGATGGTGTCTATGATATGTCACGATATCCTCTTCTATCATATATCTTTTCTTCCATTCTACCTAACTTTCTAACCATAATTTTCCAATTCTTCTACCTTTCCATTCAAGACTTGATTATATTAGTAACTCATCTCTTCCCTCCCCTCCCTTGCTTATTCCAGTTGAGGCATGAGATCCTACTCAATTAATTAATTTAAACAATGTCCAACCAATCAATTTTCGAATCCCTTCTATCACGATGACCTTTTCTTCTACATGATATGTTAAGAAAATCATATCTTGCAATTGACAAAAATGACCACATGACATTACCAACAGCAAATTTCATACTAGTATTATGTAGGGATCACTACTCACATCTCATCCATACCATCATATTTTGTATATCATCTATTATCTCTCCATCGTGATGGTTTTTTCTTCCATCATGGTCTTCTCTTCTTATTTTTGAGTGTCAATTGACCTCTTGTATTACCCCATCAAAACTCGATGGGGCATCATCCATCCTACTAATTTTTCTTCTACTCAATAAAATTGTCTAAATTGTCTACTATTTTTGAAATGGTGTCGCTTGTGCTACACCACATCAAAGAGGGGAAAATGTAGACACCTAAATATCAATACGTAGTTTTAATATTAAAACTTCACTGATTTTCCTCTTTCCCTTCATTTCATTATAATTATTTATTTTCCACTAATTAGCTAAAATCTCCCTTTTTCTTAGTCAATTAACAACACTTTATTAATTAACTATCCTTCCTTCCATCCTCGATGCTAATTAACGTCACTTCGTTAGTTATAATTCTCTTTTTACTAATTAATTAATAAACCATCTTATTGGTTAAATCCCTGTTTTGAGCCCTATAAATTCTAATAATTTCCCTCTAAATATTCTCCAATTGGCTTCCATAATCTTAACTTTTTCTATTAATTAATCCTTGTTGATTAATTAAATTACCCCTAACACCCATGAGTTTCTAATCTTTTATTAATCTCTTATAATCATATTTATCCCTTTCTAATTCTATTTTACCTATATCCCACATTCACTAGGTTGTAAGATTCTCCAAAAATGTGGAAAGATATATAAGAAACCTATTACCTTCCTATAATTATTACACATTCATACATCATGTCCTTGCAATACATGTACACTTTAAAAGAGTTTTTAATGTTGGAAAGCTTATTGAATCAATTAAATCTCCCCTTTCTTATTGTCTAAGAGTCGTAAGAGAAGAACCAAAAATGGCAATCAATCCATATTGGTGATATATCTTCCTCTTCCTTATAGAAACTCCTTGAGCGTGCATGGTTGTCTTTTGTTGACAAAGGAAGTATCTACAATCTAAAAGAACATCCAAAAATCAAAGGAGGTTTACGTTTTATATTAGATTTAATGTTTTATGCAATTAATTAAATATTTCCTTTATTCTTTATCATGATGTTTTTTCTTGGATTAGACAAAGTTAGAATGTACTTAGTGCTAAGTTCATTCAATAGCTTATTTTTAATTTAATCATAGAATATAGATTGAATACACGAGAATTTGATAGTAGGATCTTTAGATGCAATAATTTTATCCGTTCTAGATATTATTTCCATAAATTGTACAATAATTTCACTAACCTTCTTTCCTTATTTTGATTATATGTTTTTGGTTGAATCAGAGACTTATTCAATGTGTTAGAATCCATACCTTTGAAAGTGTTTTTCTAGGATGATGGTTGATCAAAAATATAGATTTCTTGGTAGTAATCTTCTTCTTTATTGTTGTTGTCACTTATTGGTATTGAATACCAATCTCAAAACTTCATGATTACGATGTAGAAAATGAACATGACATGGATTCATTCCTTGATAGAGTCACCTTTAGAATCATATTTTTGCAACGCCGAATTCAAAATAAAAAATATTTACATTTTATAGGGGATCAAGGAATTCTCTTTAGCACGTGTTAATGAACAACTCTGCATGTCGTCTGTTTTCCTTCTATTTGTTGAGCAAAATCATAGTGTTCGCTAGCCTCTACAACTCCTAGGTTTCATTTCTAGCAATGTAAATAAATATCTTTATAGTTTTTTATCACTAGTATTTTCATTAACTATAATATTATCTTATTGACTATACATTCCTTCTACAACCAAGTGTGGCACTCCATACCATTGAAGGATTTCTAAACTTCTATGTTACTCATAAATTCTTTTGTGTCTAAAACATAATTTATATCGGTTTGTATCAAGTAAAATACTTAGCGACCACTAAGCTCCATTACTTGAACAAGATCAATCAAACAATGGGTGTGAAAGTTAGTGACTGCTAAGCTTCAATACTTACCAAAAGGAATGATTATGTGAAAAATAGGCTAAAATTTTTCCTGATAACATAGATGCTTTATGAAAAAATCATAATAATGGATTTTAGCAGTCACTAGGCATTTTCCATAATATATTTTCATACAGATAGGTGAGATATGGACTATTTTTAATGTCAAAATCTATGGAGGTCTTTGCATAGTTAGGAAGAAAGATTATTACTGAAAATATTTTCAGGGTGCTCATATAACACCATAGGGACTGCTAGGCACACACCTTTGCATCTTTTCTTTTTTACACATCGGTGTGCATCAATGAAAGTGATTAGTGAATACTAAGCTATGCTACTTTTTAGGAGGAGTAGATTAGCAGCCACTAGGATCAACTTATTTTTTATTTTGAATATAGAGATTAAACAAAAATTCATCTTAAATAAAATTCTTAGAGACCACTAAGCTTGATTAATTTTAGGAAGGAATAATTTTTTTGAAGCTAGGCTAAATAATATCTTATTTCAAACATAGCACTCTAATAATCAATCATAGTAAAAGATATTATTGGGAACTAGGCACTTTTTGTGAACTTTTTAGATGTAAAATATTTGAGATATAATTATTTTTACTATCTAAAGCTACAAATGTCTTTTGAGAAAGTAATAGATTAGCGGCCTCAAGGATAAATTGTTTATTAATTTTGAAAATGGAGATAAAAAATAGTTCGTATAAAAGAAATGTCTAGCGACCATTAAGATCGAATACTTACATAACATAGTGATCTACACTTATTGTTTATTATTAAATGAGAAAGGAATAAATTAGTGGCCTCTAGGCTAAATTGTTTCTTAATTAAGAAAATAGAAATAAAAAAAAATCGTATTACAAAAAATTCTTAGTGAACACTAAGCTATGATACGTACAAAAGATAGTGCCTAGAAAATAGATCATATGAAAGGACGAAATGACATTTTAAGGAATTTTTCATGTCGGTTCATATGAAATAAAATGCATAGTGACCACAAAGATACATTACTTACCTAAAGGAGTGGCTTAGCGCTAACTAGGCTCTATTGTTTCTGTTTTTAAAAAATATCGAGCTAATAAAATTCATTGTCTGTCTTTGCAACAAAGATAATAGTTAGAGAATAATAATATAAGTACATATCTTAAATGTGAAGACGTATCTTGATCATCTTGGCCCTACGTATTTATAGAATTAACTGATTAAAAAAAAATCCCAAACGTTTTACCAAAAATTTAAGGCAAAGATGAAGGCGGGTATTGCTCAAGAATGATTGATCCGAGTCAGTGAAGAGAAATACATGTTTTATGTTTGTAAATTAATCATTGATGAGAAGGATATTTATCACTATCCTATATATTGTCAATGAATCTATTTTAACCATGAAAAAAATAATCTCAATAGGTTTGAGGCCATTATTTGTAATTATATTATATTCAATGGACTATCCTTGGTAGAGCCAAGTACTTGAATACAAACCTTTGAGAAGGATGACTAATGAATAGAATTTTTGCAACCGATAAACACCGTTAGTTAGTGAAAGGGATGGCTTTGCTATTGTTACGATTGAAAATTTATTGTAATTAATAGATGTACATCATTTAAGCCTAAATACATGTTCTATCCATCTTGGCCTTGCATATTTTCTTAAAATCATCCTTTAAAGAAAATATACATAAAGGATCAACAAGATACGTAGGGAGAAGGTGAGAAAGATTCGAGCGCAATAATAAATGATGAACTTTTATTGCATTGATCAAATATTTCTGATATAGTATTCCCAATGATGTGTTTGATAAAATAAACAAACTTTTGTAGGCCTAGAAAAATTAAAAAACTGGGTCTAGGTGTTATATGATCTAGACTCTCTCCAATCCTCGAAGCTAGTTTGGCAAAATAGCAGTGAAAAAAAAATGACGAATTTCTTCTAGATGTTAATCACATAATTAATAACATGAATAATGACAATAATTTTTTTTGGAATGTGTTTATTGGATTGATAGAAGTTAAGTGATGTAAGTGAAGTGTGTTTGTGCAGATATGTAATAAATTTCAAGAAGTCATTTCGCAAATGTGGAAGGTGTTATTAGAGAGAATGATGAAGAGGGTATTGAGAAAAGAATGTTAGTGGAAAGCATGTTGTGTATAATTTGTGTAGAAGGAATTGTATATAACCAACCCTATCAATACATATTGTATCGATCAATTTTTTTCTAATATAGTGGTTCGTATTGCCCAACTATATGATTTATATCATGAAACAAGATGTAGTATGGAAGTTTGAGACTATTTTCATTAAATTTTAAGTAATGTTTTTTTTTCAAGACCACGCCAATATTTTTTACTTCGAAGGAAAGCAACATAAGGGAATTTTATATCCTCGAGACTTGTCTAGCTCTTAATGGCATGATCAATATTTGTGCCTTGCTGGTCAATAATTCATAGTTTATGCTTAACTTTTTTTATTTTCTATCTTGTGATGTTTTGTAATCGGATGTACTCCTAGGATTTTTATCTTCCTAGTTTGAACTCATGGATTTGGTGTGTCCTTCCATACCACACATTGTTTTGGTGAATATTCTTATAACATTTTATTTGTTAATAAAATATAAGATGTTATTGATAAATAAAACACACCATCAATCCCAAATTAGTAAATTAAAAGTATATGTAAAAATTATTGTGATTACTTGAAGGACCAAATATAAAAAAATAAAAATTCAATGATTATTAATAGTTTGAAGATTAAATTATGAAGTATCATGATATCGATTACAGAGGTTGTCCCTGACTATAGATTACAGACCCTGTTCCCACCCAATGTAAGTTAATAAATGTATGAATCAATAAATCAAAGTGCTGGAACATTGTTGATCCATTGTTATTGAATCAAACAGTAATGAATTAATTATTGGCAGCGAATCTCATATTATTGCTAACCCCACCATAAAAAAACTTGTGTGAATAAAATTCCTTTTTATGTTTTCATTAATTATATATCGGACCTTAAATCTTATATATTAGGAGGGTACTAAAAAGGAATATTTTATATAAAATCATGTGATAATATTGGAAATAAATATGTTGATCTCCTGGACTCATTACCGTTTCCAATAAATGTATTAATTACGAGTATGCGATGGCATAGTCACTCCATATTTTTACCCATCCACTCTTCCTTATTTTTCAAAACTTTCATGTTTATTTCATTGGATTTTATTTAGTCTGTCATGGCCTTTCCAATGTTTCCTTTCATGTAATTTTCTGCGTTAGTGCATGAAATGGCATTTTTATCCAAAATTCACCCCCAGGGTAAATTTGATAACATGCATTAAATTCTCAAGTCCCACATAAATAGATTGATTCAGGGAAAAAATCATGTTTCTAGGGTCCCCTCAGATTATTTTTAACTCCCCTATCCATGAAGAAGAGTGCAAGTTCTGAGAAAAGGTGAAAAAGTTACAGAAAATAAGCTTGGGCCAGGAAAAATCATGAAAAATGGCTAAGTCCTAGTCCTCGTAACAGTTGGGACATGAGGGACATCTAGGCACAAATCGGCTGAAAGGCCGCCAAGAAGTCTGCAGAGCTAAGGAACATCCGGGCAGTCGGGACGCGAAGTACGCGGAAAGGCGAACCGGCCGAAGGTCAGAGGAAAATCAACTAACTGATAAGCCAAACAGTCTGGGACATTTGGGTCATGAGGACGTAAAGGACACGAACCGCCTGGATCGGCTGGAAAGGAGAAATTTTGCACTGGGACAGTTGGGACAAAGGGATGCGTGGGACGCGGTTAGCCGAAGGAGCCGAAAGCCAATCAAATTATGCCACGTGTCATCAGTCGAGATGAGGGACAAGGAAGGCCATTTCAAGTGGATCGGAAGTTTTTGTCCCAGACAGTTTGGGACATCCAGGACAAATGGACGCGGTGGACGTGAAAAGCGGACAGACCCGCGGACCAACCAAATCATGACGTATGTCATAAGGGGAAACGTCCAAAAGTTCAAAGAGCGAGGTTTGAAGGGTCAACCCAAGCCAATCAGAATAGGACACGTGTCCAATGGAACAGGGAAGCACGGAGCTTGGGGAGGAGTTAGAGAATTTGGTAAATTTTTTGGCCAAAAAGCTAAAAGTAAAGGAAGACCCTGCGCCCCTGTCCTCCAATCAATGCATGCGACGTGTCCTTAGTGGCGGGGGCGCGGGGGGAAAAGTAAAAATGTTCCAAAATCACAAAAAAGGAAAAACTTTCAAGGAAAACCTACGGGATAGGAAAGGAGAGAGAATTACACATCCAATCAGCACTTGACACGTGTCATCCAGGTGGCAGAGTGCGGTAAAGAATTTCAAAACACATTTTCACCCGTTTTGTGCCCTAATTCTTCAGATCTCCATATCTTTTGATCCAGAGCTCAGATTTACACGTTCTTTATATCAACGGAAAGCTTATGAAATTCTCTACATGATTCTAAGGTTAATCTTGAATTTTGGTGTAGTTTGGAGAGAGAAAGTTAGGAAACAGCTCTGACACGTGTTCATGGCTAGAAGTGACATTTTAGCGACCAAATTTAACACAGAGTGGGTCGCATTCTCCTGCAATTCAGTCAAAATTGATAGGGTATGGGTTTGTAAGGTATCCCATGCCGTTTTAATGTATCTACAGTTGAGGAGGAGTGGGCTCTCACTTTTTTTGTATGTTTCTGTCTCCTGGGCTTAACCCATGTAATGTAAAATCCAGTTTTGGCTCATTACTAATGGGGGGAACATTTTTTAGGACAAAAAAAAACTTCTTCTTTCACCTCCAGTAAGGGATTGTTGGAAGAATCAGACCTCTCCAAAGACTGTAACAGTTTTTACCTCTCCAAGGTTGTAATGCAGTGATCTTGACACTCGAAATGATAATGTAAGCTTTGTGAATGAGTTTCAGTCCTTTGTTTGTATTGTTTGCTTCATTTCAGATCCTAAGTTATATGTTATCAGCCTGTGTATGTTTTATGCTGAAATCTTTGGTTTGTGTCTATTTGCATGACAAACTTGTTTCACCACTCCTTTTGGTGCATCACCATCTTTAATTAGTTTCAAATTTTGCATTTTTATCCCTGCCTCCTTGCAGTTTAGAGTAGGATTAGGATCTGAACCTCTGTAGTTGTGCAAGCATTAGATAAAATCAGAGCATTTTGAGGAACCAACCTCTAATCTAGAGATTCCTCTCTCAGTTTAACAAGTCCCACTCTTGGAGAGAGGTTTCCATGTTGTGCAATCACACTGGATGCTAGAGGGATCAACCTAGAAGCCTGATCTACATCCAGGGGTGCTGTGAGTCTGCAACAACAGTTTTGGCACGCCCGGTGGGACCTAGAGGTCTCATTTTTATTGCAGCAAGGTTGATGTGCATCTACTTCAATCTTCTTTCTTAAAAAGAGCTATTATTTGCATATCTGGTGACTCCAAGGGGAAGAATCGATTGGTTTCAAGTGTAGGCCTGAAAACTCATGAGAAGAATCACCACAAGGTCAAGAGTTCGAGAAGAAGAAGTGATGTTTGAATACCTACAATTATCTCCAAGAAGAAGGCAAAGAGGAAGAAGGATTCAAAGGTCTCCATCTCCACCAAACAGAACTCTCTCAACTCCTCCACTTGATAGGCCTTTCATTCAGTCAACAAGGGTTTTAAGACCAATCAGAATGGCTCAAAACAATCCCTACGTCAACTTCACAGGCAGCAACCCACTTTCCCTCAATGCGCAACATCCAATTCCTATTGTAGCCTTGAAGAACATTCCCTACTTCACTGGAGAAAATCAGACTACTCCAGGTGATCATGTTAACAATATTGCTAACCTTTGTGCAATCCATGAAATCAATGAAATGCAAGTGGCTGTCAATTTGTTGGCATCTTCATTCAAGGGGAAAGCATTGCAATGGTTTAGGAGCCTTGGAGCTGGTTCTATCACAAATTGGAATCAGTTGTGTATAGCACTTCACGAGCAATTTCGAGAGAAGGGAGACAACTTGTCTCTTTTGGAGCAGCTGACAACCATCAAGAGAGCTCCCAATGAGCAGCTGAACCGATTTCAACTTCAGATTTCAAAAGACTTGGGAGAGAATTCCAATGGCAGTCAGGCCAATAACAGAAGGTGATTTTCTCTACTATCTCAAAGCTTTAAATTCTAATATTTCTATGTTAATTCAGTCCATGGGAGGCATAACTATCCCTATGGCTTATAGCATTGCCATTAGGGCTGAAAATTGTTTGATCCAAGCTGGCAAACTTGCCCCTAGACCTCCCATGCCATTGTTTCCAAGCTTAGAGAATCTAAACACCCATCAGGCACCTAATTTGGCTCCTTCTCCCACTCCTAGAAATTAGAGTTCAAATGAAGCTTCCACTTCATCTCCGAGTGTACCAAATGAGCTTTAAGAGGTCATGAAGCAATTGCAAAACCTAGGCAATGAGCTGGTTACTCTCAAGAGACAACAAGCCCAAGGTTTTAGACCTTCTTACCAACCCCAAGCTCAACCTAATAGGCAGCCTTACCAACCACAAAGGCCTCCTAATCCAGTTGCAAATATGAATCAAACAAGGCCTCCTACCAATAGACCATTTCAGCCATATAATCCAAATTCCATATCCACCTCTAAGGCATTGGTGCCAACACAAAACAACATTGCTCAGGAGTATGATTGGTGTTTTCCATGCAATGAGCCTCATAACCAATCCATGTGCTTCAATGGTGCTTTGAATCAAGCACTAATGGTGACAAATACTGGTGTGGAGAGCGAGGGTAGTCAAGGAAACAGTCAACAACAAGAAACATTCCAACAACAATCAGCCCCAAATGACACCACATTGGTGAACTGGCAAGCAGAAGATTTCTGTGGCATGAACCAGGCAGTTTCTCAAGGTGTTGCAGCCAACACAAGGTCAAAGAGGAGGAATTTGGGTGAAGAACAGCCATTAGCCCCAACCAATTCACAACCTTCCACGGCTCCACAAATGGTTGGCAAGTAAAATCCAGTTTCAAATGCACAAGGGCAGCCAAGAATAGCTCCTAGGCCAACTCAAATACCAGTTGTTGCTGCCCACATGCAAGGAGTGAATGTGTAAACCAAGGGACAACAAAGAGATCCTTCATCACCGTTCAGTATCATTGATCAGATGAAGAAGACAAACGTCAATATATCAATGTGGGAATCCCTATCTATCCCAGGCCAAAGAGATTTGCTGCAAGCTTCCATGAAGGACTGGCCAACTTCGAATCAGCAAGTTTAGATGCAAGACAAAGTGCTTACAAATGCTGCCCAGCCTAAGGGAAATCATGGACAGAAAGTTAAAATGTTGAAGCCCCCTCCTTTCTATGTTTCATTGATCATTGGAAATCAGCTAGTGCATAATTACATGATAGACTCCGGGGCAAGTAGCTCAGTAATGCCTAAATAGATAGCTGATCAAATAGGACTTCAATATGAAACAACATCCAAAGGGGTAGTGCAGCTAGATGGGACAGCAGTAGCAACAGTTGGAGTAATTAGAAATTTGAGTCTTACCTTGCATACATGTCCAAATGTGGTTGTTTTACAAGATGTATCAGTCATAGACCTTCCACCACTCTTTGCCCTTTGCTTATC
This sequence comes from Taxus chinensis, assembly GCA_019776745.2. Classification (NCBI taxonomy): domain Eukaryota; kingdom Viridiplantae; phylum Streptophyta; class Pinopsida; order Cupressales; family Taxaceae; genus Taxus; species Taxus chinensis. Next base: position 219,573,775 of record CM034156.1, read on the forward strand.
AAGGGAATTCATAGCCAACATTGGAGGCTATCTCTCTGCTGATTGGTCTCACATACTGTTCAGAACAAGGTATGGAACTAAGGCTACAATCAGGTCAGAACCTATTGCAAACTTCCATATTGAGCCTTACACTCCAAGTCAGATTAATGCCAATTGCTCGGCATTTGACCCAGAAGACCACCCAAGAATTGATGAAGCTGACACCAAGGTAGGAAGCATCCCAAATCTAACTCTTGATGAATGGTCAAGCAAGGTGCATGCTTTTGATCCTTATCAAGAAATAGAAGAATCTGATCTAGGATTCTATTGCGTACATGAAGAGAATCAACCTCTCCCCGGCATCACCAAGCCAGATCATAAGGAAAAAAATGAAGTATGGCAATTGTTCTTTAATGGGTCAAGGAGTAGACAAGGTGCTGGAGGTAGAGCTATGCTCATTTCACCACAAGGTATAAAGTATTACTCAGCCTTTTGTTTTCAGTTTTCTTGCTCAAACAATAAAACTGAGTATGAAGCCTTAATTCATGGACTTCACTGGGCAAAGAAGAAAGGCATCAGGAATTTATAAGTATTTGGTGATAGTGAGTTGATCATAAACCAAGTCAAAGGAAAAAATGCTGCCAAGAATGATCTACTCAGATGCTACAAGAATATGGTATGGGATCTTATTGAAGATTTTAAAGCTTTTAGCATCAATTCCATCCCAAGAAAAAAGAATGAAGCCACTGACAGACTGGCAGCAATTGGGGCTTCGTTTGATGTTGCAGAATGTATCAAAAGTGAGAAAACTCAGCCTTATATCAAAGTGGTTGTGAGACCAGCTGTTCCGGATAATAATACAAGTTGGCAAGTCTTCGAGAATGATCAGCAAATTGTTAATTTCCTACAAGAAGAAACTGAGTTCTCCGCCAGGAATCAAGACAAGCTGCAGCAGCAGTATGGTGACCAAGTGGTACAGCTGAGAACTAACAAATTACCAAAAGGCCTCATAACCTTGGAGTCAATCTTCAACCTGAATGATCAGTTCCGGAAGGAGAAAGTGAACATTCAAGTAAAGGGTGAAGATTCAGAACCTATTTTAGTAGATGAAGGCAAAACATTACAAATTGGCAAAGTAAGTACCTCATAAGAGAAATATGATTTTGTTCAGCTTTGTCAAGAGTTCCTAGATGTCTTTGCATGGACATACAAGGATCTAAGAGGTTTCAACCTAGAGTTGGCACAACATACTATTGAGCTGGATCTGGAATCCAAGCCTGTCAGGCAAAAGCAAAGGCCAGTGAATCCCCATATTGAACCTCTTATGAGAAAAGAGTTAAGTAAGCTTATTGAGGCCAGTATCATCTTCCCCATCAAACACTCAAGTTGGGTTACAAACTTGGTGCCAGTAAGAAAGAAGAGTGGAGAGATTAGACTATGTGTTGACTTCAGAGACTTGAATAGAGCCTCTCTCAAGGACCATTACCCACTCCCTTCCATGGAGAAAATATTGCAAGTTGTAGCTGGTTCAGAGAGGTTTTCATTGCTAGATGGATACTCAGGCTACAATTACATAATGGTGAAGGAAGAAGATCAATTCAAGACGGCCTTCACTATAAAATGGGGCACATATGCTTACAAGAAGATGCCATTTGGATTGTCGAATGCCGGAGCAACATTCCAGTGAGCTATGGATATGGCATTCAAAGGCTTGATCAATAAGATAGTGCTGGTATACCTAGATGATATCACCATCTTCTCAAAGAATGCAACAGACCACCTCTCTCATTTGAGGCAAGTGTTTCAGAGGTGTATAAGGTTCGGAGTGTCTTTGAATCCTAAGAAGTGCATATTTCTTGCACATGAAGGAAATCTCCTTGGTCACATTATCTCTAAGGGAGGATTAGCAATTGATCCAGAGACGGTTGAAGCCATAAGAGCACTGCCATTGCCAAGCCACAAGAAGGCCCTTCAGAGTTTCTTGGGAAGGATAAACTTTGTTCGGAGGTTTGTCCTAGATTTTGCAGCCCTTGTCAAGCCCATCACCAAAATGTTAAAGAAAAGCATGGTTTTCAAGTGGACAGCTGAAGGCAAGGAGAGTTTTGAAGCAATCAAAGAAGCCATCTCTCAAGCACCAACCCTCATCAACCCAGACTTCTCCAAGGATTTCATCCTTTATGCATTTGGAGGTAATGACACTATCTCTGCCATTTTGGTACAGCAGAACAAGGAAAATGATGAGCAGCCAATTGCCTTCTTCAGCTAGAGCCTAGATGACTGTGAGGTGAGGTACTCTTTTATTGAGAAGCATGTGCTAGCAGTAATCAGAAGCTTGAAGAAATTCAAGCATTTAGTTTCAAACAACAAGGTTCAGTTGCTGGTTTCACATGCTGGGGTTAAGGACTTCCTCCTCAACAAGGATTTGAATGAGAAAAGGGCAGGTTGGATCACCCGTGTCATGGAGTATGACATCGAGATCAAGATCACCAAGCTGGTAAGAGGGAAAGGATTGTGTGAGCAACTGGTTTTGGGGAAGTAAAAAGAAGTATGCATTGAAGAAGAGGCTGCTTTGACAGTCCAGGACAGCCATGAGCCAAGTGACAAGCAAGAAGAAGACAATGCTTCACCCACTCCTTGCTGGACCTATCATCACCAATCCGGCACTATGATAATTCTTCACCGAGAACTCCTTGTGCTATGATTATTTACTAATGCACAGACTTTAGTTTGGTGGATGTAATCTAGAAGCAAAACAACAACCGAACACAAGAATACCATTGACTATGATAAGACAGAATGACGACAAATCTAAAATATCAAAGTAAATTATAATATTAACATGAAACTGTTACAATCTCACCCATGAGATACTTCAACAAGACTATGGGAGAAACTTTATAATTACACCTCTTGATGGCTTCTTCAACACACCTTTAACTGATGGCTTCCTTTGCACACTTCCTACAATATTTCTCACTACTTCTTTCTATGCTAAATGAGGGGGGTAGCCTCTCTATTTATAGAACTTCCAGGCTTATCCATCTTATCTCTAAGATAGGATAAGAAATCCACTCTGACGAATCATATTCCATACCTTAACTCTTATCTGTACATGTAAGCTTATCTGTTAAGATAAGATAAACCTTATCATTTTACATGGGTTCCACATTTTTAGACATTTTACAAATAAAATACACAAAATATTTATGACCTCACTCCTTGTCCTTATTACCAATATAATATTTCTAATTCCTAATCATGTAGACCCTACTTCTCTAATTACCCAAACTTTGACATTTTAACATTACCGGACCACTTACGACAAATATTTACTTTTTACAACATTCTTATTGTACTTTGACTGTTACCGTACTCCACATTATTGGCAGCACCATACTGATGGCACCGTTATCTTCTATCGGACGCTACTACTAATTACACTTAACAACATCCTATTCCTAATACATACATTAATGAAATAGAAATTATGGAGGAAAATTTTAGTGTCGACATCTTCCCCCTTCCTAGCTTCTACTCCGTCCTCGAAGTAGACTATTCTGGTTCTTGGAAAATCTTCAACTTGTCGTGGTTGACCCATTTCATAATGGGAGTGCCATCCAATTCCTCCAGTCGTTACGTACCATTTTCATGCACAGCTGCTATTTTGTAGGGCCCCATCCATTTTGGAAGAAATTTTCTCTGTCTTCTTTTTTTGTATCTAGAATCATATACTAGGACCAAGTCATTCACATGAAATGGAGACCATCGGATCTTTTGATCAAAGTACTCCTTCTGCTTCATTTTCTTCTTATGGCTTGTATCCTTCGCTATTTCCCTCATTTATTCTAGCAAATGAAGATGTACCAACCTTTCTTTTACTGAATCATTTTCATCCATCCTTTCATTTTTCATAACTCTCACAGTGGGAATATCAAACTCAATAGGAAGAACTGGATCAATGCCACAGGCCAATTGAAATGGGGAGTAATCCTGTTGCTGACTTTGATGTTGCCCTATATGCCCACAATGCTGCATGAATCCTCTTATCCCATTTATGTACCTGCAAGGCTGCATCTTTTGCTAGAATTTGACACAGCACAAAATTTGTTCATTCCACCTGTCCATTTGTGCTTGGCTTATATGTTGTTGCCTTCCTGTGCTTGATAGAAAACTTATTGACTAGGGCTTCTACCACCTCATTAATGAAGTGGCTTCCTTGATCTGTTACAATTTCTAATGGACAACCAAATCTGGTGACAATGCGTTCATATATGAACCTTGCCACTTCATCCATGGAAGCTGTTTTCAATGGCCTAGCTTCAACCCACTTGGTTAAATAATCTGTGGCAACTACAATATACTTGTTTTGACGTGATGTAGTTGGAAGTGGACCTACAATGTCTATTCCCCATTTTTCAAAGGGACCAAGGGGAAGAATAGGACATAATGGAGCTGATGAAGTCTTACGGTTACCATGTGTTTGACAAATATCACATGTCTTACAATAATTATAACAATCTTTAAAAAGAGTGGGCCAGTGATAACCTGCATCCAAGATCCTTCTTGCTGTAAGTTGTCCAGAGAAGTGCCCTCCACATGTACCATTGTGGAATTCTTCTAGCAGCTCCTTTCCTTGATCACGTCCAACTGCCCTCTTGTACTGTCCATCAGGTCCTATTTGAAATAATGCTCCATGCAGAATAGAATATGGACGACTGGCTTGAGTAATCTTTCTCTTAGTCTTTGCATTGGCACCATCAGGAAACTTGAATTCATTCAGATAATTCCAAATATCTATGTATTCACTAGGGATTGTGTCAAGGGAGAGTAATGCTGCATCGGGAAAATCATCATCATCACAAGATGATCCTAAACCATCATAGGCTCAAGAGAGTGCATCTGCATTGACATGCTTCTTTCCTGGCCTATCTATAATATCAAATTCAAATTCTTGTAGCAAAATTATCCATCTTGCTATCCTCCCTGATGGGTTAGGCTTATTGACAATATATTTTAGATCCTGATGATCTGTTACAACTATAAATTTCTGCCCTAGCAAGTAATTTCTAAACTTCTTTACAGCAAAAATGATAGCCAGAGCCTCTTTTTCAGTTACAGTATAGTTTACCTCAGCACTGCTCATTTGTCTTCTCCCAAAGTAAATTGGATGTTCATTCCCATTTTCATCCTTTTGGCTCAAAGTACTACCTAGTGCTGCATCTGAGGCATCAGTGTACACAATGAATGGCTTGCTCCAATCTGGATTCTTCAAAACAGGTGAAGACACCAGGGCTTCCTTCAGTTGTCCAAAAGCTTCATGCGCCTTATTTCCTGGTTCATAAGTAACATCCTTCTTCAAGAACTGGGTTAGTGGCTGTGCAATCTTTGAGAAATTCTTGATGAACCTTCTATAGTAACCCACATGGCCTAAAAATGATCTCAACTTACTTCTATTCATAGGAAATGGTAAATATTTGATTTTTGAAACTTTATCAGGATCAGTACCAATACCATCTCTGGATACAACATGCCCTAACAAAACGCCTTTAGAACATCCAAAGACACACTTTGTAGGGTTTAGTGAGGCTTGTGCTTCATCTAACCTTTGAAATGTTGTCTCCATCTGGTGCAGGTGGTCCAACTTGCTCCCATAGATGCAAAAATCATCCAGAAATACTCTGATGAAGGTCCCAATGTAGGGTTCGAACACCCTATTCATCAAACACTAGAATGTTGCTGGAGCATTACACAATCCAAAAGGCATAACTCTATAAGCAAACGTTCCCCAAGGAGTGGTGAACGTGGTCTTTAGCTGATCTTTCTCTGCTATACGAACTTGGTTGTAGCCGCTATATCCATCAGCAAAACTATAGCACTCCTGGCCAGCTACTTCGTCCAAGATCTGATCTGAAAATGGAAGAGGGTAATGATCCTTCTTTGTTGCCTTATTGAGCTTCCTGTAATCAACACAAATGCGTAGCTTCCCATTATTTTTTATTGAGATCACAATGGGAGAAACCCATTCTGAATTCTCCACAGCAAATATGAATCCTGCATCAAGCAACTTATCTATTTCTTCTTTTACAGTCTTGGAAAAATTAGGATTCATTCTATATGGCATTTGCTTTATGGGCTTAGCACCATCTACCAGCTCAATACAATGTTCTACCCAACTTACTTGACAGAGTTCCTTGTAATCAAAAGTGAATAGGTGTATGTACCTTCGAAAGAGCTGGAGGTAGGATTCCTTCTCACTCTCCATCACAGCATCACCAATCTTTATTTGTTGGAGACGATCATCAACTTCTTCTTCAGATAATTTTATGGGGTCATGAATTGGTGTGACTGGAAGGATATCCATGACTGAAACATCCACCTCACTTTCTTCATCTTCAGTGTCCACTTCACTGGTACTAGAGTAATCAGAGGATGTCCAATCATCAGTTTCATCACTTGAATCCACAGGTTCTGCTTTATGATGTCGAGGGATCACGTTTATCTTCACCCTCTCTCTACCACGTCCAAGTGTCATGAAACCTTCATTCCAGTAGTTTCTTGCATGAACTCTCCTTAGCCATGGTCTTCCCAGCAGCATTGGGTACGCAACAGTACCATTTTTCATCACCTGAAAGTCTACCACACATACCACACCCATAACAGATATTGCCACATTTGAAACTACACCTTCTGGTTTAGTTTTTCCTTTATTTAATGACCTTAACATAAGTGTTGAAGGGCGATCAATTTTTAAACCCAACATATTCATTACAGACTCGGTCATTACATTAACTGTAGCACCTCCATCAACTAAGACATCATGAATTGAAATACCATTACATAATACCTCAGCTTGTGGAGCATAGGGATCTGCCTCTGCCTCCAAAACAGGGACCTCAACCTCCTTCCTTCTTCGAGCATTGAGTCCACCTCGCAACTCCCGCCTCTTCTCAGAAGACATAGCCAAGAGTTGACCATATGTAATATTTGCAGGCCTTTTGGACAGATCTTCCAAGATGGAGTATGGTCCTTGCCCCTGTGAAATCAGAAAATCCTGCACACCCAACTTTCTTCTCCTATGTTTCTTACTAGTTTCTCCTTTCATCTTCTTAGGATCAGTTCCATCTTGATTATCTTTTTCTTTCTTTCTTTTTGTTACAAACACATCTACTTCATTATTTCTACTCTTATCTACTACATCAAGAGAATTCACAGGTGCTTTTCCTTTATCATTATCTCCTTGTACCAGATGTAGAAGCTCTATCTGGACAATTATACTTATAATGACCCTTTTTATAACAACCATAACAAACAACTTCAGAAATATTTCTTTTTGGACCTCTATCTCCTCCCTGAGAACTAAATTCCTTTCCTTGAAGAAGATTAATAGTTAACTGACCCATCTTTTTGAGCAGATCTTCATACTCAGTAGATGTACTAGGAGAAATATTTGTGCTCACCGGGAGTGGTTGTAGATTCAGGACCAAAGGTGCTGGTGTAGGCTCTACTTTAACAACAATTTCTTTGGGCTCCTCTTCCATGCTTTCTTCTTGCCTTCTTGCAATCTCCTTTGCTTGTTCAATGGTAGTTGGGCGGTCATACTTCACTCGTTGTCTGATCTCTGGCTTCATCCCAAGAATGAAGTGCTTACAGAGGAGATTATCCACGCCATTCATCAACCCATCCGCTAGTCCTTCCTTCTGGATCTGGGTATCGAGCTTCCTCCTTAGCTCTAGAACACGAGCATGATAATCCCTTATCTTCTCCTTCTCTCCTTGGGATAGCTTTATGATCTCAATCATGAGATCTGCATATTTCTGTTGTTCACCAAATTCTTCAAGAAAACTTTCAGTTAATAAATCCCATGAATTTTTCACATTATCACCTAGTGTTTCAAACCACCTAAGTGTTGAACCATCCAAAAAGGTAGGAAAAAATTCAGTCCATTGTTCCCTTCTTATAAGGCCATTACAAATACAAGATCGTTTAAACTCTTGAATGAAAGAAGAAGCATCTTCATTAGATTGAGCTGAAAAAACAGGAATCTTTCCCATTTTCAAAAGTAACCACCGTGAAATACCAACACACAAGTACAATTAACAAGACTTATGTGCACAAATAATTGGAATCACTATACTAGAAAGTGACTTTACACCTTTCTACAGTAAAATAGAAATGACCATGGTAAACTATGGTAAAGCTTGACTTACTACGGTAAAAACTGACTTTACTGTGGTAAACACTATTCACAGTAAAAAGTGAAGTTACTGCGGTAAATACTATTCATGGTAAAAAGTGACTTTACTGCGGTAATTACTATTCCTAGCAAAAAGGACTTTACCAGGGTAACTACTATTCATGGCAAAAATGACTTTAACATGGTAACTACTATTCACGGTAAAAATGACTTTACCATGGTAACTACTATGCACAGTAAAAACAAGGTTACCCTCTAATTAATTTTTGGCTAAGTGGGAATATCTCTCCAGAAAATCCACCAACGACGAATGGTCCCAACAATAGAACCAAAATGTCATCACCAATCTGGCACTATGATAATTCTTCACTGGGAACTCCTCGTGCTATGATTATTTACTAATGCACAGACTTTAGTTTGGTGGATGTAATCTGGAAACAAAACAACAACCGAACACAAGAATACCATTGACTATGATAAGACAGAATGACGAAAAATCTGAAATATCAAAGTAAATTATAATATTAACATGAAACTGTTACAATCTCACCCATGAGATACTTCAACAAGACTATGGGAGAAACTTTACAATTACACCTCTTGATGGCTTCTTCAACACACCTTTAACTGATAGCTTCTTTCGCACACTTCCTACAATATTTCTCACTACTTCTTTCTATGCTAAATGAAGGGGGTAGCCTCTCTATTTATAGAACTTCCAGGCTTATCCATCTTATCTCTAAGATAGGATAAGAAATCCACTCTGACGAATCATATTCCATACCTTAACTCTTATCTGTACATGTAAGCTTATCTGTTAAGATAAGATAAACCTTATCATTTTACATGGGTTCCACATTTTTAGACTTTTTACAAATAAAATACACAAAATATTTATGACCTCACTCCTTGTCCTTATTACCAATATAATATTTCTAATTCCTAATCATGTAGACCCTACTTCTATAATTACCCAAACTTTGACATTTTAACATTACTGGACCACTTACGACAAATATTTACTTTTTACAACATTCCTATTGTACTTTGACTGTTACCGTACTCCACATTATTGGCGGCACCGTACTGACGGCGCTGTTATCTTCTATCGGACGCTACTACTAATTACACTTAACAACATCCTATTCCTAATACATACATTAATGAAATAGAAATTATGGAGGAAAATTTTAGTGTCGACAGACCCAAGATATAATACACTTCGTAGGCACATGCCTATGCCCTCCAGAGATGAATAAAACCCAAAGGAAACACTTCAGATTACAGGCTGTCCCATATGCCATTGTTGATGGAGTTCTGTTAAAAAAGGACGTGAATGGAGTGCTGCTGAGATGCATTAGCACAAATCAGATTCAAAGGGTGTTAGAAGAGTTCCATGGTGGACCAGCTGGTGGTCATTTTGCACCAAGAGTAACAACTCTGAAAATCATGAAGGCTGGTTATTATTGGCCTAAGATCTTCAGTGATTGCTATGCATGGATCAAGAGGTGTAATAATATTGCATTCTTCATAGGAAAAGAGAAGCTTGCTGCCCTTCCATTACATCCAATCTCAGTTGACCAGCCATTCATGCAATGGGGTTTGGACTTCATTGGAGTCATTAATCCCAATTCAAGCCAAGGGCATAAATGGATTTTGACAGCCACAGACTACTTCACCAAATGGACAGAAGCAGTAGTACTCAAAGAGGAAAATGAGTCTAGGATCTTAGACTTTTATGAGGGGATAACAACCAGATTTGGTGTACCTGCCATAATAATCTCTGATAATGCATTGGCATTCATTGGATCTAAGGTGACTGAGTGGGCTATCAAGAACGGTATTTACCTAAGCACTTCATCAAACTATTACCCCCAAGGTAATGGCCAAGCCGAGTCTACAAACAAGAACTTGTTGAGGATCATTAGGAGGACTTTTGACGAGAATCAGAGGTCTTGGCATACCAAACTGAAATCAGCCTTATGGGCTGATAGGATAACTCCCAAAAGATCCACAGGTAACTCTCCATTTAGGCTTGTCTATGGAAGAGAGGTAATCTTGCCCATGTCACTTGAGTTGCCAACATTGGAACTCATGAAGTAGCTGGAGTTGATTGAATTTGAGCCTATGGAGGTGAGATATGTAGAGTTGATGGAGCTGCAAGAGATCAGAAATCAGGCATCCCAGGTAATGGAAAAGGATCAAGCTTTGATCAAAAGACCTTTGATAGAAAGGCCAAGGATAGATCTTTTCAAGTTGGAGATCTAGTGTTGAAATGGGATGTGGACAGAGCAAAACCAGGAAGGCATTCAAAATTTGATGCCATTTGGAGTGGCCCATACATGGTCATGAAGTGCAAGAACAACAATGCTTTCCAATTGGCCTCATTGGATGGTGAAGAACTGCAGATTCCAGTCAATGGAATCTATCTCAAGCGTTGCTTCTAGAGGGAAGTTCACTACTTTGTAAATATTAGATTAGATTTTCATTCCTCCAAGTTCTTGTGCACCTTGTTTTGCTGTAGGTTAGTTTTGTTTTCCATAAGTGCTTTGGCATAGCTTGCTGTCCATGGAGATGAGTTACAGTCCTTGCTTTCATCAGGTGATATTCCATCTTCCTCCTTACACATTCTGAGTCAGTTGGGGTTCTAAAATGAATATTTGATGACTCCATGCCCAATGGACTGCTTTAGGCAACTGGTATCTTCTACCTAGCAGGCAGGTAACCCCGCTGAGTCGTCAAATTGTTATCCAAAATTCAACCCCCAGGGTAAATTTGATAACATGCATTAAATTCTCAAGTCCCAGGAAAATAGATTGATTCAGGGAAAAAATCATGTTTCTAGGGTCCCCTTAGATTCTTTTTAACTCCCCTGTCTATGAAGAAGAGAGCAAGTTCTGAGAAAAGGTGAAAAAGTTGCAGAAAACAAGCTTGGGCCAGGAAAAATCATGAAAAATGGCTAATTCCTAGTCCTCGTAACAGTCGGGACATGAGGGACATCTGGGCGCGAATCGGCCGAAAGGCTGCCATGCAGTATGCAGAGCTAAGGAACATCCAGGCAGTCGGGACACGAAGTACGCGGAAAGGTGAACCGGCCCAAGGTCAGAGGAAAATTGACTAATTGTTTAGCCAAACAGTCTGGGACATTTGGGCCGTGAGGATGCGAAGGATGTGAACCGCCTGGATCGGCCAGAAAGGAGAACTTTCACACTAGGACAGTTGGGACAAAGCGATGCATGGGACGCAGTTAGCTGAAGAAGCCAAAAGCCAATCAAATTACACCGCGTGTCATCGGTCGAGATGAGGGACAAAGAAGCCCATTTCAGGTGGATCGGAAGTTTTCATCCCAGACAGTTTGGGACATCCGGGACAAATGGATGCGGTGGACGCGAAAAGCCGACAGACCCGTGGACCAACCAAATCATGACACGTGTCACAAGGGGAAACATCCAAAAGTTCAAAGGGTGAGGTTTGAAGGGTCAGCCTGAGCTAATCAGAAGAGGACACGTGTCTAATGGAATAGGGAAGCACAGAGCTCAGGGAGGAGTTAGAGAATTTGGAAAAAGTTTCAGCCAAAAAGCTAAAAGTAAAGCAAGACCCCGCGCCCCTGTCCTCCAATCAATGCATGCCACGTGTCCTTAGTAGCGGGGGCGCGTGGGAAAAAGTAAAAATGTTCCAAAATCACAAAAAAGGAAAAAATTTCAATGAAAACCTGTGGGACAGGGAAGGAGAGAGAATTATGCATCCAATCAGCACTTGACACGTGTCATCTAGGTGGCAGAGCACGGGAAAGAATTTCAAAACACATTTTTGCTTGTTTTGTGCCCTAAATCTTCAAATCTCCATATCTTTTGATCCAGAGCTCGGATTTGCATGTTCTTTATATCAACGGAAAGATTATGAAATTCTCTACATGATTTTAGGGTTAATCTTGAATTTTGGTGCATTCTAGAGAGAGAAAGTTAGGAAATGGATCTGACGCGTGTTCATGGCCAGAAGTGACATTTCATCGACCAAATTTAACGTAGAATGGGTCACATTCTCCTACAATTCGGTCAAAATTGACAAGGTATGGGTTTGTAAGGTATCCCATGCCATTTTAATGCATCTATAGTTGAGGAGGAGTGGGCTCTCATGTTTTTTGTACATTTCTGTCTCTTGGGCTCGACCCATGCAATGTAAAAGCCAGTTTTGGCTCATTACTAATGGGGGGAACATTTTTTAGGACAAAAAAAACTTCTTCTTTCACCTCCAGCAAGGGATTGTTGGAAGAATCAGACCTCTCCAAAGACTGTAATAGTTTTTACCTCTCCAAGGTTGTAATGCAGTGATCTTGACACTCGAAATGATAATGCAAGCTTTGTGAATGAGTTTCAATCCTTTGTTTGTATTGTTTACTTCATTTCAGATCCTAAGTTATATGTTATCATCCTGTGTATGTTTTATGCTGCAATCTTTGGTCTGTGTCTATTTGCATGACAAACTTGTTTCACCACTCCTTTTGGTGCATCACCATCTTTAATTAGTTTCAATTTTTGTATTTTTATCCCTGCCTCCTTGCAGTTTAGAGTAGGATTAGGATCTGAACCTCTGTAGTTGTGCAAGCATTAGATCTAATCAAACGAGTTTGAGGAACCAACCTCTAATCTAGAGATTCCTCTCTCAGTTTCACAAGTCCCACACTTAGAGAGAGGTTTCCATGTTGTGCAATCACACTGGATACTAGAGGGATCAACCTAGAAGCCTGATCTGCATCCAGGGGTGCTGTGAGTCTGCAACAATAGGCATTTTATACCAAAATTTTGTGTCACCATTTGAAATCCATTTTATAAATTAAAATAGAGAAAGACCTGGTTACTATTGAGGGAGTTCTTAGATATGATTATATTTCTCTAGAGGGATGTCTAAGGGTAGATACAAAAGTTGCTTTGATGTTGATTTTTCATCTTCTTATCATACACGCAACGAAGGATTGGTATTTGGAGATGGGGTGTCACTGGATCAAGCCAGCGTATAGGGTTGGCACGAACGCGGAGATGGAAGAAACCATGAGTGCGTTATGGACCTTGCTATCTGAGGCTTGTTATAAAGAGGAAGGTTTTTTAGACGTAAGCATTATTTCAGATTTGTACAAACATTTTGACATCCTAATGCGATTTGTGTATGGTGTGTCCAAATGGGGTGAGACACTAAGGGTGGTGGATAGTTCACTCCCCTTTCTTAACCTGGATGATATGTTTTATCTACTGCAATAAGAACCAACCCATTGGTATCTTCTTTATTGGGAAGTTCACAAAGAATACAATTGGTTACAGAGTCAGGTTGTTGTTGGAAAAGAGCAACTTATTCTAGAACTACCTATGGAAACTATTTTTATCCCTGTTAAAGTGGAGGTTACGGAGGTGTCATATAATTCAAATAAATAATTCCTTCTAAAATCCATCAAGATGTAAATTTTTTTTGGTTGTTATATAGCCTTTCCTGTTGCATTGTTACCAAATCATCATGTCTGTCTTACTGGTCTAGGTTTTTTTTGTATTCCCAACCACTTGTATTTTTGGCATAAGCCCTTAAGTGTTATTTCACCAAAGTATTGCTAGATTATTCAAGTTTTTTAGACTGATCATCTCATTGTATCTATGATGTAAAGGGAAAGGGACCCTTCAACCTTCCTACAGTTATAAAAATAAATAAAAATCATTAATAAAATATTTTGTTATGTGTTGCACTATGTAATTTCAACAATTAATCACTATTAAATTTGGTTTGTTTAAATATGTCAATTCATCGATAGAAGTGAAGACTAGTGGCCGTTAGCATCAATATATTATAGAATATTTTTCTGTTAATGTAAAAAATAATTTGTACAACTTTAGAATAGAGGAGCTAATAATGGATTGATGACTATCTTCCCATCACTTTAAAAAAAATTGAGTTACACTACATCATTGTGGAAACCTAGAGATCTTCAAAGGGATAAATTTAAATCTCTTTCCCTAATAATATAAGATAATGTAAATGGATTTATTTCTTTTATAGAAACCTTTCCTACAACAATATGTTTGGAAAAATTCTTGTCATTAATTTTTTTTCATGTTTTCCTCCATACAGTTGTAGACATAAACACAAATTTTCTTTGCGTACCAATTCAATTCTCTTTCATATGATTTTTGAATATCACCAATTAAATGATGTAAGAAATAGTAGATGTATTTTAAAGAGCTCGGGTTCTAGAGACATTATTCTATTGTTATAAAAAATTTGGCAATCTTGGATATGTATGATGTTGTCTATTATGGCCCAATGCAATAAAAAACATCCATCTCAAAACTAGAAATTGTGTACATCTGATAGGGTTCAGTGATACTATTGTGCATAATTATAGCTCTATGTCATTCAAATCATCCAAAGGTATTTACAAAAGGCTCAATAAACAACATGGAGCAAGGTGTTAAAAATAACATGGAAAGACATGATTTCATATTTTATAGATTATCAGACAACAAATCAAAAAGAAATATCATATTACAATTTCTTTATCGACACATCTATTTATTACATTTAGGTTCTCCAAGGTTATTCATACTACACATGAACATGGTTCTTTACATGTACGACAACATAATGAAAATCACAAAAAATATTAAAGAGAAATATGTAATTGAATATGATGCTACAAGCAATATTTATAAATGTGATACAAGAATTCTAAAACAATTTCTATAAAGAGAATGTATAGTCACTTCCCACTAAGCTTTCTTGCATTTAAAACTGATGTGGAAACAATTGGAACCATCAAACATCAGAATCTTGAGAGTCTACATGAATGCTCTCTTTCTCCACTTGGAAACTTGATGTTTTATGATTACATGGTAAACACAAGTCTGTGAGACATCCTACATGGTGAGTAAAATGATTATGTTATGAAGAAAAATGAATTTGTACATTGTAGATTTAATTTTTGAAATAGAAGTGTCCAATCAACCTCTAACCTTCATAGTAAAAGGGATATTTGGAAAATTTAACAAGTGTTTTATTAATTTTTATTTTTGTATAGGATCATCAAAGAAGATTAAGGTAGACTGGAATGATCTGCTACAGATTTCTCATGGTGCTAAAGAAGGATAGCCATATCTTCATTATGACTGTAACCCACACATTATTTACAGGGATGTGAAGACTTCTAAATTCTTTTAAATTATAATTTTGACGTAAATTTGTCAAACTTTGGCATTGATAATTGCATTTCCTCAGCCAAACACCACACCTATACCTATGTTATGGGTACCATTTGTCACATTGACCCAGAATATGCAAGAACATCAAGGCTGAATAAGAAATCTGATGTATATAGTTATGAGATTTCTCTTCTGGTGTTGTTGACGGGAAGGAAGCTATGGCCAATAACTCAAATCTGCCAAAGTTGGTAAGATTTATGTTTTTTTTTAATTTTCATTCAGAGCTTACCTTGTACATTGTTTAAGTGTTTTAAAGTTTTTTTTAGGAGAAATCAAATGTGGATGGAATTTTATTTGACATTGACAAGTGAACCCAAATTCTATCAAAAGAATATTACTACACACTCATTGAAAATATTGATACATAAGTTGCAGAAACCTGCAGGGATCTTGGGATCATAAGAAAAAACATCTAGTTGGCTTTCCTTTGTACCAAGAAATGACCATCTATTCGACCCACCATGCATGACGTTGCCAGAGTTCTAAATTCGATGGCACTAGTGCCTACTCCTACATGATTTACTAGTATTTGAATGAACCAACTGACCCCTAGTAATAATTACATGACATATTTATATGAATATGGAGATAGTAAGGATAATGATGTTACAAGGAGCACAATCTGCGCTTCTGAAATGCATTTACTTTTTAGATTTAGTGAGGTGATTTCACAAAACACTTTTTGATTAGAACGAGACTTGGACAATGTTGTGATGGGAAAAAAAACATCCCTTCGAGTCCTCACTTTCCCAGGATCTGATTTTCTCAATGGCTGAGCTGATTTTCAAGTAAACAATGACTAGTTTTACCTGTTACAGTCCATATTGTTTTCCATAATAATTCAAACCACTCTGAACCCTTAAAATAGATAAAAGTGTGCTTGAATTTCTTTTAGAAGGGGAAATATTGGGTTTTGGGAAATTTTTTCATTTTCCACTTGCTGAATAGGATTGTTTTCGTCATAGCTAAATCAATCCACTTTTGAGACTAGTAGTAGTACACTCTTTTGTTGCTGCCTTCTCATAAATACTAGTCTCTACTTTAATAGCACCTCCACTTATACTTGTCTCAACACTACTTGTATCCAAACCAACAGCCCCGTTCTAGAGGAAACAAATAAATTCATGTTTTGTGTAAATAAAATTATCCACAAAAGGTGATGATTCCTCATATAAGATCTAAAACTATATATGTATGAATTTGTAACAAATTTGAAATGTAGAGATAAAACCTTTCAATGTAAAGATGATGCCGAATCAATTTTTTTATTTATTGACTCAGAAAAAATACAATTATGGCACAATGAGGCTTTTGATTGATGTAAACTATACAATATTGGTTCAATGTATCTACGAGGGAATAAGATGATGTTTCTCACAAACATTTTTCCAGCATTGTTTCAAGGATTATTTCATTTTCTTGCTCATGGAAGTGACTCATTGTTTATACGGAGAATGGAACAATTTACAAGCATAAATTCTACTATCTTTCATAGTAATAGAATTTGCGATATACATAAACTTTGAACTTTGTTGTTTTTGTTTAAAGATTACTCAAAGATATAGTTCATAATAATAAACACTAGTGAACTTGTACAATCTAAAAAATCAATACTTGAGTTGTTATAAGGTACATTTCAGGGTGAGAACGTAATTTTATTGTGAGTTTCACTTGAACTCAAAATAACACCACTAGCATTTAAGGCCAATGTCAAATTTAAGGATACGTGCATACTAAACATTGAAAGTGCATGCCTTGCACTTTCAAAGTTTGAGATTCACTCTCTGAAAGTATGAGTGCAATAATTTGCACTTTCAAGGTTTGAATGAAAGTGTGGGTCTCACACTTTCAGAGTGTGGGAATCATAATTTCAAAATGTGGGGCTTGGATTATTTAGATTGTGGGGATATCAATTCGAAAGTGCAAGGCTCAAAATTTGCATAGTGCGGGGCTCACACTTAGAAAGTGCAGGGATCTCAAACTTTCAAGAGTGTAGGGCTTGCACTTCGAAACTACAAGGCTCTCAGAATTTAAAAGTGTGATCCTCACACTTTTAGAGTGTGAGGCTCACACTTTCAGAGTGCGGGGTTCACACTTAAATACAATGGAATCATGACTTATAATAATTACCGGTAGCTAACCTTACATCGAGGATTTTTCACTTTTTATTCAATACAATGGGCTCATGATTTATAAGAGTTAGCGGCCGCTCACCTTAGATCGAGGCTCATGAATTATAAGAATTAGCGACTAATCACCTTACATCGAGGCTCATGAATTATAATAGTTAGCGACCACTCACCTTAATACAATAGGCTTAACAAATAATAGTTTTTGTTTTCTCATGGATTTGAACTGGCTCATGCCTTATAATTGTTAGTAGTTTCTAGCCTTACATACTCTCATAATTGAAAATCTAAAAAACAATGAAATTGAAATCCAATAATAGTGATATTGGAATCCAATAATAGCAATATTGGAATCCAATAATAGCAATATTGGAATCCAATAATACCGATATTGGAATCCAATAATAGTGAAATTGGAACTTGAATAAATCTAATAATGACAATATTGGAACCCAATATTTCTAGTAATGGATTCCAATAATAGTAATAATGGAATCTAATATATGAAAAAATGGAGACGGATTTCTTCCAAAACTTGTAATATTGGAGTCTTAATTCATTGGAATATGTTCCGATTTAGTGAAATAAGCATTAATATTATAAATGATGTATAAATGATAAAGTATAATAATGGCACAAGAAAAATAATATGTAAAGTAAGAAACCCTAAGAAATGAATATAGATAGGAGTACTTATCTGATTTTTGAATGGACATAAAGTGATATGGGTAGGTGTAACTGATGAACAGACTGTAAATAGGGTCATCACTGGTCAATATAAAGTTTTGTGTGTAGGAACAAATCTAGACATGGGTGCCCATAGTAGGTTAGAGGTGGCGAGGCACTGGTGACTAATCCTGGGAATTAGTGACTACGTAGAGGCTTGGAATATACTTTCTATTGTGTCACATGGGTTTCATAGTTTCTCTTTGTTGATCTGCTGATATTCACTGCTTAATCGCCAAAGGTACATGTAACCTGTAAAATATAATTTCACTTGCATAAGCCCACAAACCACATCAAAATTAAAAATACAAATATAGAATGGGGAGTTAGATTGACCCCAGATGTCACCCCAAAAGTTAACTTACAACTGAGCACTACACTACATCTCATACTCCATGTAGTTTTTGTGTGTGTATAAGAATGATGCCTTAGTACAATTTTCACTTGATAAAAAGTTGTAGCTAGAATGTAGAAATGTATAACATGTGTTAATGGATATCTCCCTTGAATGTATGCTAGATGGATGCCTTTAGATTACTTTAGTGCCTTTAGAATGCAAGATTATGTGATGATAGTAATGTTTAGCATTTGGTCCTTGATTTTGAACACATAACTATGTATTTATATGATTTCCTTGTTTGAATTTTGTAATTAAAAAATGTAAGGCCGAACCATAAGAGAAAAAAATTCCCAAAAGATAAAATAGACCCAAAATGAGTGAGTAAGATAAGAAAGGGTCATGGGCACTTAGAGGGGACATGAGCACTTGGGAATTGGTTTCCTGACTAGGTGCTAGTTTCTGAAGCCATAAAATATAAATGAGTTAAGTTCTGACTGGGTTGTAGGGTGTGTAAGACCAAAGAGAAAACATTAAACAAATAAAAGAGGCCAAAGATAGTTATTTTTCAATATTTATTTGTTTTCATAAGAATCATGTAAATACTAGCATGGTTTTAGGACTTATAAATGTACCCAAGTGTGTGATTTAGTGTTTAAAATATGTAATCATGAAATTTTGTCTTATTCACTTAAGCGGATATCTAATGTTACATTGTAAAATTCCATTTTTATTTTTAAAAAGGGAACTTTATTACTCACTTACTAGGAAGATGAAAGTCACAAGTGGAATAAGAACTTGACAGTTCATTTGGGAGGTAGACGAGGAGATAATTTTTAATTCTATAAATCTAAATGGCCTCTCCAATCCAAGGATGTTTTTTGGGGGGAGTTTTGAGGTTTTAGTTCTTGGATACCAATTGTGGATTATTGTATGTTGTTGATCTTTTTATCAAAACTATAAATGAAATAATAGCTAAATTTCTTCCATTTCTTTTCTCATGCTTTCCTCTATTCTCCCTCTTTTCTATCTTTACAATCATAGTGATTTTGAACAACCAAGAAAAGTCTTGGTACTTTTGATGCAAAAATTAATGGAACTTTGTGTCTTTAGTTTGTTGACCTCATTGTTGTTTTCCTAAGTTAGATTTTTGTAATTGAATGTGGACATAATTTTTTTATTGTATGTGAATTATACTTGTGCCTACTCACAACATTAACCCCCTTTCCATATTCATCCTTTCCCCCTTTCTCTCTTTTCATTGTAATTTTCTCCCTTATACTTAATACAAACACTTTGCCACAAATTTAGTGAAGTTTTATTGTGTGATCCATGACATATTGGCTACCCCAAATATTTAGGATAGTTTACATTCAATAATGAGAGCATCCCCTTACCCAATAAGGAGGGGCTTAGCTCCATGACCTTTGGTGGAAACACTAATTTACAATAGGAAACATTATTTCACTAAAAAGAACATAGAGAGAGGGAATAAGAGAGAGAAGAAGAGAATAAGCAATCTGAGGATGAAGAAGCTTTTGATGATGAAAAGTAACACTTGGTATTCTCTATGGAAACTATCCAGGGATGAACTCCTTTTCTTTAACTTCCTTGCTGAAACAAGCTTCCGTGAGAGCCAAATTCTCTTCCTTTGGAATTCAAACATGGCCCAATGCACTGATTCAAGGCTCATATGTTTTTTGATCCTTAAAATATCTCAAGATTATTAAATTTATATGCTTCAATGAGTTGGTATCAGATCATTTTTTTATTTCTTCTTATATCTTGTTTAAATGCATATTATTACTCCTTTACATTTCTATTTCAATTTTTGACCAAGTCCTATAAGTCATGCAAATTGAGTCAATGCCTTTGATTTCTTGGGGAAGGGTGTGTTGTGGCAAAAATTACTCACGTAAGTCATAGAAATCAGTATAATAGATATGGAAAAAGGGGTTACCTCTACTTCAAGCCCACATGAAGACAATAATGATAATGTATTTTTCGACCTTTCTAATCTCATTAAAGTCAAGGAATATACTCATATACTCAATGAAGAAAAACCTTTACCAGGTTGGCATCTTCCTAAAATCCTTTATGATGAATTTTATAAAAAAAGTAAAGCTTTTCATTTGATTTCATGTACATCTATTAGATCTAAAGAGTCTTATATCCAAGTTAAAAATTCTAAAAAATAGATTATGATACTCCTTTTATAGATCAACAAGATATTAAGTATCTTAAGAAATAATTTTTGTATAAGTTTTTACATATAGGTTGTTTCCAAATAGGAATAAATTCCTCTATGCTCTGCAGTCTATTAGACTCTAGACATGAAAAACTTTAAATATTTTCTATTAGCTTCCCCACAAACAAGTCTAAGTAATGGCCTGATACACATTACTGTCTTTCCAGATTATCTTCTCTATTAAGACTTAATATATTCTTAATAAATTTATTAAGCTACACCTCCAAACCATAGGCTTACATATGAAAACAATATCTTCACCATTGGCTATATTGTATAGATTTATCCTTAGATTAACTAATATGACCCATCCTTCTATAAAACATTGACCGTCTAATGGAAATAGTGTGGTTATTCACGCTAATTTCACTTCAAAAAAATTGAACCAAAATTCATTTCATGGGATAATATTGGTGTTCCAAAAGAGTGTACTGAATCTATGAAGTATATAATAGAATTACCCTCTAATATTCAAATTTCTTCAAAAAATTTAGAATCAAAAGGTAAGGATACTATCTCCTTTAGAAAATTTTCTTCCACTAAGACAATATTGTCTATATCTTCATCCCCATAGTCATTTATATGTGACAAAGAAGAAAGTAATTTAGGAAACTAACCTCTTTGCATTCATCCTTCCTTGGTCCATGACCTAGAAACTGATTTTTTTTTGTGTGACCATTGTCAAAATCTTGTTCGATATAAGCATGATTGATCCTCATATAAGCATGAATATCATAACGCATTTTAATCCATACCACTCTCTTACACATGTTAAATCTATCTTAAACAAAGACAAGGTTTCTATGGATATAAGAGAAAAATCCTCCTCTTCTTCATCAGTAGATTAAAAATATTTTCCTCCTAAGGATTTTTAGGTCTTCACTAAAGATAAAAAGTAGTACTAAAAATAATGGTATCAACTACTACTATATTCAAATATAAAAGAGTCAAAAGTTGCTAAGATGCTCAACTAGAATAACAAGGCTACCAAATCCATTTAAAATAGAATCAGATCCAGTCATGAGAAACTTAAGGGAATTCTAGATACTTTAAATTCAATTGAACTTCACCGAAAGCGTGATGTTCAAGCAACAATTCAAATTTTGAACAAAAAGTTTGATACTATCTCTACTACTATCCAAGACATAAACATTAAATTATAGAAAAATCCCATATCAGGTTGACAATACTATTAAAGAAAATTTACAACAATCTCTTCAGATTATTACTGAAGGATCTGAGAAAAAATTCATAGATAGTATTCAAGTTGTTAATAATAAGGTTAAAAAATTATATTTTTCAGTTTCTGATTCAAAACAAAATTTTCATGCCTTATCTAAAACTATAAAAAATATCATTTCTTCTCAATCAGACAATTAGTATTATATCCATTGCACAAAATTCTAATATTGATTGGTCTAAATCTCTCACTTAGGATCAAGTTTGATCAATGAAATATCCTTTAGAGAAATAAAGGAAAACAAACACAATTAAAATTATTGATGAAGAAGGAGAAAGTATCATTATGGATGAAGGCCATAGTAGTAGTGAACCCCTTCACATTATTGTTAAAATTCAACATTTCCAAAATAATTAATATAATATAGATTGTAAAACTCTTTAAGATATTAAAGATACGATACATGGAATGATTTTCTTGGCCAACACCCAAGTTATTCAATTTAATAATAATGATAAGGGTGTTTCTCAAGTAATCACAACCGGAATTTTTGGCATTCTTAAAGAATGGTGGGACATCTTCTTACCCAAGAAGATATCATTCTAAATGGAACTTGACATGGCACTAAAAGGGTTAGAGGTAGAATAACTAGTCTCACTGCTACACTTCTTGCATAATTTCTAGGAACCATAGAAGATGAACACCATATTAATAGTACTAAGTTTGTAAGATCCCAAAAATATGATATGACCAAGGTTAATGAACGTCAATGCTACATGTAAAAAAATTGTTTTATAATTTTGGGTTACCCTTTAATGCCACTACGAAGCTTAGATATGTGGAATCCAATCCACCATATGTTGTAGATGAGTACAAGAAAGCCATGTATAATATTTTTGAAGGTGATCTTCCTTTTGGGTGCATAAATAAAATAATTAGTGAAACCAATAGGTTCTTGTCTTGAGAAAAAGAAAAATAAACAAGCCATGTTTTCTCGAAAGGCTCTTGGAACTAAATTCAGTATAAATACTATAGAATTTTTTTTAGATGTTCTCCTCCCAGGAGAAAAATTAAGAGAAAACATAGAAAAAATTTCAAGAATAAAAAAATAAAATAAAATAAATGTACATAGTGTGCTTCTCACTCTTTCTCCAGACCACATAGAAATTTTTTTAGAAGAAAGAAATATTTTCCTAAAAATAGAAAAATACAATATTTTATATAAAAAGGTAATCATTTCAGTAGAAATTATCCCCATAAAGGAAAGAAAAAAGAAAAGATGAAATTTTCTCAAGAAAAATATATTACCAAACATGATTATGTAATAATATATGACAAAAAAAGTTGTATTTTAGATATTGAATAGGATAAACCTATCATTCTAGTAAATTAGTAATTAGAATCATCCTCAACTGAAGAGTTATCCTATTCCGATTCTAGATATGATACACTTCCTTCTTTCAGTTGTGTTATGAATAAGAATTATTATGTTCATCCTTTTCTTCCTCCAAGTTCTATTATTCTCAAACAAAAACTTGTTGATATAAATCAAGCATATAAAACATGTCATCCTTATTTGGTTCTAAAAAAAGTGTTGTGAAAAAAAATTTGTAGAGTAGAATTCAAGTTAAAATTAAAGAATCAAAAAGAAAATATCAACTTACAACTACAACATAACCTAATTCCTCCTATAGTTATAGAGTATGTGACTGAGAATGAATGATATAAGAAAGGAAACCTAGTCATTTCTCATGTGTGTTCCCTGATGAAGTTCAAGAACCTATACAACATTATGAGCACTAGTATCCTCTAAAATAATCAAGTCAAATAGTGCCACCTACAACATCTCTTAAAAAATTCCCTCACATAAGAACACTAGAAAGAATAATATGGTAAAAAAAGGATCATTCTTGTAGAAAAAGCTATTAAAAAAGCTACTACATAAGTTTAAGATCTTTTAGAAGAAGAAAGTGCAACAAACGTTCTTGAAATAGAATATGAAGATATTGATCAAATCATCATGGAATAGTCTTATGAACAATATGATGAATAAAAATTTGAATAGGTATGTACTGTAAAATGCTCATGTAATCCTTTATGAAAAATACAGTATTTATTCCAAACATAAATCCTTAATTCCTTAATTCCATGATTGACATTGATACTAAAACTAGTGTTTTAAATACTAGCACAATTCCTAAATACCGATGGGAAAATTATCATCTCTAGATTAGTTTTGATTCTAAAAATGTCATATAATTATATTGTACTATCATTCCTCTCAAATTAGGAAATATTGAGTAATTTTTAAAGTTCACCAATTCAACCTTTTGCATTATGATATGCACTTAGGATCTATAACCTAAAAAATTATATGCCATATACCATTTCTAAATATGAGATAGGTTTCCTCGAAGTATCCATTCCGAGAATCTAATTTTTGCAATCCATAATTCCTTATTTTCCTAAAAAGGCCAAAGATCCTAATCAAACTTGCTCCATAAATCCATTTCCCTAACTTCACTCCTATGAAAGCTATCCTTAAAAAAATCAACTCTTAATGATATTATGAGAATCCCCATGCCTTTTTCCACAAAAAGAAAAAAAAAATTGAGCTTGATTTTAAAAAATACACACCTCCAAAATTCAAATCCTATCATATAGACATGTAGTTTGAAGAAAGATCTAATTTTCAATCATAGATTAATAATATCTTAAAAGGAGGATTCATACAACCCTCCAAATCTCCATGGACATGTCTAGATTTTTATGTAAATAAGTGGAGTGAAATAGTCGGAGGGAAAAATGATTGGTTGTCAATTATAAGCCTCTAAATAAATAAATTATGATTTTCCAACATCTGATTCCTAGTAAAGATGAGATTCTAAGAAGAATCGGTGATAGTAAGATTTATAGTAAATTTGATTTCAAGTCAGGTTTCTGGAAAATATTTATTGACAAAAAAGATACCTACAAGACATCATTCACCATTCCAAGATATCATTATGAATGGAATTTTTTTCCATTTGGGTTAAAAAATACTTGAATTTTTGAAAAGGTGATGGACCAAATCTTTAGTCATTTAGAAAATTTTCTTGTTGTTTATATTGATGACATTTTCATATTTTCAAAAAATATTAAGGAGCATGTTGAACATGTTTCTCGGTTACATAAGGTGGTATTTGACAATGGTCTATGTTTAAGCCCAACTAAAATGAAAATTTTCAAATAATCCATTAAAATATTTGGCATTACTTTTCTACAATATCATGTTATTTAAAAAATTATTCTATTTCCAAATGAAATTCTAAACAAAACACAACTTCAAAGATTTTTGGGTTGTGTCAATTATATTGTTAGATTATATAAAAATGTTTTTGTAGATTAATTGGCTCTCAATAACATTTTAAGACAAAATGATCTTGATTGGAATCCCCAAATGACCCAGATAGTCTAAATAATTAAGAAGGCATACCAATCTATCCCTAAAATGTCTCTTACAGGTGATGGATTGTATATTATTGAAACAAATCCATATTAAGACCATTTGATTGCAATTTTATAAGAAAAAAATTTAGATGAAAAAGATAAAATATGTGGGTATGCGCCAATATGTTTTAATATTGAACTCAAGTATAATTCTAGTCATAAGGAGATCTCAGTTGTAAAGAAAGCTATCCATACTTTTCTATTTTTCATCCAACATGAATTTTCTTTTCTTAGCACTGATCTTCAACACTTCAAATGATGGATTTATAAAGGAGACCTGACCAATTAAACAAAATACAGATGAATACAAAGGTGGACACAATGATTTTATGGACATGAGTTTGATACTTAACATATTTCAGGCATGAAAAATTCCCTTGCTGATTTTGTTACAAGAGAATTATCTTTTTGTTAATTTTGTTGAAGTATCTATTTATTTTTTTGTACCTCCTTGGGATACTAGACATATGAAAAATCTTCTTATATTTCATGAACAAAATGATGATAGGATGATTCGTGAAGTGACTAAATGGATTGAAGAGAATGATATCATAGAAACAAGAGACTATATCCAAACATATATTTCTAATATTTTTCTGATCCAGACAATCCTTTTCCTTATCATCACAACCATGAACCCATGATTACTTTTACTCTAAATTGGAAAAACAAATATTACAGGAATAATGAACCAATATGATATCTAGTAGAATGCAAAAAGTTTGATTGATTGGTTCCAAGACCATATACTCTTTGGAAATTTCATTATAACTTAGATTGTCCATTACAGTTTGATCCATGGAATTCTCTAAGTTTTCCCATATTTCTAAATGTTTTTCTTGAAAATATATGCCTACAAATATATTTAATAATATTCATCTTCAAATTCCTCCTGATACAGCAAGACATCTTAATCTAGTCTGACTAGAAATACATGAAGCATCAAAGCCAAATTTTATACTATTTGTCTTCTGTCTTTGCAACTAACTCATCTCAAGGAAAATTATTGGAAAATTATAAAAATCCCATAATTTCTCTTTTTTGCCACTGAAACCTACCTAAAAGATCAAAATTCATGGATCATATGTTTTCCCTATTCATCAAATGACCAGATGACTCAAAAGGAGATAATTTTATGAGACATGTGATGACCATAATAGTGGAAGCCATCATGAAATTTTTGACTGAATAAATTTTATGTGTGTCATAAAATATGTCAAGGAAGGACCCTAAACATGTGTAAAGTAATACATTACCATATGGTGATTACGATAAGTTTACCACTCTCATATTACCATATGATTTAAAAGATAGTGAGCATGTTTACTTTATATTATTTTGGTCATGTGACTGATATGATGAAATAAAGAGAAGATTACTTATCTGGATAAAAAAAATCATCTTCTATAATGGATTTCATCACTGTAATTCATTCCAACCCCACTTTTCTATATTAGCCAATAATGCTTGGAAAGATTGGAATCTTTCCACTATCAAAAGTAAATCATCTTTTTTTTTATCATTTCTCTAGTTTAGGATGTAGTCACTAATGGAAAATATTTCCAAAAGGTTATAAATATAACTAAGACATTCATTCACTACCATCAGATTCAAGACATTAGGAAGATTTCTTAGATATGTTATAGAATTCTCTAGTCGTGATTCAGGTGTAACCTAGACTCAGTCTAACTTCCTATAGTAACCACATTCTTGCTTCTAGATCTTATGTTGTAATCTATATGTAAGAATTTTTATAGTAATGATATTTTATCCTACTATAATTTTGTAATAAGATCCCAAGTTATAAAATTTATCTATGTGTTTTCTGATCCTCATAAGATCTCAATTTTATAAAAGTTATCTTCTTTAAAGAGTTACCAATTATTAACAAGTGGTGAAGATCCTGTCTTCCACATAACTTGAAACTTTGACCATCTCTGTACTTTCTTTATTGTACAATGCCCAAAACTTGATAAGGATTGGTTAACCCTCACAATGTATTAAATTCACTCTTATGAACCTAGAGATTTTTGACTCCCTATCTTTTTGAATGGAAATAGGTATATGTGTGTAACATCCTCATTTTAAGACTTCAATATAAGAGGATTTTTTTTACATAATGTTCATTGTTCTAAATTCACATAATTTAGAACAAAAATTCTTTAGTTAATCCATCACATAATAGTAAACCATATGCATATGTAGTGATTCGGTATATAACCAATCTCTCATTTCATGACTCTGTGCTAAACCGATCTCTCATGTTTCATCCTAGCAATTTGTATACTAAGTATAATTTTGGTTCCCATACCAATAAAGGGTCAAAACGTGTTAATGCCTAAAGAGACTATCTAAGTTTTTTTACTGATATTCATATGATATCATGCATCTTTAGTCTAGGTGACACAAGACAATGCAACTGGTAGTTTTTGATACTTTGGCCAAAGTTTGAAGACATGTTTACTATGATTTTATTCCTAGATGAGATAATCATCTAAAGGAATATGTCTTTAACCCTACTCAAAAATTATTATCTAGATTAGGCTTCCTTGACTTTTTTCAATTACCTCCAAGTCCATGTTAGACACTAAAAATGGATAGCTCACATGGAATAGTGTTGATGGTCTACCTATGGTGACTAAGGGTAATCAATCGTATTCAAATCGACTCACGTCGATTTGAATCCACTTCATCACCCTTAGTCAACATAAGTTAACATCGGCCATAGGTCATATGCATGTTAGTTTTTAGTGTAGAATAGTGACATGAATACCAAGCTTATGACAATTGTGTTTAGATGAGATGAGTGGGTTATCATGCCATAGTGGCTTCTCCACAATATCTACCTAATGAGTTGCATCATTAAGTGGGTACTATGCAACAATGACTATGTTGCAATAACCCACTGAGTTCTTCTAAGTGAAACTTCATATCTTATCAAGTTCATTATATCATTTTAATTCACATCTTGTTATTTCAATAATTAATATTCCCATCATTAGGTGTCATGCTTAAGGGTAAATTAGGGTTCTATATGATTAATCCCTTGAGTAGGGATCAAAATTTTCATTGGATTAAGTACAAAATTACATATTTAATTATGCATTAAGCTTGATGAATTAAGCATGAGTTTCACATTAATACAATTAAGTACCATGCCCCTGAATTAGTTATAGTAAATATAGGCCAACTTTAGTTCAATTCCTCTTTATTTAACATTATTGGAAATATTTCATTTCTACATAACTAATAATTTTAGGTATGCATCATAATCTTGTCACATTACATGTTATTTTAAAGCCAATCATATACTTTTACATAAACAAGCAACTGTTCTATACTTACAACTTAATTATAAGTATTCATTTGTATATCTTAATTAGGTCCTTTATTGTCAATTGTGATAAGTACGTATACAACAAATATTTATTTAATATTCATTATTTAAGACCATTTCAATCATCTAAGTGCATTTTCACAATTCAAGTTGATGAACATAACATCGTATTCTTATACTAGTAATAGCACATTCCATATTCCATTTAAACTAATAGACTTAGTTTACTATTCCTTCACTTATAATGTACTCGAGTTACATAGATAACTTATCACAACTCTTTTATTTCATAGATTTAGGAAGTTCTAAAAGAATATAGTAAATCAATAACTCTTCCTTATGCCTAGTAAAGTAAGATTATGATTACAATATTCTTTTACTTCTAAATGGAATTGTAACAAATTTTCCAGCACTTTACAATCAGTCAGTTCCATTCAAACCATATTCATCAAGTAAATATTTTATTTCATCAAACTTTAAATAACATCAAACATATTTTAGTCAATGAAAAACAGCATATTCCAAGTAGTTACAATAAATGGGCCATAGGCATTTCAAGTTTTCAAAACATAAATACTTCAAGGATATTATACAATAATCATGTAACCGAATTAATTAAATTCAATCAATAGAATAAATGCAACTTTTTATACGTCTTCCTTCTTTCAAATTTCACAAATTCCTTATGCAAGATTGTTATCATGTGTCATTTCTTACAAAATGAGCATGCTAGGTACTAAATCTTCATAAAAACACGCTCTACTTAATAATCTCATAAAAGGAACATTGATTTTAAATGAAATTATTCGAAGGTTGAAAATAAAGTACACATTTGTTTTAATCATTCAACAAGAACATCATAACTGAAATCATCTTGAGAAGACAAGTAAATACATCCAATATATTTAAGTAATTCAAATCAAATATAATTTTAAGCATACAAGGTGATCCAAAACTAATTGTATTGATCCTAATCTAATATATAAATACATAGTACATGATTAATAAGTTTGCATTCATATAAACCCATACTTATATGACTACATGCTTACATCCTTCTAACAAAGTCTATTCAAATTAACTCAATCAGCTATGGTTATACTTAATCTAACAATGAATACATAGTGAAGTAATATTATAAGATCTCCTTAAATTTTTCATATAATTTAGCTCATAATAGAAGTATAGTAAATTTCAATTATTAACACTACAATTGAGTTAATTTTGTCAGATAACTCAAATATAACATCAACTTCCAAGTAAGGGTTGACTCAACCAAACTTGATCGAATGATGCACATGATTATACTTGTACATACTCATTTGCAATAGATAACAATTAGGTAGCTGAAAACACTAATGGTCAAGACATTGTGCTATATCATATACATGAATCCTATTAAGTTTGATTCATCGTTAATTAATTTAAACTATAGATCCACTATTCTTATAAGAACCACACTTAGTAATTTAAGTAAACAAGTATGTGTACTTCTTTCAAGACTCTCTGTTGGTTTCTAAGTCTTCCAAACCATCTAATTGCATGTGGGTCTATAACACTTAAGTATCTTCAATAACCATTCCAATGCCAAGATCGTTACAAGTTTAACCCATTTAACATTAGATAACAAGAATAATGAATATTATTCTATATACAAATTATTTCAAACCAAACATCACTTATAGATTCTAAACGTTACAAATCATTCAAACTGAGTGAGTCTAAGGCTCATTAAGAGTATAAAATAAATATCTAATTCTAATCTTAACATTCCAAAATCCTCAAATGAATCTGGTAATCAAACTCAGCACATCCAATTCTAATTCAAAATCTACAATTATGGAGTCAAAAATCAATCACCCAGTTGGATATCGAATCATTGTTTGAGTCTAAAAAACTAAGGTCACAAGATATACCATCAAATTTTAATAAATCGGTAAACCTTTTCAAGGTCGAACAATTAAAGGAAAAATACAAGCACCCATTAACATAACAGGGACGAATGGAAAAACACAAATAAAAACCAATTTATTCGAGTCCATATAAAGTTAATATAAGATAAATCAACAAGTTAATTACTGACATAAATGGTGAGACCATTTACAAAGTTATTCACCAACATAGATCCTACATAACAAGTATCCAAAAAGCAAATTTTAACCTGAACCTATCCCCACAAACACCCACTTCTAGGTATACAAATAGTTCAAGCCAAGCTTGCATTACCCTATAGAGAAGGGTATCAACAAAAAAAAATTCCTTGCTTCGAGAAGAAAAAAATGAAACCAATACAGGCATTTGCATTTCTAAAAACAACTCAGTGTAACCATGCCTAAGTTATCAATTCATAGTCAAGAATACACTACCAGGAGTCCTTTTTACACGAAATACAAATAGACTCAAAACTAGATTTCAATATACAGTCCAGATAAAAAAAAGATACAAATACACAAACCAAAGAACAAAGAACAAAATTAATTGCAACAAAAAATTTATTTTCATGAATCCATTAAATAGATAAAATTATTTAAAGGAGTTAGAGCCTATCATTCTTGGTTGATCTCATCAATTTCCTTTCCAAGATCCCAAAGTATCTCTCCAAGATTTCTCGAATGTTTCCACAAAATCTCGAAATATATTCCAAAAAAAAACCCATCCTTCTTCTTCTCTTCACTTTAATATCCCACACAAAAAATTTCTCTCTGCTAATTCCACCATGCAATGGATAGATCATAAATAAAATAGAAACCAAAAATAGTTTGAAAACCAAAAGATCAACATGCAAATCCATACTGCTTGAAATACCAATTGAAAAATTAAAACCCACTCCTATTATTTTTCTCAAAACCATCACACCCTTTTCAAGGAGGTTTTCACTTCCTTTAAGATCATTAATTTCCATAGCATACTACCAGTTAATTCATACCATTCCTCTAACCACTATTTCAAAAATAGCAATAAATAATAGTTAATCATGCCGATGCTAAACCATTAGCAAGCCTTGTTTAATGGGTATGCCAATTTAGAATTGGTCATTGCCAAAGGTGGCGGTGCATGACATTAAAGATCGCATTTAATTTTCCAAGTACCGATATGGATTGGCATCACTGTCTTAACCATACCCTAAGCTTTTAACATAATTCCCACCATGGTTAGGTCCTTAGGTTTAGAACCTAGGATCCGTAGGTAAGATTAGAATCCCATTAACATATTGTATCTAGCTTAGCTTAGGTTTATATTATTTGATCCAATGTAGATAGAAAATAGTTAGGTCCTTTATTATATATAGTCATCACCTTATAATACATTAGGTTAGGCCTTATAACATTCAACAGGAACATCATCATTATGATAGTCGAATCTGAACAAGATTAAGCAAGAGTATGACTAAAACTATAAGGCATTATGAAACAATTCATGTTATCTTATAATCAACATAGTCTGCTTACACTTGTAATATCAAAAAACATTAGGAAGTCAATTAGACTTAACAGTTATGATTGAACAACATATATATCAAGGAGAATGCCTTGGATCATTGAAATTGATCCAAGGTATTTTCCTTTTTCTAATATTGATGCAATAGTCTTAGGAATAGGAATTATATCAAAAACTTAGATAGCTTACTAGGTTACCTTTTTATCTATCTATCCAAAGTAGTCAATTTCTCTTTCCACAAGATGAAATCTCTTAGTTTATCTCATAAATAGTCGAGTGAGTACTTGATGATAAATCAACATAAGTACAACATTTCCATAAGAATAATTAACAATCATATTTCATAGATAATGGATATCATTCGATAAAACATGATCAACCAGTTCTTAAGAGCACAACAACTCAGAACAAAACTCAAATGTCAACGTTTGCAAAACTCATCCAAATAATCTAGTACATATATCAATACAACAAAGGCATTACATACTCCCCTCTAAAAAGCATCATCATCCCGATGATTCACTTAGTCTGACATATTTTTAAGAACATGGGTAAAAATATATCTTATTCAACCATATAATTCTCAAACAATACACAAAATTTGTAGAAATTTAAATTTTCAAAGGTTCATTACAACTTTAAAATGGTTGTAATAGTAGTTACTAAATAGTTTTTTTCCTAAAAATGGAAAAAAAAAGAGATAGTTTTTAAAACTAATTATCTAAATATCACATTAAACTAAATTATTTGTAATTAGAATAGATGAGAAAAAGTAGTTTTCATGTCCTCAAGATTCTCCTAGGTTTCACTTTCTTCACTAAATTGGTCCCACTAGACCTTGTATTAACTTATTTTATGGTTACGCAAGTACAACTTGTGAGTTTACAACACCTTTACAGGTTCAACCATGATTACTCCTGGGTCTTGGACATGCAAATAATTCCAATTTAATATATGTGACAAATCTGAAACATATTTCTTAAGCAAGGAAATATGAATAACATACTACATCCGTGCCAATGTGCAAGGCAATGCTAAATGATAGGCTACAACATTGATCACTTCTATAATTTTGAAAGGTCCCAAAAATCGAGGTGATAACTTGGTTTCTTTTCCAAAAGTGATTAAGCTCTTTTTCGGATTGACTCTTAAAAATACTTTTTCACCAAGTTCAAATTTCCTATCGACCCTTTTCAGGTCTATATAGATATTTTTCCTATCAGCATCTTCCTTTAATAATTCACGAATTAGTTTTACTTGTTCTATTTCATTAATAATTTCAAGTCCAATTACCTCTCTATCTTCTATCTTCTAAGCTCTTTTTAGGATTGAGTCTTAAAAAGACTTTTTCACTAAGTTCAAATTTCCTATCGACCCTTTTTAGTTCTGCATATATTTTTTGCCTATCAGCATCTTCCTTTAATCATTCACAGATTAATTTTACTTAATCTATTTCATTAATAATTTCAGGTCCAATTGCCTCTCTATCTTCTATGTTATCCCAGCTAACAGTGGTTCTGCACTTTTGTCCATATAATGCTTCGAAAGGTTTTTAATTTTTAGAGAAGAATGGTAAGTGTTATTGTATGCAAATTCAACTAAAGGAATGTATTATTACCAATTGTACTACTAGTTCATACAATACATCCTAAGCATGTCTTCCATTACCTAATTAAATTTTTTAGTTTTCTCATTTGTTTCTGGATGGGATGCGAAACTAATGTTCAGTTTTGTTCAAAATGTTACATTTAGATTTTGCTAAAAATGTGAAGTCATTCTTAGATCTCTATCAGATATGATTAGCTCAGGTACACCATGCAATCTAAAAATTTCATGAATAAATATTTTTGTGAGAACAAGTGAATCTTTTTTTAGATTTCCAGCAATGAAATGAGATACTTTAGTTAATTTTTCTGGCACAACCAAAATAACATCATGCTTATTTTTAGACATAGGCAAACCTTAACTAAAATACATACTTATTACTTGCCACTTATATTGCGGTATGATATAAGGGTACAGTAAACTAGATGGGTACATATGTTTAGCCTTAATATGTTGACATTCCTAGTAATGTGATATATAATCGATTATATCTTTCTTCATCCCTTTCTGAAAATATTGTTTTTTTACATTAGCAAGCATTTTTATCACTCTAGGATGTTTAGAGTAAGGTGAATTGTGAAATTCAGTCATCAATTTCTTCCTTAAATCATTTTCTAAGGGTGGATATACCTAATTTTCATACCTTAGGATTCCTTTGCTATTAATTTAGAAACCTTTGTACCTTACATCATTAGAATCTGCAGTAAGTGCTATTTTTACTTGCTAATAATATGAATCAGTTAACATTTATTTCTTTACTTTGTCTTTGAATTGAGTTTTCAAGGTTACAAGTGCATAAATATGTTTCCTATGACTTAGCACATATGTTACTCCATTCTCTTTATTTATAATGTAACTGATGTCAAAATCATATTGAGACAAAAAATCTAACCATCTTTGTTTCCTTGCATTAAGATTAGGTTGAGTGAAGATGTATTTCAACCCAAGGTGGTCTGTTTTTAATTCAAAGGGATTCCTTAAGAGATAATGCCTCCAAAATTATAGTGCATATACTATGACAACAAGCTTTAGGTCATGCATAGCATAATTCAGCTCGTGTAACTTGAGGTTTCTAGTTTCATATGCTATAATATGATCATTTTGCAGTAGTATACCCCCTACTCCTTCAGAAGCATGTTTCACCACTGTAAAGCTTTCGTTAGGATCCAGAAAAGTCAAAATAGGTTTTGTAGTTATTTTTTCTTGTAATGTTTTAAATAATGACTCGAATTTATCATTCGAAATAAAAATTTTATCTTTCTTTTGTAGTGAAGTAATTAGGGATTTTTTTTTTTGAAAAGTCCTTTAAAATTTTTCTTTAGTATCCGGAAAGCCCCATGAAGCTTCTAACTTCATGAAAATTCTTAGGTGCTGATAAATCAATTATGGCTGCAATATTTGATGGATCAACCAAGATTCCATCATTTCTTATAACATGTCCTAAGTAATGTACTTATGTTTCATAAAAGAACATTTTGACAATTTTTGAAATAGTTTTCTCTTTCTTAAAATCTCAAGTACAATCCTTAAATGTTCATTGTGCTCCTCCACACTTTTTGAATAGATAAAAATATCATCCAAGAATACAAGTGAAAATTTTTCTAGGTATTCTTGAAAAATATTATTCATCAGATTCATGAAAGTTGCAAGTGCATTTGTTAAACTAAAAGGTAAAAAAATGAATTCGTAGTGTCCATAACTTGTTCTAAAGGTTTTTTATGAATGTATTCATCTTTGATTCTTAATTGATGATACCTAGATTACAGATCTATTTTTGAATAAAATGATGCACCACACATCTAATCAAATAAATCATCAATCATGGGAAGAGGATATCTATTTTTGATTACCTGTAACAAAACTACCAGATCTACAAAATCTGGAAGATACGTTGCAGTGTTTTTTTACTAGGAGAACTTCCCCTTCTCTCTGTTGATGCCCATCTCAAACCTAATGAGTATGGTAGGCCAGACAAACAACCTGAATATCAACTAGATCTTAGCTGCATCGTCACCATTGGTATACCTAATCAGTAGATCAACTTCATCTATAGTAGTCTTGATACACCTCATTATGATCCAGATTCTCCTCCTAGGGCCAAACCCTATTCGGCAGGGTTTGATTATCTATAGAATCCCACGTTTACAAAAACTTATCTATATCGATGCACGTGGAAGGGATTTGGCCTGGGAAAGTATGAAAAGGGTGTGTATGACCTCGTTCCCATTCCAACTCGTAAACAACATCAAAATTTTTGTTGAGGGTTCAAACCTCTCTCGAAAGCCACTGACACCATTCTCACCGAGCCTCTTTCCATAGAGGAACCATCTTCTCCCGTCAAGTCTGAAACATCGCTTGATGTGGATGACACCATTTCCATTCCACCTATCTTTTTTTTAGTCAATACCATTTCCTTAGGTCCACTAACCTATAATACTAATGGTAAATCCACTTCCATACCATTAGTCTTCCCCGAAATAGTCGGAGACGACTCTCCTACTATCAACACTATCCACAGTTTGGATGATGATTTTTTCCTTACCTATCTGGGGGCAGAGGATTCTTATATTCCTAAAACCATTCCTTCTGACACATCTACACTTCTTAACGAAGCCACTATCGGCCTTAATATAAGGACTTCTGAAGACCCTTGCATCATTAAGGTCAGACAATCTCTTAACCCACAGGAGTTAGGAAACTTTGCCACCTTTCTTTCCAACCATTGCCAAGCATTTTCTTGGTCATATTAATATATTCTGATCCTTGATCCTAACATCATGGTCCACAATATCGTTACTCTACCAAACATCAAACTAGTTAAACAAAAATTGTGTTAGATGCATCCTCGTATAGCTTTCCTCGTCAAAGAAGAGTTGCAGTGCTTGCTTTCCACCAACTTCATCCAACCCATTGACTATCCACAATGGGTTTCAAATGTAGTACCAGTAACCAAAGCTACTAGGAAAATTTTACTTTACACCAACTTTCAGGATCTTAACCTCACTTACCTGAAAGATGATTTCCCTCTACCTAATATTGACCAACTCGTGGACTTAACTGCAGGTCACGAGATGCTTTCTCTTATGGATGGTTTTTCTTGGTATAATCAAATTCTCATCACACCAGAGGATCAGAACATGAATTCCTTCATCACACCTTGGGGGAATTTTTTTTATCGCGTCATGCCCTTAAGTCTTAAGAACACAGGGGCGACTTATCAACATGAAATGACCTACATCTTCCATGACCTCTTACACAAAACTATAGAAGATTATATTGACAACATCCTCAGTAAATCATAACACCATCAGGATCATCTTCTCATCCTTACGCCTCTCTTTGAGAGACTTATTTGTTTTTGTCTTTATCTAAATCCATCTAAATGCGTGTTTGGCATTCTCACTGGTAAACTCTTAGGATTTATCATTTCTATCAGGGGTATTGAGGTCGATCCCACAAAAAAAAAGGCTATCATCGAGATGCCTCCTCCTTCCAACATAAAGTAGCTATGTGGTCTTCAAGGATGCCTTCAAGTACTGCATCATTTTATCTCACATCTTTCAGACCGTTGTCAACCTTTTCATCATTTCCTCCATAAAAATGTTCATTTTGAATGTGATGAGCATTGTCAAAAAGCCTTTGATGATCTCAAAGCTTATCTTCTTTCTCCACCTGTGCTTACACCTCCACGTGAGGGGGATCCATTCTATCTTTATATTTCTATGACTGACCATGCTCTGGGAGCCATGATCTCGTATCGAGATGCTAATGGTAAGGAACAGGTTGTCTATTATATTAGTCGCACTTTTCATGAGTATGAAACGTGTTATTCCAAAGCTGAAAAGTTGTGTTGTGCTCTCTTCTTCGTGAATTCTAAACTTTGTCATTACCTCCTTAATCATAAAACTTACTTTTTTTGCGAGTGTCAAACCACTCAAGACAATGCATTAAAAACCTTATCACAATGATCGTATCACTCGTTGGCTCATGCTCATGACAGAGTTTGACCTCAAGTTCATTTCGTAGAAATCTATCAAGGGTCAGGTTATTGTTGATCAATTAGCTGATGCCCCTCTTCCAGACACTGAAGTCCCCCTCACTCAATTCCCAGATGAGTGCATCCAACAAATCAATTTTGATCTGTCTCCATTTAAATTAAAACTCTTCTTTGATGGGTCTAAGTGTTAGCAAGGCGGAGGGG
Organism: Taxus chinensis; assembly: GCA_019776745.2. NCBI lineage: Eukaryota > Viridiplantae > Streptophyta > Pinopsida > Cupressales > Taxaceae > Taxus > Taxus chinensis. Next base: position 219,611,876 of record CM034156.1, read on the forward strand.
TAGGTTTCATCATGATTCCTCCTTGGGGTACACCTATCCCTGTTGCACACAAGCTTAACTTTAAATGTACCAATAATATGGCTGAATATGAAGCCCTCGTTTTAGGTCTTCAAAATGCCATTAATCTCGATGCTTGCCATATCGACATCTTCGGTGACTTTGATCTCATCGTTAATCAAATCACTGGTGTCTATTAGTGTGAAAATTATATCCTTCAAAAATATCGTGATATCATTCTCTTCCAGCTTCAATATTTCGATAAATTTACTATCCATGCTATTCCTTGCACTGCAAACTGATTTGTAGATACAATGGCTTCTTTAGCCTCACTTATTTCTCCATTAACTGAAGACTCATGAATTTATGTGGTTGTTCAGGGTCTAGACCAACCATCTCATCTCAGGTAGTTGACTTCAATCAACACTGTCATGACTGACACTCAAGATGAGTGGTACAAGCACATTTTTTATTATCTATCCTACTCAATGCTTCCTCCAGATTTAACTTCCAATAGTAGAAGATATTTTATCCAATGCACAAACCACCATACTATTTTGGGAGGAATCCTTTACAAACGTGGTTTTGAGGGCATTTTGCTTCGGTGCCTCAAAACCCCTGAATCATCTAAGGCTATTCAGGAGGTCCACGATGGTATCTGTGGTGGACACTTTGGTGGTTTTGTCGTGGCTAAGTGCATCATGCATTTAGGTTACTATTTTCCTTCTCTTAATCAAGACTGCTGCGAATATGCCAAGAAATGTGTCAAGTGTCAACAACACACTAATCTCACACATATCCCTAGTTAGTCTTTGTAACCTGTAGCGGATTTGTGGCCTTTTTCACAATGGGGTCTTGATCTCATTGGTCTCATCAATCCGCACTCTTCACAGTGACATCACACTATCATTACTACCACTAAATACTTCACTAAATGGGTGGAGGCTATTCCTCTTTCATCGACCAAAGCTAAACCTATCATTGATTTTGTCTATCAACACATCATTTTTCGCTTTGGTGTTCCTCACAAACTCATTATAGACAATGGAAAGTATTTCAAAAACAAAGACTTGTAGAAGCTTTGTGACACCTTCAATATTAAACTTAGCTTTTCTTCTCCATACTATCTACAAGCTAACGGTCAAGCTGAGGCTTCTAATAAAAATTTGCATAATATCCTTGTAAAGGTCACTAGTCAAGTTGGTAGGGATTGACACTTACACATCCCTTTTTCTCTCTGGGCTTATCGGACTAGTACTCATACCCCTACTGGTGCTACTCCCTTCTCTCTTGTCTATGGGTTTGAGGTTGTCCTTCCTTTTGAAGTCTAGATTCCCTCTCTTCGCGTCTCTCTCAGATATTTTGTCTCTGATGAAGACTATTGTCAAAACCATTCATCACAACTTGAGTTACTAGATGAACTTCATCTTAATGCTCTTAAACATCATCAAGTCTATCTTGAGTGTGTCAAGCATGCTTATAACAAGCATTTACAGCAATGTGACTTCCAATTTGGTGATCTTGTTCTTAAAGAAAACCAAAATGTCACTACTTTGGAATGGAGTCAATGTGGTAAGTTTGCTCCTAACTGGATGGGACCGTACATTGTCACTCATAAGTATGGGTTTAGGGCTTATCATGTGTCATCCATGGATGGTATACTTGAAATGGAACCTCTTAATGCTTTGCATCTAAGGCCCTTCTATTGTTAAAATTTATCTTACACGATCTTAGTTGTAAAATAGATCTTTCATCCATCTGTAACCAGTCATACATTTTGTACTGATTTGGAACTATGTGGTTCTCCGCGTTATTTATTTTTATACCTTAAATATGAGTACTACAGCTCACTCATGGCATTTTACTTATGGATTTGTTCCTTCTCATGGTAGGAATACCTTAATCACTATTTCATCTTCCCTAGGTGTTCATCTTGATCAAAGCCACTTGGGGCATGAGTACGTGCTTATATACATTTTCTTTCCCTCTATCTGATCTCTCTAGTCTAAACTCAACTTCTTCCAAAAAAAAAAAAAAGATGTTATCCTAGTCCCAAAATATAGATTTATCCCATGAAGAACAACTATCCATGCCTTATCAAATAAAACAAAAAATGTAGACCATTCCTCGAAGGATGGCTACCATCAAATTCAAAATACAGATCACTCCATTGAAGGAAGGCTATTTGTTTTATGGCATTTTGAGCCTTTGCAGCAACAAAATTCCTCTCTCGGATAGTTTGTTCACTTGTTAGCATCTCTGAAAAACTTCTCGTATCGATCAGTATTTCCATATCTAGCAAACTACCCGCATTGATCAGTTTGCTTGTCTATCAAAAGAAAAATCATGAAGCTGTGATGTGAGACATTTTCAATCATATGCAGACTCTGCTTTCCCCATATGAGTGTGTATTTAATCCTTCAATTTTTCTTATGAAATGTATACCTATCTCTCATCCTTATCTACCTCCTAGATTTGGTTTGCGACTAACTAGTGTCAGGTTTATTTTATTTGTGTCTATGGCCTTGTGTGTATCGTCTTTCGACTTACCATCAAGGTCTCTATTTATGGTCAGTTAGGGGTCTAACTTATCATTCCTTTTCCTATCTAGGTGTAGTGATTTTTATTTCTAAGGGATATGATCATTGCATCACTTTATTTTCATCAAAATCAAATGGACATTACCCATGTTCATTTGTTATTTATCCAGTTAAATTGACATTTAACCTGTTAATTTACTCAATCAAATCTATCATCTATCTGTGCTCATCTTATCTACTTCATCTAAAAACATCAAAGTAGCATATATTATGTGTATCCATCTATCTATAACATGTTAATTGAGTCAATTATTCATCCATGACAAATCAAAATTAAATCACACCTATCTATCTGTATCTATCAAAATTGAAAAAGTATGAGTACAAGAACATAACACAAAGATGCATATATATATGTGTGTGTGTGTGTGTGTGTGTGTGTGTGTGTGTGTGTGTGTGTGCCTTCAAATCAAGGCTACATTAGTATGTCTCTAACAAATCACATCTATATATAGTAAAATCAGATAAATGGAACACATTGTCTCCTCCTCCCTCCTCGGGCACGGGATCTCTCTCCTGACCAGCACCTAAAGAACTGAAGGTGCCCACAGTCGTGACCCTACGACCTCCTCAGTCTCCCCTAGTGCTCACCCCCTCCAATGCACTACCGGTAGTGGCTGTCGTTGTCCTCCTCCTTGCTCCATAACTAGGCACATCTGGGGCATGTTATGTCAAGGCATCCTCATAATATCTCACCTCAGCAAGGAGATCCTAATAGATACTCAGACTCACCATCCCGGGTGCTCTCAACAGTGTTGGTGGTGGTGGTGGTCCTCTTTCTATGGCACCCTATGCCCCTAACTCTTATGCGGTGCCTGTATCACCATACTTGGCCCTAAGGGCCTCTCTGTGTCTGTGATATCTATCCCTCTACTGGATAGCTATATCCTGCTCCTTACAAGCGGTGTCTCTCTCCTATATCAAGGTGTCCCTCTCCTCCCTCAGAGTCTTGATCTACTCCAGAGAAGTCTGTTGTGTCTATACCAAGGCAGTATGCTCTCCCTGTAGTCTCTCCAGCTCCACCATTGTCTCATCCTTGTCTGAATTTACAGACACTATGAGATGAGATGGTAGCTCCTTGTGATACCATGCCTCGTAGCCTTCATCTACTCCTACATCATCATCATCATCTATGGGAGATAGGTCCTCCCTGAGTGGATCTGCTGCGACTAGTATCAACAAATCTATCTTCCTGTTATCCTGTCTGTATGGCACATATACAGTCAGAATGATCTGTATCAATCCAAACTGTCTCATCACCCATAAAAATGGGACCCACTCTAAAATCTCTAGCCTGTGGCCACTGACCACTCTGTTGTGTTTCAGCTCCACTAGGTGGGACTCTTGTCTAGCCCATGTAGGATAGACCCTGTATGGTCTCCATATAACCTGTGATGGTGTCAGAGTCCTGAATCTCTGTGAATACCACTCTGATAATCTCCCTATATCTCTAGGGGCCATGTCTGCCCACCATCATCAAAACCCATAATCAAGGGCTCCCTCTACTCCAAGCATCCATGGAAGTTTGGATGGTCTAAGAATTGATATATGCTCATAAGCCTAATAATGGAGCATAAAACTGACGTCAATCCTGGTGCATCTTCCTGTGGAATACATCCACAACTCGTGATATATATGTGCTAAAAGTGCATCAGTGAATTTGAATACCTACATGAACTCTAGGATATCATAGATGTAGTCAAGCAGGAGTAGTGGGAACCATCCACCTCCGAAATCTGGTAGTGCATAATATGAGATAGCCATCTAGATCAAGGCTATCAGTCTACTCCTGGGGTCATCCTGTCAGTACTGTGAGGCTATCCTCACATCCCCAGACACTATCTCTGCATCATCTTCCCTATCCCCATATAATCGTACCAAGGCCCTCCTCTGTTGTTCCCATGGAGTAATCTCTATTAGGTCCCCTGTAATTAGCAACCTGAGGATCCTATAGATGTCCTCATGGGTGATAGTCATCTCATCCATCTGAAACCAAAATGTGCATGCTTGGCTATCCCATTGCTGCACTAATTCTTGCATAAGCTCCATGTCTCAGGGTACTCATCGATAATAACGGAAACCCCCTAGTCTAGATAACTCCAGATGGCACTACTCAGCATCTGTCACATCTGGCAGTATAGTCTCCAATAGCTCAGGAATAGAATCTTGTATGTGTAGGACTCTCGTGCCTACATCACATCAAATGTCATCATTAGGTTCATACTTATTAAAATCAACATCATTAACATTTCATCAAAATCTTTCTCAAAAGCTTCTAAATGTCTAATCTTTCCCATTGGCCCCAACTCATTTCCATCAACACCGTTTAATTTATGGTCAATGCCGATTGTATTCTAATCGACACCGATCGCATACTAGTCAGCACCGATTTTATCAATCAATGCCAACTAGGAAGCAGAGAGATAAAAAACCTCTCTTGCCTCCTACTACAAAAAAACACAAAATGACACAAATGTACGAAGCTAAGGAGGGAGCTAAGGAGGGACCACTTACCCCTGGCCACGTCTTCTTCCTCTTCTGACCACTCCCGGAAGCTTCCATGTCACTCAAATTCAATTTGTGACTTTTTCTAAATAAATCATTGAGATGTAAATGAATCATTACCATTCACCTTTTCTATATTTATAGGTTTTTGGAGTGGTCGGTGCTGATTATTTTGGTCGACATAGATTAGGTATGAGTCAACGCAAATTGGAGCCCATTGGGGCCGATCGGGTATATTTTGATATATTTTCCCATCTCATCACACCAGGATGTGCTTCATTCTCGTCCGATTATCCTTTCTTGTGCATGTGTCACCCGTAACACATTGTCGCTATCATTGAGCCTTTATTTCAGGTACCTATACCTTGTCACCATACATTTCCCCACACGTGTGTTGCTTGTAGCATGGCTTTACTTGTCGTTCCCCACTTGGGGCATCTCATCATTATATCTTTTACATGTGCCACCCATAGCACACTTGTTCTGCCTAGTTTGGCAGCATTTTTATTGCAAAGTCCACTGTAGTGGCCATGTTTCGATTTCCGTGGTGGCTCTCCTCTCGAGGGCGTCACTTCATCCTCCTTGTCTAAGATTTGATGCTTTTCTTGTTTATTTGATCAATGTTCTGACCTTATTTTATCCTTTAGGTGCATCTATTTGGTGTTATCACCCATTCTACATTTTCTCCCTGTACATGGGTAACTCACTTTTTTTTTGCAACCTAAAGATAGTGGGTCTGTAGGCACTAACATCATCTCATTTAAATGCCATCTAGTTGTCCCTACCAATGTGTCACTCTTTGGTGGTTACTATTTTTTAGTCACCTTTAACTCACCAGTCTGTAGCCACTAACATTATCTCATATGAAGGTCATCTAGTCTTCCCTACCAATGTGAGTTCCATAGGTCACTGTCTTTTTTGTTTTTTACGTGCATCATCAATGATTAGATCTACGCTAGACGTCTAGCTAGGGCATCCTCTCTTCTATTATTTTTCAAACTCAGGATTAGTTGGCTTTTTTGGGGCCACTCCATCCCTAGTTTGAGGGGGAGCACATCATTAATATTCTTCATTTTCTTCCAACTCCTTGTTTTTGTCTCGTAACATTGTTTATCGCAAGATACTTGACAAAAAGGGGGAAATGTAGACACCTAAAATTGGTTATTCAATTTGGTGTCCCTTGTGTTCGCTTACCTGTTCTATTCTCCAGTAACCTGGTGCATTTTTATATCACTAATTCTCTCTTAGGGTATTAATTAAATATATAATTAAAATGCCTATCCTAACTTTGTTCCACCACATTATATTTCACCCATGGATAATTAAACATTAACCATGTAATTCTATCTTCTACATTTATTCCTTTTCTACTTATTCACCACATATCACTTCCCAACGTCCCGTGCTATTATTATCCATCCATCCCACCTATTTCTCCTCTCCTAGAACCATGTAGTAGGATTTTTCCCATATTTGAGTTAGAGGGATAATATTCTTATCCTCACAACTCATCCCTTTTCACCACTTTGGGAGTTTATTCCCTGATCGGCGCCAACCATTTCTTGATCGACACCGATTTTTCAGAGTGGCACCGATTTTATCTCAGTCAGTGTTGATTATAAATACATGACCTGAACTCAGTTCTGGTTAGATGGTATAGACTTGGGAAATAGTGAAAAACTTGAGTGAATCTTGAAATTAGCAAGTGAGAGAGAGATATTTTTTTCTAGATCAATCCCAGAGAGGTGCACCATTATTCTGCCCACATAACATCGATATCACTTAGGTTCTTCAACCTCTGGGTGACTCCATTTCTCCCTCTAGCCAAGGTAGAACTTTGTTCACATCTCTGTAACTCATATGGGTCTCCACAATTTGATCATCATCAATCACCAATCAAGTTTTCTGTGATTTCTTCCCAGTCAACAATGACCCAACATCAATCGATGCTGATTTTTCAAAATTAGAACCATTCCAAACCATTGATGCCAATCACTGTCTGATCGACACCAACCAGTCTACAAAAAGGTACAAAATATAGGTGACACAATTTCATCTTTGTTTTTACAGTTTCCTGCTTTCTTTCAATTTTTGCTGTTGTTTTTACTTTCTGTCTGCAACTTAAAATAAGAAAATCTAAACATTCTCTTGCATTTTTTATCATGTACACATTTATTCTTAGTTGAAAATGTGAGCTGACATCCAACGAGGAAGCTAATCACTTCCCAGACCCGCTTTCCAGGAAGTTCACCCTTATATCTTCTAATGTCGTCTTTTTCTGTCAAGTATTCGTGCATCGCTGGTTTCTTGGATCTACTCCACAGGATTGCTCGTGTGCACCCGTCTTAATTCCATCACGTTTTCTTTCCATCTACATCTTTGAATCTTGTCCCATTAATCAGGTATCAACTTTATTAGGGTTTTTATGTTTAGTTTGGCGCATTAACTTAGACATGTAACAAGCACGGAAATTCTTAGTCTACACATAGTGCATTCCATATTCCATTCAAACTAATGGAATTATTTTACCAATCCTTCACTTATCATTTACTCGAGTTACATAGATAACTTATCACATCTCTTTTATTTCATAGAAGTAGGGAGTCCTAAAAGCATATAGTAAATCAATAACTCTTACTTATGCGTAGTAAAGTAAGATTATGATTACAATCTGATTTTCCTTCTAAATGGAATTACAACATATTTTCCAACTCTTTGTAATCAGTCAATTCCATTTCAACCATATAAATTAACTAATTTATTTCATCAAACTTTAAATAACATCAAACATATTTTTGTCAATGAAAAACAACATGTTCCAAGTAGTTACAATAAATGGGCCATAGGGCTTTCAAGTTTTCAAAACATAAATACTTCAAGGAGATTATACAATAATCATGTAGCCGAATTAATTAACTTCAATCAATATAATAAATGCCACTTTTTATAGGTCTTCCTTTTTTCACCTTTCACAAAGTCCATCTACAAGATTGTTAGCATGTGTCAGCTCATATAAACTGAGCATGATAGGTATTAAATATTCAAAACAACATTCTCTACTTAATAATTTCATAAAAGGAATACTGATTTTAAACTAAATTATCCTATGGTTCAAAATAAAGTACACATCTCTTTTAATCATGCCACAAGAACATCATAAATGAAACCATCTTGAGAAGACAAGTAAATACATGCAATATATTTAAGTAATTCAAATCGAATATAATTTTAAGTCATACAAGGTGATATGAAACTAATTCTAATTATCCAACTCAAACATATAAATACATAGTACAAGATTAATAAGGATGCAGACATATAAGCCCATACCTATATGACTACAGGGTTATATCCTTCTAAAAAAGTGTGTTCAACTTAACTCAATCAACTATGGTTATACTTAATCTAGCAATGAATACATCGTGAAGTAATATAATAATCCTTAAATTATTCATATAATTTAGCTCATAAGAGTAGTCTAGTAAATTTTAATTATTTACACTATAACTGAGTTACTTTTGTTAGAGAACTCAAATATAACATCAACTTCCAAGTAAGGGTCGACTCAAATGAAATTGATCTAACGATGCAAAGGATTATAATTCTACATACTCATTTGCAATAGATAACAAATAGGTAGCTGAAAAAACTAATGGTCAAGACACTATCCTATATCATCTATAGGATTCCTATTAAGTTTGATTCAACATCAATTAGTTGAAACTATAGAGCTACTATTCTTATAAGAACCACACTAAGTAATTTAAGTAAACAAGTATAATTACTTATTTCAAGACTATATATTGGTTTCTAAGTCTTCCAAACCATCTAACTGCACATGGGTCTATAAAAGTTAAAGATCATCAATAACCATTCCAAAGCCAAGATCATTACACATTTAAGCCATTTAATATCAGATAACAAGAACAAAGAATATTATTCTAGATAAAAATTATTTCAAAGAAAACATCAGTTACAGAGTCTAAACGTTACAAATAATTCAAATTGAGTGAGTATAAGGCTCATTCAGAGTATCAAATACATATCTAATTCTTAGGTTCACATTCTAGAATCCTCAAATAGATCTATTACTCAAACTCAACACATCCAAGACTGATTCAAAATCAATAATTATGGAGTCAAAAATCAATTACCCAGTTGGATATCGACTCACTATTTAAGTCTTAAAAACTAAGGTCACAAGATATACTGTCAAAATTTAACAAACTGACAAACATTTTCAAGGTTGAACAGTCATAGGAAAAATAAAAGCACCCATTAACATAAAAATGCTGAATGGTAAAACACAACTAAAACCCAAGTGGTTCCAATCCATATACAGTCAATATAAGATAAACCAACAATTTAATTATTGTTTTAAATGGTGAGACCATTTAAAAATTTATACAGCAACATAGAGCCTACATAATGAGTATCTAAATATAATGTTTAACCAGAACCTATCCCCATAAACACTCACTTCTAGGTATAAAAATAGTTTAAGCCAAGCTTGCATTACCCTGCAAAGAAGGGTATCAAAAAAATAAATCTTCCTTTCTTCAAAAAAACAAAAAAATGAAACCGATACAGGAATTTGCATTTCTAAAAGAAACTCAACATAACCATACCTAAACCATCAGGTCATAGTCAAGAATACACTACCATGAGTCCTTTTTACACGTAATACAAACAAAATCAAAACTATATTTCAATATACAATCCATATAAATAAAAAAAAATACAAATATACAAACCTAGACCCAAAGAACATACTTCATTACAAGAGAAGAGTTATTTTCATGAATCCATTAAATAGAGAAAATTATTTAAAGGAGTTAGAGCCCATCATGTCTAGTAGAGTTCCTGAATTTCCTTTCCTAGCTCCCAAATTCTCTCTCTAATATTTCTTGAATGTTTCAAAAACTATTGAAATAGATTCCATAGAAAACCCCATCCTTCTTCTTCTCTTCACTTTAATAGCCCACACAATAAAGCCGTTAATTTCTCCATGCAATGGAGAGATTATAAATAAATTAGAAACAAACTAATATTTTTAAAACCAAAAGATCAACATACAAAGCCATATTTCTTGAAATAAAAATTGAAAAATGAAAAACCACTCATATTATTTTTCCCAAAACCATCATGCCCTTTCCAAGGTGGTTTTAACTTAATTCAAGATGATTAATTGCCATGGAAGATTGCTAGATAATTCCTATTGTTTCACCAACTGCCATTTCAAAATAACAACAAATGATAGTTAATCATGTCACTGATAAACCATTAAGAAGCCTTGTTTAATGTGCATGCCAAGTTAGAATTGGTCTCGTCCAAAGGTTGTGGTACATGCCATTATAAATCACATTTAATTTTCCAAGTACCAATATGTGTTGGCGCCACCATCTTAACCATACCCTAACCTTTCAAAAAAAATTCCCACCATTGTTAGGTCCTTAGGTTTAGAACTTAGGATCCTTAGGTAAGTTTATATTCTCATTAACATATTGTATCAACCTTAGCTTAGGTTTATATTGTTTGATCTAATGCAAATAGAACATAGTTAGGTCCTTTAATATATATAGCTATCACCTTAGAATAGATTAGGTTAGGCCTTCTAACATTCAACAAGAACATCATCATTAGGATAATCGAATCTGAATAAGATTAAACAAGAGTATGAATACAATTATAAGGCGTTATGAAATAGTTCATGTTAGCTTATAATCAACCCAGTCTTCTTACACTTGCAATACCAGAAAACATTAGGAAATCAATTAGATTTAACAATTATGATCAAACAACATATCGATAAAGGAGAATGCCTTGGATCACTAAAATTGATCCAAGGTATTGTCGTTATTCTAATATTGATGCAATAGTCTAAGGAACATGAATTATATCAAAAAATTATATATCTTACCAGGTTACATGTTTATCTATTTGTCCAAAGAATCTGATTTCTCTTTCCATAAGTTGAAATCACTTAATTTATCTCACAACTAGTTGAGTGAGTACTCAATGATAAATCAACATAAGTACACCATTTCCATAAGAATAATTAACAATCATATTTCACAATAAATTGATATCATTCCAGCAAACATGATCAACTAGTTCATAAGAGCACAACTTAGAAAAAAAAAATCACATCTCAATGTTTGTAAACCTCATTCAAATAATTTAGTATAGATATCAAAACAACATAGGCATTATAATGTAATTATTGATCCCATGTAACTTTAGAACTTCAAATCCTTTTCTACCTATGATTCCCTAATTTTAGAAAAATGTCAAATATTGCTATATTTGTAGTTCTCAAGTATTTTAACTCTATCCTTAACGTACCGTCAACTTGCCAATGATTGTCAAGTTTGTGTAATCAATGAACCCGTGTAATACATATATTTTAATCCTTTCTGATGTTGTATAATATATCTACATACACCTTCCACATTGTTTATATTTTTGTATCCATTTACATTTCCACAAATCTCTTTCAGAGTTAAATTTGATGTTCTCTTATTAATATTAAATTTAAATTCAAGCCATCATTTGCATGTATTACACTTTTTTATGAATCCAAAAGGTTGAAAACATATTTTTTTCATTCGTTATGCCATGGATACACAATAAATAGTTAGATAAAACATGGAAGTACAATTTGGATTATTAGTGCCTGAATGTAAGAAGGAATAAGAGAATAGAGATATTTGAATGTAAGAAGGAATAAGAGAATAAAAATAGGTAATATCCTCAATAAGGAAAAAATGTGTGATATTGGGCATGAAGGACTTGTAATAACAAGGTTCTTGTAAAGAAATGATGGGTTATTCTTGTAAATGTGAATACATATGAGTCTTTTAACAAAATACCTATGTATAGTTTTATTTTATGGGATTGAAATGGTATGTTCTAGTGGATTTCATTCGACCAATGGTTCTCAATACTAGTAATAATGCTTTAGCTAGATATTTGCTATGAATGGTTTGGTATCTTATTGAATATATTATGATTTGATAAATGTTGAGAGTTATTACATTGAATAAGTGATGGTACAGGTCCTTAAAACATGTGAAAATGGTTTTATAATATGTGAATGTCCTCTCTCAAGGATTGAGTTAACAAAAAAAATTAAGTTCTTAGTTTGAGGAAAAACTAGTAAGTTTCTTAATGCATTCTTAAGGAATATTAATGAAACAAGAAGGAAATGATGAAATAAACATTGAGGGGAGATTTGAAATCCATGAATACAAGTAATAAATGAATTCTAAGTGTTAATAATGATAATAAAATGGATTTGAGAAAATATTTGATGGAATGTGTGTAGGAACAATATGGTTTTCTTAAGAAAGAAGAGTGAAAAAATAGTGTTGGGAGTTATTGGTATGTTATAAATAGTTTATGTTCAAATATAAAAGATGGAGGAGACTCAGATAAAGCTAATGAAGTAAGTTTTAGGTATTAAATCCTTTTTAGTTTCAATTTATGAGAAAAACTTCCTCTTGGGTTCTAAGAAACCCTAAATTAGGGATAAATTGCTCGATGGATGAAACCATTTGAAACTTGTTACATATAGTATAGGCATGATGTTTAGAGATTTTTTTAGGGTTTAAATTATGTTTTTGTTTTACGAAATGAGATTTTGTTTACAGTTTTGTTTGGAGGTTTAAAGAGACATAATAAAAATAAGAATTTTATGGATTGTGCATATTTTCCTTAAGAAACATGTTACATGTCTTCATGGATAGTTTAAATAGCTTAAATGGTATGTGAAAAGTGTATTTGTTCTTTAAGAAACCAAATTTGCAATATTTTATCTAGAAAACTTAGGTTCCCCAAATTTATAATGTTATATACTCAATATTAAGAGGAAAAAATTCTTCTTTACTATTTATTTACATTGTTCACTCTTGAAAGAGGTTTGTCCATATATCATCATATTATTTAATGATGTTTTAAGTGGATTTGAGAAGTGAAAATTAATTTTCAAGGACTGTGGGATGTTGACCATATGACCGAGTCTTGAAGAACAAGGTTGAATATGATCTACGAAAATATATAATACAAGATTTATGCTAGTTCCTATAATGATTGGATATATTGTAGGGGATAGAAAAATGTTGAAATAAAAATAGGTGTGGTGAAATCAATGAAGTTGACTTGAGATAGGAAAATCATGTTTCACCAAAAAAAGGTAGTGTTAAGACAAAACAAGTTGAGGAACATTTTTATTTTATTGTTTTAATGGTGTTCTCACATGGTATAGATGATGAGGTCATGTAATCCTAAATGGTGAATTCAAAACCTTGGAATCTTTTTAGCACATTTGACTTAAGAGAAAACAATAATAATATACTCAAGACAAGGTAATGATGAGTTGTAATTTTCTGGAATGTTGAAGAGGTTATAGTGTGAGAATCATAGACCTACATAGATTTTAAAATGAGATCTCATAACCACACTTGGAGAAGTGAGTAATCAAAGAGAAGAGAGTGATAATACATATTGAGAAGGTAAATGATTCTTATCTGATAGTCATGGGTATAATTTGGAAAGAAGAACAATTGAGGTTACTTGGAGAATATGGAAGTGAGTGAGGATTTTTAAGGATTCATGTGGGAAAGATAAGAGTTCTTGAGTTATAAGAGTATTGAGGAACAATGAGGAATAATTACAAGATAGACTATAATTACTAGAATAACATTAAGTTATGAAGAATATGATAGTGGACTATAATTAAACTATATGTTTCCTAATCTGTCTTTATGAGATTTTTTTAACAAGTTTGACACAAGAAGGTGAACGAAATTATTTTATAAAGGTTGGAAACACCAACCAAAGGTGATGATGGAGTCATTTTTTTAGAAATCCAAGAATATTTTATGGTATGTATTTTATATATGGGATCACACTTCATTAGAAACAACTTGTTCATCAGTTATAGGTAAAATCTTCTTTACCTCTGCATCGATTTGGTATCAAAGGAACTTGATATTAACATTTGAGTGTTGTTTACTATAAACATTAGTTGTATAAGTATATGAATGGAGTTTCTAAATATTGAAATAAGGTATGAGAAAATATATAAGAGAAGAAAGGTAAGAAAATGGAAATAATCCCTGAGAAGAATAAAAAGAATTGAAAGAAAGAGAAGAAAGGAATACTGTTAAGAGAGTAGGTGTGAAAAAGAACCTAGGTGAGACGTGAGGAAAAGTGGAAAATAATTTTTAGAGAGATATAGAAAGAGAAAGAAGAGATATTGAATGGATTTATCACATTACTATGCCATAAGAAAAATCAAGAGGAGAGAGATAGAAACAATGAGTAAGAGAGAAACAAATAAATAAGTTAAAATTGTGATTATAAGAAGAGATAAATGGTATATATGGTTAATTGTGAAAATAAAAAAAGAATGCAGCTAAGAGAAGTGATAAGAAAAGAAGATAAAACATATCGAGAAGAACAAAAATAAAAACGAAGAAGTGGTAATCAAAGAGACTGTATAGATATAAAATCAACAATTTGATAAAGATGAAGTTATAGAGATATTATTATCCTCTCTTAAATAGGATAAACATGAAGATTTTTTAATTAATGAAGTTGAAAATGAAAATGGAGAAGTATTTTATGATTCTTACATAGATTTTGAAGATGAAGATAATTATCTTGAAGATGAAGAAGGTGGCAATGAAGTCAAAGATGAAGATGAAATAGTTTTAAAGGCATGTTTGAAGTTGGAATAACTAGAAGAAATTCAAAGGACAATGAAGGATACTCAAAATTATTCATATTTTTTATCTAATAGTTTGTGTGATTGTGTTTGTGTAGGTATATTAGAGGAGGAGGTGAAAACTATTAAAGGAGGAGCTCTTAAAAGAACTCAAATGAAGAAGATAAAACAAAACATATTCATTTTTGAGAAAAAAACATGAAGAAGAAGATAAAAGAGAGATGAAAGACAAATCAAGAAAGAAGAAAAAGAGGACACAACTAGAATAAGGAAGAAATCAAAGGAGTTATAAATATATAAGAACAAGAATAAGAAAACTACTTAAGATAACACATAATTTCTCCCACCTAGGGAGAATGATGTAGAAGCATCAAGCTTGTAAGTAATAAGATTTATTTTTCAATGAGTTTGGATTAAGATAGGTCTTAGGAGTATTTTCAAGTATTCAAGAATCCTTGTCAACCTTCTTATGTTCTTTCAGGAGTGTTAAGTGGATATTTGGGAGTTTCCCTCCAAATAGGAACATTTGAATCTTTGAATCTGTAAGATTGTCTTAAAAGGTACAATGTTGTGTGAAAAATTTATAAATGGTTTTAAAAGATAATAAAGGACCTAATTTGATGTATCTAGGTTATTTTCACTCTTTAGAAAAGAGTCGGCATGATATGGTTAGTCTCGAGCATGGTTAAAAAGGAAAATTAGTTAAATCTCTCACCTTTTAGGAACTAAAATTATAGATATTCGAATGTAAGAAGGAAGAATAGTGTAATAAAGAGGGAATATAGGTTTAATAATCGAGGGAAGATCCCCAAGAAGGAAATAACCTATGATGTTGGGCATGAAGAACTTGTAAAAACAAGGTTCTTGTAAAGAAACGATGGGTAATTCTTGTAAATATGAATAAGTGTGGGTATTTTGATGAATCCTTTATGTATAGTGGTATTTTATGGGATTGTAATGGTATGTTATAGTGGATTTCATTATGTGAATGGTTTTCAATACTGAAAATAATTATTTAAACGTATATTTTCTATTAATGGTTTAATATATTAATGAATATATTGTGCTTTGATAAAGGTTGAGAGTTATTACATTGAATAAGAAATGGTACACGTGATTATAATTGTGAAAATTCTTGTCTAATGTGTGAATGACCTATCTCAATGACTAATTTGACAAGAAGAAAATAATTTCTTAGTTTGAGGAAAAATTGGTAAGTTTCTTAATGCATTCTTAAGGAATATTGATGAAATAGGAAGGAAATGAAGAGATGGAAATTGAGAATATATTTGGAATGTATGAATACAAGTAATAAATTAATTCAAAGATTTAATAATGGTAAAAAATGGATTTGAGTGAATATTTGATGGATTGTATGTGGGAAAATAGTGTTTTCTTAAGCAAGAATAGGGCAAACCTTAGTGTTGGGAGTTATTAGTATGTGTCAGGAGTTCATGTTCAAATATGAAAGATGGAGGATAAGAAAGATATAATTAATTAATTATTAGGTATTTAATCCTTTTTTTTCATTTTATGAGAAAAAATCTTTCCGGGGTTCTAAGAAACCTAGATAAGGGCTAAATTGCTAAAATCGCTATAACTTAAGATTTAATGGATGAAACCGGTTCAAACTTGTTACATATAATCTAGGAATTATATTTAGAGAGAATTTTGGGCTTTGAATTATTTTTGTTTTATACATACCGATATTTTGTTGACATTCTTGTTTGGAGGCATAGAGAGAAGACCTATGAGAAGAAGTTTGTGGACTGTGCATATTTTCCTTTAAAAACATGTTGCATTTCTTCATGGTTAGTTTAAATAGATTAAATAGTATCTAAAAAGTTCATTGGTCCTTTAAGAAATAAAAATTTCAAGATTTATAAACTTAGGTTCTACAGGGCTATAAGGTTATATACCCAGTCTTAGGAGGAAAATAGTCTTCCTTACTATCAATTTGAATTTGTCACTCTTAAAAGAGGTATGTTGATCTATCCTCATCCTAGTGAATGATGTATTAAGTGGCTTTGATAAGTGACAAGTAATTTTCAAGGATTATGGGATGTTGACCATATGATTGATTTTATAAGAAAAAAGTTGAATGTGATCTCGGACAATGTATATTATAAGATTTATACTAGTTCCTATATTGATTAGAGATATTATAGAGAATAGAAAAATATGAAAAGAAAAATAGGTGTGGTGACATCAATGAAGTTTACTAGATATAGGAAAATAAGGCTTCACCAAGATAGAGTAGTGTTAAAACAAAATAGGGTAAGGAGGAATGTTTTTATTTTATTGTTTGAATGGTTAGTACATGGCAGAGATGATGATGTTTTTTAATCCTAAATGGTGATTTCAAAACCTTGAAAATTTATTTAGAACCTTTGAATTAAGAGAAAATAATAATATACTCAAAATAAGGTAATGAGGGGTTGTAATTTTCTTGAATGTTGAATAGGTTATGGTGTGAGAAACATAGACCTAGACAAAGTTTATAATGAGAGATCATAACCACACTTGGAGAAGTGAGTAAATAAAGAGAAGAGAGTGAAAATACATAGTGAGGAGGTAAATGATTCTAATAGGATATTCATGTGTATCATTTGGAAAGAATAAAAAATTAAGGTTATTGAGAGAATATGGAAGTGAGTCAGGATGTTTAAGGATGCACGTGGGAAAGACAATAGTTATTGAGATGTAATAGAATTGAGGAAAAGAGATGGAAAATTTGAATACAAGTTATAAGTAATAGAAGAAGATTGAGTCATGAAGAAGATGTTAGTAGACTATAATCAGACTATATGTTTTGTCACCTATCTTATGAGATTGTTTGAATAGTTTTGAACTAAATTTTTTGAGAAAGGTTGGAAACACCAGCCAAAGGTGATGCTGGAGTCATTATTCTTAGAAATCCAAGAATATTTGAAGTTATTTTTGGCATCTAGATGGGCTCGCACTTTATTAGAAACAATTTATCCATTAGTTATAGGTAAAATATTGTCCACCTATGCATCAAGGATAGATGGGAGTTACACTTTTCCACATTTTTAGGTGACGGTTACACTTCATCACTTCTTATTTATACACCTCTTGTAAATCTATTTTCTAATGCATTAAATATACCAACTATCTTTTGGGTTATGTTTGGTTCCTCTCTCACACATAACTTTAATCTATTTGTGCATTTGTATGTTATTAGTGCTTGATCTTGGCCCAAAATCTCACAATAATTTTGAATGTAGAAAGAGGAAACGATTCTCATTCCCCAAATTGGATGTATTGAAACTATTTGTGAGTTATGAAGTTTTGAAAAGGAATGACGTACTAAAATCCCCCCCAGCATTTTTTTTACCAAAATATGGTAAAACCTACATTAAACCATGCAATATATCCCTAAATTTATATCATTAAATTTTAGTAGTCTAAAAAAATATGTGTATTCCATAATTTTTTGGAAATATTCCCCCGGGATGGAAACATCCATCCAAAACAATAATGTGTAGTGATTTATTACCAAATAAATGGTGTTGTACCTATGTAGATATTTTTTGTTGTATATATATATTTGTTTTTAATTATTTATACCTTATTTCAATTTGTATCTAACATTTGAATTCTTCGTATTTCCCTAATGTAAATAGATATCCATGTGATGAACTGCAATTAGATACCCCCTCTTTTGAGGTGAATTGGATATAAAAATAGAACACTTATATCAAAAGAAAATATTTGTATCCATGTTTAATGTGTCTGATAGTTTGTGCTAGATCACATGGAGGGATTCCTTTGGTGGCCACCATTTATATCCTTTTATTGCAAGAGTGTACATGGTAGAAATGATGGTATATTAAGATAAAAACAAAAAAAATCATAAAATCAATCATGGATAGTGAAAAATAAGTGAATGTGTAATCAAACATATAAGTCCACAAGAAACGTCACATATTCTAGTTATATGAAATTCATATAGCCATAAAAAAGGACACTGGAGTGTTTTAGGACATGCATAGGAAATTATCTATATAATCCAAAAATAAGGTACAAATAAGTGTTTCCAAAATAATCATAGGAAAGGCCATAGGACACATATATAGAAAAAATAAATCAAGAAATTAAGTAACTGAATACAATAGAAAATAGTATCCTAAAGACACATATATAAAGATAAGCTAGTACTACACAAGGCATATGTGTTAGCTATATTGGTTGAAAATGTATCATATAATGCAATATATAAAATTGAGAATAACAAGGAAGTGAAAGTAGTTGTATTGAAACAAATGAGCATGAAGAGTATAGCATATGCCCCTAAATTAGAAAGGCCAATAAGATGTACTTAAACCATCACCTATCTTTATATAATCATGTTTTTCTTACATCAGGATCAATATAACTTGTGAATACATGTGTGTATACAATATATGTATACAATATATATATATATATATAATATTTATCTATCAATATGTATGAAAAATAATATATGTAAAAGAACAAGTTGGAAATTCAAGTCAAATGTAGGTCTTGATTATGAATTTTTGAAATATTTGAATGTTTTTTGTTTTTTTTAATTATATGGATTTTTTACATTTTTATAGTATTGGTAGTAACATTTATGACTACTCCATCAAGTCCTCATCAAATTCAATTATATCTAGGTTAGGACTAGCTAAGTGACATAGCCAAAAAAGGGTAATGGGTATTAAAATGATCATATTGTTAAAGGAAAAATAGGGTGGTAATATGCTCCTCATCAATAATAATGGTGTTATGTGATGTCACAATAGTTTTTTAATGCATTTGGTTTCATGGGAACTTAAAATAAGATTCACATAAGATAGTGATAAATTTTCCATAGTGAGGGAACAAAATATCATGTTAATAAATCTCTATAATTCCCTTTAGATGTTTTAACCATGTTTCTCTTAAAAAAATTGTCTCTTTTGTCATGTTGGGTTACCCATATTTTTTTTTATGATTTGCAAGCCACAAGTAACAAATATATCAATATAACCATGATATTGAATAAATTAAGAGTCATATACGATAATGTATAACCAAGTTCATGTAATATTGTAATGGTGCATGTGTTGAGTGTCTCACTCTAATTAATTAGGGTGTGTTCCCAATATTTTTTATTTATGTGAACTATGATTTTAGGCTGAGAGTTTTTCATGTTACATGAAACAAGAAAAGGATTGTTATTTGGTTATTGAGGTGGCTCATCATTAGCATTAATGTGTTTAATTGTACCATTATCCTAAAGGTTTTCAATCTGATATATTAATGCTTGAAAATTATTTGCGCCATGTCTAGATATATTGATCTATAAAATACCCATTTTAACAATAAACAGATCCTATGTTGTGATAGTGAATGAATATTTTGATTTATCTCTTAACATAAAGTTTATTATGTGTCACGAACATATTTTACACAAACATACAACACACAAAAATACCAGGATATTTTTTCGCTTACATTGCTTGATACATGACACCACATGAGATCACTTACGTTAATATACAACACATGAAATTTTTTCACAACCATGAACCCACATATATAACATGGACACATGATGCACATCATAGAAACTATTCCCACAATGACAAGGTACAATAACAATCCCACTACAAAGTACACTTACTGATAGGAACTTCCCAAGACACATAATTTTCATGGTTACGTATTTATTACCATCCTATTTTTATTAATTAACTATATTTATATGAAGAACACTTAACACGGTACCCTTTACATTCCCGCTTAAAACTAGGCTACACATTTTCGTTTAACAAACCACCTATATAAGCTATAAAAGAATATTTATCGTTTCCTTTATCGCAATTAATTTATATAACTTGACCGTCATTAGGAGCACTTATAAATCCATGAGTCTATCAACACTTTTCCTAGGGATTTGTTTCTAAGAGTCATGTTTAATTTTTTTGGCATTATAAATTCATTACAAGGAGGAAAAATTCACAAAAAGTAAAAAGAAGATTATTAGGTCAATAACAAACCTAACCTGAGTTCTTTTCATAACATTATTTAAAAAATAAGGTTTACTTATTTTTTATTCAAGTTATTACAACTAACCATGTAACTTAACTAATTAATTTGCATCTTTTATGGATTGATTAACACTGCATTTGATCCAATTAGTACTCCTTACTTTAAGTTGATTCATGAATACAAGACAATGACATATAAGGAGCTATGTAATCCACAATCACATCAACATTTCTCTATTATTAAAAACTAGAAGTATATTAATAAAAAATTAATCCTTACATATATATGACCTCCCAATGATAATCATGATATATAGTATCATATTCAACCTTTCATACCAGCATATGTAACAATATCTTTATCTATTTCAATACTATATATATCCCCAAATGCTTATGTTGGTGTCATTTAATAATTATTCACACGGTTTATATTATGTATCATAAGTTATCTCATACTAACTTAATATTTAGATTCTTTATATATATGACTCATATGTTACCTCTTGACTACCCTCATAACATGCAATCATATTTTATGCATCAACAATAGTCAATTTTTGAAAATGATTATAGTTTTTTCAAAATCATATTCAATCCTAAATCCAACATGGTAATTAAGTAATAAAACTTTGAACATAATGATAGTCGATTCTCCAAGTATCGACAACCTACAGAAAGGAACATTCAACAACCTTAAGCTAAGAATAATTTCCGAAGTGACTAAGATAGGGCCATGTTTCAAAATTACCCATTCAAGTTAAAAAAAAAATCTAACAAAGGATACCACTCAATATAGTGGATACCCTAATATTAGATTGACCCATTCATAATTATTAACGAAATATATAACGATGCATTTAAGTTTGGAAACTTAGAAATGTTCTAGGTACATAATTATACAAATCAAAACCCTCAAAATAATATGCTCATTAATAGATTGATCAGTATTTGAGGGTTATATAACAAGGTGTCACAAAATCACTTAAAATTCCCTAAGGACTTCAGATAACACTAGTTCAATACCCACCTTCAATAAAGGGAGGTTCAACTATTAAGAGTCATAAAGTTCTCGTAAGACCTAGGAGCTTCCCTTAACCTTCAAAAATATTTCACTAATAATAATCACAGGGTTCGTTAATTAGAATTAGAAGATTCAATGTAGGTGAATGTAGTATAACAAACGTTACCCATAATATTTTGGGTCTTACCATTGTAAAAATTCTTCAAACTACCTTCATATCCCTATCATATCATAAGGTAATTATTCACTTTATCTATCAAATATTCCACTAAATCCCACATAAGGAACTCAAATCTAAAGATAACAATATGTTATGTTTCCCAAAAAACCCCTTTTCTATCCATATTAAAGAACATGTATTATAACTATCTCAGTACCCTCAAGGTAAAATAACAATTACAACTAGTAACGAAATATGAAGATTCCTATCAATAGAAAATTAAGGTTACAAATCATCAGGATTATCCATACCACAGTTCTCAAAGGTATATTGTATTACCCCACTAAAATTTATCACGAGTACAGTCCTCCAAAAAACCATTTCATGTTTGTGAGTTCATGCAAGTAAACAAATTGAATAATAATACCCATATTCAGGTTTAATACTCAAACGCATTTACACACAGACCATCAAATTCAACTGTATAGATTCAATTTTTGTAATTAGTACAGAGATTAAACTATTAAGAGAGAAAGAGAGTTAGGGATCATCATGCCTAATATGAAATCCTACAATTTCCCTTTGAACTCGTCAATTGCGCAAACAAAATTACAAACTTCCTTGATATTCTTCACCGCATTCTCATTAGAAAATCCCAAACAAAATACCATTATATCACTTATCAATGATTCATTAATAGATTCAACAAGCGTAACATGCATGTGGAGTTTCGCGATGGCAAACTCAATTTTATTAATAGAAAATATTAAATCTTTTCTTAGCATGGTTCTCAACCACACCACTCAAAACCATAAATCTCATGCAGAGCCCTCAAAGAGCTTTATATGGACTAAATATCAAAATAAAAATCCATTGTTAACTTCTTGAAGGAGCCGTGCATATTTCAAGGACCAAGAAATGCATTAACTACATTCTCATCTTCTTTTTCCACCCAAATTTAGCAAACCCTTAAAATCAAAAAAATATCTCTACAAAATTCATAGTTAAACCGATAGTAATGCCTTTGATTAAATTATTCATATTTACACGGTCGGTGGTGAAGCTTTTAGATTTATTAATTGTTTTTTAAAGGGTACCAAGTATGTAGGGGTAGAGCATCCCCCAACTTTATAAAGTTTGGATAATTAATATACTATAAAAGTATCCATTTAAGATAGATTAGTGAAAAAAAATATTCAATTGAAACACATTTCCATAAAAACAATTACTTCCCACCTTATGATAGGTTATCTTAATGATATGTAACATTATAAGGTAGGAATCAGAGAGAGAGAGAAAGTATCATATGTAAATGAAGTTGGGTCAATGACCCCTCTCATACTTAATAAACATCAAGCCCATTATTATAACATAACTTAAGACTTAGGAACCCAATGTAATTATGCATAATTCCATTATTCACGCTATCCACATTACCATGCAAGCATGGTTCAAATAATTCGAATCCCACCAATATGACCTTGGGCCTTACAGAACAAATAGTCATCAGTAATTGTATTATTAAAAATGGTCAAAAGGAAATACAACATCAAGGAGGTGTTAATAATTGTATATAGTCACCGAAATATCCTTATTGATTAATTGTCAAACCATCAAATTAGTCACAAATAGGAAATAATATTAACATAAAAATGATACAAAAGTATTTCCCAATATAAATTTTAGAAAGTTAATTTATTTCCAATGCCCTTAATACATTCATTTACGTTCACAAATCTCAACAAAGGTCATGATAAGGACCATGCACGTGTAATTCCTCATAATGGGTCAAAGAAAAAGTTTTTAAAATCTAAGAAATATCACTGAACATTAAGTATAGAAATCACCTAGATAACAACTTATCACTTCAATATCACACTAAATTTGTGGGGTGTGACATACTTCCCCCCTTAATGATTCATTTTCTCGATGATTTTTACCTCATTAACTGAATTCAGAACAATCACTTACATGCTACATCTAATGATCTTACAAAACAATCATCATTTTCCATTAAAATTTATAATTTTTCAGACATGAAACTCATATTCAACAACTATAACAACTTTTATATTCAATCAATCAAAGTCAATTATTTTGAAATATGAAAATTTCCTTGTCATTCTAGTATCAATAATCAAAACAATATCAAGTACATCAAATAGTCCAAGGAGTACATCTTGAACCTCGTAAAGATCTAGTTTTTAGAAATTTAGAACAATGTTATGTTGGTTGTAGCAGGCTTTCCATAGTAAAAACTGTCACAAATTCAAAAATATGACATGATTTTTGTCGTTACATCCAATCATATGATACAATATTATTAAGTATATAATACAAAAGTAAAAAACAAGCAATATTTAGCAGAAACAAACAAGGAAAAAATGGTTTTAATTTCCCACAAATCCTCAAAAGTTGTTTAGTTTTGTTACTCACTTTTTTTTCTAGACCTTTGCCTTGTGTAATCCTCTTTTCTCTTTATAATTCACACAATTATTTTACTTTTACATCTTATTTTAATAAAATATATCCCTATTTTTCATCCTTCGATTATCCTCATCATAAGTTCATGGTCAATGATTACTTAAATCATCCAAACTATTCCTCTCTTTTCCTTTTAGGCTTTTTGTTTCTCTTGCTTCAAGGTACTGGTTATCTTCCATATCAGGGAAACATTAATTTATGTCAGAACACTCAAAGTTAATCACTCAATCCTAAGTCTCTTAAGAAATCATTAACTCCAAATTCCATGAGGATGCTCAGACAACGTCACTGTCAGTGTTGCAGTGATAGTAAAAGATTTGCAATTTCATATACATATGCAAATGATAAATCATATTTAAAACTCTATTTAGGCTAATCACTAGATACCAAAAAATAAACTATACTAGTATCAAATTAAAACAACAACAAGAAGTTTTACTTAACTTTCTGATGTCATAAGGAAATTTTTTCCTTCATCTTAGCTTATTAGTAACCACTGTGTTGTGTAGCTTGTTTGCTAGAAATCACAACAAGTACTAAAATCATTATGGCAGTCTATATTTTCTACCTCATCATTTCCACCACTTTTCATAAAGTTACAGGTGGAGAAGAGCTAACGCTCTTATATACTTTTTATCTTTTTGATTCAAAATTTATTACAGATTTAACCATAGGTTGATTTCCCTTTCCAATCATTATTTCTACAGTAGATAGTCCACTCTTATCTACTTCATCTACCCTTTGCGAGTTTTTATATCATGTTGGATTCAAGTTCCAAAATCTTTCATCATAAAAATTCATCAATCAAGAAACTCACTTGTTGATTTTCATCAATAGGTTATAGTTATTTTATAAAGAATTGATCATTTTCACACTCAACCAGCTGCCCCCAACATCCTTTTGGTTTCATTTGTCACAAAGGACTATTAGAGTGTTATCTAACTTATGTACTACCCAACCTAAAGCATAATTTGGTCTGGTTCATTATCCATGATACATCCTTATCATATTCTTTTTATCTTGTTAATAAAAATTAGAATTCAGTAAGCGTAATGACTCAATAGGTCCAAGAGCTACAACCTTGAACTTTGATACCGAAATGTAACACCCTCTTTATTATACTTCTCAACTATGATTTTTTTTAAAACATTAATTTTATGTTTCACTGATTTAAATACCCAGTATTTAAATACCAACATAAATCTGAAATTGAATCCATTCAATAATTATCATAAACCATGTACATCTGCATGAGAGTATATAGATCCTACTCGATCCTTATCAAAAACTCTTTGCAAGTGTGTTTACTCTTTATGAGACTGTCTACAAAGTATACTAATGGTTTCATTCATCTATCAATGATATTAAAATATTGCATTCTAAGTGTCTACATGGGTATCTGTCATTGAATCCCATCAGCATCCTACACTTATATCCTTGGTGACCCTAGAAAAATGTAATCAGTACCTTACACTACTTTAATAAAAATTTTAGAGACATGTATGCCATTCTCAGTTCCGTGATGGCACATTAGTCATTAGGAACTTTTCCATCACCTAGTTTAGTTATATAGATTCTTTTCGTGTCTTAATTTATTATGTTCATAGTTAACAACATAAACATTCATTAATATTCCTTTCCTATTTGCTAGGTCCATTTAGTATATTAATACTAGTAAGTAAATTTATACTATCTAAGTAGTCACAAAGTGAGTAAGTACTTTGTATTGTACAATCATTAATTGGTTGTTTCAATGAAAGTACTCCACCAAGTAAATGGTGTTTCTATTTACATGACAACAATCTTTGTCAATTTGTTTTTATCATTCAACATACTCTAATCCCTCTTCTTAATCACCAGATATACTAAGCCTTAATAAAGTTTAATTTGATGCTATAAAGGTGCAGTATTTTAATCACTTTTTGTTCCATACCTATTCACTTATTATGTTCCAAATTGTTTCTTCATGTTGAACAAGTCCATCATTTATAATTAATACCTACAAGTATACATTTTCACTTGTAATCTAGATTATACCTTCATGTGTTTTAACTATTAATAGTTATATATTTATAAAAGATTATTTTCAATGCCTTGTTGTACTCCATTGTTGATGTATTATTTTCCATCATAATCATTACAATTGCTAGTTGCAAATTTGATTCAACATTCCACATTGAATCCCTTGTTCATATTTTACTTATTATTGTTAGGTTAATTATTTACCTAATATAATTAATTATGCATTATTTAATAAATTATTTGATTAATGTTATTAATTAAATAATTTTTGTTATATGGTTCTATTTCTTCATAACCATCTAATTGCATACGGGTGTAGTTATATTGTTTTAACAATATATTTGTAATTATTCATTTGTGCTTCCCAGATGTTATTGGAAGCTTATGTAATTTGGAATGTGGTTGCACCTGTGTAACATAGTTTCTTATTTGTATTCAGTTGTACAATACCTATAAGTATTGATGTTCCTCCCTATGTAAATGGTTGATTGAGATTAATAAAGTTAATCAGGCTTCCACCCCTATTTCTCAATTTACATTTGGTACCAGAGAGAGATTCTAGACCTCTGAAGCTATGGAGGAGTGGAAAGAGAGAGCAGATGAGATAGAGGAGTTTTGGAGAAGTGTTTGTAGCATCAGAGAGCTTGTGTAGCCTCCTGCAACCTCCCAGCCCCATCCCTACCTCCTCACATCCTCATGTTCCTTACAGGTGTTTGGAAGGAAATTTTTATTTGCACTGGTGCACCCAGTAACAAGAAATACTTGCTGCAGGTATTGAAAATAAATTTTAAATTTTTTTTATCCCCATTAGGGGTTTTATCTCTAATTTTAGAGATATATTTAGTCTATAATTTGATGGATTTCTGCAAGTCTAGAGGAAGACCTCTCCACCAAGCCACAAAGCAAGCCTCACTGTGTATGAAGGGGTGAGCCATTTGAAGACAACCATTTACTTGTTTCAAGCCTGACTGCATATCTAAGGGTGAAGTTGTTTCATTTACCAATAGAGACACACACTGTTTTGATTATATATTGGTGAGTCTAAGCCTCAAGTGAAAGCCATTTTAACATTTGTGTCCATTCCTGCATTTGAAAAAGCCAGAGGAGATATCAAAATTTACATTTGGTATATCTGCAGAGGCATCAAGCTGAGTTCTTGTGCATTGAGCCATCGTGTCAATGTTATATCCTTCCCTGCTACCTGCACACAACACAAGATCCTCTGAGACCCCTCCTCCAGCTGAACCTACTCAAAGTACCTATAGCTGCATGTAAACAAAGGGGAGAAAATAAAATACAAAGCAATCACACTCCTCCACGCAGTGGCCATTATCAAAGAAAAATAGTGAGAAATAAGGAAAAAGTGGCAGCCAAAGGGAATATAAAACAATGCAAAGGCTCAGATCCAAATTCTCAGGTGCAAAACCCTAATCCACACAGCTTGCAGACACATGGATTACACAGTCGGCACCACAATATTCTTCAAATAGGTCAGTCACGTATTGTTTAGTTATATACAATTTGCTTTAAATTCTTACCTATGCACTCATTGATCCCATACGGTTAAGGGGAGAATCTTGGGGATAGGATTTTTGGGGTTCAAACCCCACCCCCAATAGCAAAATTTTTAAAATTTTGAAGTTTAGAAGAAAATTTGGAGAAACTGCCATTTTTAGCAGTGGTTTTAGTGTAAAAATCGTGACTAAACTATTTAGTCATAACTAAACAGATCGTTAAATATTTAGCGAGAAAATCCCTAATTTAGGGTAAAAAAAATTCCATTTTTTTGGAAAAGGAATTCCATTCAAAAAATTCATCTTGGGCCTTTTCTTAATGGTTTCCAGTACTTTGGGTCATTTTGGGCTCCGGAGGCCACCAGGGCCCGCAAGACAAATTTTTTTTCCCTGTCATTCAATTTTTCCATTTTTTTGAATGTAATTTGTATACTACATTATATTGTACTAATTTGCAGGTTGCCATAGTCAACTGTAAACTTTGTAACTTCTCAGAAATCGGTAAAATTGTAATAAAAAAAGCTAAAAATTAGTTTTGTAACACTCACAAGATCCTAGATCTCATTTATAGCATTCGGTATATATGGTGCCTCTGGGAAGCGCTTATGGGTAAAGTCGTTGCGACTACTACTACACTTAATGCCTAATTTAGCTGCAACAACATCGTCTGGGCATCGACCCTTTAAATCAACAGGGATAAATAAGGTCAAATTGCACACACTATGAACCATCCCATCCATCTGTGAACGATTTCTTGACATAAATCCAGATTGAGAAATTATCCAAGTATATAGCAAAGTTACGCGCATGTATGAGGATATTTCTTTGAGCCGATGTCAATAATCACATAGACCCCATCAGTACTATCTTGGTACCACGTATTGAATTCTTTCACGTATGTTAACACCTCTTTCATGTACCACTAGGTATATAGAAAGGGTGAGCTTCTTCCACGTACCGACGGGTATATAGGAAGGACGCATATATAGAAAGGTTTGGTATATCATACTAACAGTATATAGATTGGGAGACCATATACCTGGAGTGATAAAAGCCAAACACTGTTAATGATTTCTGTAAAATGGGCACCAATGCCCCTAAATTTTTTCTTCCGAATACACAACTACATAGAGGAAGTAATTATGTTGCATAGAAGAAAAAAATGAAGACATAGCTTGAGTTTGAAGAAATCTATCCTACTGTGAATGGTACTATGACCAAATCAACTACTGATACAACACATCAGTGGTAGTTTGATAAATCATATTAGAAGGCCAAACTCATCATCTTGTTTGGATTTTTCGATGATGTACAACCCCACATTTGAGATGCCAAAATAGCCAAAGAAGCGTGAGATAAATTAAGCATAGTATATGAGGCCAGAAACAAGAATGTTATACTGAATTTGCAGAGTTAGTTACACACACTAAAGTTTAAACAAAATGAAAAAATTGAAGCTTTCTTAAGAAGAGTTTCAGAATTGAGGGCTTCACTTCTAGCCCTGGGAGAACCGGTCATAGATGATGCTCTCATTCCCATTGTTCTGAGAGCACTCCCCTCTTCTTACCACATTTTTTTCACAACACTAAACATGTCAGATATGATAGTTGGTTTTGACAAACTAGTAAACCTACTGCAACAAGAGGAAGTAATGCACTATAAGGATGATGAAGAGGAGAAAACATTCTCTTCACATCAAAAATGGAAAGGAAAAGGTAAAGAAAAACCTAATTCCTATCAAAAATCCCAAAATCAAAATCAGTATCAGGGAATAGACAACAAAAGAAGCAATGTCAAGTCTACAAAAGAGGACATAACCTACAAGATTGTTGGTATAATACCTACAAGAAAGGTTCATCCAGCAACTCTGGACCTCAACAACAACAATCTTACAAGGGACATTTTAACAACAATCATAGGAAGAAAAAGGGGAACTGGAAAAGAAGACCCCATCAACAAGGTAATATTACTGAGCAACAAGAACAGTCAGACAATCAAGACTACTTGTTCACTACTCGATCAAGTGAACCATCCACGTCATCTAGTGATGTCTGGTATGTTTATTTGGGAGCCAATCAACACATGACCAGCCATAGAGTATGGTTTATTTTAATGAGGGACACGCCATCAAAAAATCATGTTTCATTAGGAGATGATTCTTCATTTACAGTTCAGGGGATTGGGAACATTTCTCTACCCCTTGGTTTACACAAGTGTAGACTATCAAATGTCCTCTATGTCCTTGGGTTGACAACGAATCTTATTTTAGTCATTCAAATCCTAGATCATAACCTGAAAATTGACTTTGATAGTCAATCCATAAAGAAAACGTGTTTGATTTGAGACAAATCAAGAGGCTCAAAAATAATTGCAAAAGCCTCCAATGTGGGATGCATGTTCCAACTTGATTTTGTTCACAGAGACAATCAAGCACTTGTGGATAAGAACTTCACCTCAGCATAGTTGTGGCATCAGATATTTGGTCATGTTAGTAGAGTTTTAAACAATTATTTATATGTGTTAAGAGTTTACAGGGTGGTTTGGCAACCCTACAAGGGTCCGCAACTTTCTACTTTTACATTTTTTTACTAGCTACAAAATGTAAAAAATGGTCTTGGAGGCTAAGAAACCGCTTCCAAAAGTTATCTTCTGATGAGAATGCACACCATGATCAAATTTCTACATGTCCTCAGATATACCAAGAGTTCATAGCAATTGACGGAAATGAGAAATAGTGAATGGTTTTTGTTTGGCGGCTAGTTCTCTAGGGCCACTAGTTGTAGTTGACCCAGTTGCAAATGAACAAAATTTAGCTCGAGGGCCTAGAAAACCGCATCCATAACTAATGTTCAATGGCTGAGCATGCAATAAGACACTTCCTACAAGTTCCCCTATATGAGGAGAATTCATCAGAGTTGACAGGACTGAGAACTAGAAAACCATTTTCAAACGGCGACAAGTTTTCTGGAGCAACAAATCGAAATTGGTCCAATTTGACCTCGTTAAACTGTGACTGGAGGCCTACAAAATGCCTTTACCAAACCATCTAGAAAAGTTCTTTTCCCTAAACTAAATGTTCCATGTAATTGTCTAGTTTAGACACTAGAGGTTTGTGAAGATGGGAAATAATTTCTTTATCCAGGTTTCAAATGGCAGTTCAAAATGAAAGCCAACTTTCTAGATTTAAAATTTTTTTTATTACTGTAAGACAATGTAACAAAGCTCCTATAAGAGCGTCAAAAATATCTCATATATTTGTTTGGGGTTAAACCAAAGGTCAAGGTGACTCCTCGCATATCAAGGTACACGAATGAAACTTCACATCTCATTATCAAAGTTATGAAGGGTACTTAATGAGTCTCTGAAAAATGCAATAATTAACTATTTAACAAGAAGAAGGTCAACAATATTATTGGGAAGTCAAACTCGTCTTGTCAATATACAAATAGTGTAGTGATATAACTAGGTAGGAATATTTCTAAATCACCTCAGAATGAGGGTGGAAGTTCATGTTTTAATGTAACAATTTATTTTGACATCGTGAGTTACAACAAGACATTTCATTTTTTTTGCACGAGTTGAAATAAACAATTAACTGTATTAAGATCTTTATATTTTAAAATTATTTTAAGTTGTAAATGAAAAATAAAATAAGAGAGTTATGAAAGATGAGGGAAGGTTAACCATGTTTGGGAATGCATTCGATCGAAACTGCAGGATTCGGTTCAGCATCTCACCTGGGCACTTCACCAACTGGTTCACGAGCATCCATAGCTCCACCATTTTGCATACACATCTATCAAAGAATTTGTAACTGCATATTTGAAACCATTTCTCTAATCTTTATACTTGAAGGATGTCTAAAATGTGTTCCACAACTCACATCTGGCATAGGATAGGAGATGCTAACAAAGGTTATGGTAATGGCTTTAAATCTATCAGTTACAGTTTTCTCATAATTTCTAAAGCTTGTTCAATAACCCATTTGTGCATATCCTACCATCATGGCATTCTATGAGACCACATTCCTTTGAGGCATTCTATCAAATAGTCCAAATGCCTTTTTAACAAATCCATTTTGTGCATAGGCTGCCATCATGGCATTCCATGAGACCACATTTCTTTGAGGCATTCTTGAACAGTTTGCATGCTTCCACATTTTACATATGTCTCTGCCAAGGCACTTGCAACTAAAACACACAAAAATCCCTTCTCCATAATTCTTTGGTAGATGTCTGCACCTAGTTTCAAAGCTCTTATTTTGGCATAGGCTGGAGGGTGTAGTAAGGTTGTGGAGTTCTGACTTTACATCTATTTTTTTTGCATTGATAGCTATCCATGCAAGAACAAAGGCTCTATTTTTTTTTAATGAAGGTTGGGAGAATGTTGGCACAGGCCATAAAAAAAAAACCCAAGAGATCATTACAGATCCATATTTTGCATTTCATTTTCCCCTGCTGTATAAAAAATTTCCCACGTCCTTCTTCTAAGCCAACAACACTACTAATAAACCACGAAAGAAGCATTAAATGGATACACCCCAGAAATTTTCTATCCTTAAGGTGGATTTGCAAAACAAAAACAAGAACCTACACCTAGTTCTCGTAGAACATGGAAAAACGGTGACAAGGTGAATCAACTTGGTAGAAGGAAGTTGATTTTATTTGTGAAGCAAATATAAAGGTTTCATTTAGATTCTAGATCCCCTTCCTGATCGCCATCATGCCCTTCTATGAGACAAAATTTCAAAAAGGCATTTTATTTATTTATTTATTTTCAACAGGGATGTCCCCTAACCTGCGCATCCTCATTTGCAACAGCTGACAAGTCTTCCTCCTCTAGTTCTTCATTGGAAAACAATACCATGATGTAACTATTGTCCTTGGATCAAGCAAAGAGTGAATAGTGACAAAATAGCCTTGGTGGGTGCGTAAAAAGTTTCAGAGTTTCCCGCCTCCCTCCATGGTAGTGGCAGTTGACTTCCTTTAGCAAAAAGATAGAACAAATTCCAAAAGAGCCCCCCCTTTTCCCTAAACCACCCCAAAACAAATCACGGGCCTATTTTTATTTATTTATTTAATTATTTTGTTTTATTTAACATTATCATTATTCTAAATTCATTTAACTCATTTCATTCATTTTGAAAAACTATTTCAGTATTACAATAATTTAATATGTTTTCATTATTACTATTATATTTTATTTTGTTTGAACACGTTTATAGACAAGGTGGAGTAGAATGAATATTGCATGAGGATGTATTTTTCTACTACGTTAACAAGGAGATAGGAGGGGAACTACAAGATCAATATGATATTTTTCATAACAAAAAGTGTTAGCAAAATGAGGGTATGAAGTATGATTATCATGTATTTTAAACAAAATATCACTTGTTTAATCGCTAGTGATGGATGAAACATATTTAGTAAGGATGAAGTCAAAGATAGAAACTAGAAACTAAATATCAAACCTGGAAGATAAATAAAGGACAAGGGAAAGATAAAAGAGTGGTCAAAGAATTATGATGGTTTATACAAGCTATATTTTGTGTGATAAATTAAAGGAAACTCAAGTAAATCTAGGGGATTATTTTTACAAGATAGAAAAAAATATTTGATGGCTACTTATATAGGATTTATGATTACTCAATTGAATCACTAAGTGGAGGATTTTGTAGCTCTTTGGGGTATCTAGATGGATAAGAACCTTACTGTGGAAAAATCATATAAGGAGAACAATTAACATTATAAAATACTTAAAATAATATTCAATACTAATTTGGACTTTCAAAAACATATTGACATATATTAAAATTATTATACATAAATTTGAGGAAAATAAAATTGATCACATCTATAGGGAAGGTAAGAAATGCAGATATTATCTTACAAAGAGATGGGTAGTTAGTTAGGAGTTATGAAAAAGGTTTACTCCAATAGATCTTCCAAGTTATTTGATCAATAAAATAAATGTGGAAGCTAACATTGATTAAGTGTGATGGGGGTATTATGTTTGGAGGAAGGGCTTGAGGATTAATAATTATCAAATCATGTTAGGTTATGTGAGAAAATTATTTATGAGTTGACCCCCGTGTGAGAGGGACATGGAATAATGGTGGCATGAATAATGATATGTGGACCTCCATTATAAAGAATACATTTGTAAGGTTAGGTTTGTAGGCAATTGTACAAAGGTGGTAATGTAACAAGTGTTTTAGATATACTAAATTTTGAAAGGGAGGGAAGATGTTTACTATGGGATGGGAATAAATTAAAACTAGATTCATATTATTATGATGAATTAAAGAGAAATATTATTTTTTGGTCCGCACTAAAAGGGGAGGTATCAGTAATTAAATTGGAAATATTGAAGGTTGTGCCCCTATCTTGTTGATTGAATTTGTTAGGGATTAGGAGATAGGGCCTATAACTATAAGAGTGATCACTATGCAAATTCTAGAGGATTCCACAATGGATTTGAGGAGAATAATTTTTTTGGTCTTGAATATATTCCAAGACAGATGCAGGAAGTAGGAAGAGTTGCATGAAAATTTCAAACTAACTAAGCACACTCATGAAATGGGAGATAAAATCCTAAGGAAATATCTTCCTCTATGATGAGTGTAGGTTTTCCTACACATTATGAGGCACATGATAGTGAAAATAAACTTTAGAAATATCCATTTACACAACCTCTCTCTACTATATCATTTTATATATAGAAAGACCACAATCATTTCTTTTGTTTTGTTCATGTCCCTAAAATCAATGATCAAGGATTATTAATATGATAATATTTATTCCCAAATTAATAAAGATTAGGTCCTTACCTTAATAAAAATGGAAATCATACCATTTCTAGAAATACTATGTTGGCCCCTAAATAGGATAAGGGAGGGACGATTAAAATTAAAATGGGAGATATTGACTGTGTTCCTCTTTCAAGTGATGGCAATGATTATTTTAAGAGGATTCTAATTTTTAAAAGGATGTTATTAAAGTAAATGGAAATATGAGAGTGTGATCTCATAACCCAAATAGTATCATAATTATATGGGATGAAGAATAGGGAGGTGAAATTGGATAAATCCCAAATGTGTGTCGGCTCTCAGGTGATAAGGGAAAGGAAAATGTGGGCATGGATGACATTGAGTCTTAATCGACATTTGAAGTATATGGTGACATTCAATGGAGGATGTGAATTATGGAGAATAATTTTTATATTTAGATGGGGTTCATAGGTTATTAATGAGGAGATTAAAAAATACAAGAAAAATTAAAGAATCTTAAAGACAACAATTATATTCATAAATAACGAAAAGGAAACTAGTGGTAGTAAAATAAAATATGAAATTAGTCATCACATGAGAAGGACATCAAACTTTTCACAGGAGGCTAACACCATATCCGTATTGAATAAATCCTTAAGTAGTGGTGTTGTGCATGATATAAACATTGTATAGTAGATTAGTATAATTTTAAATATTCATTCTTATGTTTGTATTTATAATTTGTTTTGTGTTTTAAATGGATAAGTAAGAAACCCCTCATAGGTTTGAAGGTAACATCCTCCCAAATTTTATTCCACCAAATAAATTATATTGAGAACCAAGACCCGTAACACTTGCCTTAGATTTAAGTTAAAAAAATTCTAAAATGAGAAGGTGTATACCTATAATCTCTTAAACTCTATGTCAAAATTTGTCTCAGTAAAATTAATTCACAAATTGATATAAATAGAATTCTACCTAATCACCTTTGAAATAAAAGATACATAAGATTTATGGCCTCATAATAACATACCAAGATTAAAATATGGTCCAAATGGGGGAAGCATATTTCCTTAGAGATCAACCTCTTCTATAATTTAAGAATTTGATGTGGACATGAATCATTGGGCATGGCAAGAAAATAAATTTCAACATGTTAGAATGATGTATGGACAATATTGGAAATCTTTGTTGTAATTTAGTACCTAAAGTTTGGAAATGATTTTGGTCATGAGAAAAATTCATTACCTTCACAAGAAATGAGATATTGTGCCCCAAACCACACCTTGAAGGGAATTGAAGCTACTTGGTGCATTAAACATAAAATGGATGGATTATATTGGGAATTAGATCTTATAATTTTACAAAATGTCAAAAACACAAGATGTTCCATGTCAAGAATATTAGTCAAGTTGTTCCATGTTAAACATAAAGATCCTTGTTGTTGTGACACAATAAGAAAATAGAAATATGTCTTGAAGCTCGTACACTTTCAGTAAAAAGTGACAAAAGAAGAAGAATGTAGCCATATAATATTGGGATGAAATATTAGAATTTGGAGTAAAGTATTCTTAATTATTAGAGAAATAGAATTGTGGTGTAATGTTAGATTAAATTAAATTTGGGAATAATTTAGGGATTAGTTGCCAATGTATAGAGGAAGAGATAAGTCTTTGTTTTTACTTTTTCATTTTTCATTTGTTCCCTCTATGATAGAAAGGGCATTGATGTTGAAATGATCATTTGATATTTATGGTATTTGGTGTTGCTCAAAGTTTCTTCATTCTCGCCAATTATATACACATTCTATATTCTGTTTATGTCTAGTTCATGTTTGTGGGTGTTTTCAACTCCAATATCATCCTCTATTATGAACAAGCTTTTCTTTTTGGATTTTGATGGGGTTTCATTCAACCTTCAATATTGAGAAAAGGGTTGCATTGGGATGGAATCCTTTTTGAATTGGAGTCTCGGTGTTTTGGGTCTTCTTTGTTTATGGCCAAGCATAAAATGTTGTATTTCACTGGCATATTCTACACCATTGTATTTCATGTCAAAACTCTTAAAACAAGTGGGATGCAGTGACTAAGTAGAATACAACCTTAAAACTCATACCCAATATACATATAAACTAGGATAAATGCATATTAAATACCTATGTTGGTACAAGTTAGATTTAATATTTACTTTAATTAACATAATTCTAGAAACACTGCCCATAGATACAAACAAATAGCCAATAATCATGGGTATTTATAAGCCCAAACAAAATTCCTCATTAAATAAATGTAGAGTCAAAACAATGAACATATGAGTAATATTGACCCCCTTTATCACCTATCAGTAATATTAATCCCAAACTAAATATTTTCTAATTTTTTGGTTTATTCCTATATATTTATTCACCTTATCTTAAAAAGAAGGCAACACTTTCTGAATTCAATTCCTTGGTTTTTCGAGGTAATTGAGTAAAATAGTTTGTTTTAAAATTAATTAAAAATTAGTTCCTAAGTACTTTAATGTGAAGCTTGAAATCAGATACTTCAACAACTCTAACCATGCATGTGACCTCTAAATAGAAAGAGGTGCAAGATGGTTACAAATAGACATTTGCATGTAACTAGGTTGCAAAACAAAAAAAATAGACCAACTTTCTACATATCCTCTAGTGATTTTTTAAGTTGCTTGAAACTAAGTTTCTACAAGCATTGTAAAAATAAAATTTCTAACAAAACAATTCAGATAACTACTTTATTTTAAAAAGCAAATATAAAGAGAATGTTTCATAAACAAATATTTCATTTGAACCCGGCATGAGCTGAGGGATTGGATGCATTATTTTAAAGCTTTTGCAAAATTTTATCTCCCTATTTTGATTAATAAAAGATTCGCTTGTTACAATGCACATTTAGCTTGTTTTGTTTGTGTTTTATTTATTAACTTTCCCATGGTAAACAGATGAATGAATGTTCTACTTTTAAATATCCATTCCCAATTACGCTCTATTATGTCAATTTAGTCTACATTTATTTATTTTGTTTGTTATCTATTATCTGTACTGAATATGTAAATCATGATATTCCTCTAGTAAAGGTGATTTCCCTACAAAGAACTTATCTGCACTTATCTATTTAATACTCTTGAGTTCCAAAAAAATACCTTCCCTCTATAGACATTCTAATGAAAATATTTTATTTCTTATGGGATCAAACTTGGCTACCATTCAGAGAACTCTAATAAGTAAGTTATTTCATTTTTGATATCCTCACAATATTAATGATCATTTAAACTTAAATTATATTAAAATGCATGGTAGCATGCTTGTAATTACTAGTGAAAGAGTTCCATGAGGGCATGGTATTGTGGTCACAAAAAATCCCCATTGGTCATGCTCTATATGATAATGAATCTTCAAAACTCCATACCAGGTATGATCTCTATGATAGTGTGTGGCTTAAAAACTACGGACAAGACTGGGTGTAAATCTAAGGAAAAATACCTGCAGAAATACATATGGGTTTGAGAAAATAAAATGAAATACAGATGAAGTATTCTTCCAAAGTGTCTAAGTACTCTTGAATTCAAGTTGAAGTCATAGCCCTCAACTCTATTACACAAGAAAAAAAGTACAAAAATAATTTATTATTTGACTAGAGCAGTTCTTGACCTTAAGGGTCATTTTATGCAAGGACTAAATACAACATATCAAAAAATATGGAATTAGATTTAAAACCATATTAGAATACAACTAAAAAAATGTGTATTCCTCTTAACCATTAACATTTGAGATTCCATTAAGTTTTCTACCAAATATTTCTAATATAGTATAGATATATTTCTAGATTTCATGAAGGGAAAGAAAACTAGATGATATTCTTCATGTCATAATAAATCAATAAAGAAGAGTTAGAAAATTCATGCATGTGATTGGATTGGTGTTTTTCAAAAATTTCCTTGATATCTTTTTCTTCACAATCTGAAATAGTCCAATGAAAGATATGAAGCCCAAAAGTGGAAGAATAAACAATAATAGAACAAATAGCTCACATACAATAACTTCATAGTGAATCTTTCCATTCCAAAGAACTCCACCGCCTTTTAAAACATTAAATATCATTAATATCCGTAGTTCCACGTAGTGGCATGGATAATCTTACTCTCACTTTCCCTCCACTAACATGTCAATTACCACGAGCAGTCGAAGACTGTTGTTTTCGAACAATTACCTTACCATATATTTGCATGGTGGTCTGGCTAAGAATAATAATTAATAATTAAACAATCACAATGCTCTATGTCATGCTCAAGGACCATTATAAATTTCAAACATTTCATTAACACTTTTCCATGGTCTAACATCATTTAATAAAACATTATACTTTACCAATTGTCCAATGGTTTATGACCCTTAAATTATACCACACTATTTACTTTTTAAAAAACTGAGGAATTTTTTTATACAACTCATTTAATACAGTTTATGCCTTTAATGAATTTAATGCGCAACAATTAAATTTTTGCATACAAGAGTTATAAATTACTTAATTTATCTTACGTTGAAATGAAAACATCATCTACAAAAATTGCTATATTAAACCAACATTAATTAATGTTTATAATTCAATAATAAAATCTATAATAATTATGTGCAACTGCAAGGGTTTATAGATCCTGCTTGATCCCCCTCAAACATTCATTATGATCCAAGACACCCATTGTATCATTTGGTTAAGCCTTATTACAGGTTGAGAGAAATTTTGATGTCTTCTTAGCGTCCTTCAAAAAGTCACTACTATTCAAAATCTCGATGCCATAACAAGAGGACTTGGTGAAGAGAGAATGCATCCAGTTACATGCACTACTATAGCCATAGTTATTCAGTGTTGTGCTAGCAAGCCATATTCCAAGACTGCACATAAGGCTATGGAACTCGTCTTCCCTTCACCTCACAATCGTTCCAGTCATAGTCATTAGGATTCATTTCCCTTTTTTATTTTATTAAGTTTTATGTTAAACATCTTAAGTAAACATGTATTTAATTCAAAGTTCATACACTGAAGCCACAATTTTCATAGCTCAACATTTCGGTCGTGAGGATAATTCCAAAACCACGTTTGGATCCCTATAGAATAAGGAATGATCAAGTAAAGACCTAAATCATTACACATTTGTCCCTTTATCTATAGGCATCTCGTATGGGTACGGGTATGACTCGCAACACTTGAGTATCGCGTTGTGATTTCCTACTATCAGTTATGAAACATTATGTTAAATAATTCAATTTTCTACCTAGAGAAAATTAGTTTTGCTAGGCCCTATGACAACACACAAGCTAAAACATCTTCGAATACCAATGGGAAAGGTTACTGCTGCATGATGACTTGAATCATCATACACCGTCACCTTCTCATAGCCATTCCAATTTATGTCGATCAGGATGTCATGGTATTGCTTCACGACTCATAACTACAACAGAAGTTATTTCATAGATATATATTCATTACATGAAAGGAACATTTAATTTATTACGTGTCATTTATTAATGATCAAATATAGCAGTGAGGTACCATTTACTATGAGTATCTCTTTGTGTTATCACAACATTGTGTTGCTAGTATTGTAGATACAATTAATCATTAACATATGATTAATCAATGTTTATGTATATTTTTAAGGCATAGTTAAACATGTTATTTGTCATAATTTACAAATACATCTTTGCAATATTGTAATTTTTGTCACACTAAATGGTTTGCAAGAGTATCTTATCAGAGTTAAATATTTTTTCATACTTTAATGTCTGGTCTTAAAATACATCCATAAAGAATCATATGTAAATAATCATCAAATTGTATTCTCCATATTACAATCATATTTTATCATCATTTTGGCAACATGACACTTTGTAAAATCAAGATATACTGGTAAATCAAATATATATATATATATATAGAGAGAGAGAGAGAGAGAGAGAGAGAGAGGTTAAACCTCGATCTCAAAACACATAATGATCATAAAATCAATAATAAAATTATAACAGACTTTTGAATTGCCTTATTATTTTACAAGTATTTCCTTTTAATTTCCAAATTAATTATAACTTCAATCATTACAATCATAAGTCAAGCAATGAAGCAATTAATACTTTTCAATCATCCTAATTTGATAACAACCTGCACACTAATTGTACATGGTCAGTTCCAACCGAACTAGCATGGATTACTTCCCTATTTTTGGTTGTTTCATTCGACATTAATAAACATCTATGGTTTGAATTAATGATGATGAAAAAATTAATATCAAAACAACCATGTAAATGATGCATAATTAATCCAGAGAAATAAGTCATGTTGATACTATTATTTACTTATAGCATCACAACTTTAATTCATGATATGTCTACATCATTAGACTTTAATTGAAAAATAATTCACATCCATACAAGAGAAACATTTATATTTGTAAAATATCTAAATGACCAACATGCAAACAACTGCATGCAAGAAAAATATATTTCTCTATCGAGATATTTGATAAAACAAACTTAATACCTAGAATTCATCTCGCAGACTTACAATTTAATCTACGGATAGTTAAAATCAAACAATCCAAACTTTAACAACCTATGCACCATCTTCATTGCAATAGCTTCTATGATGGAGAAGAATGATTCTTTCTAATATATACACATTCTACAAAACAACCCAAAATTCATATTTAAATCGACATAGCTATCTAAATCAAGAAAACAGTTTAATAACGGTGATTTTGTTAGTCGCATTTAATGGGTCAAATCAAGAAAAACTAGACTCTAACCTCATAAATAACTAATACCTAGATACATTATTTCATATAATGAACAATAATCCTTCTATAACATACTTAGGATACCCATAATTCATTTACAAAAGAAAACCACACCAAAACCGTGCACCCACTTTTAGATTTTAGGGAGACCGAGTTATAACTCAAAATATCTCATTGTTAAAATCAAAGGTATGATAAAAACAACCACAATGAAAAATTATTTGGTGGTCCCAATAAGAAATCGATTCCTTTTCTTTTTCTATATTCTTGCATCCTTGTCAGATATGAAGAACACATCAATTACTAATGAAGTTTTAACCCATTATTCATTCCATCATTTATAATTGAAATAAAAAGAAGAAGCAAAGAAAATATATGTTCAAGATAGCTAGGGTGATTTTTAATGTTAAAAATGTAGCTATAGGAGTCAATCGATTATAAAATACAACACTTTTTAAAGAAGAGTGTAAACTTTATAAACACTTCAGAAAGTAATGTAGCCAAATTATGAACAAACCAGATATACTGCAAATAATATGAACTCCAAAAGAGAATAGATCTCCTTCTTTGTCATTGAATAATGAATTATAATGTTTCCTAAATAGGAAAACAACTCCCAACTTGAGTTGCCAAGTAAACTCTAGCTATCTCTGACTAAATCTACTCTAGGTGGTGGAAATTACTATTTTTAGCAGTTTACTAGAACATGCTATTCTTAGTAAGTCCGCATGCTTATTCCTATGGGCACAGAAATTTCCACGCATCTTCTACATCCCTAAATTAGATAAATTTACAACTTTCTAACTCATACTGTAACTAATAGACTATAATTAAATAATGCTCAAAAATAGGAAAAAACTGAACTATAACTTAAATCCTAATTTTCGGCCTCAAGATGGCTGATTTAGGGCCTGAAAACATGTCAAAAACTTGCCCCAACTAGTAGGGAAGGTTTCCACTATGTTCATCTCATAGAAACACGTGGTTTAAAAAAACAGACTCAAACGGACACCCAGAGCTCAAGTTATGACCTTGTCAAGTTCCTACTGATTCTGGCGCATCATTCTCCCCTGCTTGAAAAAAACGCAGCTCCTACAAGTTTTCTTCTTCAAAATGCTTCCATTTATCTGCATCCAAATTATTAATCTCCCACTTTGTGACCCAAGTACTATTCTCTTGTTCCAGTCCTTTCCAATGTACCAAATATTTGTTGTATTTCCCATGTTGTGTTTCCATTGTTTTCTTATCTAGAATATGATCCACTTCTTCTTTTTTCTTCACCGGAACCTGCTGCCTCCAGTCTACTACTTCATCAATAACATACCCTTCTACACCATCCCCATGAAAAGAATACAAATCTGAAACATTAAATACTGGAGAAACATCAAAACTCCCTGGTAATTCTACCTCATAAGCATTATCATTTTTTTTTCACGATTTTGCAGGGACCAATCTTCTTGTACTTCAGCTTGTTATAGGTTCCTCTTGGAAACCTTTCCTTTCATAGATATACCATAACCAACTCACCAACTATAAATACCTTTCTCTTCCTGTGCACATCTATTATTTCCTTATACTTATCATTACTATTCTGAAGCTGCTTCCACACTTCTTCCTATAAATGTTGTATATGTTCGGAAAATGCTTCTGCATCATCACTGACTCTGCCATCAACTGGTAGCTGTACTAAATCTAACACCCCATTTGGATTACTCCCATACATAATTGAAAATGGAGACTTTCCCATGGATCTGTTTATGGAACTGTTATATGCAAACTCAGCTTGTGGTAATGCTAAGTCCCATTGTTTCGGCTTTTCCCCAATGATGCACCTTAACAAGTTTCCCAAACTTCGATTTACCACCTCTATTTTCCCATC
The DNA here is from genome assembly GCA_019776745.2 of Taxus chinensis. Lineage (NCBI taxonomy): Eukaryota > Viridiplantae > Streptophyta > Pinopsida > Cupressales > Taxaceae > Taxus > Taxus chinensis. Next base: position 219,655,390 of record CM034156.1, read on the forward strand.
AGTCTACGGATGATAGGCACTACTGAACTGTATTTGAGTTCCAAATTTCTTCCATAAACTATTCCAGAAGTGACTTAAAAACCTTGTGTCCCTATCTGGAGTAATGGTTTTTGGAGCACCATGCAAACGAACAACTTCTTTGAAAAATAAATCTGCTATGCCTGTTGCATCACTTGTTTTCTTATAGGAAATAAAATGAACCATCTTAGAAAATATATCAACAACCACAAAAATTGATTCATTACCTCGTTGTGTTTTTGGTAATCCCAAAACAAAGTCCATACTCAAATCTGTCCACGACCCTTTAGGAACAGGAAACGGCATATACAACCCTGTATTTTGTGCATGGCATTTCGAGACTTGGTAAATTTGACATCTCTCCACATATCTTACCACATCTCTTTTCAACTTTGGCCAATAGTTTTTTTTGCTACTAAGGCTATCATCTTATCTTTACCAAAATGCCCAGCCAACCCTCTGCTATACAACTCTTTGACTATATTATCTCTCATAGACCCAACTGGAATAAATAGTTGGCATCCCTTGAATAGGTAGCTGATGCAGGAGCATCAAGGACCAAGGCATAATAAGGTCATACAAGACCATGATAAATGTTTTCTATAGGTGTGTTAGAGTTAAATATGTTGTAAAAATGAATATATGCTTGTAAGAAGTTGATAAGGTGACTTGACTTGGCATTTAAAGGGTAATATGGGCTAAATAAGGACTTCAAATGCCATGTCATCATGTTTGTTAGTCCATGCACGAGTTGGAAGAAGTATTGGATTGATATCCATTAATATTCTAGGATTAGAATATTGATTAAGTCTTGTTAGGGTATTGTGGAGTCAGTTTAGGGGCTGTTAGAGTCTATTCTTAGCTAATAAATACTTGTTTCATAGGTGATTCGATGGAGATGAAGTAGAACATGGGTTCTCAAGGTTTGAGAAGATGGAACAATAAATAACAACATGTGTAGGATGTTTGAAAGAAGAATTATACTCTGGTTTGCATGAAATAGCTTGTTTCAATGGACTGTGCACAAGAACCCTGGTAGGACAGCAAGATAGAAACCCTCCATGACCTTCAAATGATGTAAATCTATTGATTTTTAGCATGGAAATATTCTACAGGTGATGTGGATCACATTGGTAATTTTTGTATGTTTTGAAAATACATAGTTTGGATTTTATAGCAATTTGTTGCCTCTCGGGCCTGAACTAGGGCTTCGTATATCTTTTTATTCCATGGATAGAATTACTTGAAAATTTTACAATATCTCTACATTGATATGATCTAAATATCATCCAAATTTGAGGAAGAATGATCTTGTGTCACTCAAGCTATAGGTGACTATGTATTCGAGATACAACAGTGATGTATAGTTCATAGTCAAATAAAGAACATACACATTTTTTACATTATAACATGAATAATCATGATGATAGATTGATATGATGGAAAAAATAGGGGTATATTGGATGTATTTGCATGATCTCAGGTCTGAATGCATGAAGCTATTACCTTGTTAGCATATAAAAGATGATTGCACAGGATTAGGACTGTATTTGGCAAGAAAGGAGGACTGCAAACATGAAGGAGATGGACACAATATGATGAAAATACACTAATGGGAGGGAAGCTATCCAGGTATATTTGTTGAATATGAATGACATTGGGCATATAGGTACAAGGGAAATTCCTTCCCTCTAGTTATAATCAAACTGTACAGTGGTCTAGGACTGTGTTAGTCCATAATAAAATGTTCAAAGGGCTAATGCCAAGGAGAAGTAGAGTTAAATACCTGTGCATGGATGTTGGATGATGACTATCCTAGTACTATTAATGTGTTCCATGATTCTAGAGTGAAATCTACTAGTGTTTTGGAGTAAATGTAGACTGTGTAGGGGTTCTAGGGCTGTATAAGTCACTTCAAAAACATACAAGGGAGGTGATACAGGAAAAACCTAGATCTAGGACAGTATATGGAGCTCATGAATACCTCAACCATTGTGAAGGGAGGTCTGTTGAGTTGTGGGTATGCCCTAGGAACCAACTAATTATGTATTAAGAGTTTGAGTTGGATACTTTTAGACTAAGTTTAGTCTTGAGGGCAGAGTGTTGAGATTGCACACTAGTAGAGAGATGCTTGAGCATTCATAAAGGAACTTGAAACATTGGTTTACTGCCTTGGTCATGTTCAATCAAGAAGAAAAGAGCTTGTGACTATATTGAAGAAGAGCTCCATTTGGAGGCAAAGGTGTATGGTAAGAGAACTCAAGAAGGTATGAATGCTAGAGACTTTATGAACGGATTTTGTATCTTGGGACAGTCATGCAGATTTATATAGAAGTTCTTTACATCTATTATATATTGTTTCAGTGATCAAAAAGTGATCACCTTTGCTCATCAAGTTAACTCTCCTCCAGTTGTTGTTTTCAAGTGGTAGAAGGTACAAGTTCTCATTGGACCTCAAGGAGATAAGAACAAACAGATGATGTTGCATGAACATCAATTAATGATCCTCTAGCAGGGGTGGATGGAGTAATAGAGCAAGTTCAATCTCTTGAGTATTGTAGAGAAAGATAAATCTAAATGATCCCTACATCATTTGGTATCAGAGCGAGGATAGGAGATCAAAGGACAGCCATAATAGGAAACAAAAGGTAGATCCAATACCAAGGAGTTCAAGGTAACAAACACATGTTTTCAAGCTATTTATTTCTATAATTTTCAAAGAACTCCATATTGTAAAGTGTGTGATTGAATCAGTCATGGAGGTAGAAGTAGTGTGTGAATTGGTTAAGTTCCTAAGCTATCAAAAGGAACATGAAAAGAAAGAGAAAAAACAGAAAGAGGAGAAGATGAGAGGAAGATTGGCACTTCAAAAAGAAATAGATGAAGTGAAGAGAGATTTGGAGAAAGTGACCACCTTGTGGTTACAGTTGTAGGAAGAAGAGAGCCATCAGAAGAAGAGTGGCCTAATATTGAGAGGGAAGATGAAATGGCCAGTGAGGTCATTGGTGAAAAGAGATAGAAGGAACATAAAGGATGCCTAGATGAAGAAAGAAGAGTTGCCAAATGAGCAACAAGAAGAGGTGAAATAAGTTCTCATTGTAGAGAACAGGAAAGAAGAAAAAGTGCCAGAACAAACACTTAAGGAAGGAAAGGAGAATGAGAGGAAGGTGCTAAGGAAAGGAGCACTCATGGAGACACTATGGTCTCTTGTTTTTATATCTAAGCTTGTGTTTATGTTTGCAGGTATGAAGAACTTGTTGATGCAGTTTAATATTACGAGCTTGAGAAATATGAAGGATGGTGTAAGCCAAGCACCCATGAAGAGAAATGAACAAGACAACTGCAAGTACCAGCTTGAAGAGGGATATGAAAAGAATGAATACTTCCATGATGACAAGGGAAGCATGACAGAGAACATGGAGTATTATGATGCATTGGATAGCATCCCAAGTGAAGAAGAAGTCCAGGAAGAGAGTAAAGCCAGACAAGAAGCCATTAATGAGGATATAGGCAAGCTAAAAGCCATTGAAAAAGTAAGTATGATGACTAAATATGATGATCAGATTTATGAGAGTGATGTTTCTGACATTAAATAAGACCTAGAGAAAGATAATGATAAGAGGTTAACACAAAAAGATGTGTGTGATCATGCAATGCCTAGAAGGTTCAAGGAAATAGAGAATGAAGATAAATCAGCAGGTCATCAGAAGTATATGCTACCCAAAGAGATCAAGAATAGTTATGTGATGCCTAAATGGCTTGAGAAAACTAATGGCAAAGAGGAGAAGGTAGAGTCCAAGGAAGAGACCATCAAACTGGAGCTTAGTCAAGAAGAACCAAGGCAAGGTATGGAGGAAAATTCAGTTTATAAGATAAAATCAATCCAGTATACAGGTGCACAAGAGAGTAGAAATGAGTACAAACACAGTCTAACTCATGAATGGAGAAGAAAACGTGAAAAAAAAATGGTGTATCAACCTAAGGTCATCAAGAACAAGGTATGGCAAGCTAAGAGCTTCAAGGAGCAGCAGTAAAAAGTCATCAAACATGAAGTAATGGAAAATGGAAGGTCCTCAAAAGATGGTGAAGCAAGAGCTGAGTACAGTCAGGGAAGTCAGAGTTTAGAGAAGGATGAAGACAAAACAGGTCCTATATATGATGAAGATGAAAGAGAAGTTGATGGAGCTGACATGGAAGAAGAAATGAAGATACTAGAAGAGTTGATGAAGAGAATGACAGCAAAAACAGAGAGAAATCAAGAAATTGAGAGAAGAAGAAGGATAACAGTTGAGAAGGAGAGGGAAGAGGTGTCACCAAGGATAGAGCAGCATGAAAAGTTGCAAGAAATGAAACAATTAAGAAAAGAGGAACCAGAGAAGGAAGAAGCAAATCATGAGAGAGAAAGAATGAAAATGACCAAGTTGAAAATGGTCAATGAAAAAACAAAAAAAAATGGAGAAGAAGAGCATAATTGAGGAAAGGAAATGCAAGGGCAGATGGAGGAGACAAACTATACCAAGAAAGTCAATAAGGAAGAATTGGAAGACAAGAAAGAAGAAGAATCATTTGAGCAGGAGCTCAAATTATTTCTCTCAAGGGCACTCTGATGCAGGAGCATCAAGGACCAAGGCATAATAAGGTCATATAAGACCATGATAAATGTTGTCTATAGGTGTGTTAGAGTTAAATATGTTGTAAAAATGAATATATGCTTGTAAGAAGTTGATAAGGTGACTTGACTTGGCATTTAAAGGGTAATATGGGCTAAATAAGGACTTCAAATTCCATGTCATCATGTTTTTTAGTCTATGCACGAGTTGGAAGAAGTATTGGATTGATATCCATTAATATTCTAGGATTAGAATATTGATTAAGTCTTGTTAGGGTATTGTGGAGTCAGTTTAGGGGTTGTTAGAGTCTATTCTTAGCTAACGAATACCTATTTCATAGGTGATTCGATGGAGATGAAGTAGAACAGGGGTTCTCAAGGTTTGAGAAGATGGAAGAATGAATAACAACATGTGTAGGATGTTTGAAATAAGAATTATACTCTGGTTTGCATGAAATAGCTTGTTTCAATGGACTGTGCACAAGAACCCTGGCAGGACAGCAAGATAGAAACCCTCCATGAGCTTCAAATGATGTAAATCTCTTGATTATTAGCATGGAAAGATTCTACAGGTGATGTGGATCACATTGGTAATTTTTGCATGTTTTGAAAATGCATAGTTTGGATTTTATAGCAAATTGTTACCTCTCGGGCCTGAACTAAGGCTTCGTATATCTTTTTATTCCATGGATAGAATTACTTGAAACTTTTACAATATCTCTGCATTGATATGATCTAAAGATCATCCAAATTTGAGGAAGAATGATCTTGTGTCACTCAAGCTATAGGTGACTATGTATTCGAGATACAACAGTGATGTATAGTTCATAGTCAAATAAAGAACATACACAGTTTTTGCATTATAACATGACTAATCATGATGATAGATTGATACGATGGACAAAATATGGGTATATTGGATGTATTTGCATGATCTTGGGTCTGAATGCATGAAGCTATTACCTTTTTAGCATATAAAAGATGATTGCACAGGATTAGGACTATATTTGGCAAGAAAGGAGGATTGCAAACATAAAGGAGATGGACACAATATGATGAAAATACACTAATGGGAGGGAACCTATCCAGGTATATTTTTTGAATATGAATGACATTGGGCATATAGGTACAAGGGAAATTCCTTCCCTCTAGTTATAATCAAACTGTACAGTGGTCTAGGACTGTGTTAGTCCACAATAAAATGTTCAAAGGGCTAATGTCAAGGAGAAGTAGAGTTAAGTACCTGTGCATGGATGTTGGATGATGACTATCCTAGTACTATTAATGTGTTCCATGATTCTAGAGAGAAATCTACCAGTGATTTGGAGTAAATGTTGACTGTGTAGGGGTTCTAGGGCTGTATAAGTCACTTCAAAAACATACAAGGGAGGTGATAAAGGAAAAACCTAGATCTAGGACAGTATATGGAGCTCATGAATACCTCAACCATTGTGAAGGGAGGTCTGTTGAGTTGTGGGTATGCCCTGGGAACCAACTAATTATGTATTAAGAGTTTGAGTTGGATGTTTTTTGACTAAGTTCAGTCTTGAGGGCAGAGTGTTGAGATTGCACACTAGTAGAGAGATGCTTGATCATTCATAAGGGAACTTAAAACATTGGTTTCTTGCCTTGGTCATGTTCAATCAAGAAGAAAAGAGCTTGTGACTATATTGAAAAAGAGCTCCATTTGGAGGCAAAGGCGTATGGTAAGAGAACTCAAGAAGGTATGAATGCTAGAAACTTTATGAATGGATTTTGTAGCTTGGGACAGTCATGTAGATTAATATAGAAGTTCTTTACATCCATTATATATTGTTTCAGTGATCACAAAGTGATCACCTTTGCTCATCAAGTTAACTCTCCTCCATTTGTTGTTTTCAAGTGGTAGAAGGTACAAGTTCTCATTGGACCTCAAGGAGATAAGAACAAACAGATGATGTTGCATGAACATCAATTAATGATCCTCTAGCAGGGTTGGATGGAGTAATAGAGCAAGTTCAAGCTCTTGAGTATTGTAGATAAATATAAATCTAAATGATCCCTGCATCAGTAGCCATCCTGTAAAATATAATCATCCAGGACATCTCCTGCATTGTATAACAATGGACTAATTAGTCTTTCAACAATATCCTTGAAATCAAAATCAAAAGAATATAAACCCTTTATTGCTTCAAAACCCACCACCTCATTTTCCATAGTGGTAAACAAAGTCACACTCCTACTCAATGCATCTGCAACTTGATTTTGTTTTCTGGATTTATGTTTTATAAAAAAAGTATATCCCTACAAAAATGATACCCACTTTGCATGCCTACTATTCAACTTCTTTTTGGTATTCACATACTTCAGGGCTATGTGGTCTGTAAATAACACAAACTCCTTAGGCACTAAGTAATGCCTCCAATGCCTTAATTCTTGTATAATTACATAAAATTCCACACCGTAAGTAGAGTAGTTCTTTCTTACCTCATTTGGTTTCTCACTAAAGAAAGCTATTGGCTTTCCTCCTTGACTTAGAACAACTCTAATACTCACATGTGAGGCGTCACAATCAACCTCAAACAATTTATCAAAATATGGTAGTGCTAAAATGGGTGCCCCTATCACCTTCTTCTTCAGGAATTGAAAACTATCCTCAGCTGCCTTTGTCCACAAAAAATCCCTTCATTTTGTGCAATCTATTATAGGGGCTACAATACGGCTGAAATTTTTAATAAATTTTCTGTACAATGTTGCTAGACCATGAAAGCTTCTTACCTCTGTTATACTATGTGGAGTAGGCCATTCAATAATTTCCTTTATCTTTTCTGAGTCCATCTGTACCCCATCTTCTGAAATAATAAAGCCCAAGAATACCAAACACTCTTGCATGAATGTGCACTTCTTCATATTTGCATAGAGTTTCTATTTCCTTAACACTTCAAATACCAACCTTAGATGCCTCAAATGTTCTTCTTTAGTTTTACTAAAGATCAAGATATCATCAAAATAAACCACAACAAACTTACCATTATACTCCTATAGCACTGTGTTCATCAATCTCATAAAAGCACTAGGTGCATTGGATAACCCGAATGGCATCACCAACCACTCATATAATCCATTTCCTATCTTGAATGTTGTTTTCCACTCATCTCCTTATCTGGTCCAAATCTGATGATAACCACTTCAAAGATCAATCTTGGTGAAATAATTAGATCCACCAAGCACATCCATCATATCATCAAGGTGAAGTATTGGGAACCAATACTTGATTGTAATTTTATTGATCACTTTGCTATGTGTGCACATACTCCATGTTCCATCCTTCTTCAGTGTTAATAAAGCTGGTGTTGCACACGGACTCATGCTCTCCCTTATGACCCCCTTTCGCACGAGCTCTGCCACTTTCCTATTCAACTTTGCATGCAATGTCGGGCTCATCCTATAAGTTGTTTGATTTGGGAGTGAAGACCCTAGAATCAAATCAATATGGTGTTGAATATATCTTTTGGGTGGTAATCCATCTGGTATCTCATCAGGAATAAAATTTGAAAATTCTTCTATTAATTATGTTGTTTCTATTGGTATTTGAGCACTTACAAGTTCATCCTTATTTGGAACTAGTGCATAACAAAAATCGGTTGCCTTTTCCTCCTTCACAAATTCCTTTGCAGAAAGCATATTTTCAGCCTTCCCCTCTTCTTTAAGAGGTAGAAAAACTATTTTTGTGCCATCCTTCGAGAAAGTATAAGTATTCTTTCCCCCATCATGAATAACTTTTCTATCAAATTGCCATGGTCTTCCTAGCAGCATATGACATGCATCCATAGGAATAACATCAAACCAAATCTCATCCTTATAACTGTTCCCAATAGAAAATCTTATTAAACATCTCTTATCAATAGTAAATTCATTACCCTTCTTAAACCATGCAATACGACAAGGGTTAGGATTCTTCTCACAATGTAGACCCAATTTATCGACCATCTCATTTGAAACAATGTTCTCACAGCTACCACCATCAATAATAACATTACATACCTTTCCTCTTGAAGTGCATCTTGTTCTGAAAATTTTTGTACATAGCCATGCATCCCCCTTGACCTCCTTTCTTGGATCAATCATCATCCTCTTGATCATCAGAGTTTCTCCAACATCTAGTGGAATTTCCAAGTCCTGATCATCTTCTACTTGTTCAGCTTCAACAAGATTTACTCTTGGAGAATCTCCTTGCCTTTTGTCATGTGTATAAGTATGTGGGCATTCAAAATCCCGATGCCCTTCTTCACCACATCTATAACAGACAAATGGTCTTCATGGAGCCTCCCATCCTCTATCACCAGAATATCCTCTACCCCTATAAAATCCTTTGCCTCTTTGTTGATTCTGGAAATCTTGTCTCGTATCCTCTTGCTTTTCCAATCCATGAGATGATTCTCCCCTACCTTGGCTGAAACCAGCTCATCCCCGAAAGGAAGATGAGGCCCCCTATTCATTCCAGGTGATCTCCTAAAACTTTTCTGATTTTGTTTAAAAAACATCCTTTAAGGCTAATTGATAGGCATCCTCCATGCTTTTAATCCTATGCATACTTATCTCATCTTGAATAGAAAATTTTAATCCATTAACATGCCTTGCAGCAATTTGTTTCTCAATTTCTTCATGCTCTACATGAATGGACAACTTGTAGAACTCATCTATGTATTCTTGCATGGTTTGTAGTTTCTATCTGAGATTCTGAAACCTCCTATAAAGGGTTTGTGCATAATCCATAAGGAGAAATTTATCCTTCAGCTTCTTCTCAATCTTACTCCACGTCCTAATTCTTTCTTTTCCCTTTCTTGACCTCTCTTTCTATAGGTGATCCCACCATAACATAACATGACCTTTTAATTTCGTGCATACAAATTTTCCCTTCTTTTCTTCTGACATAGCCTTCCACTCAAAAAAAATTTTCCATGTTAGTGAACCAGTCTATCAGCTCCTCTAGTTTTAGACTACCACCATACTCTAAAACATCAACTCTTATCTCATCATTCTTCCCTTCTAATGCGTGAGTCATCTTTTCTTCAAAAGCTAATGGTGGCGCATGCGTTTCCTCCTCTTCACAAACTTCATCTGTGTCATATCCACCTTGATTTCCTGTGTTATCATTGCCGCAAGCGCAACAACTTGCCTCTGCAGATCTTGCATATTTCTATTCATCTGAGCAATATTGCCTCCTCTTCCTCTTCTTGCCATTTTTTTTAATAAAAGACTCAAACCAGCTCTGATACCAGATAATGTAGCCAAATTCTAACCAAGCATAATTTACTACAAATAATATGAAACTCCAAAGAAAATAAATCTCCTCCTTCATTGTTGAAAAATGAATTACAATGTTTCTTAAATAGGAAAACAACTCCCAACTCGAGTTGCCAAGTAAACTCTAACTCTGACTAAAACTACTCTAAGTAGCAAAAATTACTATTTTTAATAGTTCACTAGAACCTAATATTCTTAGTAAGTTCACATGCTTATTCATACGGACACAAAAATTGCCACGCATCTTCTACATTCCTAAATTAGAGGAATTACCAACTTTCTAACTCATAATGCAATTATTAGACTAAAATTAACTAATGCCCAAAAATAGAAAAAAACCAAATTATAACTTAAATCTTAATTTTCGGCCTCAAAATAACGGATTTAAGTCCAAAAACGTGTCAAAAACTTGCCCCAACCAGTAGGGTTGATTGCCATTGTGTTCGTCTCATCGAAAAACGTAGTTTAAAAAAAAGAACTCAAACGAACACCTGGAGCTCAAGTTATGACCTTGTCAAATTCCTACTAATTCTAGCGCATCACTTGACAAGTCAAGTTGGGAGTTCTTTTCCTATTTTTAAGAAACATTGTAACTCGTTATTAAATAACAAATAATAAGATCTATTTTCTTTTGGAATTCTTTTGAAGTTTGAAATTTGGCTACATTATGTATGTTTACTATCATATTTACATCATATATTATTATAATTTATTAATTACTTCATATTGTCACTATTATTAATAATATATATTTTTCTCAGTAATTTTATATTATACATATAGGTTGCTCCCCAAACACACACATACAATATAAGGAATATATCATGTATATACATTCCATTCAACATTTTAAACTAATATATTATAAATATTTATAAAATGGTACTTTATAATATATACTATTATTAGTAATATTATAATACTAGTATAAAATATATCTTAGAAATGCATTGGGTCTTATTCATATATTCAACTAATATATTATAAATATTTTGAAAATAAATATATATTATACACATTTATATAAATTTACAATTAACACGTGATATTATTTAATAATAATATATATTATTATTAAATAATATCACGTATATTATTATTAAATAATATCACGTGTTAATTGTAAATTTATATAAATGTGTATAATATATATTTATTGTCAATATTACCATAATAATATATTATCATTAGGATTATAACCTTTTGAGATTTTTCAACCCTTTATATGGTCAAAGGTCCCTGTGAATGAATTGTACGACTATGGTTATATATTTGATTGGTACATCTTGACAATTTCATATGTTGTTTAACTCCCTAGATTTTAACTATTCTCTACTATTTTTTATAATTCTCAGTCATAATTAGTGTAAAAATTAACAATTTTAACTTCTTGTTTTTACTTTAACAATCCTTATGATTTTAATGACCATTCGTTGACCTTTTAGGATACATTGTAAGCACATGCATGATCCAAGTCTAAGAAGATAAATGCAGTCTCCCAATCCTTCATGTTGTCATTTCTGCAATTAAAATCCTTTAACACATTCAAGTCAATGACCAAAACATATGCCCATATTTATATATAAATTACTACATGATTACACCGAAGGCATTCCCCCTATGGGAAAGGCCACTACGAGTCATTTCTAGACTATATTAAAATTGAGGGCATGCAAGTCGTCTTGAACAAAACCAAGAAGTCAGATCCTCCCTATATTAACAATTTCTCTATTATTTTTAATAATTTTGTTTTTAATAATTAACAATTTTAAGTTTTGTTTTTAATTAATAATAACAATTTTTGCTGGCAGTGAGATCTTTCTCTAATAAAGTGGGTAAAATATATATATCTTTAACTTAGTAATGGCTTCACATGATTCATTTGGTTTCAGATACACGTGGGAGAATTCCACTCTAGAAAAAAAGTGTGAAGTTGTTGGACCTGTAAAAAAGAACACCAGTTTTTAATTATTGTAGTGCTTTAATTGGGAGGAATTCAAAGGGGGGCCATAACTATGTGACATATCTCATAGATAAGCGGTTTAGCCTGTACATGAGCATATAGACAAATGATTGTTTCACTTCAACCTAGAAAGTTTAATTGTGTTACTTAGACAATTAGGAAATTTTTGCACTTCCCATAGAAACAAGACATGGATTCAATTCATTTATAGGTAAAATGTTTTTATTGGCTGAAGTGTAAAAGGCATTGATAGAGCAACACTTCCAAAGTAGATGGGTGGATGTTCTTTTTGTTGGAACAGAGCTTACAACACTGGTTGAAGCTCCATATATACCAAATAAAATGCAACTATTGTATAGTTGAATAGTAATGGATTAGTCATCTCCCTACAAGGATCTGTTACTGCCAATATTTAGTTGTTGTAGGCAACCTTACATTGACCCAATTCCTAGGGATACCATCCTACATCACATTGACTTGACTTCTATTTGAAGAAAATTAAGCACTGAAATATTTCCTATGGATTTTGGGATGCTGCCGTTTATCTGTTCGATGGATAGGTCCATCAGTCGCAATTTGGATAGCTTCCGGTGTACATCCTCTAGAATTGTCCCCACAAAATTGTTGTGATATAGGTTCAACTTTTTCAATTTTGTACAGTTCATGAGATAATATAGAATGGATCCTCCTAGGTTGTTATTATCCAGCGACAGTTCTCGTAGTTGGGAAAGTGAACCCAATTCTTGTGGAATATAGCCATATAAGGAATTAGAAGATATATTTAACTCCTCCATGAAAGAACAGTTTCCTAGCGCCTTGGGAATGCCACCTATAAGGATATTGTTCTTCAACTTGAGCTCTCTTAGTTTCCATAATTGACTAATCTCTTTCAGGATACTACCATTGAGTTTGTTGGAATTTAGAAGCAGATGTTCTAATTTGGTCAATGTTGTTAGTATCTCAGATGGAATTGGTCCCTCAAGTGTATTATTAGACAACGACAAGTGATGCAATTTTGTGTGAAAATTATTAAAATCTAAAATTGTTAATTAAAAACAAAAGCTAAAATTGTTAATTATTAAAAATAAAAAATATTAAAATAAAAAATTGTTAATTAAAAACAAAAGCTAAAATTTTTGTTAATTAAAAACAAAAGCTAAAATTGTTATTTTTAATTAAAAACAAAAGCTAAAATTGTTAATTATTAAAAACAAAAATTATTAAAATATAAAATTGTTGTTAATTAAAAACAAAAGCTAAAATTGTTATTGTTGATTAAAAACAAAAGTTAAAATTGTTAATTATTAAAAACAAAATTATTAAAAATAGTAGAGAAAACCTAATATAGGGAGGAAAAACACACGTCAAGACGACTGTCAAATCGTCAAATTTAACACAGTCATAGAAACATCCGCATGGGCCTTTCCCACTAATTCTAAGAAGATAAGTGCAGTTAAGATAGTTGTTTAAGATAAAAATAGAAAATCAGTGAGCCAAAGAATTATCACTGGATAAATCCTTCTACCTCCACTAAGATTGATAATTCAAGGAATGGCTGGCACAGGAAAATCATTTCTGATAAATTAAAATCTGGAATTCATTCACAACATCAACCACATCTCCCTCACCTCTACTTGTGCTTTCCCCTACCGGTGTTTCAGCACTCAACATCTCCGCATCCACAATCCATGCAGCCATGTGTATTCCAATCAAAGAACTAAAACCCCTTGAAGGTAGTGCATTATTGTATTTTCTAAAGTCGATAAAACATATAGAATATGTTCTTATTGATGAAATGAGTTTCATCGGGTCAAAGTTGCTAAGAAAAATTGATAGTAGGCTCCGCGAAGCTTTCCCACACTCAAGAACATCTGAATTTGGGAATAGATCAGTCATCCTCCTCAGTGACCTCAGGTAATTACCGTCGGTTTTGGACAGTCCTCTTTACGCAAGTAACTCCTACAAAGCAACCCTTTGGAAGGGATTTCAATCTTCCATTACATTGCAAACAATATTTCGGAAACAAAGAACAACCAATGCATAAGTTTCATTCCATAATTTACTGCTCCATATGCAAGATTTGACCCCTCTAATTGAGGATTGGGAATTCCTAATGTCTCACATAGACACACACCTAACTCAGCAGGAGATCAAAATTTTTAAAGACGGACCACATTTGTTTGGAAAAAATGATCTGGTCGATTCCCATAACCTTCAGATGTTAAAGGCATTAAACATTCCAATCACCCAATCCATTGTTAAAAGTAACAGGTGGAATAGACCAGGAAATCCTGATGATGATCAGTTGCAACACAAAGTTTTGTTGTGCAAACAACAAAAAATCATGATTATTGCAAATCTATGGGTTGATGTAGGCCTCGTGAATGGTGCCACAGGAACAATCACCGACATTGTCTACGACGCATCAATGTAACCACCAACATTACCTTTATTTTTTGTTGTAAAATTTGATAGATACAATGGCCCATGTTGGGATCCCTCCAAACCATTATATATTCCCATACCCCATATTTTTAGAGGGAATTGAAGACAGTTACCAATTAAAATGGCCTGGGGATTAACTATCCACAAGTCACAAGGACTTACTTTTCACAGAGCAACCATCGACATTGGAACCACTGAAAGGAAGGGTATGACATTCACAACTTTCTCTAGAGTTCTCTCGCTTGCAAATCTACACATTTTACCTCCTTTTTCATTAAAAACGTACTCAAAAATTGTGCACATACCAATACTTGGAGCAAGAAGAAAGGAGGAAGAAAGACTACTATCACTCAAGCCATCATTAATACTACTCTCTACTTTGATAGCACCTCCGCTAGTACTATACTCAACACTTCTTGTATCCATAGTGGCACTTCTGCTCAAGGGGTAGCAAATGTAATCATGTTTATTGAAACTAAAATTTCCCACTAAAGGCTACCATTCATGATATAAATAGTAAAAAAAGTATACATGTCTCATTATGTGCACGTAGATCTATATTTATTTGATGTTGTGAAATATGATATGCACCTTTAAATGTACAAATTTGTAACATAATTAAATGTACACATACAACATTTCAATGTAATGTTTCAACTAAATTCCTATACTAAAACTATCAAATACACACATTATCAACTGTACAATAAATGTTTTCCCGACAAAATAACTGAAAAACCAATGCACAACTAACACAATAAACCTAAATTAAATACATACAACATAGACTATAAAATAAATTAACTATCAAAAATGATATCAAATGTATTCATGTATGAATTTTTAACAAGTTTGAAATGTAGAAACAACCTTAAAATCAATTGGCCCATCTATATTTCTACACTTATGAAATCAATCACACCCCTTATCAACATCAACTACAAAAATAATAATTATACCTCTAAAAAAAATAACATATACCATTCGGTGTTCACGTCACATGAAACACATGCGATTGCTAGTTTTATAATGCAAGCTAGTATATCATTCTATCTGCTCAGCTAGTAGTATCATAATAGTGAAAATAGACAATAATGACAAATATGAATGATCATTTACAATAAGAAGGTAATGTACATCAACAATAACCCGTATAAAAAATGAATCAAAACATTAAATAGATTGGGAAAGAATGACAACAAGTTCCACTGTGATGTCGCGCATATAGTTACACAGAATTTTACATCCCCTTTCGGTTATGTAAGAATATGTACAATTATATATGGGGTAGCATACCAAAACTAGTCCCCATGTTCACAAATTTGTTTTATATGAAGACTTATTTTGCAACATATTGAGAACAAAAAAATACGGGATGTGGTATACTTCACCCCTTTAAGAAGCATCATCTCGATGATTGAACTTAGAAACAATCACATAGATATATCAAAATAGATTTATATCATACAGCTAAGGGGAATAGTCAACATTTTCACCCAAAAATCAGAATTTTTTAGATCTGAAATTCAAATTTATTGGCTATAATATCCTTTTACTCCATCTATTAATGTCAAACACTCTGAATTATGACAAAATCCTTGTGTTTTCAGCAATTAGAATAAATAATAAGGTCATGTATGTGATACTAATCTATAGTAGTTAGAACAAATTTGATGTAAAGGCATCATTACTTCACGAATAACAAAGAGTTAGTATAGGCATGCATTAGAAAATTTTGGTTTTTTTAGGTCTTTAATGGCATCATTAAGTCATTTTGAGTGTCCAATAAGCTTCAGAGAATCAAAATTTTTAATTGGAGGTTTTCCCTCCATTTTTGTCAATCAGAAAATTTGAAGTTCTTAAGCCATTTTTGTAAGGGTCATCTTGTGGTCTTAGCATGTAATTAGGTCATTTTTAGTCTATCAAGTGTCTATGAGAGCTCATTAAGATGCAAGGTTGATCGCATTGGTGCTAACTTGCCATCTATGCCTTCTTTTTTTTATGTGTCACCATGTGTGACTTTTCCATGTAACTTTGAAGAAATTATGATGAAACATTCAAGCAAGAAGGCCTATATTTCACTTTGTAATTTTTTTTAATTCATTGATCAATCACAAGGCATTCGAGTTGGAGTTCCAAAAATAGATAAGTTGAATATTGTGTTATCTTTTACATATACATAGTTGTTTCATTTGATTTTTGACTGATTATGAGAGAATAATGTTCATTAAGAACCTGAAATGACTAGATACAGGTAAAATTATATAGATAAGGTTTGATTTTTGCATTTGCATCAAGAGTGTAATGATCTTGTGTGATAATCCAAACTGAAACCTAAGAAAGCTTAAGATTACAGTAAACCACTTTGAATAAGGGGAATCTCTATTTAGAATGAGTTTTAAACTTTTTGAATCAAATGCATCATGCCTTAAGATGTAAGACTAGTCCCTGGAAACTTGAAGGCATAATCAATGATTGCAAAAGAAGTTTGAATAAAAAATTACTGAGAGAAACCCTAACATATAGTTAACACAATTCTTCCACAACAAAGAAGGGGATATTTTAATCTGAACACCTATTTCAATATTATTGAAAAGCCACTGGTACATTTTTCAATTGTATACGGTTTTTGCATACATATATGATGAACTATAAGCCTTGAATCAATGCTAGAAGAAAGTAATGACCAAATACTCCCTCTTGGGTTTGATAGAACACAATAGGGTTTCTTGAAGGAAAATATCCAATATTTCATAATGCCTCGATTGAAATTGGTTGAAAATTTGTAGTTAGAAATATGAGAAGGTTCTCTAAGTGATTGTATAAGATTCAAGACAAATATCTCTTTCTCCTGGAGAATTTCCTTTCCAGTTGACTATGAAGAATTACAACAAGACAAAGGAGACTTGATTTATGGCCTCAAATGGAAAATTTTAGCAACTTCCTATAAATGTGTAAACCCTAACACCTTGTATACTGATTCTTAGAGATAAAGGTATGTAAATGGACACTTTTTCAGGAAAAAGAACTTTAGATTTATAAGAATGAGTAATGGCAGGCCTGGTAGGAGCTTTGTTGACCTAGAAGGTGAGTGGTGAAGGAGATAGGAAAAGGATTGGGAATTGAAGAAAAAAAATTTGCACACACCTATAGATTTCTAAAGGATACTTAATTTTTTTTTTACCTTCTACTATAGCCTAATATATCTTCTCTAGCCTATACTAATCCAAGCTTTTGTGATCTTAAGAAGCCTAACAACATAGTTTTGGCCAAGACAACAAGTCTTCTAAATATTTTTAAATCGGGGGTCTAGGTAGCTGAGGTAGGAGGCTTTAAAAATAACAAATAAGGTTGTGACCTTGCATGAGAGGATTTAAGCTTCAATTTTTAGAATTGCAAGTTTAAAATTTCTAAGCAAAGAGGCCCTAAATTTGTCAATACTTGCAAAGATAGTGAGTTGGCTATTGTCTTAGTTTTCAAAGGCCTGAATGGTTGAAATGATTTTATTGAGGGACATAAAGCATGATTGTAGCATTGAATACAATGTATTGAGTCCATAAGATAATTTTTCAAGTTTTGGTAGATTACTTGTTTTGAGAACAAGGTAAAATTTTGCAAGTTTTTTATTAAACTGATATTAAACTAATACAGGTTGCATAACTTTGTGGTTAGAGAGTGTTGGTGTTAGTTGATACTTTATGTGAATACATCATATTGGTATTAGAGTAGGAGAATAAGGAATTGAGAAGAAAGTGACAGGGAGAAAGATATAAAGCAAGAAGCAGTGAAGAGAAATGGAAGTTGAGAGGAAAGAGAAAAGTGACAAAATTTAACCATTTAGAGTAGTTAGAGGAGGAAACAGGGAACACCCAAGAGATGTTGATTATCTTGCAATATTAAAAAATATTCAAGAAATATTAGGATCACTAGAAGTGTCTCAGAGAATAGGGAAGGCATTAGAAGTACATAGTGATGATGATGAAGAAGAAGAAAGGCCAACAACAGAAGCATCAGAAGAAGAGGATAATTCAAATGTTTGACTCCTAAAAGTAGTCATAGGAGAAAGAAAAATTCCAAAGATGAAAGTTCCATAGTATGGAGGTAGACTACATCCAGAAGAAATTATAGACTAGATAGCTAAGATGCACAAGTATTTTGATTTAGAGGGCATTGCAAAGAACAAGTAAGTGATGTTTGCAGTGACTAAACTCAAAGGACATCCAACAATATGGTGGGATTTTGTGCAGCATGAAAGATTGAGTAGAAACAAGGAGAAGATCAAGAAGTGGGATAAGATGATAGATAAGGCCCAAGATGAAAGGTAAATTCATTCTTGCTGATTATTAAATTATTTTATATAGTAAATTACAAAATTTGAGGCAAAGAGATGCACGTGTAACTGTTTATACTAACGATTTTAACAAGTTGGTTATGAGGTTTGGACATGTACAGGATGATGTTGAATAAGTGTCCAGGTATGTGAATGGATTAAGGTTGAACATTCAAGGTGAAATCAACCTATTTCATTTAAGATCAGTAGAGGAATCATATCAAGAAGCCATGAGAGCAAAGGATAAGTTGTCAAGAAAGAAGATTCAGTTTTTGAGAGGTAGAGGAAGAGGAGTAAGAGGAAGAAAATAACATTCTGGAAGAGGAAAACAATAGTAGAAAAAAAAAGAAGAAGAAGTGGATAGTTCACAGTCATAACATTCATTCAGTGGTAGATACAAAGGTAGAGTTGGTTATGGATACAGAGGTAGAGCTGGATATGGAAGACGTAGAGGTGAATTCATAGGAAGGTTATTTAGATGTAATAAGATTGTTGGACATATATCTTCTGAATGTCCTAAATACTCTCAAGCAAGCAGCAACATAGTTAGTGAAGAAAGGAACCAAGTGGCATAAGTAGAAAAAGAAGGAAGTGCAGCATCACCACATGGAGGAGAAGAACATGAAACTGAAGAATATTTGATGATGAGGAGAGTTTTGGTGCACGTAAACAAGCAAGAAGAACCAATGAAAAGAAGGAATTTGTTTAGAACCATATGCAAATAAAGAGGTAAGTGTTACAATCTTATTATTGATAATGGTAGTACTGAAAATCTAGTGTCTAGTAAAATAGTACAAAAACTAGATTTGAAGAGATTTAAGAAGCCTAATCGATACAAATTTTCTTGGGTGTGAAAAGAGCATCAAGTACTAGTAACCCAATAGTGTTTGGTTGATTTTAAGGTTGGCAGATATCATGATCAGGTATTATGTGACATATTACCCATAGATGCATGTCACCTTCTGTTAGGAATACCATGGGAATTTGACAGGAGATCCATCCATTATGGGTGGACAAATACCTACACATTTGTGAAAGATGGAAAGAAATACACTCTGAATCTGAAGAAGGATGGAGGTGCATGGTTTGAGCAGCAACCTAGGGTGATTATTATGGGGTTGAAGTCATTCTTTCAGTAGGATGAAAGTGGTGAAGTGAATGAAGACAAGGAGAGTACAATATATAAGATGTGGCAATGGCTCAGTGGTGAGCATGGATATCAAAATCACTTGCAAAAAAAAGTGAGTATTAAGGATGCAAATGAAATGATAGAGCATGATGGATGAAAAGATAATGGTGAACTGGTAAAGGTAGATAAGAACGTGTATGAATTAGCCTATGAGGACAAAAAAAACCTTGAAATGAGAGAAATCGGTCATGGAAGGAGCATCAAAATATGCCTAGAAACCATGAAGTTGCAAGAAAAAATAAAAGAAAAGAACCATGAGGAAGAGAGGGAAGTCAAGTATGAACAAGAAACTCATTCTTTGATATCTAATCTCTATTTAGATGTTGTTGGTGTAGGTCTAATGATGAAGGAAATAATGGAGTGGTCATAAGGAGAGGGATATATCTCACAAACATAAAAAATTCTCAATCTTGAGAATGCATTGGATCGGAAAAGGATAAAAGGACATGTCAAGGATTATGTAGTAGTGAAGGAGCAACAAGAAAAATTCCAAAAGAACAAGATTTAAGTGTTGAAACTCAGCCCGTGCTAGAAAAGAAAAAGTAAAGTCCTATGACAAATAAAGAGTTTGAAAAGATGATACATTCAAGGAATCATGTCAATAACATGGTACAAATTCAAGGTATCTCAAAATAAATATTTGTAGAACTAGAACATTCTCAAAATTTAATCCAAATTGGAAGCAAAGGAAGAAAAGGATAAGTACTAGTGAGCAAGCAAGTACAAAGATAAAAAACATAACACACCACGAACAAAAAACACCAAAAAAATGGTCAACAAAGAGTCCACAGAAGATCTACTAAAAGCATTTTCCTCTTATCCTCAAACTCGAACCATCAGACTCCTTGTGGCTATATTCCTCATCATCCAAGCTACTTATGGCGATATGCATCCTCTTTCCTTTGTCAACAGTAACCATACCCTAAAAAAAATATTCATTAGATAAAAGGTACATTTAATTTATTACATGTCATTCATTAATGATTAAATACATCAACGAGGTAACATTTACTATGAGTATCTCTTTGCATTATCACAACATTGGGTTGCTTGTATCGTAGATACAATTAATCAATTTTTAGGTATATTTTTAAGGCATACTTAAACATGTTGTTATTTTTCATAATTTACAAATACATCTTCACAATATTGTAATGTTTTTTGCACTAAATGGTTTGTAATAGTATCTTATCAGAGTGAAACATTTTTTCATACTTTAATTTATCATCTTAAAATATATACATATTCAAATCATATGTAAATAATCATCAAATTGTACTCACCATATTACAAATTTTTTTACCAAAATTTCGTCAACATAACACCTTGTAAAGTCAAGTTATACTGTTAGATCAAAAATACATATATTCATAATATTTAGGTTAAAACATGATTTCAACATACATAATGATGATAAAATAAATAATAAAATTACAACAAAATTTTAAATTTCCTTATTCTTTTACAAGTATTTCCTTCTAATTCAAAAATCAATTACAACTTCAATCATTACAATCATAAGCCAAGAAATGAAGCAATTAATACTTTCCAATCCTCCTTCTTAATCATTCTGATTTGATAACAACCTGCACAATAATTTGACATGGTTAGTTCCAACCGAATTGACATGGATTACTTCCCTACTTCTAGTTTTTTCATTCGACATAAATGAGCATCTATGGTTTGACTTAATGATAATGAAACAATTAATCTGAAAACAATCATGTAAACGATGCATAATTAATCCATATAAATAAATCACGTTGATACCATTATTTACTTATATCATCACAACTTTAATTCATCATATGCCTACATCATTAGAATTTAATTGAAAAAAAAGTCACATCTGTAACATATCAATATAGCTTGCATTAATATTTTACAACTGAATACAGGAAAAATAGATTTCTATATCTAGATATATAATAACACAAATTTGATAACTAGATTTCATCTTGCGGTTTTACAATTCAATTTACAAATAGTTAAAATCAAACAATCCACACTTTAACAACCTATGCACCATCTTCATTGCACTAGAGATTATGATGGTGAAGAAGGATTCTTTCTAGTAAAGACATAGTCTACCAAACCACAACAAATTTAGATTTAAACAGTGACTTTGTTAGTCGCAGACATCCAAAATGATAAAACATTATTCAAGGCATCCCATATAATGGGTCAAATCAAGAAAAACCAGACTCTAGCCTAATTAACAAATAATACCAAAATAAATTATTTAATTCAATGAATAATACTCCTTTTATAACTGATTTGTTAGAAAAATTTTAATTTTTCCCCAAGAAAAGTAAAAAACAGTTTGCTTTTTACATGCTTTTACTTTTAGTTGTTCTTAACTTTAGGAAAAGCTATTAACGCAAATAAATCAAAATCTTTGTATTGCACAAAAGCATGTGTTTTTTAGTTTTATTTTTAAGAGTTGGGTGTTTTATTATTAGATGAAGCTATTGATCCGAAGATCTGAGAAGGAAGGAGAAATATATGCACAAAATTGTTGATCTAAGATTGCAATAATATGTTTTATTTACAATTCTTTATTTTATTTTTGCTACTTGTTATTTCATGTGCCTAATTTCTATAAATTGGTATCAGAGCATGGATTTTTATAATTGACAACAAAATCCAGTCTGGCTTCTATATCCAGTCTGCAGAAACCAAAATTTATAGGAAATAATTACCAGTATTGGTCATTAACTATTAAGGCACTATTTAGATCTCAGGATGTGTGGGAAATCATAGAGAATGTGTACATAGAGCCTGCAGATACATCAACATATAACACACTCTCATAGGTAGAGAAAGACACTTTGAAGGAATTAAGAAAGAAAGATGGAAAATATATTTTATTCATTCATCAAGCCATGCATGAAAGCATCCTACCTAGAGTGGCAACAACTAGTAAAGCACTAATTACGTGGGAGACTCTCCAAGTAGCATATCAAGGTAAAGAGAAAGTAAAAATGCCAAGCTACAGTTACTTTGTAGAGATTTTTAAAATATGTCAATGAAATATTTAGATTCCGTAGAATCTTTTTTTACTTTAGTAGTTTAGTCAATCAAATCAAACCTCATGGTGAAACTATTGAGGGTAGAAAGATTATTGAAAAATTAATAAGAAGTTTACCTGCAAAATTTGATCCTGTGGTAGTTGTTATTGAAGAAACTAAGGATCTAAGTTAGTTTTCAATTGATGATTTGCATGCATCACTAATAAATCATGAATAGAGGTTGAATAGATCACATGCATTTTTAGATCAAGCTTTTTCATCAATGGTATCAAGAAATTGTGGAAGAGGAAGAGGAAATTTCAGCCCTAGAGGTAGAGGAAGAAGTTCATCTTGAGGACATAACAGTGTTCCATAAAAATCAAGTGGAAGAGGACATAGTCAATAGAACAATAATAATCATTTTTCAAGTAAGAGACATGATAAATTGCATGTGTAGTGTCACTACTGCAAGATATATGGGCATTATACTTTTGAATGTAGGAAAAAATAGTATGATCAGAACAAGCAGAATCAAAACCATGTTGGGAGCTTTAATCTAAGCTCCATGTTTATTGCATGCACAAATATTTTCGAAGAATCTCTTATTGAGTGTAATCTATCCCAAGAGATTCTTGGTGATGTATGGTATTTGGAATCTGGTTGCAATAATCACATGTCAGGTAACTTAGATTTATTTTCTAATTTGTATGAGTCAGTAAAGTTAGAAGTTACCCATGGGAATAATAGTAAAGTGACTGTAAAAGGAAAATGAAAAATCAACACTCTAACAAAAAAAAGGGGGAGTAAAATATTATACAGGATGTTTATTATGTTCCAGGTTTTAAGCACAATCTTATGATCATTGGTCAATTGGTAAAAAAGGGACACAAAGTTTACATTGAATACAATGAATGTGTGATCATGGTTAAAGCTCCTATTAGTGTAGAATCACAGCACCCCCGAATGACCTTGTATCTAAGTGGGGAGTTCTATGTGATTGCACAACATGGGACCATATCTCAAGCTGTGGGACTTGAAAAACTTGAGATGGACCTCTAGAGAAAGCCAGTTCTTGCTTCCTAATCTACCTACCACAAGCTACCCCAGTGCAAACAGAACCTATTCTAATCCTAATCTAACCATTCCAAGGAGAAAAGGAAAGAGAGAGAGGGTGAAAGAGCCTACACTAAGAAGTGCTACACCAGAAAAGTAAGTGGCAAGATACTCTGTTGAGGGAGAATTAAATAGGGAAAAGGGGACTGAGGGAGGTCAGGCAGAAGTGACATAGACCTTGATCTAAATCCTCCATCGAAACTCTAAGAATCATGACATCTTACACCTGTAAATGTGAAATACATGCACATGGATAAAACACAAGATAGAGAGGCACAGAGAAACAACAAAACAATGCCAAGGGTTGAAAGATGCCACAAAACAAGATTTTATTTCTCTAGGGTCAATGTATGGTGCTGAGTCCCTCTTTTCGTCCCGAAAATGCAAGTGAGGAGTGTGTTTGGGTGGTAAAAAAATCTGGTTCATGTGAACACTCCCTTCGCATGAATGCGGTTTGCGTGAACTGACACGTCGGCTATTTTTTCACCACTTACAGCATTTAATATGGTTCACGTGAAAGGGGTGTTTACGTGAATGCCCTTCGCATGAAGGGCGTTCACACAAACACCCCTGTTTATATATTGGAAGTGTTGGGGAGGAAATCACTTTCCTCTACCCCGCCTCCTTTGCATGAAGTTTATAGCAGACCAGACCGAGCCCACAACCCACCAACTAGAGCCCACCGAGCACTGTTGAAGGATCCGACCAAGGAGACCAAACTGAGCCCACATGGTAGACCAAACTGAGCCCACTAGCATGGCCACTGAGGAGTGAGGAGGCCATTAACGAGCATCGGGTATGCATTTAGTTGTTTTTTTCTATGAAAATGGAGGATCCCATGGATTTGGGCATAAAATAAATGAAACCCTATTTTTTATTTGCAAAACCCTAGCAAATTGCAGACATTTTTTTGTGTAATCATTTTTAAGAGAGCTCTATTTTTTTAATTGATCTACCTCTACATTGGCACATTTTCTCATTTTTTACAATTTGATCTACTAGAAAACTACCCATATAAATCCAAGCTACCCATATAGATCCATTTCACATTTCAAACAAGTAGCTTAATTATAATTATTTAATGATATGTGTAAGATATCTGCTTGTCTCTGGAATGTCATGGAATAGATAGGATGTACACCTTAAAATCAAATATGTGACATAAAATCGTCAGGAACTATTGTAAAAGAAACCTAAATTTGAAACATAAAGGATTATAAATTGCCTACAACCCTTGTAGTATTTTTGGCCTTATGAAGTGCAAAATATTATATATTCTTTTCTATGCATATTCACTATCAAAAACCATGATTTTTTCATGGATATCTCAACAATGTTGTCAAGTCAAAATATTCCAGCAACGGGTGTGATAAGGCTAGCAAAAGGATCTTTAATTTGTAGAAGTATGGAACATGCTATTTATAATCCAAACCCATTTAAAGTCATGTGCCAATCACCATGTGAAGGTCAAATTATGTTGTGTGTAAGTTATATGCATTTTAGAAGAAAGAATTAAGTAAAGCCTTTGATAGAACCCGTGGCAATCAATCAATGATATGTTGAAAGCTTGGTTTCCCAAGTGAAAGCCTTCATAAACCTTGGATTCAAATTGGATAGTTTATGGTTTGAAAGGATCGTCATAATTTCTTATGGAGAATAGTTATTTTCTTTCTTTCTCTTGATTGAATCAAGATGCCCAACATTCAACTACATTTCCTTAATGAAGTGAAATAATTAAAAAATTATTTTAGGATCTAATATCCCTTATGACATTACTAATATCAGTAGTCCTTACTATTTCACAGTATTCATCCATTCATCTTGATAACTGAGGAATTTAATGAGATTAGTAAAATGGAAGGGAAATGGTGTAATTCTTGAGAACTCCATTTAAATTTATGGAGTTCATAATTTGATACAAATATCTCTTACAACGATACTAGATAGACAACTAGTAATTCTATGAATGACTCAATGAACACTAATTTCATATATAAGTATATTTAATATCTACTTTTCAATCCATTCCATAACAATTACCTACATTTGGTATAATAACCTTTATTCAATAATTTTTAAAATTCATAGTTTGAGTGAATCATTAGGAGAATCATGGTTTGAGTGAATTTTAGCTCAATGAGTATTACCATCTTTAAAAGAGCCAACTTTGAGTATGAGAGAAATTGATTGAAGAGTATTATTGTTTTTATTTTATTGTAACGAATAAAACTAATCCATGAAAGAAGGAATCTTATGCCTAACATTGGCAATTAAAAAATCATATTAGTATAGGGAAAGATGACATCATCAATGGGGCATACTTTATTAATATCTCAAAAATTTGTATATATCTTAATGCCCCTAGTTGACTTACCAATTGGGAAAATGTGGGAAATCTATCAAAGTTATCGATAGGTTTAACAAAATGATAATTGAAATAAAAATTTGGATTTCTTATTAGGCAACTTTAGGATGTATCTTTTTTACTTTGCATGTTTGACATCACGATTCACAACAATATCATACACCACGATAAAAGTAGGCATATTAAACATATATTCACATAACCATGTAACAATATCTTGATATTTTATTAATAAGCCACTATAAAAAAATTTATCTATGAGAGTCGATGAGACACCTAACTCCACATTTTGGATGCCTCACCAATGCCAATTTTAATATCATATTTCATTTAATAATATTGATACATTCCCCAAAAGGAATCCAAAAGGTCCAATATAATCTCTTCATCACTATACAGTGACTCATTTTCCCCAAATAAGCATGATATCAAAATATACTCTCTCATATGGCAAATAAAAATGGTTTAACTTAAGACAACCAAGTACAATTTGTAATTTTTCTTTTGATAATTAATTCCTCCTTCAAAGCCCAACTCCCCTATTTAACATGTTTGGAATGTTCTCCTGTGCACTGAAGAACCTCGTGAGTCATTTGATTGGAATAATCATCATGTTTCGGTTATTACTAACCTTTTTCCCCATATGGGTGAAATAACCGGTATATATATAACCCTATCAATTTTACATCCAGAACTATACATAAAATTGTGGTTTTTGTCACTTCACATAAAACATCGATTTGTTGACCAACCTAGATTTCCTTTTTATCGAGTCCTTGACATTGTAGCATCTCTTTTTAATGTTTAGATGATAATCCCTATAGATAACTTCCATGTAACCTATCAATATTTAAACCCCAATGAGCTTAAAACCTCTATTTTTATTTGTACTAGTATGTGGGTTCGACACAATACTTCTTAATTAAATCAAAGTATGGGTTATAAAATCATCTCTTAATGTGTCCACATAATGTTATGCACCCCATCATTAAACTCCTTTTTCTTTACTACACATATGGGGGGAAATTAACATCTCCTATCTTCCCAATTTTCTATAGGAGTTTTCCATTTCATTGTTTTAAATAAGGGATCATGTGAGATACTCATTTCGATTGTTATCATGTTTATATTCCACTTAATTTTTAACTTTTGATAATATTTTTGGTTGTGTCCAATTGTAGGCATCATGTCAAATAACATTCTTCTAAACTTTTTTGTGTCCTTAATTTAAGAGGTTGTGGGTAGAGGTTGTATATCTTAAATGTGGTTACTAGCTACTTTACAATGATATTAAAGTTTTATATAGACATTTGAAATCATAAATTAGTACCAAAAAACTCTAAATGAAAACATTTAAATAAAGTCACGAAATTTTATTATAAAATATTTATAATGGTGGAAGCAATCTTTGTACAAAGTATATCAACATTGATAGAATCTATAAACCAACTTAGCCTCAAGGACATAAATAGTCATTATCAATTATATAGAAATATTTGTGTTAATATCATATGTATCTTATCATGATTATTATCGACACATTTATAACATGCATTATTTTTTATAAGAATTGTAATTGATCACAACTAAATATTTACAAGTTACTTTTATAAATAACCCTTTTGTAAGCCACATATAAGACAATGCATCACACTCAAATTGATAGTAAAACAAAAAATGTACAAAAAAGGTCTTGGCGCGATGTATTCTCAAATAGCATAGTGAATAAAACTAACTATTGCACCTCAACGGTACAATGAAAACATTGACAGAGGTTTTGAGTCATAGACATTAACAATCTAAAGAGAAATAAAAGGTGATTATTTGTTAATAAGAAACCTACTTATAATGTCTTGGTTTATTACATTTGATGATAATGCTATTTCAATTGTGATTTATATTTGATTATTTGTTAATAATAAATGTATATTTATAATGTCTTGGTATCCTAATTATTTGCACCAAAATTTATTGTGTGATGTTGTGTAGGAACTCAACGATATGTGCAATATGTTTCTTGCATTTGATTAGATTAAAAAAAAACTGCATGTTACATTCTAGATAATTCCTCCTTTAGTTCCATTAAATCTATGCAATCCATACACTCATGCATGACTGACTTATAAGATATATGTAATTTCTTATTTCCTAAATTATTTTCATTGAAGCTTGAAAATCATATTTCTATTTTCATTAAAATAGGAGAATATCTTAGGAATTTTTTTTAATTAAAAGTTCTATTAATTGAATTTTACTTTCATTTTTTTACAGTCATGGCTTCTTCCACTCCTAATTTGTTTGAGAGGACCGATTTAGAGATTGCAAAATTGCAATCTATTCTCCAAAATCCAACTACAGTTCGGCAGTATAAAGCCCATTGTGAAAAAATACTAGTTGATCTTCATAGAATAGAGGCAAGTTTGAAAACATATAACCCATTTGATTCTAAGTCAATAATAAAATTTATGGATTCATTAAAATCAAGTGTCTTAGGAGATGTAGGTTATAATGAGATTACATCATGACTTTCTGATAAGGAATTCGTTAAGAGGTCTTGTTGGAGTTTTTATGTAGACAAACGGAAAATAAGGGCATATTATGTAAACAAATATTCATGTCCCCTATGTGCCCCTTTGATTTATCCTAGATTTTTGGCCTCTCAAGGCCAATTTCTGAATAATGACCAATTACCGTTATACTTCATAATGATGCTACATGTTGAGGTTTAGTTAAACCTAAAGGTGAGCTATTTAGACATCCCTAGTTATTTGGGGCAGGGGCGTGGCCATATTAGCCATAGGGAGGCATATAAAAATGAGGGAGCTCTTGTATTTGTTGACGCATGGCAGGTTGTACCAAGGCCACAACCATTCTTATCAGCATTTTAGGATGTTACAAAACCTATCATTATGACTGCACATGAGGTTGCTATCGAGGGTATTGTTGGAATTGCTCGCGAGACCCAATTGATATCTTCTGACCGTGTGGGTCAGTACCTTCAGAGACGTGATAATAGAAGTGGAGGTGCTAGTAGTAGTACTGATGTACACAACGAGGTATACACTTGTGTATCTTTGATTTCCCCAGATGACTTTGAGGTAGTTACAGATCCCGCTCAGGAATGTCCTCTAGGACGCATCATGGCTGCTGACTTTTTGCATGCATATGAGGTGATTTCATGGCATTGCAGCATTCCACTATCAGGTATTTTAGATTTTATAGAGCAGAGTGGGAGTGTATCTTCTAGTCAGGGTACTACTGCCGTTGCTACATATACACTTCTTCTTGTTGGGATCATCACACTTGATGTTCACCACATTTCTATTCCGGTGTGAAAATTAAACACCCAATATAATTAAAATTTGTGTTATTTCATCATTACTTTACAATTTATTAATATTAAAATTAAACATGTACTTCCGTGTTTAGGCTTCTGCTCCAGTGTGTGGAGCTTCACAGCCCACACCATCTACCCATGTGACATACAAATAGCTCTTGATGGAGCACAACATGGATCTTGATGTTCTGGGCCTGAGTCATCTTGGATCACTTGGTGACATATTTACTGGTGTTGAGGTCATGGGTGGCAATCCCATAGATTTGGAGATGCGTTTTGCAGAGGTATATATACATGTGTTTTAATAGAATTAATATTTAATCTAAATTGAAATGTTAGAAATTAATGAACTTTATTCAAAAAACTTATTTATCAACTTCTTACATTTTATTTATTTTGTTTCACAAGGATCTATGGGACAGAGATCTACACATAGCGTAGATACTCCCAACATGTGCCCAAGGACAGATACTAAGGTAATCAATTATACATATCTGTTATATGATGTATTGAATTAATCAAGAAATTGTTGTAGAATTTTACTTATATATTTTAATATATGGTACATGCTATATATAGTTTATGACGTGTATATTCCATTTTTTTAACATGCAGGGTGCAATAGAGCATAGTAGGGGGTCTAACACTCGCCCTAGTGCACAAAGGAGACTTTAGTGATATTTTATAGATTTTATACATTTTAGACATGTATATACTCATTAGACATGATTTTTAATATTTTAGTAATACTTTATGTTACATTAAACCTTTCGTGGCTTAGTGAATGCTTCTTTACTTATGCACTTGTCAAATATATTCAAAATACATTGTTATTATTAAACTATCTCTATAAAACTCTATAGTAACTTAAAATCTTGTGAAAATAATAGATTCCCTCTCTTTATCTATCCTCTCTCTTAAAATCAAGAAATATAAACTCATTTGTTGTTACAGGTGTGCGAAATGATGGAAAATGAAGTAAATTTAATGCAATACATTTCCATGATTTGTACTATTTTAATGTAATTGTAAATTTGACTTTATTTTGAGATGGGAAGAAAGGAAGTTATAAAGATTAATTTAAGAATGTATTCAATATATAAGTAGTGAACATGTTTTAGTGATGGTTGATTGTTAATTAAAGTTTAAGTGATGGTTGATTGCCATACTACACATCTAATGTTGCAATTATGATTTGAATCATATATGATGAAAGCTTAAGTTCATTTTGCATAGCCTATTAAAACACCTAACGTAAAATGCCTCTCTGTAAACGAAATTCTTTGGAGATAAAACTCGTGCCATCCTACCTCATAAAGAGTAATAAGTCTTCATCTGCATTTGTAATATGTTCACTCACATTTCTACCACCATCAGTATGTATTTTAGGACACTCAAATGGTAACCTTGAGTCATAATATCTTTCAATACAAGTAATAAATGTATTTTTCATCTTTTATTAATTATATGTATGTGTATTAAATGTTTAGTTTACACATTAATTTATATCAAAACTCTTTATTACTTTTAATATCAATCATATTATTTTTTTGGATTAGTTAAATTGAATTGATAATAATAATTTAAGGTCCTTACAAATTAGGTTTATCAAACCCTATGAAGTGGCTAAATAATCTGATCGACTAATCCACAAAATTCCATAGAGGAAATGGGAGACCAAAGATTGTCCAAATGTGGAGTTTGAGGTTAGCTTTCTCAATGATGACAAAATACCATTTCTAATGGGAAAAATCATAATTATTTTTCAAATAAACCAAGGTCCATTAGCTATGATATCTCTACAATGGTTAACATTGTTATAGTTAGAACAAAAAGAAAAACTTGATTAAGATTTGAATTCCCTAAAGCTTGACACAGTGAGGCATAATCCATGCATGATGAACCCATGATTTGAAGGTTCTCTCAAAGGGGACTCAACTAAAATAATATGCAACTAAAGTAAGTTGCTCAAAACAAGTGCATAATTTATTGAATTTAAGGAAATGTAAAACATCAAGAATATTTTTAGGGGTATGATAACTACCTCATGAAAATATTTTGGCATGGAATTTTTTTGTATCTTCGGTGCCTTTGAACTCCAAAATTCCATTTATTTCTATTACAAAAATGACTACAAGAGTTTAGGAGGGAACATTATAAATGGCTTACCTTCCCAAAGGGTATTTGATTAATGCAAATTTTTTTTAGCAAAAATAATAAAATTTGTAATAAGTGTTAATGGCGGTGTGACATAGACTCTATTAGGAAGAGCATAACTCTCAAATATACTAATGAAATTGGGTCTACTTATTTCAATTATGTTGATATTTATTTTAATGATGTACATGTACCTGAGTTGTCTTAAGGTATGTGGACTCACATAACATCCAAATCATGAAAAAAAATGTTAGCAGAATGTAGGACCCAAAATTTGGACCTAAGGAACTTGGAAATAATTATTTGGCATATACCCCAGCATATTCCCATTTACACATAAATTGACTTAATTGTAAAAACACCCCGCTCAATTCCTATGTTATGATTCCATCAAATCAACACTTTTCACCGATTTTAGCACTTTAGGAACCAATTTACCTTACAATGAACACATCTACACTCTCATATCCACTCAACACATGTATGACATTAGGTCCCAAGTTAAACCTGGGTAGAATCGAGTGATAAGGGTAGAAATGACCAATGTTTTTGACCCATGTTGAAAATTTTGACCCATGCACTTACAATGGTCACATTTTCAAATACACACCTTACACCAATCATCTTAGGGTCAATTGAGTGGGAAATATTTCACACAAGTTGTGTATATAAACACATACATGTTATTTTTTAAGGGAATCTCTTAACTCCTTAGACATATAAAGGATTTCATTCTAAAGAACTCTAAGGAATTTAGGCCCTAATAATTAAAATATCACATAATCACATCCTTAGAGCACACCAACAAGTTACAAGTCTACATAAATCCCATGTTGTTTCCCTAGAACATTATCATGCACTATAACTAAATTCAAGGATTGTTACCAAGTGTTGGAGGCCTTATTGGGGTCTTATCATAGCCATTATTTATGCATATGCACACACATATAGTGGGAAGGATAACCGCATAGGTGTGAGGAATTTTCATAACATAGATATGTAGGTGATGCTTGTCTTAGAGGGGGTTGAGGAATCTTAATCCAATTGGACTAAACTCCTTTTTAGGTTATAAACTGGTAAGGATCTAGGGTTTTGTAATATCCAAACTAGGATGTTATTTTACTTAAGATATGTATTATGTGTAAAGATGATATATGAATCATAATTGATATAAAGATCTTATAAACATGTAATGATTATATTTGGATAAATACAAGCTCTAGAAAATTTATTAATACAAGAGTCATGTAGTTCTTTATTGTCTATATCAAAATTTAATTGTCTATAATTTAAGATTCATGTAGTTCTTGTTTCAAATTTTTATAAAAATGAAGAAAAAATAATATATAAATTTAAATTCCATTGCTTTACATCCATCCACAAGTGAAGAAATCATCAACTCAATTTTTGAAAAATGGCGATTAATGTCATTTTACATGTACACAATGTCTAAAAACACCATCAATACAAGACATGTTGGGTAGACCTAACACTAATTTTTTAAAACTCATTTGTTATATATATCTATAAATGGAAATAATATTATTGGAGATACTAAGGAACAAAATTAAATCATTAATGAACCCATCCTTAATAGCATAGCAAGAAAGTTATCAAATATGTATGCCAAATGACAAATAAAATCGATAAAATATTTTAAATTCTTGGAAGACATGAATATATAATATTCCATGTCCTTCTATATAATACCAAGTGGCTCTTCTCATTATTCAATGACCTATAAAAAAATTCCGTGGCCTTCTACATCTATTCTCCATTTTTTACGTTGACTAGTTTTAGTCTTCACCTGCAGCAATTGTAACCCTGTAGCAATTATGTGATGGGTGTAATGATACACCTTTTTGTCCGGTTTGTAATCAAAAAAGTGAATCCTACTTTGGAGGGATTTCACTTGTTGTAAGTATGTTCCCTGCACTACAACTGAGCCAGTATAAAATATTGTCTCTTCACTTGTTATTTCACATGTTAGCTTTGTTCTCTCTTCTGTGCAACGCAACAAGTAGTACTCCACTTTCTCAACATTGTATTATTCAACAATGATTATAAATACATCACCTACAACAAAATGCAAATAAATATTCAATGATCCATGTATAGTATAAATATATATTTAATTATCAAATTATACAATCCTTTTAAATAAAACATATCTTGTTTAACCAGTCCAGATATGTGCTCATAATCAGTTAAAATTAATGGCACATATTCAAAACTATCATCATGATTTGATCCATATGTTTCATCCACAACTAAAGGAACTTTCTTCCACTCACCTACATACCCATTTTTTTAACTATTGCACTCCGAATATGATTTGTTCATGCATTCATAACAAAAACAAGAATAATCTCTTGTACAGATTCTTCATTTATTACTATCCATAGTCATCGAACAGTGCAAAGACCTAGAATTGGGAATCCTTTCACATCCATACTTTTTCCTTCAATCAATACCTTCAATTAATCATGCTCAAAAGATCAATAAAGTTTAAAACAAACATTAAAATTTAGAATAAAAAAAATTAAAGTTAGTACGTTGTAGAACTTAATAAATCACATCAAGATCTACATATCTTTGTTTTAAATGTGTATGTATGTATTATCTCCCAAAAAAATCTGTGTGGGGTTAAATCCTGTGGGGTTGAAGCGTGTGATGTTAAAGCGTGTGAGGTTGAAATTTGAACTGCAAAATGTTTCTTACACCATTCAACAATGGTGTGGGCATAAATCAATCGATCTCCCTCATAATCAAAGATTTTTTTCTTTAGAGCACATTTGATGCATGCACCCGCACCATCATGTTCTCCCTTCCCATGACCACTCTTAAAAAAACTCCATAAATAAGGAATTTTGTGATGACGATGATAACGATTGAGTGCAAAGAAAGGGCGAGAGGATTTGAATTGTGATGCGCAACCATCTAACCAAACAAAATGTTGATCTATTTGTATTCCTTGCTGATGAAGATATTGAAAGAAAAAACAAAAAAAAATGTTGCACAAAGTGGGTCTCATGTTCCTTTTCATCACTTATATAGATGTGATACTCCTTCTTGATCATTCACTTCACATAGGTACTTTTAACCCCATCCGAATCTAATTGTGCATGCCTATAAAATACTTGAACCATGATAGTAAACTGGTCAGTATGATAATACTACGTCTGAATTTATTTTTGATGAGAAAATGAGTAATTCTCAGCAAACTCAACCATGGACAATATGGAACCAATAGGGAATGTGTCTCTATTAGTCTTGAATTGTGTAGCCTGCCACTTTGAATAGTGATAATGTTTGATGTACGAGACTAATTAAACTTCAAAAACTTTGCGATGAATGTAGAAAATGGGGATTTCCTCTTCTACCAAATCCAACCTGGTTGCATCTTTTCCAAGCCTTGTTGAATATCTTATATATTTTAACCTACAAATTCAATTCATAATGGACAAATTGTCATGTACTCATTTGCAGTAAACATAAAAATCAAAATAAAATCTAACATCCAAATTTAAATATATATATATATATGAATCACCTCTTGCAAGCCACCATTTTAACTGTGTCCAAATCTTCATTTGTTCTTGGCAATAATTTCAAGTCCCCACACTTGTCATAGACACCTTTGATGTAAGTCATCATCAGATATCGTGCAAATAATTGAAGTTATGAATTCACTGACACATGTAGACTGGGGCATTTTCTTCCCATAACTTTCTATACACATGAAAAAAATATAGAATTTGAAATACATTAATTTTAAATCACATCTCAAAAAATGATATTTAAACAAATTTCAAATATATAGATATAAATGAAAGCACACCTCAAAATATATATACATGATATAATTTTTTTTGTACCTGATAGTGATAATCAAACTCAACGTGATAGAAGTAACAATGTGTGTCAAGAACTTTATCATCTCGCACATAACAAGGCTTCAAATTTCAAACATTCATTGTCCAATCTTAACATCTAGATTTTCTTCTGTAAACTTTATGTACATGTCATGTTGAGTTATTTCAAGCCAATTTTTTATATGTTCATCATAGTTATTGTGAGTTATCCCATGTTTTAAAAAATCCCTCACATTTGGAGAAGGACGAGTCCTCTCAGTCCAAAAATTAGAAACTATATTCACAATATTATCCTCTATTTTATCAGAACATGGATTTCTACACATTAGTTCCCAATTTCCTTCCATAGTAGAGTCATCTAGTGTCTTCCTCCTCTTTGCATACATGTTGACCGTCTTTCTAGATAAACTCAATTCCTTGGTAACAATGATAACATGATGATTATTTGTTGTATCTTTACTTACAACTATGGTTAATATTGCTCTACGAGAAATACTCTTATCAGCAGACCAATTTTTTTTACCCAAAGAACTTATTCATTTAGAAACATTCCCAACAAATTCTTCTTCTACATGTTTTGAATTTTTCTATCCAAAATCAACACCCAAAAATTATAATGTTTCCTTCATATCAACATGATTCAAGAATGTAACCAACAAATGTGCTCTAGCAACTATAGTCAAATTAACAAATTCACCATATATTATCTCTACACTTTTTGTTGTTTTCTTTTGTGATAGTGGTTCTTGTTGGGATTTTTTTTTAATTTTTGTAAATCCATATTCACCAAGTGTTTCACATTTTTCTTTGGAAGTAATTCCATAAAATTTTTTATCACTTCATCATAATGTTGTGCATCATGATCTGTGTCCATAAACATACACATGTGATTACACCAAAATTTACAAAAAAAACAATAACATACAAATGTGATTACACCATTAATGACCAAGCTAATTGTATTTAGATAGCTTCATGAGGTCCTTCTTGAAATCCACTAAATAATACACACATGTATATATATATATATATACATGTATATACACATATATATATATACATGTATATACACATATATATATATATATACATGTATATACACATATATATATATATATATACACACACACACACACACACATACACACACACTTGGTGTTAGAGCTATCTAATTTTAATATCAAACCTAGACCAAAAACTTTCATCACATAAAACCCAAAAATCTTGTACTATATTTAAAAGATTTAGTAAAAATCACTAATAATTTAATTACGAGCTCAATAGGGAAGAGAGAGTGTAGAAGAATACATAAGTTGCATTGTCCAATTCAAAATGATGTCCTGTTTAGAATGATACCAAGATCTACCACAGCGTTTATACCCAATAAATTTCATAACAAAAATTATTTTCAAATGTCATATTATGTACAACAGGATATATTTAAATTTTGTCAATTTACATCTATATGAGATCATTATTAATCTAATACATGACATATAAATTATATAAACTAAAAAAATGACAAGATCAAAATTCAAAATCAACTATCACGTGAAGGTCAATATTAGAGACTAAATCGTAACAATTTTGTTAATGAAAGGTATGGTAGACCATCAAATATATCCCCTAGATTAATCACTTGGGGGGGAGGGGGGGGGTTTTAACCTTGTTTTCGATAACACATACCATGTGCAATTGTATAGCCTGATAATTTTTATGCATATCTTTTATAGCATAGTATTGGTAGAAAAATAGGACGTAACTTGGTTTATCGTAGAATAAGGGGTAATATTTGGAATACCATGATAAATAATGTTTTGAACATTTATTACCAAGTGACCCACCGACGACATTAATGTACTTCAATCCAATTTCAGATATTTCTAAGGGAAAGTTCAAGAAACTTAGAGAAATAAGGAAAATTGGTTTTAAGTAGAATCACTACATAATATACCATTTATTGGTACTTATGGTTATAATCATTGTGAAAGGTTTAAGAAGAAAAAACAAATACGTGTAAGGTTTATTGTTGTTTTGTTGATCATTGTGGGAAGGAATTTAACAATATGAATTCCCAAATAGATTCTAATCCAACATCTTTGAGATCTACATATTCCAAGGCATTTAAGTATTCTTCTGAGGACACTTGATGAGAAGGTGGTTGGACAAGTCCGAACTCATATTGGTTTTACACAAGATATCAATATCATCATTAGTATTAAACATGGTTGCCCATTTTCTCCTACTTTGTCTATTCTCTAGATAGACAAATTAGAGGATGCCATTATAAGTTTAAAGGAAACATATGGTGATTGTGTTCTCTATGATATAACCATTACTATTTTTTAGTTGTTTTTGACAGCATTCTTATGTCAAATGATTTTATTTTCACATGTATTATTTCTATTGTTTCAGGTTATGGGATCCTATCAAAACCCTTGCCTTTACCCAATCTAAAAAACATATTATCATATTTAAACCTTAGAATGAAAAAAAATTATGATCTATCAAGGGTTTCTATACATATGTAAAAAATTTTGCAGCCTTGTCTTTCACTTGTTGTGTCTTCTCTCTCTCTCTCTCTCTCTCTCTCTCTCTCTCTTTGTGCCTTCCTACGAACAGATCTTCTAACATTCTTCTTTGCATTCTCTTCCACGGTATATTTTCATTTCTCATTCTTTGCATTTCCCATGATTCATCCACTTCAATAATTTTCACCTGCACACATAAATCGTGATAGATCTGAATGTCTAAGAGTAAACTTGATACAAAACTATATGTGCATGCAACTCTATTTATATACAAATCTCAATAGAAATTAGATTGTTTTTAATTTTAGTTTTTTATAAATTTAAAACAACTTTTATAATTTTAATAGAATTTATATTTAATATACAATTATTTAATTTTATAATATTTTTATAAATAAAATAAATACATGCTTTAAAGACAATTTTATTATATATAAATAATAATTTTTTAAAAAAAATATAATAACAAATTACATATTTTTGGTTAAAAACAATTTAAAAAAACCAAACTTAGTTTAAAACAAAAAAATATGTAAAAAACTAAATTTAAAACATTAAAAACGAACAATATTAAGTCACTAATAAAAAAGGAAATCGCAAAACATTAAATTTAGAAGGAGATGTTTTGGCGATGCTTTGGTGGCGCAGGCAGGGTTTGCACGAACAAGGGTTCGCATGAAGGTAGTTCGCACGAACCCCTGTTTGCGTGAACCCCTCTGAGTGGCACTAACGTGGCACCTGGGTGGCACATTTTGGCTCCAAATCCTTTTGGAGGATAGTTGTGAGCCAAAATCTGCGACTTAGGTGCCACGTAATTAGGGTAAACAAACTAGTTAAATTACAAAGTTTTGACACAAAATTCTGATTTTTATTAGCTTTCTAAAAATGTAATTTTCATTTTTTTAAAATTTTTTTTGTTATTTATTTTTTAATTTTTACTAACATACAGTATTTTAGGACAATCAATAGTACACAATCAACCAAATTTGAAAAATAGTAGAATATATCAAAAAAATTGAAAAAAATAAACTTACTATTTATTGAAGTCTTCTTCGTACTTGTAAAAAAAAACTCAATTTTGATATAAATCTTACATTTTATTGGCATAGACATATGTATGCTATTTATTTGAAAATATTTTTACTAAATAATTAATTAAAAAAATATAAGTCAAAAAAATATGAAAAATTGACAGAATCTCAAAATTCAAATCTTAAAAATATATCTAAAATTTCATGGTCAAAAAATTAATTTTCATATAAAAAAACCACCCGTGATAGTCATTACTCTTTTATAACATAAGAAACAATGTATGAAAAAAATAAAGAAAAAGACCATTTTTTTACCAATTTTATTCTTAAAAAATATACATGTTTCTACACTCTAAATACAACATTTCGTTAGTTTGTGGAATTTCATGAATGTGTACGGTTTTATGGCTATTACCTTTAGAAAATAAATGAAACTAAAAATTCATGTTTATAAAGGTACAAATCATACCAAAAAGTGGGACATTTTATTGTGCTTTGACCCTCTATAAGGTGAATAGACTATTACATGGGTTCTCAGAGGCACAAATATGCCGTCTAGGCATAGGAGAAGGCTTACAACTCAAATGGAGTTTGGGAAACGACTTTGACAGAGTTTCCCCACGCCCAGAATGTCTCTCCTTCTCAAATGAGAAGTGTTACAATATATAGATGATGAAAATCTGAGGGAAAGAAGAGAAACTCGACTCTACTCTTAAAGCTCAACCACAAACCATCAATGCTCATCACGAATCTTCCCATAATCTGTCAATTCTGGTTCCCTATGTCTGTTCAGCATGTTGAAGAAGGAAGAACAACAGATCAAATCAAATCAGATCTGGTAGTTAAAGCAATTAGATTCTACATTAATGGCCTAAAAGATGTTTTGCCATTTTCACCCACCTAACCTCATCAAAATTAAAGTTTCAAGTTCCCATGGCATAGACAAGGTCGAGACCTTTTCAATGGTGCCAAATTTGTTAAATTTCGGGCACTGGATCAAAAGATATGTTCATTTGAATATTTGAGTTGGATCTGTACAAAAATGGCGAAAACTAGTTTAGAAGAACAGGTTTGTGGGCCTGAAACTCACTTTGCACCTTTTGGCACCAAAAATACAAAATGTAAAAAATTTCCCCGCAGCCCCACAATTCTTTTTTCCAAAAACCCATCTTCGGGTCCGACGGTCCACATTTTCCATTTGGGTGAAAATTCTCTCCTAGGCCTGTCAGCCTACTCTTGGAAAAAAATCACTCCAAGGCCCGCCTTCCCACAGGTAATTTAGGCTTGACACATGGAACCTCTGAGAGTCAGTGGAGGTGTGGCTCATGTTTACACTTTATGCCTTCTAGGGCCAAAAAGTTCAAACTACCTCCAACGACCCCCCTTCCCGCTTTGACTTGGAACATGGCCACGTATAGGGCTGGTGCTAGTTTGAGGACCGTATTTGAATTTTAACTTTTGAAGATGCGCCGAAGAGACACGTGGAACCTTCCAAAGATTTCTCTGTTCCTTTTTATTTTGGATAAGTCCCTTTTGTTTGGTGGGGCCATAAGTGTGACCTTGGAGACGAGGAGGGCTGGCGCAAGTTTGAGTCTCCGCTCAAAATTTTACTTTTGAAGTAGCGTTGTGATGACACTTGGCTCCCTCTACTAGCCTACCTTTGCTTTGACCATTCAATGATGGCTTATGTCCCTTTTTGGACCTAGGACATGTGGAAAGCTAGCACTCACTTGGAAACCCACTCAAGATTTTACCTTTGAAGGAGTGTCGTGTCAACTCATGGCTTCTTCCGCCGACACCTTTATACTTAGTCATTTTAGGCCCGGTTTGTTCCCCCTTTTGAATTTTCAGCTGTTGACACTGCCCCTCTTTGGGCCTGGGACACATGTAGGCTTGGCACTTTTTTGATTCTCTAGCTTTGGCTTCAACTCTTGAAGGTGCAATGTTTGGACATGTGGTAGCTTCCACTGGCCTGTGACTTTTCAATTTCTAATTTGGGCCTGCTCTATCCCACTTTTTAACGTGGACTACGTGGTGAGCCCATGCTCATTTGGGAGCTTCTCTTTGGATGCATCTTTTGGAATTGTATCATGCTGACACATGGCGCCTTCCGTGAGTCCGTTTATACTTGGGTGGTTCCGGACTTGATTTGAATCATATGAGAAGTTTGAAACATCGAGCCCCTTGATTTGATCTTCTATTGTGGAGCTTTGATCTCTCTTAACGTTGTTCAACCCCATTTTCTGACCTTGCTCTTCCATACTTAGCCAATTTGGGCTTACTTTTAATCATTTGTGAAGCCCAAAGACTCTGAGCCTTTCCCCGTTTCTCTTTTGAGAGCCTCTAGCTTCATTGACACTGTTTCCCCCTTTTGAGCCCCTTATTTCTCCATTTTCGAGCACGTCTGCAACCTGATTGTTAGATTTGAAACATGGGATCGTGTGATGGAAGAAACCCTTAGATTTCTTCTATGCGGGGTTGTGTTTGACCAATTTTACT
This sequence comes from Taxus chinensis, assembly GCA_019776745.2. Classification (NCBI taxonomy): domain Eukaryota; kingdom Viridiplantae; phylum Streptophyta; class Pinopsida; order Cupressales; family Taxaceae; genus Taxus; species Taxus chinensis. The sequence continues at coordinate 219,697,149 of CM034156.1, forward strand.
AAGGGTAAAATTGGGATAGCAATTTGGCGATTCACAGGGACATATTCCCGTTAGATGAAGGGACTAGTAACCTTGAAGCATCCTTTGGGTGTGGAGTAAAGAATTATATTCTGATACTGATCCTTTTTGTTTTGAAACTACTCCTCAATTACCTACATCTTGTTGACCCTGAACTTGCCCCGCTGGGGATTTTCCTATTCCTGAGAATGGACTATCTTGAATACAATTATAATTTCTTTGTATTTGTGTTTATTTGAAACTAGAAACTATTATAGGAAACTATGGGTCTCTCTGTCATGAATACTAAAGGGCTTTGCCTCTGCACCTTCAAAGCAATATGAACAAAACTTATGTACAAAGAAAAAACTCATACATGCCTCAAATGAGACGTGCAAAGTGTGCATAAGAACTTCTTCTACTGATAACCAAATCTACTCCTACTGCTATACTAACCTGAATAAAGAAAATCTTAAACAAATCTTGCCACAAGCAGGGAGAAATAGCTTCCCTTCCTCAAAGGGGGCAGCCATGTAAATGGTTTGATGTTGAATATGGCTACTTGTATGAGTGAAAAACTGACTATTAGTTGGTCCTCCACCTAGATCATCAAGGTATTAACATCAACCAAAGATTCCTCCTCAAGTTGACTAGTATTGGACTCCTAGAGGTGTTGATGGTGACACTTGGTACTTTGATACTCACCCTCATGCCCTGAAGTAGGCATGACTGGTTTTGGATTCTCACTTTGCTCTAATGAAGCCAAGTACCTGATTGGGCATGGTCTGATCCTTTGAATCTTACCATTGCTTTGATTGTTATCCAAAATTCACCCCTCAAGGTAATTTTGATAACATGCATTAAATTCTCAAGTCCCAGGAAAATAGATTGAGTCAGGGGAAAAAGTCATGTTTTTTGGGTCCCCTCAGAATTTTCTAACTCCCATGTCCAAGAAGGAGGGAGCAAGTTCCGAGAAAATGTAAGAAAAATTGCAAAAAACAGGCTCGGGCCAGGAAAAATCACGAAAAATGGCTAAGTCCTAGTCCTCGCAACAGTCGGGACAGTTGGGACAAAAAGGCGCAGATCGGTCGAAATGAGCACAGGCGGCCCTGGAAGCAATTGGGACATCTGGGACAAAAGTACGCGGCGGGCACGAAAAGCCGATCTGGCCAAAAAATTAAAAAAAAAATCGACTAACTGCTGAGAGGGACAATCTAGGACGTTTGGGTCAAATACCCAAACCAGCCAGTTCGGCCGAAATCGGTCAAGGCAGTCCAAAACAAAGTGGGCCAAGTGGAACAAAAATACCCGAACCGGCCGAACCGGGTAAAACAGGAACAAACAGTCCAAAAGCAAATGGGACATCTGGGACAAATAGGCCCGAACCGGCCGGTTCGGTTGAAATCAGCACAAAGAGCACTGTACCAAATGGGACAAAGGGACGCGTGGGACGCGAAAACCTGAAGGAGCTGAGAGCCAATCAAATCTTGCCACGTGTCCAACGCAAAGAGGGACAAGGAAGCCCATTTCAGGCGGATCGGAGGTTTTTGTCTCAAACGGTTTGGGACATCCGGGAAAAAAAGACACGAAGGGCGCGAAAGAGCCGGTAGACCCATCGACCAATCAAATCATGACACGTGTCACAGGAAGAAAAGTTAACGTTTGGTCCGAAAACTTCAAACGGCCATAACTTTTGACTCCGAGCTCCGATTTTGATAAAATTGGACTTTCTGGAACGAGCACGACGTCCTCTATGCCACAAAAACTAGATTTATTATTTTTAATGAGGGTAGATATATTTAAATAAAAGAAACATATTCGGCTCCAGTCAGTCAATGCTCATTCCCGTCAAATGACAGAAAACGCCTGCCAGACCCAAAATAGCTGCCCACACTCAGAAGGCCATAACTTTTGCATTTCTCAACGAAATCGCACAAAATTGGTACCGTTGGAATCGTGGTTCCGAGCCTGATGCACAAAAATTAAGAAATTCTAGATTTGATTAGAAATTGATTGAGTTTTTTAAGGAAACATGGCCGGGTTCAGAACAGTGTTTTATTTGGTAGCTGGGAGTGCAATTAAGAGGCATGGTCATCATTCTTTCTCTGCTGCAGCACATGGGATAGTATGGGGAGCCTTTTGTAAGTAATGTATACCCATTCCACTCAACTTAATGCCTCTTACAGGTGGTTGAAGGACAGATTTTGGGATTTCCATTTTCCCTTCTCTTTTCCTTCTCATTTTTCTATAAATTGGAGTGTTGGGCTCATTGAAAAAAAGGGAGTTTTTGGGTAACAAAGCTCTATCAAAATTTCTTTGTGAAGCCAGTGTGTTGCAGGCCCTTGTAGTGGACTCCTTGCATGGTGATCCAGGCCCTTATCTTGTAATAGATTGAACTGTGCATATCATGAAGCAATAAAATATCAGTTTGTGGATACATCTTCCCCTGCTATGTTTCCTTGCATTCTTCTTGCCCCTTTAATATTTTCTACAAGTATATTGTGTCTATTTATTATGTTCTTGTAGGAATTCATTATCATTGTGTGTGCTTGGAATATTGCTGTGAATGCATTTTGCTGGATTATGGTGAACCATCATCACCTCTTCTAGTGTGCACTTTGCCTCTGTATTTCACACATTTGGAGATTACTCTCACACCCTCTTCTTCTGGTGTATCACCGCTTTAGTGTAGGCTTTCATTTTATGCATTCTCTCTCTCTGGTCGCTTGGAATTTTAGGTTAGAATAGCTAGTTTCTCCTGCATTAGAGTAGATTGTGGCAGGTAGTTTAGGAGCAAGAACCAGCTTTCTCTGGAGGTCTATCTCAAGTAGCAAGTCCCACAACTTGGAGATAGTACCCATGTTATCCAATCACAATGGATGCTTAGAGTGATCAAACTAGAAATCTGATCAACATCCAGGGGTGCTGTGATTCGGTGATAACACTGATATTTAAAAATGGAGTCTTCTTGGTGACCCTCCTGGATGGATGGTGTGAGAGGGATGCTGACATCCTCTTGCCTTTTCTCTCCCTTCTCTTGTGAAGAACATGGAAGACTCATATCTTCTAACCTTGGTTCCAGAGAGTTGTTATGAAGTGTAGGCTATTATAATTGAATTATATCATTCATGACAATAGGCTCATGTTCTTGGAAGGTGGATGATGGAGGATAAAATGATGTAATCTCCTCAGGATCCTCTTCATCAAATCAATCCTCCAAGTCAGATAGATAATCTATCTCCTTATTGTCCTGCTGCATGTGCTCAACCTCCTTCATGGTCTCCTCCTGATCTATAAATTTCTCACCATGGCTCCCCTCCTCCTCAAACATGAAGTTTGAAAGCTAAAACTCTTCTTCGACATTAGATCATGGAGGGGATGAAGTGGGAGGAATACATGAAGGTTATTTTGTAGCCTACTCCTCACTTGGGGCCTCTGAAATTATATGGTCCTCCACAGCCAGAATGTACTCCTCTTCTTTTGGATTTGGAATAGCTCCTTCTTCCCTTGCTTGTGTTGTAGCTGGAGCTTCCACCATTTGTGGATTTACCTCAGCCTCCTCTATGGGTTTAACTAACAAGGGAATCTTTGTAAACTCAAATCTAGCAGCCGAACTCTTCATATTTTCTATCATTTCATCTTTGTTGGGTTCCTCTGCTTACTGTTCTTCTTAGCTAGTTTTTGGAGTATCTCCTTGACATGGAGTTGGGAGAGTAGGAGGAGTGGTGGGTGGGGTCTCCACTATTTTTTTTTCTTTGTGGTGGAGGGAAAGGAATTTATTTTGGCTCTTGTAGAGGGAATGACTGCTTGGGAAGGAAAAGGGGAGAAGAATTGAAACAAGATGGAAGACTAGGAAATGGAGAAAGGAAATCAACACTTGGGGCAGCAAGTGAGGGGCTTGACTCTTGATCATGCTGAAATGATAAATTTTGAGAAATAGAAAACGAAGGACATGGATTTGTTGATTGACTTACCCATTGACAAGGTTGTCTAGCACTTTTAATATATGCCTCAATATCCTCGATCCACTATGTAAGTTGAGGCAACATTTCAACCATGAAGTCAAGATTCTATTAAGGGTTATAATGTCTTAGAAAAGGGAAAACCCATGGACAAGGTGCCCCATAGCCAATTCTAAATGCATTCATCTGTGTTGTACCCCTGGATTACACCTTGCTATCCTCCATCCCTTGAATTTTCTCTAGCAGATCAGCATTTTCCATGTAGCTGTCACCATTGTATGCATCCCCTTGTTCTTGATAAGCTCCATAGACAAAATAATTTTGACCTTGCTCATATGGGTAGGCATAATGGTCTTAGATTTGGTCAAAATGCTAATCTAGAGGAGTTGGGAAATTCCTTTGATGCAAGTGTGAGTTCCATAAAGTGAATGAAGTCATGTTTGCAAAACTTCAGGAGATGGGAGAAAATGATTGAGATGGAAGAAGAAAATGGATGAAAATGGGTGGAAATGGATGAAAAGGTCTGTAACTTAGAGAATGGGTTGTTGAAAAATTGGAGTCACCAGATGTGCTTTTCATGTTCCTCAAAAGGCTAAATCCTAATAGGAACACACCAACCTACTAAGATGAAGTGGTAAGGTGCTCCAAACATGTCCCACTAGGCATGCCAAAACTGTTGGTGCAGAATTAAAGCACCCCTGAATGGCCTTGTATATTAGTGGGGAATTCAGTGTGATTGTACAACATGAGACCATCTCTCAAGCTCTGGGACTTGCAAAACTAGAGATGGACCTCCAGAGAAAGTGGGTTCTTGCTTCGTAATCTACCTGCCACAAGCCACTCTAGTGCATGAAGAACCTATTCTAATCCTAATCTAACCATTCTAAGGAGACATGGAAAGAGATAGAGGATGAAAGAGCCTACATTAAGAAGTGATACACCAAAAATGGAAGTGGCGAGATACTGTTTTTAGGGAGAATGAAACATGGAAAAGGGGACTGAGGGAGGTTAGATAGAAGTGACATAAACCTAGATCTAAATCTACCATCAAAACTCCACAAACATGACATCTTACACCTGCAAACATGAAATACATGCACATGGAGAAAACACGAGATAGAGAGGCACATAGAAACAAAAAAACAATACCAAGGGTTGAAAGATGCCACTAAACAAAATTTTATTGCTCTATAAGGTGCACAGACTATTACATGGGTGCTCAGAGGCACAAATACACCCTCTAGGCATAGGAGAAGGGTTACAGCTCAAATGGAGTTAGGAAACAACTTTGATAGAGTTTCCCCACACTTAGAATGTCTCTCCTTCTCAAATGAGAAGTATTATAATATATAAATGATGAAAATCTGAGGGAAAGAAGAGAAACTCGACTCTGCTCTTAAAGCTCAACCATCAACCATCAATGTTTGCTGGAAATCCACCCATAATATGACAAGTCTTGCTCCCTATGTCTTCTCAGTGTGTTGAAGAAGGAAGAACATCAGATCGAATCAAATCAGATCTGATAGTTGAAGCAATCAGATTCTACATTAATGTCTTGAAATATATTTTCTCACTTTTCACCCACCTTACCTTGTCAAAATTAAAGTTTCAGGTTCCCATGGCATAGACAAGATTGAGACCTTTCCAATGGTGCCAAATTTGGTTGAATTTTGGCACTAGATCGAAAGATATGTTCATTCGAATATTTGAGTTGGGTCCAAACAAAAATGGTGAAAACCAGTTTAGCAGAACGGGTCCGCGGGTCTGAAACTCACTTTGTGCCTTTTTGCACCAAAAATACAAAATGCAAAATATTTCCTCGTAGCCCCACAATTCATTTTTCCAAAAAACCATCTACGAGCCCGACAATCCAGATTTTCCATTTGGGTAAAAAGTCTCTCCTAGGCCCACTCCTAGAAAAAATCACTCCAAGGCCCGCCTTCCCAAATGTAATTTAGGTTTGACATGTGACTCCTCTAGGCATCGGTAGAGTTGTGGCTCATTTTTACACTTTACTCCTTCTTGGGCTAAAAAGTTCAAACAGCCTCTAACGACCCACCTTCCCGCTTTGACTTGGAACATGCCCACGTGTAGAGCTAACGCTATTTTGGGGACCGCTTTTGAATTTTACTTTTTGAAGATGTGCCAAAGAGACACGTGGCACCTTCTGTGGCTTGCTCCATTGCTTTGTATTTTGGCTAAGTCCCTTTTGTTTGACGGGGCCATAATTCTGACCCTGGACAATTGGATGACCGGTGCAAGTTTGAGTATCCACTCCAAATTTTACTTTTGAAGTAGCATCATGCTAAGACTTGGCTCCCTTCACTGGCCTACCTCTACTTTGACCTTTCAATGACTACTTCTATCTGTTTTTGGACCTAGGACACATGGTGCACCTACACTCACTTGGAAACCTACTCAGGAATTTACCTTTGAAGGAGGTCCATGTTGACACGTGGCTTCTTCACTTGACACCTTTATACTTAGTCATTTTAGGCCCGCTCTAGTCCCCCTTTTGAATTTTCAATTGTTGACTCTTCCCCTCTTCGAGCCTGGGACATGTGGAGGCCTGACGCTTGTATGAGTCTCTGGCTTTGGCTTCGACCCTTGAAGGTGCGTCGTTTGGACATGTGGTAGCTTCCGCTGGCCTGTGACTTTTTAATTGCCAATTTGGGCCCTCTATGTCCCACTTTTTAAGTTGGACTATGTGGCGAACCTGTGCTCATTTAGGAGCTTCTCTTTGGATGCGTCTTTTAGAATTGTGTTGTGTTGACACATGGTGCCTTCCGGGAGTCCGTTTATACTTGGTTAGTTCCCACCTTGAGTTGAATCGTATGTGAAGTATGAAACTTCGAGCCCCTTGATTTGATCTTCTACTATTGATCTTTGACCTATCTTGATGCCATTCAGCCCCATTTTCCAACCCTTATCCTCCATACTTAGCCAATTTGGGCTTGCTCTGAATCATTTGTGAAGCCCGAAGAATTTGAACCTTTCTTGTTTCTCTTCTGAGAACCTCTGGAATCCTTGACACTGTATCCCCCTTTTGAGCCACTGGTTTCTCCATGTTCGATCTAGTATGCAACCTGATTATTAGATTTGAAACGTGGGTTCATGCAACGGAAGCAACCCTTAGATTTATTTTGTATGGGGTCGTGTTTGGCAAATTTTACCATGGGTAAAATTGGGATAACAGCTCCAAGTACCCAAATGATTGCTAAAGTGCAGATGACAAGCAATAGAAAGTTTTCTTTGAAGATTGTACCAGTCACATCCTAAGCTCATACTATAGATCAGTCCGGAGCCAAGGAGATTAAATCAACTTTTTAGTCAGTTGAAAAATATGAATCATGGCTATGACATCTCAGGTTTGGTCATTTAAACTTTGGTGGTTTGAATTTATTACATAAATAAATATGGTGAAAGTTTTACCTTTGATTCAAAAACCAGATAGATTTTGTGAAGGTTGTATTTTGGGGAAGCAACACAGAGAGTCCTTCCCAGTTTGCAAAATAAGAAGAATAAGTGCACCACTTGAAATTGTTCACTCAGATTAATGTGGACCGATGTAAACAACTTCTATTAGAGGTTTCTCATACTTTATGACATTCATTGATGACTATATAAGGAATATGTGGGTGTACTTTTTGAGACACAAATCAGATGCTTTTGATATATTTCAGCAGTTCAAGGTTTTAGTGGAAAAACAAAGTGGGCACTACATCAAAGTTCTGAGGATAGATAGAGGAGGTGAGTATGTTTCCAATGCTTTTTTGAATTTTTGCAAATATCATGGTATACATAAGAAAGTTTACTTCTAGGTATATACCATGACAGAATGGTGTGGCATAGAGAAATACTAGAACCATCATGGAGATAACAAGAATTATGATTAAGGAAAAGTATATTTCAAATGAGTATTGGGTATCAGCCGTAGCAACTGTTGTTTACATCATAAAAAAGTGTCCAATGAAAATTGTTCAAAACATGTTTCCTCAACAAGCTTGGACTAAGAGAAAACACAGTGTTACTCATTTTAGAATTTTTGGTTGTGTGCTATACGCACATGTGCCTGATGAGCTAAGGAATAAGTTAGACAAAAAAGGAGAAAACTGCATATTTGTTGGATATTCAGAGAATACAAAAGCTTACAAGTTGTTCAATCCAGTTACTAGAAAGGTCATATCCTATACACTTTATGCTCACAAGAATGCCAATTGGTGTGTGTTTGTATCCAAAGGAATGAAACAACCCCAGATCATTGTAATTATTATCATTGGTCTGAAATTCAACAAACCATGCTTCATCCCTTCTTCCACAGTCGTTTGCACTATAAATAAATGGAATTTCCTTGAATGGGGTCGTGGTAATAAGAGCCATTTTTTGCTGTTACAATTTTTTTAGTGTAACATATATCAAAATATTCTTTCATAGACTAAGAATTTTTATAAAAGTAACAATCTAGGATAATGTTCAACTTTTAATTTTAAACTCTATTCTTTTTCAATGATCACATCTACGTATGATAATTTTTTTCATTTTAAACTCTATTATTTTTCAATGATTGCATCTATGCAGGATAAGTTTTTTTCATTTTAAACTCTATTTTTTTTCAATGATTGCACCTACATGTGATAATTTTGTTTAAATGTGATATAAATTTTTGTTTATATTAGTTTAAGACATATACAAATCTTCAAGAAGTTTACATTTTTATAAAATTAATAATAAACTCTATTCTTTTTCTTGTTTGTTTGTATTGAATGGGAAGATTCCCATTCTCATGTGATGACTTTTTTTGTTTATATTGAATGTATTATATGAGATGATGCCCATTCTCATATAACATAACTATTAGAAGAAAAAAATTTATCTTCAATTCATATTTTTTTGGAGTTATTAGAATGGGAAAGTCGAGTGAAAATGGAAAATTCCCATTCTCATGTATAACTAATATAAATATCTTAGATATATAAATTAATACAATTAGAATAGATATAATTTTCTTGTCTATTTTAATTGAATGGGAAGATTCCCATCCTCATGTGATATAATTGTTTGTTTATATTTAATGAGTTGATGCCCATTCTCATGTAACATAACTATTAGAAGAAGAAAAGTTATCTTCAATTCATAATTTTTAGAGTTATTGGAATGGGAAAGTGGATTGAAAAGGGAAGCTGACCATTCTCACATATAACTAATAGAAAAATATTCTCATGTATAACTAATATAAATCTCTTATATATCTAATTTAATACAAGTAGAATAGATATAATTTGAAGCTCCTTTCTGATATAAAAGGGTAGATGCCCATTCTCACATAGATTTGATAAAAAGATTCTCATGTATAACTAATAAAAATATTTTATATATCTAATTTAATACAAGTAGAATAGATATAATTTTAAGCTCCACATATTGTATTTACATTATTTTAACATGGGAAGGTTACTTTATTTAAGTGTTGATAAATGTACCATATTGGCTGGACTATCCCTAGCTGAGCCAAGTGTTGCACTACATACCCTCTAGAGGGATCAAACCTTATGTAGTTCTCATCATATTGAAGACCGTAGTAATAGAAGTGAAGCATATTGTTTTGAAGATGAAGTGAAGCGTCAAGATATTAATAGAAGAGATGCATTTCGTCCCGAAGATGTGATTCAAGCACATCAAGGTCTTGCATTACCAAACATCAACATGAATCACATATTAAAGATTAAATGATAATCAAATATTCAGGATTAAATGATAAAATTTTTGTTGTGACTGTTGGTTGAATATTACTTGTCGAAGAAAAGGTCATGTTTTTCTGCACCCCATCCTGAAAATTGCACAAAATAGAAAATATTTAAAATCATGGCTCAATTTTTTGTTTATATTCATATAATTTTGGCTGGGGTAATAGATTCAAATATATTAGATTTTTAGAATGGGAAAATTATCCTCTACATACCCTTTGAATAGAATTGGAATATTTGTTCATCATTTTCAGCTTTAAAAGGGCATATGCCTATTCTTTACATAACTAATAGAAGAAGAATAAAGAAAATATTTATGCTATTTTTAAAATCTCTACTTTATTTCTCCATCTTTTCAGCTTTAAAATGGAAGATTCTCATTTGCATACATAACTAATAGAAGAATAATAGAGAAAAGTATGCTCATTCTCATGTATAACTAATAGAAATCTCTTATATATCTAATTAAAGAAGATTATAAATAAAGTTAAGTTCAACATATTATATTTACTTTGTTTTAACATGGGAATGAATGTGAAGAATTTCATTGTGACATCCAAGTGTTGCACTACATACCCGTGAGAGAGATCAAGCCTTATGTAGTTCTATTATTATTATTTTATAATTTAATCATTTTGGTTGGACTAACCTTGGTGGAGGCAAGTGTTGTAACTACCAAGTGCTGCACTACATACCCTCAAGAGGGCTCAAGCCTTATGTAGTTATATTACATTGTTTTTAATTGAATAATTTTGGCTGGACTATCCTTGGTGGAGGCAAGTGTTGAAACTGCCAAGTTCTGCACTAATACCCTTTAGAGGGATCAAGCCTTATGTAGCTAGATCACATTGTTTTTAATTGAATCATTTTGGATGGACTATCCTTGGTGGAGGAAAGTGTTGAAACTGCCAAGTGTTGCACTACATACCCTCAAGAGGGATCAAACCTTATGTTGTTATATCACATTATTTTTAATTGAATCATTTTGGATGGACTATCCTTGGTGGAGGAAAGTGTTGAAACCAGAAAGTGCTACACTACATACCCTCGAGAGGGATCAAGGCTTATGTATTTCTATTACATCATTTTTAATTGAATGATTTCGGATGGACTATCCTTAGTGGAGGAAAATTTTGAAACCACCAAGTGTTACGCTACATACCCTCGAGAGGGATCAATCCTTTTGTAGTTCCATTAAATTATTTTTAATTAAATCATTTTGGTTGGACTATCCTCAGTGGAGGTAAGTGTTGAAACTGCCAAGTCCTGCACTACATACCTTCAAGAGAGATCAAGCCTTATCTAGTTCTCAATTCTCATGTTACAATATATGTATGTATAAATCCATTCGCATTTAGTAAATGATAAATGAGCATAATTTGATGATTACCATATAAGAATTACAATAGATAGAATGAGAAGTTGTGCATTGTGACAATAACATTTATTTATTTTGTAACTTTTTTTTTGTTTTACAGTTATTTATAATTGTATCATTACAATAACATTTTTTTTTTTTTTAGTTATTTAGAATTGTATCATTTTGGCTGGACTAACCTTGGTGTTATAATTTCATAATTTTTTCTTGACTAACCATGGTGGAGCCAAGCATAGGCACCGCCAAGTGTTGTACTACATACCCTCAAGAGGGATGAAGGCTTATGTAGTTCTGTTACTTTAATATTAAGTGAATCATTTTGGTTGGACTATCCTAATGGATCAAGCCTTATGTAGTTATCATCTTATTATATATATAAATGTATCTACAAATTTCCAATTTATAAAATGTTTTTTGAGAATGGGTTAAAATGCTAATGTTTAAATTTATATTTTTTCCAGATATTTGCAAATATATATTTTTATCACCATTTACTTAAATATAAATGAAAATAACTTACCTAAAACATGGTTATGCTAATACAAATGTTGATGATTTATACATTAGATTGGAATACAAAAAGCTTAATAATTTAACTAATTTTACGGAATATGGAAACTTAAAATAAATAACTATAGGGAAAATAAGAAATTTAACGCTCAGAGATAAAAAGTGCAAACCAAAAAATACATATTTAATTTATTGAAAAAAACTGAACTAACAGTCCAAATTAATCGTTTGGATCTACTTTGACATTATCCAAGGATGAGAAAGAAACTAAGGAACTACCCCGAGTATCCATTCTATGGTGACCACCATTAGCCATAGCAGTATTTAAGAAGAAGCTATAGGAGGGACACCATATCTTTCGCAACATGGAAACACTAGTATAATTTAAGTGAATATGAACATGAATTTGTGTTAAATCAATAGTTATAGGAATATTTAGAGGTAGTCGGTTTGGGTCGTCAAATGTACAATAGTCTATGACATCTTGCGCAAAGTTGATGAGGCATCAGTTAACCTCAACCAAGGGTTCCACCAATGAATGGTGGATCTAACCACCATCCACATGAGGACCACAAAATAGGGACAAAGTGCTTAGATTACAATCCTTGAGTTATTCATCTAAACCAACCCTAAGAGAGGGCTTGATAAAAAAATTAGCAATCTTATCAAAATTAAATTTGTTATGGCTAACCAGTAGCAGATTGGAATAAAAAACAGAGGCAATTCATAAGTTTACCCAAGCTATTTTGGAGTCACCAAGGTAGGCATTACCTAGAATATGTTCAATTGCTTCACAGATAGATGGTGAATCAATTATGAAAGCCTTCTTGAGACGTGTATGAGAAATGAAATTAAAGACTGTCATTTCTTTTCTGTCACTTCACAGAAAAATGACAGGAAAAGAGGGAAGCACCATGATGACACAAACAATAGGAAGAAAGGCTACTTAAAAATTAAACCAAACAAGCTAAGGCCAAAAGTAGTAATCCCTTCCCAATGCTCAAAGATATTAGATGAAGGATCTTCTAAAGATGGTGCTGCCTACTCCAACTATTTTCCATGTACAATATTAAAGACAATGCATAATAGCCAATACTAACGAGAACTCAATAAATGTCAACCTAAAGAAAATTTAAGAAAACTACTTCAAGTTTTTCACAAGTTAATATTTAATTTCCATGTATTTATGTTTACTAAAACACAGTTTGAAATTTAAAATATTTTTAGCAATACATAGAGAGATCATCATTCAATTATATTGTTTCAAATTTTTCTTTTTTTTAGAACTGGAAGATTCCCTTTCAACATATGGAAATGAAATTTAAAATGTTTTTACTAAGACATAGATAGATCATCATTCAATTATATTGTTTAAAATTTTGCATAGAATTGCATATAATATTGCTTTTACTAGAATTTCACATCTTTCCATTCTATTCCCCTTCAATTTTCTTTGTAATTGTGAATTGACTCATTTTGTTTGTTTTTGTTACTCACCATAAATGAAAATGGACATATGTATGCCCTTTCAATACAAGATTTTTTTTTTATAATTGTGTATTGACTCATTTTCTTTGTTCTTATTACTCACTTTTTCTGTTTACTTCTATGATTCTTATATGAAAATGGGCATATGCCCTTTCAATACAAGATTAAAAATGTTTGTTTATATGAGAATGGACATATGTCCATTCTGAAATATTTCTCTTCTATGATTCTCATATGAGAATGGGCATATGCCCATTCAATACAAGTTTAAAATGTTTGTTTGATACAAGATAAAAATTGTTTGTTTATATGAGAATGTGCATATGCCCATTCAACACTATTTATTTTCCATGGGCATATAATACAAGATAAAAAAATGTTTGTTTGTATGAGAATAGACATATGCCCATTCTACATGAGATAAAAAAAAGTTTGTTTGTATGAGTATGGGAATATGCCCATTCTACATTATTTCTCTTCTATGATTCTTATATGAGAATGGGAATTTACCCGTTCTATACTATTTCTCTTCTATGATTCTTATATGAGAATGGATATATGCCCATTCCACACTATTTCTCTTTTATGATTCATGTTTGTTTGTATGAGAATGGAAATATTCCTATTCTCCACTATTTCTCTTATATAATTATTATACAACATAAAAATTGTTTGTTTGTATGATAATGGGCATATGCCCTTTTTTCACTCAAGATGTTTGTTTGTATAAGAATGAGAACTATTTCTCTTCTATGATTCTTATATGAGAATGGGCATATGCCCATTCTACACTATTTCTCTTTTATGATTCTTATATGAGAATGCGCATATGCCCATTTTGCACTATTTCTCTTCTATGATTATTAAATAAGAATGAGATGTTTGTTTGTATGAGAATGGACATATGCCCACTATGCCATTATGCACTATTTCTCTAATATACTTAATAATTAATTTAAGATAATACAATAATTAAAGTTTATTAATAATATTAAATATTGTAGCTAATATTAATTGATAGGATATTTTTTAGATTAATTATCATATTACTAATCAATTATTTAAATTAGCACTAATAGTAATTAACTTTAATATTATTAATTAATGTTTTAAATAATACTAGTCTTACATAATCACATTGATTTCTATGACTAATGAATGTTATTACTAATATCACATCTTGATTAGAAACACTTTGATTTCTATCACGTAATCACAGTGATTTCTAATACTAATCAATGTTATTAATTAATTATTTAATACTAATATTGTATACTAATCAATGTTAATGATGAAATATTCATTAATAATATCAAATCTTGATTAGACACACTTTGATTTTTAGGGAGGCCATTTGTACCGGTAATTTGTTATGGTAGGTTCGACTCAAATTTTGAATTTTTAGAGCTTATTTTTTACATTTTCCACAAGATTGATTCAAATTTTAAACTATATAGTTTAATTTTTTGAAGGAAATTCATAATTTTGATTTATTATGTCAGGTTTGATTCAAAATTTGAATTTTTGGTGCTCTTTTTTTATGAGGCAATTTATTTTGGCTAAGTACATTATAAAAATATTGATTTTGAATGAATCGGGCTTTGGTTTTCGCTCTATTGGGACAGTTTTTTTTTTCATTCAGAGATTTAGCTGGGGGAAGATGAAGAACATAGATGTGGCCAGAAAAATATGAAGATATAAAGATTATTCAAAAGAAAGAAGAAACAACTTCCAAAACAGTGATTTTGCAAGGGAGTCTATTGGAGATTTCTCAAATGGAAAACAACAATGGCAGAGCAGGCTATTCAAGGTTTTTATATCTCAATTTTTCAAAGTTTACTTCTAAAGCGTAATAAATGTATATTAATAAAGATCTTCCATATATTAATTTAATGTCTGAAAAATGTATCGATTTTCCATATATCTCGTTTATTTTATTGTCTGAAAAACTTTTTATCTTGTTTATTTTAATGTTTGAAAAATGTATCAATTTGTTTCCTTGCATATACTTAACAACAAAAAATACAAAAATTAATTTGTTTACATTCATAAATTTAGCAAATACCAAATGTACAAATCAAAATTGTTTCATTCCTTTGATAATATCATAAGGTCTAAAATGTGTACCTATTTATGGTGCAAAAAAATGATAAGATGGAATCAGTAATGTTTTCCTCTCTCTCTCTCTCTCTATTCAATAAGACCAAATCCTTTTGCTTCATCTTTCTCCTATAGAAAAAAATCAAAACAATTCCTTTCGCTTCATTTTTCTCCTACAAAATATCTGAATGAAAAAACCTAGCCTTAAGAGAAAAAATAAAATATAAGCCATTAGAGAACAAAAAATCAAAACCTGAGCCATTCAAATTCAATAGTTTTTATAAAAACACTTATTTCACTAAATTGGGACATATTCCAGTGAATTGAGACTCCAATATTTTAAATATTGGAAGAAATCCATCTCCTTTTTTATGTATATTGGATTTCATTTTTGGCTATACTGAATTCCATTAGTAGCAATATTCGATTCCATTAATAGCAATATTGGATTCCAATATTGTCAATATTGTACTTATTCAAGTTCCATTTTATCTATATTATTGGATTCCAATTTCACTATTATTGGATTCCAATTTCCATATTATCAGACCCTAGTTTCGCTATTTCTAGATTCTAATAATGCTATTATTGGATTCCACTTTCACCACATAAACTAGATGGCCACCCACTTACATAAGCCAAGTGTTCACTAACTTACATAACCCAAGGGACCGCTAACTTATATAATCCAAGTGGCCACTAACTTCAAGATAGTGCATAAGTCATTGTAGTCATTTATGCCACATATCAATCTCAGTACCATCATAAATATACAAATATTCATGCATACCTTATTCAAATAAATAAACGTTGACATTGAAAATCCCTTCCCTCTGCTTCCTTGAATGGTGTTAAATTTGACAGTTGTTTAGATTATTTTCATGATTTTAAACATAAGCATACTTTCAAAATTTCTCGCACGTGTGACTCACATGTTTAAAAGGTTTCTGTACATATTTATATAGATTTATATAAATAATTTATTTTTATATATTAAGCATACTTAAAAATGCGTAATTATCATTTATAAATTTGGTTGGTATTCATTGTAAGTAGTGTATAAGTACGAGTGATCACACTTACAAGTGCGATTATTCACACATCTAAGTGCAAGAATTGAGTCACACATCTCTTGATTCACGCTTTAAGTGTGAGTATCGATTGGCACTGCTAAGTATGAGTATCCACTTGCACTTCTAAGTGCTAGTATTGACTTGTATTTCTAAGTGCCATCTCGACTCACACTTCTAAGTGTCGGTCTTGACTCGCACTTCTAGGTGTGAGTCTTGATTCACATTTCTAAGAGCAAGTATTGATTCACACGGCTAAGTATGATAACTCACCAGTCAAACAATATTTGGGTAACAGTAATTTATAAAATTCTCTTTAAACATGCAAAACAATGTTTATTAATACCAATTATTCTGTATATATTTCATTATTTTTAATATATATTGATAGAAATTTTAATATTTTATAAAATTTATATATAAATCTATATTAATAATAGATGGTTAAATATTAAATATGCAATTCACGTATGACATTTATTACAAAGATTTGCAAGTATTTTATTACAAAGATTTACAATATTAATGATAACCATTTTGTAAGGAAAAATGTTAATTAATGTTGGATTTTCCTCAACATTAATTATCCATTAATTTTAGATATGTAAAATTCTCCATTTAAAAGTACATGCGCCATTTGAAATATGTGTGCCTTTTGGAGCATGTAAATGTTGTCATCCATTAATAAACCATTTAAGGAAAAGCAATGTAAAATCATACACGTGCCCTCTTAAATCCACGCACCAACCAAATTGGACACTGGATTTGTTTACATATCACTATAAGTAGACATTTTTTGAGTTTATATTTTTAACTGTAGTGCCCACATTTTTATAGCTCTAGTTATCTATTGGTTCCTTTATTTCTAGACATGTTTTGATTGAGACTCTGATAGACTTTGGACATTTTACTATGATATTTTATCCTCTTGGACATTATGGCATTCTGGGCGCGTAGCGCCAATTGGATTAGATTCATATACTGATATATTTTGTATGATGTGATGACACTAACAGGGTTATATGATAGACATATCAGTTAGATGTTGGTCTCTTGTGGTTAATTTGATTGATGATATAGTGTTTTGGATTTAATGATGGTGATTTTCATGCTAACCTAAGTATATGTCGTTGCAATTTTGATTGTGGATGATTCATAGCAAACTATATGGATAATTGTATGCATTGCACTATCAATTGTAAATTATGATCGGACATTATAAGTTTGAATGTTATTGTGATGTATAGATGATGTTTATTATATTGGACAGATGCGGTTAATGTGTGCAATGAGTGTGCAGGTGACAGGTATAGGAGAGCATGGGTTTCAGGGCAGCTACGTAATTGTGCACAAGCGGCCCACGGGCTGAGTCCTAACCATGCTAAATGTTCGAGGCCTTAGATTAGATGTATTTAATTAGGCACCATGGGTGAACCCCTCAATTGTAATGTAATTATGTCTTGTAAAATTAATTATGTTTAGGGTGTGTTTTTATTAAGTAAACTAGCTTATGGGTTAATGATCTTATCTTAAGTTAAGTGTTAGTTTTGGGAAGTGTGTGTGTGTTGGTAGAAGGGATTGGGGACCACATGTGAACCTTGGGTGAACCCCACACCCTCTACCCTTGTGCCCAAGCATGCCAAACCCGAAATTGGGTTATTTTGGGTAATTTTAGGGACCCCTTTTGAGTTTGGGGGTTCCCTTAGCATGAAAAATGGGCCCTTGGACCCTACTTAATAGGTAGGGGGGACCTATTTCCAAGGTTTGGTGGGGAGTTTCCCTCCCATTTGGCCCTCTTTAGTCACCATCCATGTAAGATGGTTGGATTGTGTGAAAGTGTTAAAAAGTTGCTCCACTTTGTTTTATTTTAGTTTTTAGTATTTTGGGTGAAAAGGGATAAAAGGTGAGTTTACTCTTACTTATTTTGTTTTTGGAATCTTTGACTCTTGAGAGGAGAGGGGGTGACACTTGTCACTTTCCCATTGGTGAGGAAACTTTTGGGCTCCTCTTTTTATTCTTTCTCATGGGGGAAGAATGGGTCTTCTTGGTTCATTTTTTTTTGGAGCACTTGGAGAATTTTGGAGCTTGGAGGGAAGCTTGGACAAAGGGGAAAGGCTTAGAGTTTTTGGAAAGCATATTAGAGGTAGGGTTCTTATCTTTTTTTTTTCTCTTAGTTTTGTTTATCTTGTAAACTTTGCTTGATCAATAGAATAGTGTGTGAAATGATGTATGGTGAATGTGGTTGTTTGCTTGTTCTTGTCTTTTCCTTTGTTTCCTCTCCACCATCATTTGGAATGATGGTTTTTGGAGAATGTAGGGGAAGAAAGAGGGATTTCCCTCTCAAACCTCATGGTTGTTGGTCAAGCCATGAAGTTCCCTTCTCATCCCCTCATATGGTTTGAGGTGGGAGAAAGTTTCATATGGCTTGAACCTTTCCCCATTCTTGGTGAGGAAACCCTCTTGGGTTTGAAAATCTTCCCAAGAAGGATTTCTTTAGCATAAGGAGGAATAAGGAGGATGTATGATTAGGAGGTATAAGGAGTTTTTATATATATGTATTTATTGGTGCTCCTATGGTTGGACACCTTGTTTGGGAATCCTTCTTCCTCTCTTCCCCCTTGTGAGGTTGACATTGTTCTCCTCATGTGTGGTTTTCATTGTATAGTAGGTCTAAGCAGTTGAATGGTCTTGTGTTTTCTCTTGTTGTGTGTTTAACCCCCATTATTACTTGTGCACATTGTGGAAGCTAGTTCCTCTCTCTCATGGGCTTGGGGGAGGCTATCATGACTTCCAACCATGGAAAGGCATGTGATGATGCCTATTGGTTGGGTGGTAAACAAGCCATGTTCTCTTGGAGTTGGTTCTTGTAGGAGTAATGGAGTTGGAGCTCATGTTGGAGATAGTTGAAGCCTCTTGCCATCTTGGTCATCCTCATCTTTTGTGGGCATTCTCTTCTTGTTGTAAATAAATGTGGCTTGTAAAGTTCTCACTCTTGTATATCACCATTTTGTACTCATTGCTTCTTGAGAACATTGGTCCTTACGAAGAAAGTTGTTATTTTTATTGTTACTAGAATTTTATAATATTATCATTTGAGAACATAATGAAAACTATGAAATTTTTACTTCAATGTCTCTTGTTGGATGGTGTTTTTTTGTTTAGAAATCTACTCATTATATAGTTATTCAATAGACACTTGAAAACTTGAAACATTTAGTGGTGCATTGCATATGAGAATCTGAAAATTTAGTGTGCTTACATTTAAAAAAAAAATTATGGCATTACATTAACATTTTCTTTTCTATTCTCTTTTTCAATGAGTAAGCTTATTCATCAATAGAAAAATCACACCAATGTAAGTGTAAAAAAATTTGTGCTCGAGTTCTAGAAACGTTTTGATTTCCTTTTCCCGCCAAAAATTAGTATGTATTCTCACCTTCAGTCCCTCCAAAATTATCAATTTTTGGTGATGTAAAATTTTCCATAGTTGATAAGGACTTATATCCATGTAAAATTTTCAATAGCTAATTAGGGCTTATATCCATGTACGGATTTTGTAGATATTTAAGTGGAAGAAAGTTTGTTATTCAATATTTTGTAGAAGGTAGTTTTTTTTATCAAATAAATAATTTCGTAATATATTGAGAATTTGTTAAAGCAGTGAAAGAGGAAGGAATGGAGCACATCTTGACAATGAAATGAAGCAGCTTAATATGTAATAACATGAGAGGAAGACTTGTAAATTTTTAAAAAACTCAAAATACCTGTCAAGAAATTGTCTTTTTTAGTCTTGAAAAAGAAGCCTAGTGGTATGGATGGTGTCTCAATTTACACAATAATAAAGTGAATATCACAATCAATTTATGGACATGGTGGTGCACAAGTAAAGAAAAGAAGATGCTTTTTATACAATTTATATTATTTTTTTGGCCTTATTGTTGTCCGCAAACAGTCCTCCGTTGCACATAATCAACAAAATTTGATGGCTACAACATCGTTGACATTTTCAATGATAATATTTTAGTAGATATTGATGTTAAGAGTGAGTTGGCATTGAATGTGTTTGTGATGGATTATAGTGACCTATTTGCAAAAAATAAGCTAATACAAGATTCAGAGAACCAAACAGATTTTGGAGAACAAAAGAACAAATACATATTTGTGAAAGGTGAATTTGAGGAACAAGGAAAATCTAAGATGCTACTACTATGTAAATAGTAGCTATCCTCAAAACATTTCACAAAATGTAAATTTTATCTATTTGCATCGTGGTTGTGTGGATTTTTGTCTTTTGCTGCCTACAGGATTTCTCTCTTCTATGCTTTAATTTCATATTATTCCTTAAGGACATTTTTGTAAAAGGATGCGGGTACTTTCAAAACCCCCATATTAATTCTTATACAAAAAATGGGAATATTTTTTGTACATCGAAATATGTTTTTATGGCATAACATAACATACTCTATGATGACAATATCTTACTTTACTTTGTTAATTCCTTCTGGTCGATGATATCCAATTACTATGTCGTCTCTTAAGCTAGCGGACACTAAGATAAAAAAAATATTATTTGACTTGTTAAACGCTAGTGATCCATAAGCTCAAAATTTTATGTTGTGGAAGTATTATGTTACCTTAGTGGGTACTAAGCTCAAAACATCTTACTTAAAATTTCTCCTCAATCCACCAATCAAAGTAAAAAAATTCTATAACTTTTCAAATTTCTAATGTTTGTAATTTATTTAAATAAAATTTTAAACTACAAAACTTATTTATATTTTTCCTTATTTTCTAGTTAGTATTGATTTGAAAAATATGAGGCCTTGTTGCAGCATTGATTTATTTTATTTAATAAAAATCACAATTCTATGAAAACAATCACATAACTAGCACATCTCCCATCCGTGAGGCATGACCTTGCTACTCTGTCTCGTTAAATTTAAAATGTCATTAACAAAAATACTATTAACAAGGTTTATTAAATATATGTGAACATAATGATTGGATACTTTATACAAGGATTAAGGCACCTAGAAACCTTACAATAGAATGCATCATGAGAATAACCAAGAGTGAACAAAAAAGAAACAAGACAAAAGGGCTAAAACAACTTATCCCAAACTATAGTCAAATAGATCAATACAAGGATAAATCACAAAACATGGAGGGGAAAACATCCCAAATGATACATTCCACAAACAGTCAAACAAAATATTCAAGAAACAATGGACTATTTAGTCTTCAAATGTTTCATATTATCATCATGCTCACTTGTGATAGGGATATCATCTTCAACCTGCTCTTCTTCATCATAATTACTAAGGTGAAGATTATACTTGCAAACTTTGTCTCCCTGCTCCAGCTTGACCACATGCCCTTGTAACTCAATTTTTTTTATCTCTACCATATTGACCCTAATAGATTTTTGGGCTATGAAAATTTTCTAAGAGGCATCGATGCAATGAATGATAGTTTTTCCCATATCTGTTCCAACTTCTCCTAAGACCTCCATATCCATTTCCACTTGACTCACCCTAAGAGAAATTTTATCAAAATCCACATTCCAACCAAGCTCCACTCTCTCTTTCCCTTTAGATTACTACCCTTTCATATCAATAAGAGAACCTACAGCCCCAGTACCTAGATTGACATTTCCCTGAGGTTCCTTTCTATTTTTTCTCATCAATTCATTCATATGGTCCGCAAGAGTAAAATTTTCATCTGAATCCTAGGATTCAAGCTCTAAATCCTTTACCACCACAGGTTTACCATTCTTAAAAAGAAAAATAATTAGTCCATGGTGTATCAAGGAGTTAATCTTTCCTTGTTGAAAATCATGCTCCAACACATAGAGCGAAATAAACAAGAAAAAGGGAAGGATCATAAAAATATTATGCCTAAACATAACAAGCATAGTAAGATGGTGAGTAAATATCTTTCTATAATTCACCTTTAGAGTAATGTAACTCATAAGGTAGAGGCAGACCATATTCAAAATATCAGGGATGCAGAATCAAGCTATACCGTCTACCAATAGGTAAACCATTTCTTTATTGCAGAAGAAAGTCTCAATTTCATATTTACGTCTGGTGCAGTATTTAAATATCTTTAAGCCCCATCTCCATTCTAGTCACCTATGCTATCATATCCTCTAAAACCTAAATTTACAGGCTATGGATCACCATACTACCATAGTTCCATGCCCAACCAAACTCCAATGCAAGATAAGGATCATACCCCATTTTTTTTAGATAAAATTCCTAAGACCCCCAATTTTTAGAATGTGCCATAAGGAGGAGTTATCTTTCAGGCCACCATAAATCATGGGCTCAATTCTCAAATGGCCACCTCCCATGGTTTTAGTTGATCAAGATTGAAATGGATGAAACAATGGCCAAAATTAACTACAAGATAAAAACTAATACAAATCTCATCATATATCCTGCATGTGGGAATGGTCCTTTTAACCATAAGTACGAGGATGACATACAAATGAGGGAAAATAGCCACTAGAACGTCATTACTTAATGTTTTTAATGAGATTAATATCATTGGTGATATCATCTTCCCTCTCACACACTTTAAAATTACTATCTTTAGCCCCCAATTTGAAAAGATAATCCACACATTTATTACCCTTTCTCGGGTGTGAATAATTAATTACATTTATCAAACTCTTTCATAAAATTTTCTTTAGTATCTTTAAGGATATTTCTTATGGTCTAA
The DNA here is from genome assembly GCA_019776745.2 of Taxus chinensis. Lineage (NCBI taxonomy): Eukaryota > Viridiplantae > Streptophyta > Pinopsida > Cupressales > Taxaceae > Taxus > Taxus chinensis. Next base: position 219,720,124 of record CM034156.1, read on the forward strand.
TTATTAATTGTATCCTTTCTCACTTTTTCTAATGTTAAAATCTTGTTTTGAATAGCAAACCATAAAAAACATGTTGACATTGGTGAGTAAATCCTTAATAAAAAAATTTCTGTACAAATCCTTCGCAAGACAACATATGTTTGGACAATGAATATGGTTGGTCCAAGAACGTATATGTTAGGTGTTATACTTAAGAATTATAGTCATTTATCTCCATAAACGTATGTAGGAAAATCATTAATGTGAAAACAATTGATCTAGGATGTTTAAAAGACATCAAATTATTTTAGAAACACATTCAATATTTTTCATTCAAACAATAACATATTATAAGTACAATATAAAGGCTATTTTTTAGTAACAAATATTTCAAATAAATATAATTTTTTTCCTCCAATATTTACAATTCAATTCTAGTTAAGGAAGACAATCTTCATGTTGTTGACCTTGGGGAGTAAATCCTTAGTTCAATCTTTCCTCCAGAAATCCTTTATAAGAAAACATATGTTTTGACAATGAATATGTTTGTTCCAATAAATTATATGTCATGTGTTATACTTAAGCATTGTAGTCATTTATCTCTATCAATGCATGCAATAAAAGTTTTTTTTTGAAATCAATATATCTAGTACGTTTAAAACATAGCAGACTATTTTAAAAACATGTTCAATATTTATTCATTAAAAAAAACATATTATAAGTACAACATAAAAGGAATTTTGTAGTAGTTAAAAAATATTTTAATCCTTTCAATAATAATAATTTCTAACATCCACGACGTTAGTCGCACTTCTATTTGAGTAGTAACAAATTTAAAAAATAACTTACAAATTTTATTTCAATCCCAAACTACTATACCTTTTTTTTGTTATATCAATTCAATACTCCAACCAAGAGAAAGTTCATTATGGGATTAACAATGGAAATACTATTAGAAACTAAACTCAATATGTCTTTCTTTAGCTTGTTAAATAGTAGTGACTCTTTATCTCAAAATATTATATTCTTCAAATACATTCGCCCGTTAAGTTCAAATTATGTTGATTTAATTTGTTAAATCCCAGTGACCACTAGAATCATAATTATATCTCACTTTCTTTTGTCAAAACCATAAGACCACAAAGTTCCAAATAGTATGTTGTGTCATAAACTAGCAGAGGCTAAGTTCAAAATATCATTCGGTAACTTGTTAAATTAAAGTGACCACTACGCTTGAAGTAATATAAATAACCAAGTTACGATTGTACCTGTAACAAAACAAAATTGATTAAAGTTAATATATATACCCAAACTATTATGAAGTCATGTAAGGGTTCAATATAAGAAGAACTTTTAACATCCACGATGCTAGATAAAACATCAAAAAGTATATTATTCTTGTCATGTACTTGTAATTATACCTATAATTGTGAATGCAATTGTACCTATAAGAGAATAAAAACCCAATAAGGATATTATTCTTTCCACATACATGTAATTGTATCTAAATTTAATTTTATCTTGGTCTGAACTAAACACGCTATGCTCCATTGAAAAAATTAGACCTCAGGATGGAGAGGACTCATGGGGATGCATTTTTTTCCAGCAGACATCATCCCCATATTATTCTAGTAAAAAAAAATTCTATGAAATTACCTTACCAAATCTCGCAAAAAAATGCCCATCACAAGTGCTACTTGTGCTCCCTGTAACATCTTTGTTCTTACCCACTTCATTTCCATATGTAGAATGAACAACCTTGGAGAACCTAAATGTAAAATATAGAAGTTTCAATAAAGAAATTCTAATAATATATTGCTTTATGATTTGTTTTCTAATAATCTATACAATATGAAATCATGTCTAGAAATGTTAGTTATTTCACCTTGCTTCATTTTGTTTCTAGATTATTCCTTTATAATATATATTAACTAAATACATCTAACATGGCTAACATTCAAACCTTCGACCTCCACTAATTGCAGTAATTGCAAGAACATTAAATAATTAATTTTGGGGTTGGTTGACCATTAACTAATAATAAAAGTTGTTTGGTTATGTTGAGGCAATATATATTTTGGCAGCGGCAAGAGGATAAGGAATTTTTGGATTTTTTGGGAATTTAAGACATTCATAGATTGCATTCATGTGATGGATAGGATCAATTAATTCTTATTAATAATTAGGAACAAATTCAATTAGAAATCTTGGAGGCATGATTTGAAGATTGAAATGAAGGTGCTTGACATCTCTATTTAAGCATCATATATATCGGGCCTTTGGAAATCACTGTAAAAAAATACCTCTTCACTATGGGTATCACCAACAAATGAATTGATCATTCTTCCTATGAAGAGGTCAAGGCCAACCCGGTATTATTGAATATTTTTCATGATGGTGGTGTTATGTTGTTTATGGAAAGACTGCCTGGTCACTCTATTAAAGTAACGTGTAGTATGCTAGAAACCTAGAAGAAACAAAGAGTCAAAGTGGGAAAGAATAAATTTCTTATTTTGACAGAGTCCATTCCAGATGTGACAGGGCTACCCACATAGGGATACATTTATTTTCAATGCTTGATTTTGGAGGATATAGATGATTTCTTGTATCTTGGTGAAAATATGACAATGTATCACTCAGGCTATGAACGACACTCTCTTCCACAACCTTTGGATAGGATTGATGAGAAATTTAAGAGGTACTTCACGCTTCAACAATGCCACAAAGTGATCTATGGACCACATATTTTTATTCTTGTGCATCTTTGACATGATTGGAAGTTAACATTTGTGGATTTTCTATTTTAAATGCTTGAGAGGTCGCTTAAAATGGTTATAAAAGATGATGGTCTTTTCCTACACCAAGGCCATTTGTATTTTCTCTTTAAAATGGAAATTTTTGATCCTTTACTACACCAAGGTTCCCCGTCCTCTTCCTTAACCATCTCTCTATATCCATTGTTGTCACCACTACTTTGGTCTCCCTTCTAACTTTGATTCGGACATCATGATCATTATCCCCCGTTCTTTCGCTATTATTTCTCCATCATATTCTTTAGAAGTTTGTAACCCTCCAAACACCTTAGAGAAATCTCCTAGGGTCTCTGAATCAATTTCAGACCCATCATCTACTTCCTCTCCACCTCTTGCTAACGATTCTATGGCTTCTCCTCTCATCTCCACTAACACTGTAATGGCTACAACCATCTCAACTCACCTGATCATGGAAGCATGTTCGACATCCCTCCCTCCTTGGTTTACCATGATTCTCCTATGTCAGAGAAAATGAGCTCCCCCACTATAGCTTCAAAACACAAGGAACATTTATAAAATATTTTTCCTAACCTGCATGAGGACATCAAAGATTATGTTTCACTCAGTATCTATTATCAAGGAATGGAAAAGTCACATGGTCTAGACTCGGATGAAAATCAACAAAGAATTCTTGGAACACATTAAGTTAGTGGACATGTTGGTTCAAGGAAGACCTACTGCCAATGCTAAGGATGTAGAAGCTACTCTCATGAATATCTATAAAATGTAATTTGGCTTTGTCCAGTTTGGGACTTTTTTATTTTTTATTTTTGTTGCATACGGGATTGTTCTCTTCTTGTTTCACTGTACTACCTAGCCATGAGGGATTCTTTGTGCAAGTATGTGGGTAATTTGGGAAAACCCCCTTTTACTCTAATTCCAAATATTTTTATGTTTTATAATGTTGTAGTCATGGCTAAGCTTCTAATATGTTAATGAGTTTTCTTACATCCTTAAGATCGCTATGCTCCAAATTTATGTCTTGGTATAACCTAGTGGCTTCTCAGATGAGAGTATCCTAATTTATTTTGATAAAACCTATCGACCAATAAACTCTAAAAAATTATGGTGTGGCATAACGTACCATTGTATAATATCAATATATAATTTTCTTACTAGTTAGGTGTTAGCGGAAACTAAACGTATAATATTATATGGTGGGTTTAACACCAAAACATTTATTAATAGCTTCCTCTAACTTTCTAGATGTTGTAAAATATCTTAATTATGAAATATTAAACACTAGTGATGAAATCACCAAATAACATGTTGTGGAAAGACCTAGAGGTCACCAAGATCAAAATAATATATTGTTTAAGTAGCTAACGAAGGCTCGGCTAAAAATATGTTGATTAAAATTTGCTAAATCAAAGTCACCATTAAGATCCATGTATTATCTTTTAGAGTAACCAACCGGAAGCCAAGATAATAATATCTTATTTCTTTTGTTTCAACCTAGCAAGGGATAAACACCAAATATTATATTGTCTCATAATCTAGTAGACACTAAGCTCAAAATATCATTCAGTAACATGTTAAATAATAACAACCACTATGCTCGAAATAGTATATTGTGGAAGTACCTATTCTTTGCTTAGTTCAAAATATGTTAAATTAATTTATATAATCCTATCGACCGTAACCTCCATATATTATGTTGTTGTGTAAACTAGTGTGAGCTATGTTATAAATATCTTCCTGTAATATGTTAACTGTTGTAAAATATCATAACTATGAATTATTGATCGGTAGTGAGTTCAATCTCCAAATAATATGTTGTGGAAAATGCCACCAAATGTTAAGCTCAAAGTATCTGAAACCACCAGTAGAATCCAATTATTATGTGGTAGCATAGCCTAGAGGGTTCTAAGCTTGAAATATCATAATTCCAAATCTTAAATGCATTCAAATAATTAAACTAATTTATACTCATCTTAATTGCTATAAAGATCTCTAAATTCATTGTCTTTCTTTTGTTTGTTAAATACTATTGTTTTTTTAGCTCAAAATATTTATATTCTTAAGTTCTTACTTTATTTTGTTGAAACCTAGAGAATGCTAATATCTTAATTTAATTTATTAAATCCTAATCAATGATAGGCTGAAAATATTGCGTGGTGGCATAAATTAGCAGGCATTATGCTCAAAATATCTTAATTTGAAATATTAAAATCATACAATAAAGTCGACTAATTTATATAGATCTTGATTGTTTTACATTTCTCCAGAGTTAACATGGTTAATTAACTTAGAGGTCTATAAGCTCGAAAAAACCTAATTTAATTTGTCAAAATGTAGTGACTTATAATATTTTAATAAAAATGGTTAGATTATTAAGAGGGGTAACCTTTTTTGGTGGCGACAAGAGGTTATGGCATCTGCAACATTAATGATCATTTTTGACATCCATTAAGGGTTATAAACATGTGACATATAAGATGAGATTGGGAACTTAATATTTTTAATGGGAAGCATGATATTTATGATAATGACATATAATGTATGATCTTTGGTACTATTATTCCACACTTACCCCCTTTCATGTGTTGTGCGCTAGTGGCTTTGTATCTCCAGGTTGGCTACACATTCACTACCCCTTTCCTCTTTTCATATTTGTTCATTGTGCTTCCTATCTCTCTGCAATGATGACAAGGGGATTGGTGGTTTCTTGGGTAACATGGAGTGTGGTCCTAGTAGGAAGAGGTAGAGAGCTATCATAGGAAAGGACACTGAGGAATAGTTTACTTCTTGGATGGATGGGAAAATTTATAATGTAGCTATACAAAATTGGCTCAAGAAGGTATGGTCAGTCATGAAGTGATTCGAAGAAGAAGATGACAGTGATATTTGTGAGAGCATGCAAAAGTTAATGCTTGATCCAAACTAGTTTAAGGGGCAGAGGAACATTTTTAACATGGCATAAGGGTTGAGTGCAGAAAACATATTGTGTAACTCTTAGGGCCAATTTATCTTTCACAAAGAGAATGAGAAGTTGGAAGATTGTGTAGTCATCCTCTAGTATCATGTCCATCCCTTGACATGCGGATGTAGGTAATTACGCGTGGTCTAGAGGTAGTTGTGGAAAATCAGGTTATAGAACTCCCTTCTTTCACAAAAATTAAAATGCCAAAATGATGTGTTGATTCATCCTCCTCCTCTGATCAGAGTAAAGGGGGCACATATTTCGAGATCATTGACAAGGTAGAGTCGAGAGGCTGAATGACCTAATCATTCATGGAATCATTTTTCTTCAGTTTTTTATTAAGGTCCAAAATGGCTATATGTATAGAAAATTTTATCGATATAGGAAGTATTTGTGGGTGAAGTTAAGTTGATTACACCTCTTCTCCATATTTTGGCATATATTTAGTAGGATAATTTACTTGTAATCATCATGGGAGTCCACCACTATAGCACTTATTGTGGACTAGTTCCTCATGTACTTTTTTTGAATACTTATCATCGAAATATCCTAGTTAAATATCTTAAAATCATAGAATGAATTAAGCGAATTTATATGTATCTTCTTTGCGATACATATACTTACAAATTGAATACCCAAATACTATATTATGTGTATAACCTGGCTGCTAAGATCTTAATATTATGATTTATTTTCTAAATCATAACTACCACTAGGTTCCAATGATTATGTGGTAGTATAATCTAGTAGGCCTTAAGCTCAAAATATCTTAATTTAAAATAACTTATCATGTTTTTGATATATAACCTAGTGAATTAAATACCTAAATAACATATTGTGGCATAACGTAACGGCCATTGAGATCTTAATACCAGTATTCACTAAGATCATATTATTATGATTTAGCATTAACTACCCACTACTATGCTTATAATATATTACTTTCTTTTACTGAAACCTAGAGATTTCTACGATCCAAATATTATTTTGTGTCATAAGCTAGCGGACACTAAGCTAAAAATATAATTGTGTAACTACATAGATTATAATGCCCACTAAGCTCAAAATATAATTGGATAACTAGATAGATTATAATGCCCACTAAGCTCGAAATATTATAGTGTGGAAGTACCTAGTGCCCGCTTATCAGAAAATATTTTAATTTAATTTGTTTAATATACACTGTAAGGTCTTAATGTTATACAATGTGATATCCTCGATGAAGCTAAGAGGACGCTAAGCTATTCTTATTCATAAACAAAGTGATCGCTTGACCCAAAAAAAAATTCTTGCCTAAAAACGACCAAGCATATTTAAGAAGAGAGAAAAAACAAAGAGATCGCTTGACCTAAAAAAGTGTGTTTCCTATATCAAAACCCACCTATCCTTGAGGCCACAAAGGTAAACAAAGAATTCATCCAAATAATAATTATAGCCTATCGGTCGGTAGAGTAGCCAACAATCTTCATTTAGATCGTATTCAAAATGAATTTTATAAAATGGTAACATATAAATCTAGAATTTATATAATAGTATACGTATAGACTTGGACTCATTGTGCCCTAGCAGCCACTAATCTATACTTCAAGGTAAATATATCATGTTCATAATCAACCTGTGTACGTTTAAAATCATGTTTACCATGACTTACACAACTATATGTCTATAGTTTTATATTTCCTATAATATTTTGGTAGAATATATTTTACAATTAGGACAAGAAAATAAATCTAGACTAGCGACCTAGAAGTTATACTACAAGTTATAAAATACAACGTGATCTACTCATTGCACCCTAGCAACTACTAAGCTATTCCTAAAGTTAAATATATCATGTTCAAAATGAAGTTTTTTTATAAATCTAAATTGTTAATCTCTGTGAATATAACAGTTAACAAAGAACAAAAGTGATCACTAGTACCAAAAAACCTTTGTTGCCTATATAACAACAACTGATCCACAAGGTGGCAAGGAAAATGAATTCTTTTTCCAAATTAGAATTATATCCTAGCGGACAATAGGGTAGACAAATTTTCCTATGGTATATTTTATTCATAACAAATAAATAATATTGAAAATATACGAACGATAACAAATAAATTAGGAAGTTATATAATGGATATATAAATATATGTGTAAAATCTTGTATGTAATACAAAACATAATTGGGGTTTTTTCAATATGTTGTCGAAACAATAAATTATATAATGGTAGCCTCAAAGCTATGTTAATTTTTGGCATATATTATTGGCCTCAAAAGGAAGAATAAATTAACTATAAAATGCATCTTGATTAAAATTATATTTAATAATATTATTGCATATATAATGTGTTTAACTTCCACTGTACATAGCATAAAAATGATGAAGACATTACATTTGGTTAATTATAAATGGACATAGTTATAAATAATTATCATATAATTGAATTCTTAATATAGTTTTATAGTTTTGAATTAATTTTTTAACGTCATATATTTTCCTAAAATATCTAAGTGACAACCATGTAAAAAATGTAATATGCATTAATTAGCAAGGTTTGTTTGCATAATCTTGATGAACAACATTAAACTATTTTGGGTTCTCCCAATTAAAATAAAATAAAAAATAAGGTGATTGTGCCAAAAGCTATCATTATCCTAAAAACAATTGTAGGGATGACAACTAAAAAATCAAAATGAAAATATCCAAAGAGAGACATATAATTATACTAGAACAAAGATTAATGAAAATATTTAAACAAAGATAAATACTAGAACAGAAAAGTGATTGAAATTACTTTCGTTAATGCATAAAAAAGTGAGTTTTCATGAAGAACAAGCCAATTTGGCATGGAGATCAAAATTAAAGGCTTGACTGCAGAGCATGATTCAGTAGGACAAAGTAGGGATTGTGTGGATCACGATTGCAATGTATGTGAAACATGGGGATCAGTTAACTACAAAGAAAATAATAGATCTCGTGATAAAAAAATGTACACCTATACTATAAGTACCTGGTTTACTAATATCTTGAATGATTTCATGCTTTATGTTGTCTATGAAATCTCCATTTGTTATCTCATTCAAACAATCATCGTGATCCATTTCACAACCTCTTTTGTTATCCTCCTTCATGTGCATCTTATATGTTCCTCTCTATGATTATTTTGTTTTCTTTCTTTGCAAACAAAATTATAATAGCATGCAAAAAAACCTGGATTTGAACACAGCCTCGCAATCAACAGTCTGCCGGTATTTTTTTTTTTTGAAGACATGCTTTTCTGATTTATCAAAAAAACTAAAACCCTACTCAATATTTCTTCAAGGTATTAAATAATTTGTTAGCACATTTCATGAAAGAAAATTCAAAAAGAGAAAAAGAGTGGGATAAGAAAATTTGAAATTTTCACTTTCCCCCTCTAAAAGAAAAAGCATGGGCTATTAAAATATCAAATATTTGAAAATGCGAGGAATTCATATTTCCCTATTTTTATCTTACCATGGTTTAAAAATTAAAAACTAAACATTTTTCATTGTCTATAGCCTATAATAATATAAAAATAATAACAAATATATTATACAACATATAAATAAACTAAGCATAGAAAAAAAAAATTAATATAAAAAATAAAAGAAATAAATCCTAAACATAGTTTTGACTATTATTAGGATAATATACACACATTTACATTCCATTCTTTATGAAAATAGATTTATAAAGTGTTAGCTATAGTGGGAGGTAATATAAATTAATTATCCAATTATAATGTGCCACGTGGTAAGTTCGAACAAGCTATTAGGGATACATAATAAGGCTAGCGATCCAAGACGATGCGGTTATAGTTACTACACGGATATTTTCAAAATAAGTAACATATGAGCCTAGGGTCTGATATGCCATTTCTGTCAATAACTAAAGGAGTATAGCGGGCGCTTAGCATTTTTCTTTCTTAAGAAATGATGTGAAATATTTCTTGAAAACCATGTATCTTTGACAACTACATACTAAGCCTAATGATGCACAACTTTACAGATAATGTTTAAAATGAGAAAAGGTAAAAGTAGGAGACTAGTAGCCGCTAAAGAAAAAATGTGTTTTATTATTTTATGTCTACTTTAAAAATAATAAAAAAATTGACTCTAGGGTCTGATATGTCGTTTCTGTCAATAATTAAAGGAGCTTAGTGGTTGCTAAGCATTTTTATTGTAAACAAGATACAATATGAGTTGAAAACTATGCATCTTGTGGGAACTATATATTAAGGCTAGCATTCCAAAACTGTAAAGATAGTATATATATTTATATGAGGTAAAGGCAAGAGCCTAACAACCATTAAGCTATACCATTCAATTCAATAGGTTATGGCATTCCACTCTATACATACAAAATCTTAGTGGTCGCTAAGCATTTTATCTGGTAATAATAGATGTGAATTATATGATACAAACAATAAATCTTGTGAGTACTACATAATAGATGAGAACATAGTAGTGACCATAAGCTATATATGTATGGTATTTATAATGACTGGTACTATGGTGGAATCCTAACCACCACTAAACTAGAGCACGATCGTTTATTTTATCATTGCTTTCAAATTATTAAACTGTTGAACCTAGGATCCACTATTCACTTACTTTTGGTAAGGAAACAATTCTTAGCTTTCGCTAAGAATTTTCTCCCACAAGATCTGGTAAATTATGTCTTTCTAACAATATACCTTAATGATAGTGTTTATATTGATAAGAGGTAAAGGCAGGAGCCAGGTGACCGCTAAGCTATACCAATCAATTCATTAGGTTATGGTGTTCCACTCAATATGTACAAAAACTTAGCTATCACTAAGCATTTTCTCTCGTAAAAACATATGTGAATTATATGTTACAAACAATAAGTCTTGTGATTACTACATAATAGATGAAAACAAAGTAGCTACCCAAAGCTATATATGTATGGTATTTATAATGATTGGTAGTAATGGTGGGAGCCTAATGACTACTAAACTAGATCATGATATTTTATTTTATCGTTGTTTACAAATTATTAAACTGTTGAACTTAGCATCCATTATGCCCTTAATTTCGATAAGGAAAAAATTATTATCATTTGCTAAGCATTTTCTCCCATAAGATCTGATGTGAATTATGTCTTTCAAACAATATACCTTATGGGAACTACGTAAGGCATGATCCCTCATGTACCTCAATCACTCTATGAGATATCAACATAGGAAAAAATAGAAAAAAAAACATTACATACCATTAATATTGTTCCTTAATCACTCTAAGAAATAACAACATATGTTACTTAAAAAAATAAAACAAAAGAGAACAACCCTAAGTCTAAGTACAAGTAGAGACATAGGGTTTTTCCTAGTCTTCCCTTTTAGTAAGAGGTCACAGAGTTGTAAAGGATTTATAAACTACACACGGTTCAAAGGGTATAGAAAAATTAAGACCCATATCAGGTTGTGGAGGTGTTTATCCATGTTACAAGAGGAGAAGTTGGAGTGACTTCTTCATTGGCCCCTAGTATTTTTCATTTAGGTATTTCACTAAAAAAATCAGAGAAGACATTACAAAGGAGACTACAAGAAATTGGAAGGGTTTAAGGGTTATCGTGAAGCTCACTATACAAAATCATTAGGCCAAAGTTACAGTTGTTCCCAGTGCAACTAACTTTGTGATTAAATCCCTGAAGGAACCTGAATGTGACAGGAAAAGATGAATGCCATTAAAAATACCTAGAACATCTTGTCTGACGAGGTTATTGAAATTGGTAAGGTCAAGAAGCCCCGATCCATGGAAAAACGTCTTACAGGAAATATGAAGGATATTTTTTGAATACATGTTTTTGTTGGGTTTACTGTTGATGATGAGGATCCCAAGGATTTACAATCAGATATCGATGAAGGAGAGGTGGAGATTCAAGAGGATTGATCGACATGAAGCAATTTTATTTTGGGTATGTTTAATTTAGTTTTAGTATATTAGGTGTTTATTTTTTTAAGGTTTGATAAGGGAAAAATGGAATAAGGATTTATGGGTATTTCATTGAATAAAAATGAGCACACCAAATTTTGTTATAGTGGGTTTCGTTTCTTATTTTTGAGTGTGTCTGAAAATGGGAGGATTTCAAAGAAATTATTTCTCCATAAGGGAGCCCCAAGGTTCATTAATTTTAGGTGGTGTGGGTTGTTTCCATCTCCTATTTACTTGGTGTCCCATGATGGTGTTGGTTCGGTTTCATTTGAGTTTTCAATGAGAGTTTAGGCTCTGCCACAATTTTTCTTGGATGGAGAGAAGAGGGAGATGGCCTTTCATGGGGAGGATTTGTAGGCTCTCGTACTGATTATTTTCTAGTCCTAGTCTGATTCTATCAACAAAGCCATTACTTGCATTCTGGGGGTGGAATATCTAGCGGAGTCGACTCGTTCTCATGTTAAATCTAAGGTAGCTTCCAAGTTCATGTCACGGCTATTGTTAGTGAGGGAGGTTATTGAAGAGGTCAGGGTGATAGTGATGCATTTCATCAAACCCATCTACCAAGCTAAATTTTTGGAAGCGTTAGAAGAATTTGGTATAGATCAGCCTTATCCTAACTCGGTTCAGGATGAACAAAGATTTTAAGGAGGCACAAAATGTTATAACAAAGCTATCAGCTAGAATTGTGGTCTTGATGAAATTCACTAAAGAGGTCCATCCTACCTATGTGAAAGGGGTCTCTAAAGGGAAATGTCTTGAGAAATTGGATATCCCAGGTCTCTCAGCATCGTTTTTCATAGATTCTTCAGGCATCGCTGGGATTTATTACAAGCTCAGTTTTACCTACAAATTCCTCCTTCAAATGACTCATGAAGGGGGTACTTATGGAGGAAGGAATGTGGTTGGTCCTTGCCTACCTAATTTTTTGGTTTAATTTTTCTTCCATGTCTCATTTTGATCTTAGGTTTTTTTCTAGTGGTCACTCGTGTGGCATTTGGAATTCTAGTTTTTGTGCATTCTTACACGTGTTTTTTAATTTTAGTTTAGGTTAGATGGTTAATGATATGGTCTATGTTATAATTGGGTGGGGTCCCTCCAATCCCTAGGTTCTGAGCTCCTGTAAAAAATTTAAATATTTAATAAAAAATAGATGAAAAAGTAGTAGTGACCTAAAGTTATATATTATGGTATTTATAATGACTTGTAGTAATTGTGGAAGCCTAGCAACCGCTAAAATAGAGTATCATCTTTTATTTTATCATTTTTTTCAAATTATTAAATTGTTGAACCTAGCGTCCACTATGCCCTTACTTTTGATAAGGGAAAAATTCTTAGCATTCGTTAAGCATTTTCTGCACTAAGATCCGATGTGAATTATGTGTTTCAAACAATATACCTTATTAGAACTACGTAAGGCTTGATCCTTATATATTTTATGTAGTGCAACTATTGTCTCCCCTAGGTACCTTCCAAACAACATGATATAATTATAATCAATGAAAACTACTAGTGATTCAAAGTTGTAAAGATAGTGTTTACAATGACCGTAATGTTAGGAGCCTCATGATAGCTCAATTAGGTCGTGATTCATTATTTTACCACAATTTCTAATAAAATAAACTGTTGAAACTAACGTTTGATGTGCCGTTACTTTCAATAATGAATGAAACTAAGTGTTAGGTGAATAATTTTTCCGATACAAAAGGCTGTGAATTAGTTGTTACAAACAATATATTTTATGGAAAATACATATGGATTGATCTCTATTCAAGGATTTATAGTGTAGCACTTATTTCCGCCATGGATATGAGCCAAAAGTGTACAAACACTAAATATTTGCAGCCTAAGAAGACTGGCAATATAAATAAATCAACATAAGTTCGAACAAATTGGAATAAATTTCTTCAATTAGTACTTTAAATCTAAATTATAGTCTGAGTAAGAGGGAGTAAACCCTTTTTGTAGTGGTACTAATTTTTTTTTGTTAATAATCAAATATTTTCTCAAATAGGTTTAACCCATCATGACCTTATACAGAGCACTGTTTCAACAAAAATGGCTATTGTGTAGAGGGCCATACTTACATTTAGGAAAGTGTAATACTTCTCGTTTGTTTTTTATAGATTGTTGTGGAATTTACCACCAAGTGCTCTACTTAAAATATTATACTTAGAGTATTTATAGACATTTAGACATAATGAATAAAGTATGTATAATAAACATATATTTCACATTGTCTTATATATAAAAAATGATGAGATATCACTAACTATGTTAATGTGATTTCTTACTCAAATACTCTCCTCAAAATACCAAACATTAGATCTTTCAACTGATATCCTTTAAAAATGTTCATTAGTCTTGTTACAGGCATCTAATCCTCACTAATATAGTATGACTGATATACACATAAATAATATAGTCTTGTATAACAAAAAATCCCAAGCTACCACAACCTCTCTTCAAAATACCAAATATTACATCTTAATGTCCTCTACGGTTTATCCTTAAAAAGGTGTAAATGGCTTTAAATTTGTTTTAGGTTGTTCTTTTATATGTTGACTAGAAGTCTATCTTCCAGTAAAGTGTGTATTTTTTAACGTTCCTGTCATGCCATATATATAATGTTATGTCTTGTCTGGATCATATGTAATACTTTCAAAAGTTTCAAATGGTTTTGTATCTTTCAATGCATCATAATTAGATTTCTGTAATGCCATTTTTTAAAAAAGTAAGCACAACTAAATATTTTAGATTTAATGTATATTGCATAACTATACTGTGCAGATTTCTAAACAAAACAAAACCTTCTAAATGAAGACATTGAAATAAAAAAGATTCATGGTTTCATTATGATATCAAAATGATAATCTTACAAGATTCTTCTAACAATGAAGGAAAACTTCCTTAGCAAATGACTTATGTTTACACTAACATCAAATACATAAAAATTAGGTGTTTACAAGAATGTAAAACTTCTCAAAGCCCCATTTATTTACAAAATGAAAGAAATTCCCTCAAAAGATGAAGATGACCGATAGGACCAAGATGGCAAAGAGGCTACAACTATCTCCAACTTGAGTGTTCTTCCAAGGATGCTGAAATAAGAGACAAGGCTTGTTTACCACCCAACCAATAGGCATCATCACATGCCTTTCCATGGTTGTAAGTCATGCTAGCCTCCCCCAAGCCCATGGGAGAGAGGAAAAAACTTCCAAAATGTTCACAAGTAAAAAGGGGATAAGATACAACAAGAAACACATAAGACCATTTAACCACTTAGACATACTACACATGGTAAAACAACAACATGAGGATAACAAGGTCAACCTCACAAGGGGGAAAAGAAGAAGTAGGATGCCCAAATCAAAATTTTCCAACCATAGGAGCACCAAATAAAAAAAACACGTTTACAAAGCTCCTTATTCCTCCTAATCATTCATCCTCCTTATTCCTCCTTTATGTCATAGAAATCCTTCTTGGGAGGATTTTCAAACCCAAAAGGGTTTCCTCACCAAGAATGGGGAAAGGTTCAAACCATATGAACCTTTCTCCCACCTCAAACCATATGAGGGGATGAGAAGGGACCTTCATGGCTTGACCAACAACCATGAGGTTTGAGAGGGAAATCCCTCTCTTCCCCTACATTCTCCAAAAACCATCAATCCAAATGATGTTGGAGAGAAAACAAAAGAAAACAACAAAGAATAAACAAACGACATTCACCATACAATTTCACACACATCATTTTATTGATCAAAACATAGTTAACAAGATAAGCACATATAAGAAAGAAAAATGTTAAGAATCCTACCTCTACATTGCTTTCCAAGACTCTAAACTTTTCCCTTTGTCTAAGTAAACCTCCAAGCTCCCAAAATTCTCCAGATTCTCCCAAAAAACATGAGCAAAGAAGACCCCTTCCTTCCACATGAGGAAGAATAAGAAGACAAACCCAAAATTTTCCTCACCAATGGGAAGGTGACAAGTGTCACACCCTCTCCTCTCAAGAGTGAAAGATTCCAAAAACAAAATAAGTAAAAGTAAACACACCTTTAAGCCCTTAGCACCCAAAATACTAAAAATGAAAATAAAACAAAGTGGAGCAACTTTTAACAAATACACACAAACCAACCATCTTACATGGATGGTGACTAAGGAGGGAAAAATGGGAGGGAAAATCCCTGCAAACCTTGGAAATAAGCCACCCTACCTATTAGGTAGGGTGCAAGGGCCCATTTTCATGCTAAGGGAACTCCCAAACTCAAAAGGGGTCCCTAAAAATGCCCAAAATAACCCAATTTAGGGTTTGGCATGCTTGGGCACAAGGGTAGATGGTGTGGGGTCCACCCAAGGTTCACATGTGGTCCCCAATCCCTTCTACCAACACACACACACACACTTACCCAAAACCATCACTTAAATTAAGATGAGATCATTAAACCCCCAAACTAGTTTACTTAATAAAACACACCCTAAACATAATTAATTTTAGAATACATAATTACATTACAATTGAGGATTCACCCATTGTTCCCAAATAAATACACCTATTCTAAGGCCTCAAACATTTAGCATGGTTAGGACTCATCCCGTGGGCCGCTCGTGCACAATTGCGTAGCTGCCCTGAAACCCATGCTCTCCTATACCTATCACCTACACACTCATTGCACACATTAACCGCATAAGTCCAATATAAATCATCATATACACATCACAAACTTAATAATCTTATAATGTCCTAACGTCATTTTACAATTGATAGTAAAATGCATACAATTATACACATAGTTTTCCATGAACCATCCATAGATACAATTGCAACGATATACACTTAGGCTAGCATGAGATTACCATTATTAAATCTAGAAAACTATATCATTAATCAAATCGACCACAAGAAACAACATCTAACCAATGAATATCACTATCATCTAACCCTGTTAGTTTCATCAAAATCATAAGAAATATATCAAAAAACGAATCTAGTCCAATTGGTGCTACGTGCCCAAAATACCATAATGTCTATGAGGATAAAATAACATAGTAAAATGTCCAAAATCTATCAGAGTCTCAATCAAAACATGTCTATGCATAAAGGAACCAACAGATAATTGGAGCTATAAAAACATGGGCACTACAATTTTAGAATTTTAGAATAATTCTGTTAATATTGATTTGATCCAAAAAATCTGAATTACTGTAACCATTTGAATGATACATAAGATGTCCTAGAAAATCCGAGTGGTCACTAACCATTAAGCTAATTACTCTGTTATGATAGATAGTAAATAACTCTAGAAGTTGGTGTCTGTTAGAGTACTATTTAAATTCCTTAATAGACAAAGTAAGAAAACACTTTAAAGTTCACAAATGACCCAATTATTGATGTATTTTACCCTACATATAGGTAAAATGTCTTCCATTGCTCGCTCTCCATTTAGAAAAATTTCATTCATTGTAGGTAGTATTTGTTGGAAGAAAAGAGACAAGGAATGGTTTGTGGACCTTAGTTCACCTGAAAACTACCACGTCAACTTGTGGTTTTTGTTGTTATAGATGAGAATCACAAGGAAGATGGTGTTGTTCTATTGTTAGCATTTATATATTTGGGGACACTGTGTGTCCAGGTGGAACACTTTGAATTTGAAAACAATAAGTGTATTATTTTGGATATTGAGTTGGAAGTTTTTTTGTTCAGGAAATGGGAAATACATGCTGTTATACAAAGAAGACCATATTCATGTTCAAAATATGGTTGGAATTTGGGGATTTCAAAACTTGATGTTAAAAATCACAACACATTCAAAATGGTATATTTACAGTATTCAAAAAATTGTATAGAAATGAGAAAACATCTTCTGTTTGTCATTTCTTTCATAGAAATTTTTTTCTCTCACCTCCAAAACATGCCAAGTTGTTTACTATGCTGAGGTAAACATATTTGGCTAAATTGGAGATAGACCCATCTAAATCAAAATTGTGTGTGTTGAAAAGTTATACTAAATCGACTGGGTATTTTGAGGTTAGTGTAATCGGAAATACATTTGATTGTTACTACTGGATAATAAAAGGAGACAACAAAATGAGAGAAAACATTCTACATTATTTGAGAAATAAGCATCTGGATGATATTATATTGACATCCTATAGTGAATCCAATTTAATCAAAAAAATTATATTTCAGGAATCAGACTACCGCCACTTGTCTATACTGTTGGGTGAAGAGAGCAATGGAAAAAGAAAATATGATTCCCATATTGGGGAAAACATGGAAAAAATAAAAAAAATATCATGAGGTGAAATAATTTCTTCCTGTCGTGGCTCAGAAAATATTAGACAACTATGTGGTGTCACTAGAAGGAAATACACTAGCAAAGGTGAAAGTCTCAGATAATTTTTCTTGGAAAAGTGCATATCCATTCCATCTTCCATTAAATTTATCATCTATTCCTTTGACTAATCCTTTCAATGTTGAATGTGTGATTGCTATTTTTTACAATTTTTCCAACGATATTTATTACAATGTCATAATGGAGCTTATAACAGTGATTGGAACTAGTGTGCTGGATTGTATTATTATTGTTCTAATACCAACTGGCTATTTAAAAGTGATAAGAAACACCGTACAAAGATACATGGAAAATATTAAAGACATTGGACTATATATTATGGATGGATGCTACAGACTCTACGATAACAACCTGATATTCAAAAGTTTGTGTCTTATGTACATAATATCTTATGTGAAGAACTATGAAAATAATGATGATTATAGAGAAGAGGTCACTATGGATTAGATGGAGAAACTGCCACAAAAATTTGTAAACTGCAAGTGAAATTGGCCTACAAAGAAACATCCATCCTTTTATTTACGAAATATCCTATGAGTTTTGGGATGAGATGTTCACTCAATGTTGTTTCATAAATTCTCTAGTACTAGTGTTTTATGGTGACAATGTCGCTCTCCATGAATTGGTGGATTCCAAACTATCTGTAGTTTTTATTTTTGAGACATAGTCAAGAAATGTTTCTGAAACATTACTATTGTCATATGAATAAAGGTTTGTCTCCAAAAATAACTTTAACAAGTGATGTTTTTTTAATGGATCTTAGCTTAAATATGCTACTTATACAATTATTGTTTATGTAGATAACAAAAAATGTATAAAATTTGATGTACAACTATTTCACCGTGATGCTACACAACGAATTCAAAATGGTGATTTACTTTCAATGATTTTATAAATAAGTTTAATGAGCTCTATCTTCGATTTCCATAGTTTTAAAATATTTTAACAAAATTGTTTTTTTTACAGTTTAGATGATAGATGTCGAGGAGGTGGGCACAATGACCACGAAAATGCCATCAGATCCAGGTATGTTAAATGTGTGAATTTACAAAAAAAATCGCTAATAAGCCCCACAAACTTATAAGAAAAAAAATGATTATGCAGACAGTCAATAAGGCCCACAAATTTATAGGAAACAATATGATATCTATGTGTATTTTACAACAAAGTTATTTATAAGGCCAAAAAAATTATAGGAAATGATAACTAACAGACATTAGTTTATATGTTTGGCTTAGGGTCGAAGAAAATGTTTAAGAAAATCCATTTGTAAGCTATGATAAAAATTTAAAATAAAATATATAGAGCTTAGTGGACTCTAAGAATCCATATTCAATATAGAAATGGTTTGACTAAAAAACCTTACATTCATTAATATCTCGTTGATTTACAACTTCATACTATCAACAATGTTTCACCGATTCACTACTGCATACTGACTACTTACATTGAATCAACATTATTTTGGCTTCAACATCATCATGACTAGAACTACATATGGCATGATCCATCTCATACGTATGTAAATAATTAATTGGATAGCCTCATTAAAGGTTTTATAGCTAAGTATAGTTTGGCCAATGATGGCATAGCCTAGAGGCTGTAAATCCTCAACAATAGCTGAGGGCTGTTCTCCACCGAAGGGTGTTCTGAAGAATATAACCATAGCTTAACGATTGATAAATTTGAATTATAATACAGAGAATAATTGATATTGTATGTACCATATCACCACAGAAACCAATATGTTTATCTAGTTAAGTTTACCAAAGCATGAAATTGATTAATTTTCATATCAAATACATTATGCTCACATTTTCAATAGGAAGAAATAGATTACGAATTGATTATTGTTTATTTTAAATAGATCTTGCATCAACGGATCTAGCAGAATGTAAATTTTGTGTAATCCAAGGCGCAATCTCAATCAGTAACTATTAGCTGTAAGCTAAGATGTTGTTTATTTCAATTGGTTGTAATTGATATGTGGCCGATGGAAATAAAATTTGTTTACTTCCCTATAGGTAGCAATAAAAGTTATATATTTATTTTGGAAATGGATGACGTACCATATGGAATAAACAAAACATACAATAGGAAGATGTCATTAAAGTTTGGTATGAAAGTTGTCAATCTGCGAGGTGGCCTGCTAGAATTTATAAAATTATTATCACCATACTATGAACTAGGATTCTGGTCCGACACTCTCATTTCTATTGATTTTAAAATTATATCAATGGGATTCATTAAAAAAATATCGACCATATTGATTCCAAGACTCACTTGAGGAAAGAAACATTGTAATATAGTTGAGGGAATAACAATAAGATAACTAGAAAAGGTTTGGAGTAGCAATTTTTTTTTTCATATGGTTCGAAACATACTCTATGTATTACATTAGGTGCAAAGGGAAACCCTCCTGAAAATTTTATGGTGGGTATGAAAAGAAGACACAAATATTGTACAAAATATAAATGGTTAATGGCCAATTTGTACAAAAAAAATCACAAATAGTGTCTCAGTAATTGAATGTGGTAAAGGGAATCAAATAAATGGAGCAAGAAAATGCTAAAAAAATATTTATCTATTTAGAATGTTTTTATGATTTTAATGCTTAACATTGTGAATAATAGATACATTCATATGTTATTATGAATGTACTCTGTAACTCTATTCTATAATGTTGAGATTTTCGAAATATAATTTGGGAGAATTTATATTTTCACTGATTATAACATGAAAATATGATTGAATAACTTCTTATGTGGTGAATTATTGGAAAAAATTCCCTTGAAAATTTGTAAAATAGTATTTTTTAGTGTTCATAAAATAAATATTAAATTATACTATATATACTTGCTTGTTTTTAAATATTTTTTCATATAATTAATATATAAATAATCTATAAAAATTGGCAGTCATATCTAAAATATGCAAGTCATATATGACAGTTATTTCAAATATTTGAAACTATTTTACGGATAAAAATGCTAAAAAATTTTCTAAATGGGCGTCAAATGTAACACCACATTGTAGCCTTTGGTGCAACCATTGAAGGAAAAGAGAAGATGTTCTAGATAATATTTGATCAAAAACCAAATTCGAGGGAGCTTCACTAAGACAAACCATAAATAATTCTTAGCAGCTGCTAGCCCTTATAAAATAGAAACATGTTCTCTATATAACCTAACATAAATAATGTCTAGCATTTGCTAGCACTTATAAAATAGAAACATGTTTTGTACATAACAAATCATAAATAATGGCTAGTGGATGCCAGTGATGCGGGAGCATAACTTGCAGAGACCATAACTTTTGATCCGACCATTAGATCATCCTGAAATTTTACAAGGTGGTAGATACACATTAGTACTATGCTAGGGTAAAATTTTCTTGGAAGGTTGTGCCCATTTTGGCACGTTTTTGGGCCTGGATTCCTTCATCTAGTGGCCTAAAATTGGCTTGTAATGTTTTTTTCACTTTTGTCTAGGTATTAGAACTTTAATAAATTTTGTTGTGCTTGTTCGAATAAGTCCAAATTTTGCGTGAGCCCTAATTTATGAAGGAATATTTGGCACACAAAATTTAGGGTCCATCTGAGTTGTTTTGCTAGTAGGTAATTTTTGGCATTTTAGGGTTTTTAGAGTAGACATGAAATAAAAGGAGGATTGTAATGATATAATAGATCAGTGTGGATTCCAGAATGAGAGGTAAGCTATTTTGAAACTCCTTGGTTTTATTTGTAAATTCTTTTATGTGTGTTTTTGGAGGTATTTCAACCTCTTGCAGTTGGATTCACATCAGCCAACCCATATAATGGATTCCAATATTTTATTTTATGGATTCCGATATATTGGACTTTGGAGTACATATAATTCTAATATACGTGATTTTGGATTCCAATATATGGGATTTTAGATTCCAATATATGTGATATTGGAATTTGATATGTGCGATTTTGGAATGCGATATGTGCGATTTTGGAGTGCAGATGATTCCAATATTTGACATTTATGAATCTAAAAATAGAAATATCAAATTCTGATATTGAGTATATTTTTTAGCTATTGGGACTAGAATAAGTCCCAATTTAGTGAAATAAGTGTTAAAAGTATTTGACCAAATAAAATCAACTCTAAAAGAAAGTGTCGAAATTTGAAATTAAAATTTTTCATACCATAATAAATCACAATCCTTTAATGATTAAATTCCTTTAATGATTAAATTCCTTTAATATCCTACTATCCTAAGTCTCAAAATTTGCATCTATCCTTAGTATGTTATTATCCCAATGCTTAGAAACATTAATAAGTGTTATAGAGGCATTGGAATAATGAAAAATACATTGTATGTACATTAAGTAACAAATCACAACCATGTAATGCTTAAATTATTTAATACATAAATCACCACCCTTTAATGATTAACATATCGTAATATCCTAAGTCTTAAAATTTGAATCTATCTTTAATACGCTATTATCCCAATGATTA
This sequence comes from Taxus chinensis, assembly GCA_019776745.2. NCBI lineage: Eukaryota > Viridiplantae > Streptophyta > Pinopsida > Cupressales > Taxaceae > Taxus > Taxus chinensis. The sequence goes on from CM034156.1 coordinate 219,742,650, forward strand.
GAAACATTAAAAAATTTTATAGAGGCATTAGAATAATGAAAACTACATTGTAGATACACCAGTAACAAATCACTAAGCATTAAAAAGTTTTATAAAGCCATTAGAATAATGAAAAATACATTGTATATACATTCAGTAAAAAATCACAACCATGTATAGCCATTAGAGGAGCTCGATAAGACGGATGCTGCTCATATGACCACGCTGGGTATGTACCATGCTTGGAAAAAAGTAAAGATGAGTATTGATCAAGCGGCCAAGAAGTAGTCCAGTTTTACTACTGCTTCTTGGCTGTAGGCTTGTTATTTTGTTGCCGTTGTTTTGCTGTTAAGTCTCGTTTGTGTTGCTGTTTCTAGGCTTCGGTGTTCTTTGCTGTAACTTTTGTGCTTTGATACAGCTTCTCTGCTCCTCTCTCTTATTCAGGCTTTTAGGCCTCCTTTTGTACACAAGGGTATAGTCCCTTTCAAAAAACTATTTACCAATATTAAAAAAAATCACAACCATGTAATGCTTAAATGATTTAATATGATTTAATATGCTTACATATTTGATTTTATTTTAAATAGAAATTTAAATAATGAAAAATTTAAAGTAGAATAAAAATTGTCCACATTTACCAAAAATATGTTTTACTAATGAAATCATTGTGTTTTAGAATGGTCACCCATTTTCACGGTATGTATAAAGTTATCAAAACATTGAATTTATTAAACAAAAATAAATCAGCACCTTTTATGAAGGCTAAAATTCTTTAAATATATTTGAATTGATTGGACTCATTTTATGTTTTACTTAAATATATGAATAATGAAAAATATATAGTAGAACTTATTGTCAAACATAATTAGACAATTGTAATAATTATTATTTTCGTATTTACTATCATTCGAATGGGCACCCATTCTCATGACTTGTATAAATTTTATAAATCAATTCATCTTTTTAAAATTATCTTGTATTGAATAGAAATATTCTCATTCTCATATAGGAATCATAAACGATCATATATGAATCATAAAAGGCCTACTTGGGAAGTTAACAATCATAAAAGAATAGTATGTATTAGATATGCTCACGAATTTTGAATAGCCCATTTTGATATGATCAAAATTTCTTGTATGAGAATGTATAGAATGGGAACATGCCCATTCTCATGCAACAAATATTTTTCAATCATGTCTTGTATTGAATGGACAGATGCCCATTATTATATAGGAATCATAAAAGATCATATAGGAATCATAAAAGACTTGCTTGGGAAGATAACAATCATAAAAAAGAGTATGAATTAGATATGCTACACCTTTTGAATAGCCCATTCTCATTGAATAAAAATTTCTTGTATCCAAGTGTTTAGAATGGGCACACGTGCATTCTCATAGAATCAAAATTTCTTGTATGAGAATGTTTAGAATGGGCACATGCCCATTCTCATACAACAGATATGTTTCAATCATGTCTTGTATTGAATGGAAAATTCCCATTATTATATAGGAATCATAAAAGATCATATATCAATCATAAAATATTTTCTTGGGAAGATAAAAATCATAAAAGAAGAGTATGGATTAGATATGCTACAAATTTTGAATATTCCATTCTCATAGAATCAAAATTTCTTCTTTGAGAATGTTTAGAATAGGCACATGCCCATTCTCATACAACAAATATGTTTCAATCATGTCTTATATTGAATGGAAAGATTCCCATTCTCATATAGGAATCATAAAAGTATAGTATGTATTAGATATGCTCACAACTTTTGAATATCCCATTTGATAGGTAATGTAGCCAAATTCTAAACAAACTTGATATACTACAAATAATATGAACTCCAAAAGAAAATATCCTTATTTGTTATTCAATAATGAATTACAATGTTTCCTAAATAGGAAAAAAAATCCCAACTTGAGTTTCCCAGAAAACTCTAACTAACTTGACTAAATCTACTCTAGCTGGCAGAAATTACTATTTTTAGGAGTTTACTAGAACCTGCTATTCTTAGTAAGTTGACATGCTTATTCGTACGGGAAAAAAAATTTCCATGCATCTTCTACATTCCTAAATTAGAGGAATTTCCAACTTTCTAACTCATAATGCAACTAATAGACTAAAATTAACTAATGCCCAAAAATAGGGAAATTTCGAACTACAACTTAAATCCTAATTTTTTGGCCTCAAGATGGTAGATTTAGGGCCTAAATATGTGTCAAAACTTGCCCCAACCAGTAGGGTAGGTTTCCAGTGCATTCATCTCATAGAAACATGTGGTTTCAAAAAACAAATGGACTCAAACAGACACCCGAAGCTCAAGTTATGACCTTGTCAAGCTCCTGCTAATTTTGGTGCATCAAATTTTGAATTAGACATGCTCACAACATTTGAATATCCCATTTGATAGGTGTTGTAGGAGCTTAAACACATATTCAACATGAATAGTAATAATATTCAATATGCTCTAAGATGATCCATTTTCAATCATATCACAAGATTACATATATATATATGAATATGAAATCCTAAAAACAAGGATGATATTCAACAACACTCCCACAAATCTCTCTCTCAATTCCTACATACGTGGGCTATTAAAACTCACCCAAACTAATATTGTTATATCAATTATTTATCAAACAACTCACATTAACATTTACATTACACGCATATATTTACCTCTAAGTAAATATTCAATCATAAATATTAATGGAGCACTAAATAGATACCTAAAATTCCCCCTTTAGTGTGAACATGGGAGGAAAACACATCTGAAAAAGTTGAAACAAAATCATATGCCTACGCATACTTTTAGGTCTGCATAATGCTGGGTTAGATTTTCCTGTATGGATCTTATTGCACATGACGAATCCGCTTCACCACAGTGAACCCCATACCGAATGATCACACTTCCGCCGATTCACCTACATACACAAACTCAATAGTTCCAGCTTTCACTTCCAGTGAACGCTAGATTTCACTGGTCGATCGATGTTAGAAGTATGACAATCGAAGGATATCTACAGTCAAAGGATCACTTCATTTTAGCTACCCTCTTAAACAACTATTCTCATATTTTGAAATGCACATCCTCTTTGTTTGAATCAAAATAGGGAAGGAAACCACACACCATTTTATTCTACACACCACTCAAAGCAAATAACTGAAATAATATATAAATATGCCACAAGTGCTATATGTGACTCCGTCGTTGGTGACTGAAGAGAGGTGTTGATCACCCTCCATCCTCTGTTTTCTTTGACCTCCAGTAGAAGGTTGCTAAGTTAGCTAGATTTTATCATGGAGCTCAATTTTACATACCTCAATTGGATGTCATATTTCACAAAAAATGCGTCCATAAGGCAATTTTTTTTAACAAATTTTTGACTTTGACTCTTGAAAAAATGACTTATGAATTTTGGCAAAAACTCAAAAATTTGAAAACAACACTTTTAACTCAAAACAACTCAATATTATATTTGAATAAGAGACTATTTTGACTCTATAAATTTGAATTTTAAAGACATTTGATGAAAAAAATTCTATTTACACTACTTTGGACTAAAAGGAATTCATTATAGAACATTTTAAATCTATATTTTATAAAAACTTTACCCAAGCCAAAATATAATCTAAACAATCCCAAAAATAGCTTTTTGTTATACAACACGACACAATGGTAACTAAAAATAAGACAATATAAAATACTATTTATAAATCAAAACTAAAATACTTATAAATGACTCGAATCAAGAACAAAAGAGTTAAAACAAACAAAAAATAAAAAAATACCTATACACGACCTAATGAAGATATGTTGAGTGCCAGTCAAACATAAAAGTGTGTTGTGAGGAATTTATCGTCTGATGAAGATTTTTTGTTAGAAACTGTGGATGAAACGCATTTTGATCTCATTGTTTATATGTTGTGTATCAAGTTGTATTCGAAGACTATGTGCATTACTTGACAGAAACATGTGGAGGTGAGACACGAATAGATCTAAATAGATACAAAAAACTATCGCTATTTCCACTGGTCGACATCACCAAACAATATTTACTAGTGTTATTTCCATTGGCGTGATGATAAATATACACAACAGACTATAATCAAGTGACAGATCACCATACACTAGAGATTGTTATCAATACCATCAAACATTTACACATTGATAATAGAAGATGATATGGTCAAGGTGTGAGGATGTTGGGCAGTGATGTTATATGGTTATACACTGACTGCATCAAGAATTTAGAACCACCAATATACAATCAACAAACCATGAATCTATTCTCCCAATACCGGAATGGAAACTCAAATAGATGTGGATGCATACAAGTTATCAGTCGATGATATCAATTAACAATATACATAATATGGGGTAAATAAGAACAATATTTTTCCCCATGTTTTCAATTTCTCATCATGATTGAATTACTCTGATACCAAAGATAGGTGTTGTTGGAGCTTATACATAGATTCAACATGAATAATAATAATACGCAATATGCTTTGATATGATCCATTTTCAATCATATCACACGGTTACATATATATATATATATATATATATATATATATATATATATATATATATATATATATATATATGCATTCCTATATTAAGGATTTTGTTCAACAACAATCCCACAAATCTCTATCTGAACTCCTACATACATGAGCTATTAAAACTCACCCAAACTAATATTGTTATATCAATTTTTTAATAAACAGCTCACATTAACATATACATTACACGCATATATTTACCTCTAAGTAAATATTCAATCATAAATATTAATGGAGCACTAAATATATACCTAACACCATTCTCATAGAATCAAAATTTCTTGTATGTGAATGTTTGGAATGTGAACATGCCCATTCTCTTAGAATCAAAATTTCTTGTATGAGAATGTTAAGAATGGGCACATGCCCATTCTCATACAACAAATATGTTTCAATCATGTCTTGTATTGAATAGAAAGATGTCCATTCTCATATAGGAATCATAAAATATAATATAGGAATCATAAAAGTCTTGTTTGGCTAGTTAAAAATCATAAAAGAATAGTATGTATTATATATGCTCACAGCTTTTAAACAGATATTCAATTGACTAAGTATTGAGTAAGTCTTGAGTAAAGTGCACATGGCCACTATCATAGAATCAAAATTTCTTGTATGAGAATATTCAGAATCGGCACATGCACATTCTCATACAATAAATATGTATCAATCACGATTATGCCCATGCCCATTCTCAAAAAAAAATATTACTTGTACATCATAAAGTTTATAATCGTCATATGCCCTTTACGATAGGAATTTTAAAATTTACTAGAATGGGCATATGTGTATTCTCTTTAATGTATATATTTTAGAATGGGTAAAATAAGTATATTCATGTTTAAAAGGAATTGTAAAAAAATGTCACGTACTGTTCATACTAGAGAAAAATAAAAAAATAATAAAAATAATTATAGAGATAATGTTAGTATATGAAGAATGTGCATATGCCTATTCTCTTTAATTTCAATCATAATATAAATTCCATTATTGTTCGTGGAGATACGTGTATAAATATAATAAAAATAATACATATAAAATTTACTTGGTTTAGAGTGGGCACTTACCCAATCTCACCGCCTTTGTAGGTGTATCAAATCCAACGTGTCACTTGGTAATGGTTACTCTGATTCCTCAAATTGTATGCATGTTAGTTCAAATAACTGGCACAAATTTTCAACTTGTAATCATGTTGAATTCCTATAAAATAAAGATTACAAAATGATTAACTATGAGTCTATCCTTAGTATCTACATAGTAGATATTATCAATTAATAAGGTAATAATGCATTGTTTGTTGGAACACAACTATTTCTAACTAATTTTATAATCATATAGACAACTTCAAATATTATAAGAAAGAAACAAAATTTATTCATCATCACAATAATTAATATAGAAAACAAGGTAATTGGAGCACCTAATAATGATTCAAATGTCAACATTAAATAAGATCATTTCACAGTAAGTATTTTACATAATCAAAGGTAATGCATCATCACAAGAATTAATAGAGATTAAATTTAATTTTTTTCGGAATGGAAAATTCCCCATTATTGCAACCTTTGTATAGATCTCAAAACGATTGACTTCAATAATATAGATGAAATTTAATTGTCTATTATTCTACTGTGATTCCTATGTGAGAATGGGCATGTGACAACTCTCATATATGGATCAAATAAAATGATTGTTTCAATACACATAGATAGAATGTGTATATTCCCATTCTCATACAAACAAACATATTTTATCTTTTATTGAAAGGGCACATGCCCATTCTCATATAAGAATCATAGAAGAAAAATACACATACAAAGACTTGGCACCTGTTCATTCTCATAATTTTTTTATCATCTATTGAATGGGCATATGCCCATTCTCATATAGGAATCATAGAAGAGAAATAGAGGAAATATTTAATTTTTTTAGTTTAATGGATAGTTTCTCATTCCCACGTCCTCTATTATAGTGATATAAAAATGATTAAGTTCAATATCACAAATTGCTTCAATGAGTTAGAATGGTTAGAATAGGCATATGCCCATTCTCATACAAACAAAAAATATATGATTGTGATGAGAGTGGGTATATACCATTTCTCATATGAAAATGGGAATCTTCCCCTTCTTTATCTCATAATAATTCAGCAAAGAAGAGTTAGCACAATTCATGCCTAAAATTTTCTTCAAATAATGTGCTTCACAAGCCGAAATAGTCTATACGAAACAAAGGGATCCCAAAGAGGAAAATTAAAGGGTTAAAAAAAATTTAGTGGAGAGAACAAAAAATATCTCATAAATATTCTTCAAATCTTCTGCTTCAAAGGACAAAATGGTTTAACAAAATACGGGAAGCCCAAAGCAGGAAAAACAAAAATGTGAAACTGGATGAAAAAGAAAGTGTCGAGGATAAAAAAGAAAGAGATAGCTTCGCCGACAATGGTTAACCTTACAATACCAAATATCTATACCATCATAAAAAATAGTAACCATTGTTGTTCTCTCTACCATGCCACAGAATAAGTAATTGTCATTATTTTCACAAATTTCCCTCTAACGGGTGCTCGAAGACGTCTTTCACAAACAAGTACCTTCATTTAATAAAATGTGTTAAACTATTTATTTGTAAATTAATAGTCTCACTATGTCATGGACAAAAAAAATGTACTTATTAAAACTAAATATATATAAGTCAATCTAAAATACATCAAGAGATATAGATCTCGAGGTGTTTATATTAGAATTCAAACTTAAATTAAATAAGATATCTCTCGGTATCTCTTAGATAGATGTATTTAAGATATCTATACATAGGGTGAATTTCCATCTATCTTCACACTTATTCACTTTAATTATTTATCCCATATTAAAATAAATTACATTTGCGTGTATAAATATAATAGCATAGATATTTTAAATACATCTATCTAAAATACAGTGTATCGAGATATATCAATTTCAGGGTGCCTATCTTAACTTATGTGAGAATTCCAATATAGCCACCTCAAGATTGATCTCTCAGTGTATTTTAGATATATGTATTTAAGATATCTATGCTAGTTGTTAATTACCTTCCATTGTAGGAACACCTCTCAGTGTAACAATATCGTAGCCATGTTTTAGATTTAATTATTGTACTTAAAATAAAATTTAATTTTTAAAAAAAATTATAGCCATGTTGAGGTTTTATTTAGGCATTTCACCAGAGGTTTAAATTGGGGGGTTCTTGGGTCCCCTCCCTTATATAACATTGTATAAATATATATATAGTATATAACCATTCGAAAACTTCAGCATTCACTTTGTGCTTCAGATGGAGCTACCATGAGGTTCTTAAGAGCTATCCTACGCAACCTTTAGTACAGAAGTATATGAAGCCATCCCATTCCTCATGAGTTTAAAAATTAGAGGTGGAACATAGCCAATTGGGAAGGATAAATCTCCCAAGTATATGGGGCTATGTCGGGAAGACCTTCCTCGAGTTTATCAATTCGAGTTGGCTCTTGGCGAATTACGACAGAGTCTAGGGAGGATAAGTAGGAAGGACCTTCCTCTTTTAATCCATATTTACGATGAAATGAAATTAAAAAAATCCAAAATAGTCTTATACCCCCTTTCTAATTCTTCAAAATAACCTCGAGCAATCAAATCCTCTTTAGCTGTCATTGAAATTTTTGAAAGAGCTGTTGGAAAAATGAAAATTTTCACCGCTTGTGTAAGACCAATCATGTGTCTAGGTTGAATAAAATTTTAAGAAATCTTTATGGTCTCATCCTTGTATCCTCCAAGGAGCAGAAGGTGGGTGAAAAAATGAAGTGACCTCGGTATTGACATGAAATCGACCATAACCTTGCATGTAATCCTCCCCGAGAATAGATTCTATGCCTTTCTCAATGTAGTCATAATAAATCTGAAAGATTATTCAAATCTTGTTATAGGTGATAGGGCCATAGAAGGAAATATCCCTAGATTACCCCTGAATAAAGTGTCCCACTAGCAGAGGGATGGCCATGGTAACGTTGAGAATCGAAAAAAACCTAGTGCAGAGAATCATTGAAATTAATTGATACTAATTTATACTAGAGAGGGAGATAATTAGAAAACTTGTTTCAAATTTTAATAGTATTAGATTATTATTGACATGTCATATATGTTATGAGTATTATTATTTACTTTACTATTATGATTGGATATAAGGTTTATGAATATATTTAAATTTTTGTTACATTCTGTAACTTCTCTATTTATTATTAGAATTATGAGATTGGGCATTTTATCATTAGATAAAACATTGAACTTAATAATTTTAATTCATATATGATAAAAATTAAGTTCAATATTTCTTAGCTCTACACGTGAGCTCACCTACCCAACTTGATAGGTCAACTGGCCAGCCCAACTCGGAAGGTCAACTAGCCTGCCTAACTTAGTAGGTTATCCACCCAGCCCAGCTTGAGAAGCTAGCTGACCCACCCGTCTTGGTTGGTAAACCTCACCCGCTCAGCTCGACAAGTCAACTTTCTCGCCCATCCCATCTGGCTAGCTCAACTGGAGAACTACACAAGCCATCTTGAATGACTAGCTTGACTAGCCATCTTGACAAGCCATCTCGATAGTCCAGCTAGCCCGCCCAGCTTGGAATGTCAACTCGCCCACCCATCTTGGTTAGTGCAAATCACCCGCCCATTTGGGCCTACACAACTATGCCACCCAGCTCAAAAAATAAGTAATGTTTCCAAGGTGTTAACTCTAAACTATACTTTTGTAATAACAAAATAGTTAACTCCTTGTCTTAGCAAGAAGGATTGGAAGTGGATTTCATAGAATCATTTACACTTTTTGTAAGGGAATGCAATCATGTCAAGATTTTGAAACATGCATGAAATGGTGACATTTGTAGATCCATCCTTTTATAACTATGGAGGATAAAAACTATGCAAGTCTTATAATGAAAATATTGAATTTATATTCTTAAAAAACCATATAAAAAAATCTAAAATATGACATTATTTTATACCTAGAAATTCGGAATACAACAAAGAGGAGTCTAAAACATGCATGAAATGGTCATTTTGAGATGCATCCTTTTATAACTATGGAGGATAACAACTATGCAAGTATTACAATGAAAAAATTGAAGATATATTCTTAAAAACCATATAAAAAATATAAAAAATATAAAATACAACATTATTTAATACCCAAAAATTTGGAATACAACAAAGGGGAGTCTAAAACATGCATGAAACGGTGACATTTTTTAGATGCATCCTTTTATAACTGTGGAGGATAACACCTATGCAAGTCTTACAATGAAAATATTTAAGTGATATTCTTAAACCTGATATAAAAAATAAAAAAAATCTAAAATACAACATTATTTAATACCCAAAAAGTCGAAATACAATAGAGAGGATTCTAAAACATGCATGAAACGGTCATTTTTAGATGCATCCTTTTATAACTATGGAGGCTATCAACTATGCAAGTCTTACAATGAAAATATTGAACTGATATTATTAAAACCCATATCAAAAATACAAAAAATCTAAAATATGACATTATTTTATACCCAAAAATTCAGAATACAACAGAGAAGAGTTAGAAGTATCTCTAAAACTTATCTTCAATATATAAAAGACGTAAAAAATTTATTCTCTATAAAAGAGTAAAATCTTCTTCTAATAATGAGTAATTCTCTTCCTGCAGAACTCTTCCACACAACTAGGCAAATAAACAATTATTTTTATGCTTCCCAGGTGGTAAGACCACTCTAAAATTTGGTAAAATCATAATATATAACTCCCTGTATTATCAACTATGATTAGGTTAAAAATTGTGCATCTATTTCAAAACATTGAAGTGATATTCTTAATACCCAGATCAAAATATACAGAAGATCAAAAATAGGGTATTATCATTAAACCCATAACAAAAAATAAAGGAAAGAAAACCAAATCATATTCTTCATCTCATAATAATTCAACAGAGAAGATTTAGAATAGTTCATGCCTGAAATTTTCTTCAAATATTGTGCTTAAAAATCTGAAACGGTCTAACAAAATAGAGGGAGCCCAAAGCGGAAAGGGTAAATAAAAATTTAACGGAGAGAACAAAAAATATCTCTAAAATATTCTTCAAATCATCTACTTCACGTACAAAATGGTATAACTAAAATACAGGCAGGCTAGAGCAGAAGGACAAAAACAACAAGCTGGATGAAAAAGAAAGCAAAAAGGATGAACAAAAGAGAGATAGCTTCGTTGACTATGATTAAAATTACAAAATCAATTCCCAAGATTTCTACCATCATAAAAAATAGTAACTGCATTCATTCTCTCTCCCTTCAACTAATTGCCATTAATTTTGCCAATTTCCCTCCAACAGGTGGTTGAAGACGTGTTTGACAAACAACTACCTTCATTTAATAAAAGGTGGTAAACAATTTATTTGCAAATTAATGGTCTTGCTATGCCAAATTAATAGGAATAATATTAATAAATTAATATTATAATATTATTTAATACATTAATAAATAAAAAATAACATTAATTATTAATATTATAATTAATTAATATTAATGTTATTTACATAATTGATTAATAATATTATATTTAAATTCAAAAAATATCTTATCAATTAATATTAACTACAAGAATTAATAATACTAATAAACCTCAATTATTATATTAAAAATGACATCTACTTATATTATCAAACGAATGAAAAATAATTTTACAATAATTAAATTATATTATAAAAATATAATTAATTTTTATAAACGTAATTAATAACTTAATCACCATTATTTTTAATGTTTAATTAATTATTGTGTATTTTTTAAATAATTATAAAAAATATAGGAAAAATTTGTAAAACTAATTAACCACATAACCTCAATTAATAATTATAATGCTTCATTACTTATAATTCTTATAATGCACCCAAAAAAAAATTTAAATCAAAGAATATGTATTTAACATATCCTATTAGGACTAATCAAAATTAATTAATAAACAACATTAATTAATAATACTAATAATTAATACCAAAGTAGTAATTGCTCCAAGAGTTGGCTGCAAACCCTGAGCCCTAGCTCTTGCTGCCACCTGTTGTTTCTCTGGTGTTAGCTCGGATGCCAGACCTTTATGGTCTGGTTCATGGGTCCCTCTTGTCAGGGTACCTTTCTCCCAAGCCACCCAACTCTTGGAATAAGATCATGGAGGGTTCCACCTCTGCTCCTCACACGGAAAAGCGTTCTCCTACACTGACAGATGGGTTCTTCTCACTACGCATTACCTCTCACATCACTGATGCTACTGCTGCTTCATTTGATCTTTCACTGGTGGGAAAACTGATGGGCCCTAGATCCCCTTTGGAGGATATCAAAAAATGGGCACAGTTGAAATGGCACCCATGTGGGGCACTTGAAATAGCAGTAATGCCCAATGGATTTATTTTATTCTCCTTCAGCATGAAAGAGGATTTCGCGAGAGCTCTTCTTGGAGGCCCTTGGTTTTTTGGCAGACACGGCTTCTACCTCAAGAAATGGTCTCCGAGCTTCAACCCACATACTGAATCCATGACCCAAGCTCCAATATGGGTTCACCTCTCGAGGCTCCCCCTGGATTTTTGGCATCTAGTGGTTATTGAAGGTATTTCTCTCACTATATGTTCTTTAATATCTATTGATCAAGCCACTATAGCTAAAACCAGATTCATCCATGCCCATTTCTGTGTTAACACCGATGTCAGATGTCCTCTCCCAAAAGAGATAGAGCTACAATCTGACCTAGGGAACTAGAAACAGAATATTGACTATGAATATATTCCTCAAGCCTACTCCTTCTGTAAAAGCATTGGACATCGGGCCTCTGGTTTCCCTTCCAAACCTCAACCTAAACCCAAAACCCAAATTCCTTCCCTGAAATCTAAGAAAATTTATATTCCAAAATCATCTTCTATAGAGATCCCAATCATTCCCACCTCAAATTCCTTCACTCTCCTGGAAGAGGGGGAGATAGACACTACCACAGAAATGACTTCCATTGCTGAGCTCCCCCCTCTCCTCCTCAAGTCCCCCACCCTCTCGATGAACCCCTTAACTCTTCCCCCCTCCTCTGAGGAGTTTAACCCCTCCCTAGTTGTTCCCTCCTCCCCTCCTCTTTTGACCTCTCCTCTCTCCCTTCTCATTCCTCCCCTTCCCCCCTTGGATCCTTTTCCTCGGATCCCCCCTCCTTGAGCCTCCCCCCTAGCCCCAATTTTTACCCCTCCCTTGGACTCAGCCATTTCCCCTATGGCCCTTTCTTCTGATGATATTTTTAATCCCTGTTGTACATGCAGTAGCAACAAGAAGCCTGATATTGGCACTGAAAAAGTCAGGAAATGGACTCTGAGCAATATTAAAATCTAGCAAGAAGCTACTCTTAATATCAATCAAGGAACACAGAGCACAATCCCCATGGTGGTGGGGAGTAAATGCAAATCTAAAAAATTAAGATCATCTCTTGGAATATAAGAGGTCTCAACTCTCTTCAAAAGTAAAGAGTCATCAAAGATATAAAATTTTAGAACTCTCCTAATATCATAATGTTGCAGGAAACTAAACTTAAAAAAGATGATCATCTCCTGAAAATTTGGCAGGCTGCATCTTTTGAATCTTAACCTTTAGCAGGGAATTCTGGAGGACTATGCACCTTATGGGATCCCAGAAGCTTCAAAGGTGATTGTCTGCTCAAGCACCCCAACTTCCTGTGCATGCTCTTCCAAGAAATTGGTTCAGACTCCACATGGATTGCCATTAATGTCTACACCCTCAATTTGGAAACCCAACATGGAAAATTATGGAAAGACATCTCAAAATTTATCAGCACTTGTGGCAATATCCCCATTTTAATAATGGGAGATTTCAATTGCCCCCTTTTTCCTTCATAAAAATAGGGAGGAGCTCTTGCCATGCCTGTCAGCATGGAAGCTCTAGCTGACTTTATTAGGGAGAATTCACTTCTTGATATGGACCTTCACGGCTCCTATTTTACATGGTCTAACCGCAGATTGGGTAGGAATCATATTCAAAGTAGACTGGATAGATCACTAGGCTCTCTGGACTGGATCTCTCTCTTTCCTGATTTTTACCTCAATTCCCTCTCCCGGGCTACCTCTGACCACAACCCTCTCCTGCTCAGTGTGAATCACAATCTGAATATCAAGAACCCTCCCTTGATGTTTAAGCTTGCTTGGATTGAGAATAACCACCTGAATCCTCTTGTAGCCAAATGGAGGGATATCAATGTCAAGGGCACTGACATGTTTAGGTTTTCCAGCAAGCTCAAATAAATTAAAAAACATCTCAAAATATGGAAGACTATGATTTTCAGTAGCATCAATCTCCACAAGTAGAAGCCGTCATAGGATATTACCAGAGTCTCTAATCAAATGGAAATCGATAGGATATCAGATCACCTTCACCAAAAATAAACCACCCTCCTCAACGAATACCACAATATAATTCAAGAGGAGGAAACCTATTGTAGGCAGCATTCTAGAGCCCTTAAGCTTGAATAGGGGGATCACGACACCAAATTCTTTCACATCACTACCTCAAAGCACAAAAGCAGAGACAAGATCAGAGAGCTGGTGTCTTCATTAGGTACCCTATTAATCTCTAATTCAGACATTTCCAATCAGCTTGTCTCCTTCTATTCTAACCTCCTCTAGGTCGGCCAACCTCCTTCAGGTCGGCCAACCTCCTTCAGGTCGGCCAACCTCCTTCAGAGTAATCAATGTCCTCTATGCCCCATCATATCCCCCAGCTAGTGTCTGCTGATATGAACAATAGTCTGATCAAACCTTTTGCGATGGAGGAAGTCCACAAAGGGGTCTTCGCCATAAAAGGGGACAAAGATCCAGGACTGGATGGTTTTCCAGCTACTTTCTTCCAAGTTTTCTGGGTGACCATCAAGCATGATCTCTTCAAAGCGGTTAATGAGTTCCAAAACAGTAACAACCTCCTAAAAGAATGGAACACCACCTTCTTAGCCCTTTCCCTAAAAGAGCAGGGCTTAAAAGATGTATCAAACTTTAGGACAATCAATTTATGCAACACTGCTTACAAGATCATCACTAAGATGTTGGCTTCTAGGCTTAAACCCCTAATGAATGTTCTCATCTCTCATAACCAGAAACGACTTTATTAATGGGCAGCTCATCAAAGGCTGGTATCATTATGGTACATGAGGCTATCCACTCGGCCTATCACTCAAAATCCCCTGGAATGATCCTTAACCTTAGATATGCAAAAAGCTTTTGATAGAGTCAGCTGACCTTTCTTGATCAGGGTCTTGGAAAAATATGGTTTCGATAAAAGATGGTGCAGTTGGGTATTCTCTTGTATTGCGACTCCTTGCTTCTCTATTCTTATAAATGGAAATTCCAGCAGGCTTCTTGAAAAGCAACAGAGGTATCAGGAAAGGTGACCCTCCTGTCCCCCTTTCTTTTTCATTCTTATGGCTGACTCCCTCAGCAGAGCCCTTGCGACCGCTAAAAGTCAGTCTGTCATTTCACATCTGAAAATAACCTACATCTTGCCTTCGGCCACTCATAGCCTATTTACGGATGACACCTTGTTGTTAAGCACTGCCTCTGTGATTGAAGCCCGTGCTCTCATGGATATCCTTACTCTCTATCAAGCGGCTTCTCAGCAAATCATTAATTTCAACAAGAGCAACATCTCTTTCATAAATACTGCTCTTAGGACCCAGAGGAAGATTGCCGATATTTTTGGCTGACAAAATTATGGATCTCCCTGCCTCATATCTGGGAATTCCCCTCTTCCAAGGAAAGCAAAATAAAAAATCTCTGGAATCCTGTCATCGAAAGATATCAAAAAAATCTCGCAGCCTGGAAAGGGGCCTTGCTCAGTCAAGATGGCAAACTCCAATTGGTTAAAGCCACCCTCCAGAGTCTTCCTACTTACTTCATGTCCCTTATCAAATTGCCCAACTCAGTGAAGGAGGTGGTGGAAAGAATCCAAAAGCACTTCTTGTGGTCTAAGGGTGAAGAAAAAAAGAGGATCCATCTGGTCTCCTAAAAGGAAGTGTTTAAGCCGACCTCTCTTGGAGGGCTCGGGTTAAGAAGGATGGCTGATATGAATGTGGCCATTATGGCTAAAATTAGCTGGGAAGTTGCTAAAGGAAACTCTCATTGGGCTCAGCTCCTTAGAGCTAAGTACCTAGCTCATAATGAATAATTTCTTACCTCAAACCCGATACGAGGTTCGGCCATTTGGAATTTTGTTATTAGTTCTCTCCCCATTATTCGGGCTAGCACTAAATGGAGATTTGGAAATGGTTGGGCTTATTGAATTCTATTGCATGATCACTGGATTGGGGAAGAGCCATGCTGGATCGTAACCCCTCATGGGATATTGTTAAAAGAAGCATCATTAATAGGCATGGAAGGATAGTCTCTGGCTACTAGAAGGTGGTGAACTCCATACCTACCTGGACTATTCCGGATTGGGATGGAATAAGAGATCAGCTAGAGGCAACTCCTAACTTTGCTTAGAAGCGAGCTCTCCTCCATCTATATCCCCTTTCTCCTAACCTAAGGATGAGCTAATCTAGCCCCTCTCCCCATCTGGATCTTTCTTGGTTAAATTTTCTTACCTCTCCATGCATTTTACCACCTCTAGTCCTCCCCTCACCAAAATCTGGCTGAAGGAAACAATCCCCAAAATTGTCTTTTTCTCCTAGGCTCTCTTCTAAAAATTGCCTTCCTCTTAGGGGAAAATTTGAAAAGGATGGGTTTTCTCTCTTCCCACTAGATGTGTGCTTTGTACTAAGGCAATGGAATCCTCTTCCCATCTTTTGATCCACTATCCCTTTTCACAACATATTTAGTATTGGTTCTTATTGCATGGATGGGAGTGCTCTGGACCTTTCCAGAGTCCATACAGGACACGATCTCTCAATGGTGCTCCCCCTTCTCCCATCTGGCCCTGGTTTTGGCTTGAAAACTTCTCCTCCCTCATGGCATTTGGGGCATCTGGAAAGAAAGGAATAGAAGGATTTTTAAAGACCAGAGTCTTGAACCTAATCATGTGGCCATCCAAATAGCTTTGAATTTCTAGGATAATCTCAACTCTCACTTCTGGTCCAAATATTATAAAAAAATTCAAATTTGTAAGTCTCAGGAGTAGCAGCGGCTATTGGAAAATCTTCCTGTAAGTAAAGCCCCTACTTCTAATCATGGTTTAGTGTAATGGCTCCCCCCCACCTAGATGGAGATAAATTAATACAAATGGAGCCTTGAAAGGAAATACTGGTAATTCAGGTGGAGGAGCCATCCTTTGTAGCTCCTCTAGTTCCATTGTTGTTTCCTCTGCCCACAATCTTAGCTTTGGCATCAACCATCATGCAGAAGCCATGGCCATTCTCAAAGGTCTTGAGCTGGCTATCAAATTTGGTGACGATCCTCTCCAACTTGAAAGCGACTCCCTCAACATCATCAATCTTCTACATTCACCAGATACTAGTCAATGGTCAATCCTAAATATTATTGCTAATATCATAAATCTTACTAAAGGATTTTCCAGAAAAATTCAGTTTCAACACATCCTTCGGGAAGGAAACAAAGTGGCAGACCACTTGGCTAACATCGAAGTTCTCCTTTAATGTCAACAAAGCTGGAAGGATAACTTCCCAGTCGATCTCCTCCAAATTATCCAGAATGAACTCTCTTCCTAACATTGGATGGTGGAAGGGTGAGCTGAATTGGGTGTCAGCAATGCCTTTATGGACTCCCCAAAAGGCGGTGGTAATAATTCTTCATTTATTATGAAAATACCTTTGGCACTGAAATATTTGAAGGGAGAGATGTCTCATGATGTGGAGGATTTCCTCATGCATGGTGTAATTCCTCCCCTTAATCATATTATGTACTGGTGGGAGGGTAATTATGTTGAAGTGGATGGCTCCCATGCCCTGGGAAAGATTTTTAAGGCCCTCCATCATCCACTCTTTCGCACTCTTTCCAATCCTCTCAATAGTATAGGTGGCCAATTGAAGTGAATAGAGATTGTCTCCTACGACACAATCAAGGATGATGAGGATGTCTGGAACATCTTATTAGAAAATGGTATCACCACTTTTCTTGAGAGAATGACATGCTACACAGCCCTGGTCTCATACATTGTAATGGATTCCTAGTCAAGGGGGTGTGTCCAGATTGGTAATACGTATTTTACCATCTCTACCAATGCAATTGTTGATGCCATGGGTCTCCCAGCCACTCGCGCTATTTACTTCGAGCATTTTCTACATGCAGAAATGCAAGATTTCATCGCTCTAGGTGAAAATCCTATCAAATACCTCTCAGGGTACACTCACGATTCTCTACCTCCCCCATGGAATAGAGTTGTTGAAGTCATCATGCGATATTTCACCATTGACGGCCGCTATCATTTTTTCTATGGCCCTCACTTTTTCATCCTCTCACATCTACGTTGGGGAAAAAAGATCAACCTGGATTCCTTCCTCTATTAATCCATGGAGCATTCTATTTAACTAGCTTGAGACGAGGAAGGAGCAATCCTTCATCAGGGCTTACTGTACTTGTTATTTTCCACTACTGCCTCGCATGCTGATTTAGTTTGATTTCCCCCAAAATAGGTTGTTGATGTCGTTCTCCCTCACCTTCCCCCCATCCCTCCTCCACCTCCCTCCACTCTTCTAGATGTTGCAGTCACTTGCACATTTCCTCTGATTCCGTCTCAGATTTCTCCATCCTAGGCCCTTCTCACAATGGATCCAACCCCTCTGCTCCCCCTGCTTTCCCCCCACCTCATTCATGCCTATTGCTACAGGGCACTAACACCAGTATTAAGGTGATCTCCCCTATCTCCAACCCCAATACGTCTCTTGCTGATGACATCTTGGGACTTACCAAGCTTTACCCTGACTCCCCTGATTTGGAGCAGATTGAGATGAACTAGCCTGTTGAAGACCCCAACTCTTAGGAAGTTGGGGACATTCTGGTCTTCGCTGACAGTGAACCTCATGCTGACACCTTGAATTCTCCTTCAAATATGGATGTAAATCCTGCTGAGCCTGTGGTTATTGACTCCCAGAGGGATGAACACCAAGTTGAAGTGGTGTCCTCCATATTAAACAAGCTCAAACACACCTTCAATGCCCTGAAGTCCTAGGAGGTTGTCACTGATACTACCAAGAATGCCATTGCCAAAGACTGTTCAGAGCTCATCACCCTTGCAGATCAACTTGTTGAGGATTTGGGATCTCCTAGAGCTAGAAATGTTGTCGTTGATCTAAAAAAGCTCATATGATGCTCTCCTCTTTTCTCCTACTGTCTTTTCTGTTTTCCTTTTTTGAAATCTCCTAGGGTACTTTTCTTCTATGTATTATTTTTCTAAATCTTTCCTGATGGACCTTTTTGTATAAGGTTGTAAGACCTTATAAAACCCTCCTTTTACCTTATATATTCCAAAAAATACTAATAATTAATACATATTAGGACTAATATTAATAATACTAATAATTAATACATTAATAAATAATACTAATAATTAACCCAAAATTATAAGATGGCTCTTGACAAATCTCTCTGCCAAAACCCTAATTGTTTTGGCTTACCAAGATGGGGCAGGGGTCGCGATGACAGCTACAGGGGAAATGTGCGAGTGGTATTGGGTCCTCTTGGCTCAACATCTAATGTGTATATCCCTAATTCTGTGAAGGTTTCTCTCCTGAATGACAATGACAGATTTCCCTGTTCTTGTGAAGGAAAGAAGGATGGTCCATGTCTGAGGACTATATCCCTATCTGCTTGCGTGACCATTTCAAACTAAGTGGATGGAAATGATCATCCATTGGGGGTCATGCCCCACACCCAATGTTTATCTGATGCTTCTTCCCCCTCAACAGGGGACGAGATGAGTGTCGTGGCTTTGGTGGATAACAATAATGGTGTCGCTGTTATTTCTACATAGGGCTATGAGAACTTATTGGGGGGTTTATTTGAGAAGGATGTCCCTACCTCTAGCCTTAGGATTGAGGATCCCATGTATCCAGATTTGAAACTGCTTGGGGCTTCTGTACAGAATGTGCCCCAGCTCATTTTTTGTGCCTAACTCCTTGTGTTCCTACCTCTCTTGTGCCTCAGTCTTCATTTTTTTGATTTTTAGGCACTCAAATCTTTCTGGAGATGGCACCATCAGATAGAGCTCTCTCTCAGCTTTCCAGAAAGGTAAAGTTTTCCTCCTAACTCCTCGTATTTTTCAAGTTATGGCTCGGTGGAGTTTTTGTGGGAAATTTTCCCATTGGAGGCCCGCAGCCAATAGGAAGCTGCCACGTGGCAAGGGAGTTCAGAGGTCGGAGGTGAACTTGGAAAATTTTCCAAGTTTGGGTCGAAGGTTCAAATGGAAAATTTTGCCCGCGGGGCCCGCGGACCAATCACAGTGTGACACGTGTCACAAGGGGAGGCATAGTGAAAAAATTGGCTAAGTGTTTGAGCAGGAAAAATTTTGAATTTTGGCCCGCGGCCAATAGGAACTCGCCACGTGGCCAAGGAGGGTCACGGGCGTCGGGGTTAAAATTGAAATTTTTGCTAAGTTTTGGTAAAAGTTTCAAATGCAACATTTGTCCCGCGTAGCCCGCGCCCAATGAAAATGGGCCACGTGTCCAATGGAGCCCGAACCGGCGGAGGAGAAAATGAAAAATGCTAAGGGTTTTGCCGAGTTTTCAAAGGAAAATTTTGGAAGGATTTTCCCACAGCCAATAGGGGCATGACAGGTGGCACAAGTGGCGGGGAGCTCGCGGGCGTGGGGGGAGAAAGGAAAAAAGTTGCTAAGTGGTCGGTAAAAGTTTCAAAGGGGAAAATGGAACAGAGGGCCCGAGCCAATAGACACAGGACACGTGTCCTAAGGGGAAGGGGAGTTCGGAGCTCGGGGAGGACTTAGGGAAATTTGGAAAAAGTTTCAGTCAAAAATTCAAAGGCAAAGGATGAGCCCACGCCCCTGTCGACCAACCAAATCATGCCACGTGTCCACAAGTGGCGGGGCGCGGGGGAAAATCGGGAAATTTTCCCAAAGTATAAAAAGGTAAAATTTTCAAAGGAAAACCCGCGGAGGAAGAAGGAGAGAGAATTCCAGTGGTGAATCAGAAGCTGACATGTGGCATCTGACCAGCGGAGCATGGGATTTTTTTGAAAATTTTTCCAAAGACAAAAAAAAGGTAAAATTCGAATTTTTTTCCCGCCGATCCGTTTTTGGCCCGTTTTTGCCCTAAATCTTCAAACGAGCATAACTTTCGATCCAGAGCTCAGATTTGCACATTCTTTATATCAACAGAAATCTTATGAAATTATCTACATGATTCCATGGTCAATTTTGAAGTTTGGTTCATTTTAGAGAGAGAAAATTCAAAAATGCTTTTGGTACGTGTCTATGGCCAGAAATGACATTTCAACAACCAAATTTAATACAAAATGGGTCGCATTCTTCTCCAGTATGGTCAAAAATGTCAGAGCATGGGTTTGTAAGGACCTCCATGCTGTTTTAATGTAGTTTCATTCAATGAGGGATGGCTCCCATGTGTTTTTCACATTTTCTCTCTCCTGGGCTCGACCCATGTACTGTAAAAGCCAGATTTGGCTCATTTCTTCATGGTTGAACACTTTTTGGCATAGAAAACTTCTTCTTTCACCTCCAGCAAGTGATTGTTGCAAGAATCAGACCTTTTTCAAGTATTGTAGCAGGTTTATACCTCTTTGAGGGTGGAATGCAAGAGATTTTACATGGAAATGACAGTGCAAACTCTGTGAATGCTTTCAGTCCTCTGTTTGTATTGTTTTACTTCATTTTAAGACCCCTAATTGCATCTATCAGCTTGTGTATGTTTTCCCTTGTTGCATTTCATGAATTTGTGTCTATTTACATGGAAAAAAATGTTTCACCACTCCTTTGGTGCATCACCATCATTAGTTAGTTTCAATTTTTGCATTTCTATCCCTGTCCCCTTGCAATTTAGAGTAGGATTAGGATCTGAACCTCTGTAGTTGTGCAAAATATAGATCTAAATCAGAGGAGTTTGAGGAACCAGCCTCTAATCTGGAGATTCCTCTCTCATTTTCACAAGTCCCACACTTGGAGAGAGGTTTCCATGTTGTGCAATCACACTGGATGCCTAAAACATCAATTCAGAACCTTGATTTGCATCCAGGGGTGCTGCTGATTTGCAACAACAGTTTTGGCACGCCCGGTGGGACCTTAGAGGTCTCATTTTTATTGCAGCAAAGTTGATGTGCATCTGCTACAATTTTCTTTCTTGAAAAGAGCTATAATTTGCATATCTGGCGACTCCAAGGGGAAGAATCAACTGGTTTCAGCAGTGCAGGCCTGAAAACTCATGAGAAGAATCACCACAAGGTCAAGAGTTGGAGAAGAAGAAGTGTTGTTTGAATACCTACAGTTATCTCCAAGAAGAAGGCAAAGAGGAAGAAGGATTCAAAGGTCTCCATCTCCACCAAACAGAACTCTCTCAACTCCTCCACCTGGTAGGCCTTTCATTCAGTCAACAAGGGTTTTAAGACCAATTAGAATGGCACAAAACAACCCCTATGTCAACTTCACAGGCAGCAGCCCACTTGCCCTCAATGCACAACATCCAATTCCAATTGCAGCCTTGAAGAACATTCCCTACTTCACTGGAGAAAATCAGACTACTCCAGGTGATCATGTTAAAGACATTGCCAATCTTTGTGCAATTCATGAAATCAATGAGATGCAAGTGGCTGTCAAATTGCTGGCATCTTCATTCAAGGGGAAAGCATTGCAATGGTTTAGAAGCCTTGGAGCTGGTTCTATCACAAATTGGAATCAGCTATGTATAGCACTTCATGAGCAATTTGGAGAGAAGGGAGACAACTTGTCTCTTTTGGAGCAGCTGACAACCATCAAGAGAGCTCCCAATGAGCAGCTGACTGATTTCAACTTCAGATTTCAAAAGACTTGGGAGAGAATTCCAGTGGCAGTCAGACCAACAGCAGAAGGTGCTTTTCTCTACTATCTCAAAGCTCTAAATTCTGATATTTCTATGTTGATTCAGTCCATGGGAGGCATAACTATCCCTATGGCTTATAGCATTGCCATTAGGGCTGAAAATTGTTTGATCCAAGCTGGAAAACTAGCCCCTAGACCTCCCATGCCATTGTTTCCAAGTTTAGAGAGTCCAAACACCAATCAAGCACCTAATTTGGCTCCTTCTCCCACTCCTAGAAATCAGAGTTCAAATGAAGCTTCTACTTCATCTCCAAGTGCCCCAAATGAGCTTCAAGAAGTCATGAAGCAATTGCAAAACCTAGGCAATGAGCTAGTCACTCTCAAGAGGCAGCAAGCCCAAGGTTTTAGACCTTCTTACCAGCCCCAAGCTCAGCCCAACAGGCAGCCATACCAACCACAAAGACCTCCTAATCCAGCTGCAAATATAAATCAAACAAGGCCTCCTGCCAATAGACCATTTCAGCCCTATAATCCAAATGCCATATCTGCCTCTAAGGCATTAGTGCCAACACAAAACAACATTGCTCAGGAGTATGATTGGTGCTTTCCATGCAATGAACCTCATAACCAATCCATGTGCTTCAATGGTGCTTTGAATCAAGCATTAATGGTGACAACTACTGGTGTGGAGGGTGAGGGCAGTCAAGGAAACAACCAACAACAAGAAACATTCCAACAGCAATCAGCTCCAAATGACACCACGTTGGTAAATTGGCAAGCAGAGGATTTTTGTGGCATGAATCAAATGGTCTCTCAAGGTGTGGCAGCCAACACAAGGTCAAAAAGAAGGAATTTGGGTGAAGAACAGCCATTAGCTCCAACTAATCTCCAACCCTCTATGGCTCCACAAATGGTTGGCAAACAAAATCCAGTTGTAAATGCACAAGGACAGCCAAGAACAGCTCCTAGGCCAACTCAAATACCAGTTGTTGCTGCCCACGTGCAAGGAGTGAATGTGCAAACAAAGGGACAACAAAGAGATCCTTCATCACCATTCAGTATCATTGATCAGATGAAGAAGACAAATGTTAATATATCAATGTGGGAATCCCTGTCTATCCCAGGCCAAAGAGATTTGCTACAAGCTTCCATGAAGGACTGGCCAACTTCGAATCAGCAAGTTCAGATGCAAGACAAAGTGCTTACAAATGCTGCCCAGCCTGAGGGGAATTATGGAGGACAGCAAGGTAAAATGTTGAAGCCCCCTCCCTTCTATGTTTCATTAATCATTGGAAATCAGCTAGTGCACAATTGCATGATAGACTCCGGGGCAAGTAGCTCAGTGATGCCTAAACAAATAGCTGATCAGCTAGGGCTCCAGTATGAAACAATATCCAAAGGGGTAGTGCAGCTAGATGGGACAGCAGTAGCAACAGTTGGAGTGATTAAAAACTTGAGTCTTACCTTGCATGCATGTCCAAATGTTGTTGTTTTACAAGATGTATCAGTCATAGACCTTCCACCACTCTTTGCCCTTTGCTTGTCAAGGGACTTCACAGCCAAGATTGGAGGATATTTGTCTACTGATTGGTCACACATGCTGTTCAGAACGAGGTATGGAACCAAAGCTACAGTCAGGTCTGAACCTATTGCAAACTTCCACATTGAGCCTTACACTCCAAGTCAGATTAATGCCAATTGCTCAGCATTTGATCAAGAAGATCACCCAAGCACTGATGAAGCTGACACCAAGGTTGGGAGCATCCCGGATCTAACTCTTGATGAATGGGCAAACAAGGTACATGCTTTTGATCCTTATCAAGAAGTAGAAGAATCTGAGCTAGGGGTCTATTGTATACATGAAGAAAATCAGCCTATTCCTAGCATCACCAAGCCAAACCACAAGGATGACAATGAGGTATGGCAGCTGTTTTTTGATGGATCAAGGAGTAGACAAGGTGCAGGAGGTGGAGCTATGCTTGTTTCACCTCAAGGAGTAAAGTACTATTCAGCTTTTAGATTTCAGTTTGCATGCTCCAATAACACTGCTGAATATGAAGCCTTGGTGCAAGGGATGCATTGGGCAATCAAGAAGAAAATAAAGAACTTGCAAGTCTTTGGTGACAGTGAATTGATTGTAAATCAGGTCAAGGGACAGCATGCTGCCAAGAATGATCTACTCAAGTGCTACAAGAATAGGGTATGGGACCTCATGGAAGATTTTGAGGGTTTTGGCATCAAATCCATTCCTAGGAAAGAGAATCAAGCTGCTGACAGGCTTGCAGCAGTAGGGGCAGCCTTTGACATTGTGGAAAGCATTCAAAAAGACAAGGTACAGCCAAACATCCACGTGATTGTGAGGCCTTCAGTGCTGGATAACAATGTCAGTTGGCAAGTATTTGAGAATGACCAGCAAATCATCCATTTCTTGCAAGAAGAAGCTGAGTTCTCAGCTAAGAATCAAGAAAAACTGGAACAGCAGTATGGTGACCAAGTGGTACAGCTGAGAACTAACAAGCTGCCCAAGGGACTTATCACTTTGGAGTCCATTTTTAATCCCAATGATCAGTTTAGGAAAGAGAAAGCAAACATTCAGGTCAAGAGAGAAGATTCAGTATCCATCTTGGTGGAAGAGAACAAACCATTGCAAATTGGAAAGATGACAACTGAACAAGAAAGGTATGAGTTCATACAGCTGTGTCAAGAGTTCCCTGATGTGTTTGCTTGGAGCTATGAAGACTTGAAAGGTTTCAATCCCAACTTAGCTCAGCATACCATTGAATTGGATCCAAATACTAAGCCTGTCAGGTAGAAACAAAGACCAGTCAATCCACATATGGAGCCTCTCATGAGGAAAGAATTACACAAGCTGATTGAGTCAAGGATCATATTCCCAATCAAGCATTCTAGTTGGGTTGCCAACTTGGTTCCAGTCAGAAAGAAGAGTGGAGAGATCAGATTGTGTGTTGACTTCAGAGACTTGAATAGAGCATCTCTCAAGGACCATTACCCACTCCCTTCCATGGAGCAAATCTTGCAAGTTGTGGCTGGCTCCGAGAGGTTTTCACTACTTGATGGCTACTCAGGCTACAATCAGATTATGGTGAAGGAAGAAGACCAGTTCAAGACAGCCTTCACAACCAAATGGGGAACTTATGCATACAGGAAAATGCCATTTGGGCTGTCCAACGCTGGTGCTACTTTCCAAAGAGCAATGGACATGGCGTTCAAAGGTTTGATTAACAACGTGGTGCTGATTTACCTTGATGATATCACTATTTTTTCCAAGAATGCAGCAGACCACCTCTCTCATTTGAGACAAGTCTTCACGAGGTGCAGGAGATTTGGAGTGTCTTTGAATCCTAAGAAGTGTATCTTTCTTGCACATGAAGGAAAGCTCCTTGGCCATATTGTCTCCAAAGAAGGATTAGCAATTGATCCAGAGAGGGTTGAAGCCATAAGAGCACTACCATTGCCAAGCCACAAGAAGGCCCTTCAGAGTTTCTTGGGGAGAATAAACTTTGTCCGGAGGTTTGTCCCAGATTTTACAGCCCTTGTCAAGCCCATCACCAAAATGTTAAAGAAGAGCATGGCTTTCAAGTGGATAGCAGAAGGCAAGGAGAGTTTTGAAGCAATCAAAGAAGCTATCTCTCAAGCACCAACTCTCATCAACCCAGATTTCTCCAAGGATTTCATCCTCTATGCATTTGGAGGTAATGATACTATTTCTGCCATTTTGGTACAGCAGAACAAGGACAACGATGAGCAGCCAATTGCTTTCTTCAGCCAGAGCCTAGATGACTATGAGGTGAGGTATTCTTTTATTGAGAAGCATGTGCTGGCAGTAATCAGAAGCTTGAAGAAATTCAAGCATTTAGTCTCAAACAACAAGGTCCAGTTGCTGGTCTCACATGCTGGGGTTAAGGACTTCCTCCTCAACAAAGATTTGAATGAGAAAAGGGCAGGTTGGATCACCCGTGTCATGGAGTATGACATTGAGATCAAAATCACCAAGCTGGTAAGAGGAAAAGGATTGTGTGAGCAGCTGGTTTTGGGGAAGCAAAAAGAAGCATGCAATGAAGGAGAGGCTGTTTTGACAGTTCAAGACAGCCATGAGCCATGTGGCACTCAAGAAGAAAACAATGCTGCCCCCACTCCTTGCTGGACCCAAGGTATAATGCACTTCCTAAGCACAGGCCTATGCCCTCCGGAGATGAACAAGACCCAAAGAAGACACTTCAGATTGCAGGCTATCCCATATGCCATTGTTGATGGAGTTTTGTTCAAGAAAGATGTGAATGGAGTGCTGCTGAGATGCATTAGCACAAATCAGATTCATAGGGTGTTGGAAGAGTTCCATGGTGGATCAGCTGGTGGTCATTTTGCACCGAGAGTGACAGCTCTAAAAATCATGAAGGCTGGTTATTATTGGCCTAAAATTTTCAGTGATTGCTATGCATGGATCAAGAGGTGTAAGAATTGTGCATTCTTCACAGGAAAAGAGAGACTTGCTGCCCTTCCATTGCATCCAATCTCAGTTGACCAGCCATTCATGCAATGGGGTTTGGACTTCATTGGAGTCATTAATCCCAATTCAAGTCAAGGGCACAAATGGATTTTGACAGCCACGGACTACTTCACCAAGTGGACTGAAGCAGTAGCACTCAAAGAAGCAAATGAGTCCAGCATCTTAGACTTTTATGAGGGGATAGCAACCAGATTTGGTATACCTGCTACAATAATCTCAGATAATGCATTGGCATTCATTGGATCCAAGGTGACTGAGTGGGCTGTCAAGAACGGGATCTACCTAAGCACTTCATCAAACTATTACCCTCAAGGTAATGGCCAGGCCGAGTCTACAAACAAGAACTTGTTGAGGATCATTAGGAGGACTCTTGATGAGAATCAGAGGTCTTGGCATACCAAACTGAAATCAGCCTTATGGGCTGATAGGATAACTCCCAAGAGATCCACAGGTAACTCTCCATTCAAGCTTGTTTATGGAAGAGAGGCAATCTTGCCCATGTCACTTGAGTTGCCAACATTGGAACTCATGAAGCAGTTAGAGTTGCTAGAGTTTGGGCCCATGGAAGTGAGATATGTAGAGTTGATGGAGCTACAAGAGATTAGAAATGAGGCATCCCAAGCAATGGAGAAGAATCAAGCTTTGATCAAGAAGACCTTTGATAGGAAGGCCAAGGATAAATCTTTTCAAGTTGGAGATCTAGTGTTGAAATGGGATGTGGATAGAGCAAAACCGGGAAGGCATTCAAAATTTGATGCCATTTGGAGTGGCCCATACATGGTCACGAAGTGCAAGAACAACAATGCTTTCCAATTGGCCTCATTGGATGGTGAAGAACTGCAGATTCCAGTCAATGGAATCTATCTCAAGCATTGCTTCTAGAGGGAAATTCTCCACCTTGTAAATATTAGATTAGATTTTCATTCCTCCAAGTGCTTTGCACATTGTTTTGCTGTAGGTTAGTTTTGTTTCCCCTAAGTGCTTTGGCACAAGCTTGCTGTCCATGGAGATGTTTTGCAGTCCTTGCTTCCATCAGGTGATATTCCATCTTCCTCCTTGCAACATTCTAAGTCAGGTTGGGGTTCCAAACAGAAAATTTGATGACTCCATGCCCAATGGACTGCTTCAGGCAACTGGTACTTTCATCTAGCAGGCAGATGACCCCTCTGAGTCGCCAAAATTGTTATCCAAAATGTGCCCCTGCTCATTTTTGTGGCTAACTCCTTGTGTTCCTACCTCTCTTGTGCCTCAGTCTTCATTTTTTGATTTTCAGGCACTCAAATCTTTTTGGAGATGGCACCATCAGATAGAGCTCTCTCTCAGCTTTCCAGAAAGGTAAAGTTTTCCTCCTAACTCCTCGTATTTTTCAAGTTATGGCTCAGTGGAGTTTTTGTGGGAAATTTTCCCATTGGAGGTCCGCAGCCAATAGGAAGCTACCACGTGGCAAGGGAGTTCGGAGGTCGGAGGTAAACTTGGAAATTTTTCCAAGTTTCGGTCGAAGGTTCAAATGGAAATTTTTTCCCGCGGGGCCCGCGGACCAATCACAGTGTGACACGTGTCACAAGGGGAGGCATAGTGAAAAAATTGGCTAAGTGTTTGAGCAGGAAAAATTTTGAATTTTGGCCCGCGGCCAATAGGAACTTGCCACGTGGCCAAGGAGGGTCGCGGGCGTCGGGGTTAAAATTGAAATTTTTGCTAAGTTTTGGTAAAAGTTTCAAATGCAACATTTGTCCCGCGTAGCCCGCGCCCAATGAAAATGGGCCACGTGTCCAATGGAGCCCGAACCGACGGAGGAGAAAATGAAAAATGCTAAGGGTTTTGCCGAGTTTTCAAAGGAAAATTTTGGAAGGATTTTCCCACAGCCAATAGGGGCATGATAGGTGGCACAAGTGGCGGGGAGCTCACGGTGTGGGGGGAGAAAGGAAAAAAGTTGCTAAGTGGTCGGTAAAAGTTTCAAAGGGGAAAATGGAACAGAGGGCCCGAGCCAATAGACACAGGACACGTGTCCTAAGGGGAAGGGGAGTTCGGAGCTCGGGGAGGACTTAGGGAAATTTGGAAAAAGTTTCGGTCAAAAATTCAAAGGCAAAGGATGAGCCCGCGCCCCTGTCGACCAACCAAATCATGCCACGTGTCCACAAGTGGCGGGGCGGGGGAAAATCGGGAAATTTTCCCAAAGTATAAAAAGGTAAAATTTTCAAAGGAAAACCCACGGAGGAAGAAGGAGAGAGAATTCCAGTGGTGAATCAGAAGCTGACATGTGGCATCTGACCAGCGGAGCGCGGGATTTTTTCGAAAATTTTTCCAAAGACAAAAAAAAAGGTAAAATTCGAAATTTTTTCCCGCCGATCCGTTTTTGGCCCGTTTTTGCCCTAAATCTTCAAACGAGCATAACTTTCGATCCAGAGCTCAGATTTGCACGTTCTTTATATCAATGGAAAGCTTATGAAATTATCTACATGATTCCATGGTCAATTTTGAATTTTGGTTCAGTTTGGAGAGAGAAAATTCAAAAACACTTCTGGTACGTGTCCATGGCCAGAAATGACATTTCAACAACCAAATTTAATACAAAATGGGTCGCATTCTTCTCCAGTATGGTCAAAAATGTCAGAGCATGGGTTTGTAAGGACCTCCATGCTGTTTTAATGTAGTTTCATTCAATGAGGGATGGCTCCCATGTGTTTTTCATGTTTTCTCTCTCCTGGGCTCGACCCATGTACTGTAAAAGCCAGATTTGGCTCATTTCTTCATGGTTGAACACTTTTTGGCATAGAAAACTTCTTCTTTCACCTCCAGCAAGTGATTTTTGCAAGAATCAGACCTTTTTCAAGTATTGTAGTAGGTTTATACCTCTTTGAGGGTGGAATGCAAGAGATTTTACATGGAAATGACAGTGCAAACTCTGTGAATGCTTTCAGTCCTCTGTTTGTATTGTTTTACTTCATTTTAAGACCCCTAATTACATCTATCAGCTTGTGTATGTTTTCCCTTGTTGCATTTCATGAATTTGTGTCTATTTACATGGCAAAAAATGTTTCACCACTCCTTTGGTGCATCACCATCATTAGTTAGTTTCAATTTTTACATTTCTATCCCTGTCCCCTTGCAATTTAGAGTAGGATTAGGATCTGAACCTCTGTAGTTGTGCAAAATATAGATCTAAATCAGAGGAGTTTGAGGAACCAGCCTCTAATCTAGAGATTCCTCTCTCATTTTCACAAGTCCCACACTTGGAGAGAGGTTTCCATGTTGTGCAATCACACTGGATGCCTAAAACATCAATTCAGAACCTTGATTTACATCCAGGGGTTATAAATGATCCACATGATTTTGAATCAACTTCTCAGAAAATAGTGGATTTGGAAAAGGAGGAACAAAATATTGATATGTATGTCTTATCTGGATTCCAAGACATTTCGGAACATAGAAGTTTTGATTCCCATTCAAAATAGTGAAAATGTAAATCCAAATATGAAAGAGGAATGGAAAATTGTGAGTTAGAATGAGAAAGTATCTATTTCTTGACTAAAAAAGAAGTTAAGATATAAAGGGCACGGGGCTCATGGGTGATATAGTTTTCTATTTTTTCTTTTGTTGTTGTTTGTTTACTGTTAGTTTTTGCTTATTGGTGCCGCTGGAAGAGGCTTGTTTGTTTGGATCCTCAATCTTTTATTATTTCTCCATCTTTTTTATGGGGTAGGGTCCCCTTAACCTTTTTTATCACTAATAAAAAACTAATAATTAAATACAAGAAATAATATTGTATCATTTAATAATAACTATAAATTTTAATTAATATTTTACATTACAAAAAGTAAAATGATTTTTGCAATACACATGGATAGAATGGGCATATGGCCATTCTCATACAAACAAACATGTTTTATCTTGTATTGAATGGGCATATGCCCACTCTCATATAGGAATCATAGAAGATAAATAGAGGTAATAAATAATTTTTTTAGACTGGATAATTGCCCATTACCACATCCTTTCTAGTGACATAAAAATGATTAAGTTCATTATTGCTTCAATGAGGTAGAATGGTTAGAATAGGCATATGCCCATTCTCATACAAACAAAGAGTTTTATGACTGTGATGAGAATGGGTATTTTTCATTTCTCAATCATTTTCATAGTTGGGGAATATGGGAAGTATGAGGAATTCTTGAAAAAGTAATATATGCTATGTTAAAATGATGCATGGGGGGTTCATTAGCTAGGAAATATTCTAATACGTGAGTTCATATTGAGGTAATTAAATTTACTAAATTTATTGTCAATATACCAGTAGACACGAGGGGCTGAAAGGGTTTAATTTATTAATATTTTGAATAAGGTATTGGGGTAGTGTAGAGAGGTGGGCCAAAGGAAAGGGATGTTTAATTTTAATATAAAAATATAACATTTGAACCCTAGTTTTTAAAACTAAATACCTTTAAATGACAATTTAAGGATTTTTCCCATAAATTCAATTTATAAGAAATCTCAATTAAGAGATTCTTGACCCAAAAATAATAATATGGTAGAAAACTAGGATTGAGTATTATTTTCAACATGAGTGATATTATTTCACCATCTTAATTATTTAAAGAACTATTGATAAATGATTAAAGATTAAAATTTATAAGGCAATTGGTAATAAGTCTTGAATGGTTTCAAACTATCTTTTGAGAGAAAATTCATACTAAAAACATTTTGAGTGAGAAATATGATATATTTTTTGTTTAATATATTAGGGTAGAAATAAAAAGGGGTAAATAAAATTGTCATGAAAAAATGGGTAAGTTAGGTACATGGAAAAAATAGGGATTATTTTCATTGTAATAATAGAATGGGAGGGGGTATTATCAATTGAATAATTAGAGGTAAAAACTAGAATTAAGGGTATTCTTTAATACCCCTTGAACGAATGTGCTATACCATACTTTTACTAAGAGAACCCCCCATGAAATGATGAAGATATTTGGATGAAGAGGTTAGAAATCAAGTTTCTAATTAAATTATACTTAACCACTATTTATTTATCATCGTTTAAATTCAACCTCATCTATTTGACCTCTATTTAGATGAAGCAGTTAGAAAATGGAAATGTGACCTCTATTTATTTCTCATAATTTAATTTCAATTGAGTCAAGTTCAATTATAGTAATTAGAAATCATGTTATAAATATTTCCAAATTATATTCATAATTTTTAATTATTTACAAACCTTATTAAATTATAGAAGTTTGTAGTTCACGCACTATGTGTATTCAATATACTTATGGTTGTACATGTGTGATAATTTTTAATTTTATTTTATGAAATGCTTTTAATAAGATATTTTCCATCATCTCACAAACTTTTTATTTTATGTTGTTGCAGTAGTGGAGTCCTTTGCATTTTTAAAGGATGATCATTTGGACTTGTTTTCAAAGGGAACCAAAGCTGTGGAGGGAAGAGTATATCCAAGTAGGAAGACACTACATTGCAAAGATGTGGGAAGAGGATTTTTTGTTATTAGTGTTAACATAGTATTGGATGGAAGAGTAAAATTTTCCTTTCTTAGTTGATGATTTTGAAACCTTGGCAGATGTCGGGAATAAAGGATACTACATTGCTTGGGAAGAGAGTGAATTGTCAAAGTATGCAGATTCATCCATTTCCCCCAATTTGAGAAGTGAAAACATTTTTAGTGGTTTAGATGATTACATTGTATATAGTGACGAAGATTTTAGTCATGATAGTAAAAGCACCATCAATACAGGTCCTAAAGATAGAAAATATTTTGTCACAAATAATGTCATTCTCAAACCAAAATATTTTAGCAGAGACGATGAAATAGTCATGGGTTATATAACTCATGTGCTATAAGTTCATGAAATTTATGGAGAGAGGTTGGGTCCTTTGAATTTTGGTGTATGCATAGAGATTGTGGTAAATATGTGTTTAGAATGCTTAGACTCTCTAGAACCTAATAAAACAATTATTTGGCCAAAAAAAAACCTTTGATTTTAAATGAAACAAGAAGTTCCCTTATGATTAAACAAGGGGGTGCTCAAATGGTTTGTCTACACCTTGTACATAGTGATCAAGTAGATATTTGCGTTGGGTTTGTTTGTGGGATATCTAACCAAGAATTCAATTCGTTGAAGGAAGTGTTCAAGGGAAAAATTCTACTTATACGACCAAGAAATGATAATGAAAGGATATGGATGGGGAGAGCAGATGGGGATATTTTACTTCAACAGGAAGGAAATGATGTATATAAAAAGGTGAGAGTTTAATATTGGAAACCTGTAGGGAGAGGAGTAGGTACAACATTCTATCGGGCTTGTCTAAAGCTAAATAAATCATGGACCATATCAAATGAACGTAAAAAAGCTATTGATGTGGATAATATCATCTGGTTGTGGACACCAAACAAGAAAAGAAAAGTGGATACATAAGGATACCAGATAAATGAAACGTTTCCATTTACTCATACCTTGAACTACTTGAACATGATAAGGAATGTTCACTTGGAGAATCTACTGAAGTTTATAAATTTGTTTGTGAAATCCTATTGGCCTAGGATGTGGGTTTTTTAAACAAAAAATTCCAAACCTTTGGTTCTATTAAATTTAGAGTTGTACTATTATTTGATAATTAAATGAAAGATTGAGTATTATATTACTTTGAATGATTTTCCATGATATAATTATATAAACCATTGTATTGCTTATGGAACTCTTGAATCTTATCAATGTACTATCAATAATATGAGTTCCAAGATATATTATTTAATGATCTCAATAATATTGTCTTGAAATGCTCCATGGCTTAACCTACTCTTTACCAAGATATAAATGGTCAAAAGACATCAAAATCCCTCATTTATGAATTATAGAAGAAAAATAAATATAAAGTTGATACACATAAAAATAATTATGAACATATGTGTACCATGGTTGTGATTTCTCATATAGTCAATAATTACTTCTTGTATCACATTGGTTTAATGTTCAAAAGGGGTCAAAATTCCTCATATAGGAATCATAGAAAAATAATTGAGATAAAGCAGATACACATAAAAAGAATTAGGAACATAGTTTTACTATAAGTGTGTTGAGAATGGGCATATTCCCATTCTCATAAACTCAATATTGAATTAGGAACATACTTGTATGGCATAATGTAAATATTGGAATCCAATATTACAATAATTAATTTCCAATAATAAAGATGCTGGAATCCGATATCACACTAAATAAAAACCAATAATGGAAATATAGCAATCCAATTTAAACAATTATAAAACAAGAAATAATAATACTATAAATCTATATTCTTAGTAAAATGTCAATATTTAAAGAAATTATGATTTTTATCTTAATGACCACTATGATCCTACCTTTACCACTTCTCATTTTAAACACTATCATTGCAGTTTTGGATCCATGTCATTGGTATGTAGTTCTAATGAGATACGTGGTTTTCAATTGATACTTCACTTCATTTCCTATCAAATGAAATGTGTAGCACCCGCTAAGATCCTTTACTTATTGATAGAAATGAAATATAAGACCCTAGGCTCAAAAGTTTTTTATTTTGAAAGTAAACATAAAATAATAAATCATGATTTAACTTAGCATCCGCTAGGCTCCTACCTTTACCTTTTATCATTTTAAAAACTATCTGTAAAGTTGTGGATCGCTAGGCTTAGTATGTAGATACCCTAAGAAAATGCTTAATAAGGAAGATGTTTTCAAGATATATTTCACATCCTTTCTTAAAAAAGAAAATGCTTAGTGCCCGCTAATGTCCTTTACTTATTGACATAAATGACATATCAGACCCTAGGCTCAAATGTTTCTCATTTTGAAAATAGTTGTACAGTAACACTAACTGTAAGTCTTGGATCGCTAGCCTTATTATGTATCTGAAATATCTTGTTTAAACTTGCCACATGGCACATTTTCATTGGATAATTAATTTACATAAGCACATCCTATATATAACAATGTAGAAATCAATTTTGATAAATAATGGTACGTAAATGTCTATATATTATTCTAATAATATCCAAAGCTATGTTTAGTATTTATTTCTTTTGTTTTTTCTAATATATTTATTTATCATGCTTGGTTCAATTATATGTCGTAAAATATATTTGTTATTAATTTTATATTATTATAGGCTATAGACAACAAAAAATGTTTAGTTTTAAATTTTTAAACCATAGAAAAATAAAAATAGGGAAATTCAAATTCTCCCGCATTTTTGGATATTTCAAGTTTCAATATCCTGCTCTTTTGCTATTAGAGGGGGAATTTTTTTGGATATTTGAAATTTCAATAGCCCGCCCTTTTAATTTTAGAGGGGTAAAGTTATCAGAAATTTTAAATTTTAAATCCCACCCTTTTGCTTTTAGATGGGGTAAGTTTTCAGATATTTGAAACTTCAATAGCCCGCCCTTTTTCTTTTAAAGGGGGAAAGTGAGAATTTCAAATTTTGTATCCCGATCTTTTCCTTTTTTTGAAATTTATTTCATGGAATGCAGTAAATAAATTATTAAATACCTCAGAGAAATATTGACTAGGGTTTCAGATTTGTTCGGTCAATAAAAAAAGCATGTCTACAAAATAAAAAATAAACACGGACTGTAGATTGCAGGGCTGAGTGTTTGAATCATTTTTTTTGCATGAAATTATAAGCTTGTTCACAGAGAAAGGAACAAAAAATAAGCACATAAAGGATGCACATAAATGAAACACACGAAGGAGGATGGAAATAAAGGTTGGAAAAAGAATCATGATGATTGTTTGAATGAGATAGAAAATAGATGTTTCACATACAAAATAAAGCACAAATTAATCCCTGATATTACTGAATCGTGCTTTGCAATCATGCCTTGTTTTCCAGTTGATTTTTATCTCCATGCCAAACTGTTGTGTTCTTCATGAAAACTAACTTTTATTGGGCGTTAACGAATGAAATTTTAATCACTTTTCTACTCTAGTATTTATCTATGTTTAACGCTTTCCCATTTCCACCATTCTTATGTCTCTCTTTGGCTATTTTTGTTTTGAGTTTTTTGTTCTCATTGTTGTGATTATTTTTTAGGATAATTATAGCTTCTGGTGCAATCACCTTATTTTTAATTTTATTTTGGTCATGACAACAAAAAATAGTATAATGTTGTTCATCTAGATGATGCAAAGATACCTTGCTAATTAATGCATATTACATGTTTGACATGGTTTTCACTTTGATATTTTATGAAAATCTAAGAGGTTAAAAAAATAATTCAAAAATATAAAACTATATTAAAAATTCAATTGTATGATAATTTTTTCCCATTATATACGTGTTTCCATGTAGAATTAACCAAATGTAATGTCTTCATCATTTTTATGGTATGTACATTGGAAGTTAAACACAATATATATGCAATAATATTATTAAATATAATTTTAATCAATATGCATTTTATAATTAATATATTCTTCCTTTTGAGCTCGCTAATCTTTGCCAAAAATTAACATAGCTTTGAGGCTTCCACGCTATAATTTGTTATTTCGACAGCCTATTTACGAAACCCTAATTCTATTTCAAATTACATACCAGATTCTACATGTATATTTATATATACATTATATAAAATATGGATTTATTTGTTATCATTTATATCTTTTCAATATGATTTTTTTTCTATGAATAAACTCTACCATATGAAAAATTATCTACCCTAACATCCACCAGGCTATAATTATAATTTGGAAAAAGCATTTGCATTCCTTGGCCCCTTGCGGATCAGTTTTTAAATATAGGCAACAATGCATTTTTTGTTCCTAGCAATCACTTTTTTCCTTCGTCATCTGTTATAATTACAAAGATTAACAATTTAGATGTATAAAACAACTTCATTATGAACTATATATATTTACCTTTAATAATAGATTAGCGACTGATAGGATGCAATGAGTAGATGACGTTGTATGTAAAAACTTATTTTATAGATTCTCATACACAATTCTGAGTTTCCATATGACTTCATAACTGTAAAATAATTCTTCCAAAATCTTGTAAGAACTAGATAAAACTATAATTTTACCTATATAACATATTAAAGATACAATTTTACACGTATATTTATGTATCCATTATTTAAATGCCAGATATTTTTTAAAATCTTTTATAGCTTTTCAATATGATTTCTAGCAAACATTAAGAATTTAGATGTATTATGAACATGATATATTTACCTTTAGGAATAGCTTAGTGATCGCTAGGGTGGAACGAGTAGATCACATTCTATTTAAAAACTTGTGGTATAACTTCTTGGTCACTAGTCTAGGTTTATTTTCTTGTCCTAAAAGTAAAAATATTTTTCCTTCAAGTATATCTTAGCAGATGCTAGGGTACAATGAGTCCAAGTCTATACATATACTATTACATAAATTCCAGATTTATTTTTTATTGTTTATATAAACTCCTTTTTAAATACGATCTAAATGAAAAAGGTTGCCTACTCTAGTGACCTCTAGGCTAAAATTATTATTTGGATGAAGACTTCGTTTACTTTTGTGGACTCAAGGATAGGTGGATTTGGCTATAGGAAACACACTTTTTTGGGTCAAATGATCAATTTGTTATTTCTCTTGTGTTAAAAATGCTTTGTTATTTTTAGGCAACACACATTTTTACGTCAAGTGATGATTTTCTTTATGACTAAGAATAGCTTAGCGGCCACTAGGCTTCATCAATTATATCATGTTGTATAACATTAAGACCTTATAATGGGTTGTATTAAAAAAATTAAATTAAAATAGTTTTAGCTAAGTGGGCTCTAGGTACTTCCACAATATAATATTTCAAGCTTAGTGGGTGCTATAACCTATCTAGTTACCTAATTACATTTTAAGCTTAGTGTGCACTACCTTATGAAACAACATAACCTTTGGATCTTAGAAGTATCTAGGTTTTAGTAAAATAAAGTAAGATATTATAAGCATAGCAGAGGGTAGGTTATGCAACATAGTAATACGATCTTAGTAAATACAAGTATTAACATCTTAGCAGCCGCTAGGTTATTCCACAACATATTATTTAGGTATTTAATTCAGTATGTTATGTATCCCAAACATGATATTTTATTTTAAATGAAGATATTTTGAGTTTAGCACCTGTTAGGTTATGCTACCGTATAATCATTGGAACCTAGCAGTTGTAAGGATTTAAAGACAAAATTGAGGTATTAAAACCTTAGCGGCCACTAGGTTATGCCACAATCTAACCCAATTATATTTTGAGCTTAGCGCCCATTATCTTATGGCACAACAAATTTTTTGGATCTTAGAAGTTTCTAGGTTTCAGTAAAATAAAGTAAGATATTCTAAGCATAGCAGTGGGTAGGTTATGACACATACTAATACAATCTTAGTGAATAATGATATCAAGATCTTAACAACCACTAGGTTATTCCATAACATATTATTTTAAATTAAGATATTTCGAGCTTAGCGCCCACTAAATTGAGGTATTAAGAGCTTAACAACCACTAGGTTATGCCACAATATAGTATTTGGGTACTCAATTCACTAACTTATGTATCACAAACATTATATGTACTGGAAATAAGATATATATAAATTAGATGAATTCATTCTATGATTTTAAAATTTTAAACTAGGATATTTTGATGATAAGTCTTAAAAAAAGTACATGAGGAACTAGTCCATGATAAGTATTCAGCCAGTGGAATCCCATGATGATTACAAGAAACTTATTTTACTAAATATATGCCAAAATATAGGAAAGATCTATAATCAGCTTTACTTTACCCAAAAATACGTCCTATATCTATACACTTTTCTACACAGACGGCCATTCTAGACTTAATAAAAAACTAAAGACAAATTCATCCATAAAATATTAGATCATTCGATCTCTTAGCTCCACCTTGTTGATGATCTCAACATCCGTGTCCCCTTTACTCTAATCAAAGGAGGAGGAAGAATTGACACAACATTCTAGAATTTTCACTATAGCGCAAACAGGGAGTTTTATACCCTATTTTTTTTCAAGATCCTCAAGACCATGTGCAATCACCTACATACCCCATGTCAAGGCATGGACATTATACTAAAGGCTAACTAGATTCTCTTTGAACTTCTCATTCTCCTTATACAAGATAAACTTCCACAAAAAGTTGGATAGTATATTTTCCACGCTCAACCCTTTAGCCATGTATAAAATTTTCCTTCACTGTTTGGAATGGTTTGGGTTAAGCACCAGCTTGTGCATTCTCTCACAAATATCACCATCAATTTCTGCTTTGAATCACTCCAAAACCAAATAGACCTTCTCAATCCAATTTCACATAGCTACATTCTGAATTTTCACATCCATCCAAGAAGTAAATGATTCTCCGATGTCCTTTCTTGTCATAGCTTTGTACCTCTTCCTACTAGGACCACACTCCACACTACCCAAGAAACCACCAAAATCGCTGTCATCATCACAGAGAGATAAGTAGCACAACCAATGTTATCCATTTTTTCCCCTAGATAAAAATGAACAATAGGATAATACCCTGAGACTGAAAATTCTTCCATAAATATTCTAGGGTTATTGGGATAATTTCAAGCTTTAAGATGTGCTTATGATCATCTTGGATTTTTTTATCTTTCCCTGGTCCTGAAAGCTCACGTTTCTCTCTGAATGAGGAAATTACATGTGGAGGGACCACACTTACCCTACTCGAGAAAAACATGGTTAAAATTGACATAAAAATTTTCAAGTGTCTTATCGCAAGTTTCCATGATCCACTTTTTCACAGAAATGTTCAAAAGTTTGAGAAGGGTCAATGCAAGACTTGAAATTTTTTCAACACAAGTCACAAATGGGCATGAGCTTCTTGGTGAGCCAGTCAACATGTGTTAGTGTGAGTTGTGTAGAGAGAGATCTACATTGATCTCATTTTGGTTGTTGAATATACATTTGGAAATCATATTAGGAACAGTGGTAATTATATCGTTGAACTCAACTGGGAAGCTTGAAGGATATTAACTCAATCGGAGGATATATGATAGCTCAGTTATGACTGAGCCATTTAACAGTGCATCTAGTTGCATCACAAAGCTTGAGATTTGGTGGTCAAATGATACAATGGAGCTCAAACATTACAAATGAACATTGAAAATCTCTACATCGAAAAGTTGTGTAGAGAGAGCTCTACATCGATCTCATTTTGGTTGTCGAATCTACATTCGGAAATCATATTAGGAACAGTTGTGATCATATCGTTAAACTCGACTAGGAACATTGAAGGATATTAACTCAATCAGAGGATACATGATATCTCGGTTATGATTGAGCCATTTAACAGTGCATCTAGTTGCATCACAAAGCTTGAGCTTTGGTGATCAAATGATACAATTGATCTCAAACATTGTAAATGAACAACATTATACTATTTTTTGTTGTCACGACCAAAATAAAATTAAAAATAAGGTGATTGCACCAGAAGCTATAATTATCCTAAAAAATAATCACAACAATGAGAACAAAAAACTCAAAACAAAAATAGCCAAAGAGAGACATAAGAATGGTGGAAATGGGAAAGTGTTAAACATAGATAAATACTAGAGTAGAAAAGTGATTAAAATTTCATTCGTTAACGCCAAAAAAAATTTAGTTTTCATGAAGAACACGAAAGTTTGGCATGGAGATCAAAATTAACTGGAAACCAAGGCATGATTGCAAAGCATGATTCAGTAATATATGGGATTATTTTGTGCTTTATTTTGTATTTGAAACATCTATCTGCTATCTCATTGAAACAATCATCATGATTATTTTTCCAACCTTTATTACCATCCTCCTTCATGTGTGTCATTTTTGTGCATCCTTTTTGTGCTTATTTTGTGTTCCTTTCTCCGTGAACAATATTATAATTGCATGCAAAAAAAATGATTCAAACACTCAGCCCTGCAATCTACATCGATCTCATTTCAGTTGTCAAATCTACATTCGGAAATCATATTAGGAACAGTGGTAATCATATCGTTAAACTCGAATGGGAAGCTTGAAGGATATTAACTCAATCAAAGGATACATGATAGCTTGGTTATGACTGAGCCATTTAATAGTGCATCTAGTTGCATCACAAAGCTTGAGCTTTGGTGGTCAAATGATATAATGGAGCTCAAACATTGCAAATGAACATTAAAAAGCTCAGTTGAGTTGAAGGCAGTTCTCGAAAAAGAGATGGATGTCTCAATATGAGCTTAAGCTTGGTGCATGATGCATTTAAGAGGGGCCAACTTAGTGGATTGGGAGACCAAAAAAATATGTCTTCTAGTCAAGTTTATGGCAGTGAAAGGTAGGATGTTCACACGGAAAATTCCTTGTTTGAAGAAAGGATACTTGGAAAGTTATGTGGAGTGACTCGGGAACTTAAGGGAATGTTTATTTAAGCTCAGTTTAGTGTCACAGATTCAAACAATGAGGGCTCATCATGACTGGTGTGGAATAATTGAATAGCCTAGGTCACAGGCTGAGCCTAGGTCGAGGATGGAAGACATTGAGTGGATGAAGGAATGACTCAATCATTAGAGCTTGGTTGCCATGCAAATGCAAAATGGTTGGAAGGTAACCACCCATGGTATGTTAAGGTGGTTAATATGATCTCATCAAGTAATGAATTGAGAATTCGGTCAGTGGAGATAGTGAATAACTAGGAGGAGGGAGCTGAGTACGAAGTGAATCAGGGAGAAGCTTGCGAGGTTGTGCAATGTTGAAGAATGATAACCTATGACTCAACAAGCCACGATAGGGTGTATAACTTGGTGACATGAAAAGGGGCTCATAATTAAGCTGACTGTAAAATGATACACACATCCTTACAAGATGGCCATACACTTTTGGAAGATGCTTGATTATGACCTCGATATACTAGGTTGAAGGCACAAATTCTGTGTTTGAACGTTGAGATCTCAGAGGAATTAAAAATTCATTCATTGAGATTGAAAGAGGGAAAAATAACACGAACTTACATTTTGAGCATGCCGTGTCAGGTGAGCCATTGGGATGGTATGACTTGGGGATTGATTGGCAAAGGGATCAAAGTGTAAAAGTAATGTAATGGATCTTTACTCAGAAAGAATCATAGAAGATCATCAAGAATTAGGGGAAAATCTGAGGCAATTAGTTGTGAACTTATCGCTCAACACAAAGATAGATAGGTTGGTCATGTGGAGAAGCTATGAAGTTTTGGAGTTGTAGGATCGTGAGATCGAGTGATGTAAGGGGATTTAAATTTTCAAGCCAAGCTCGAAGTTTAACTCTTAAAAATCTTGGTGAATGCATATTTCAGAGATACATTTAGCATGGCTCAATCATGATAAATAAAGAACTCAGTAGTCACACATTGGAGATGAGCTTGACTATAAGGAAATAATGCATAAAATAGTTTGAATCGGTAATCATTGAGCTCATGAAGGCTCAACGAATCATTGGTGATTAAGGATTTTCAAAGCTTGTGAAGTTCATTTGATCTCGAGACTGAGCTCATAGGCATGGAGATCAGGAGAAAGTACTTGAGGTGGAAGGGAATGAGTCAAGTCATCATCAAGGACTTAGAATTAAACCAAGAAGTGGTGATCCAAGAAATCAATGCTTGGAGAGCCGGTCATTGGGAGCCAACATGATTGGAAACAATACACATTCAAGCCGTTCAGGAGTGGGTTTGGGCATGCATAACAAGCTTCAAGGTGAACATGACTATCCACTCATCTTGGGCTCATTATTGGCCATGTTGATGGAGGAATGAAAATAATTTAAGCTCCTCATGTAGGTCATATTTCCAAATAAGTGGATGATGGAGATCAGGATAGTTGTTTAAGGATCTAAGTTAAAGAATTATGCCACATGATGAATGAGCCCAAGATGGTGTTGGATGTATAAAGCGTAGTGGGTAATAGGTCCATGGTGAATTACCACTGAAATCTAGGTGTAATCTTGATGCATAGAGAACTTAGCTTGGATCTCGACTCACAACTAGATATTGCAGGTGGTGAATAGGCTCAATATGTGCAAGCTTGGTCTTTTTCGAAGTCAAGCTCAAAATTTGTTGTGGAAAACTTAGGATTGAGCCATTTTAGATGACTCACATGAGGGGCTTGAAGTGTCTATGTAGCAAAGGAAGAAGCTCATTTTAGATTTCGGGACTTACATTTTTTTGGAGTTCAGGGAATTTGATGCGGAGCGTTAGGATCGAGATGTCGTTTCAGAGATATCTTTCAGGGATCACCTTTTAGGAGGTTGTCAAGGTGAATTTCGC
This sequence comes from Taxus chinensis, assembly GCA_019776745.2. Classification (NCBI taxonomy): domain Eukaryota; kingdom Viridiplantae; phylum Streptophyta; class Pinopsida; order Cupressales; family Taxaceae; genus Taxus; species Taxus chinensis. Next base: position 219,786,068 of record CM034156.1, read on the forward strand.
AAAGTAAAAAACAAATTTTTGAAGTCCACAAGTCTAAATTTTGGACTTTATGACATCTGAGGTTCGAGATTTTCAACATGGATGGAGCTCAGTGGTTCTCGGTAGCCTAAACACTTCTGAAACCCGATTTGAATTGGTCAATGCATATTTGAGGTAATTTTCATGTCAAGTGCCGAGGTCGAAGAAGTGGGGACTACATCAAGGCATAATGTAATGATCAAATTGGAAAGGGAAACATGCAAACTGGTTGTATGAAAAATCTTGAGCTTGCTAAGTCGGTCTCCATACAAAAATGGGGTTCTAAGTTGATTGCCAGATAAAGTGGATGTAGGATATTGGTAAGAGCTCATTTGAGATATCTGAAAACTAATGTTGAGCATTTGAATAAAATTCCAACTCGGTGTGTTATGTGGAGTAAGTCGGCTAAACCAGATGATAATATGGACATGCAGGGAAATTTGTCACTGAGCCATGATAGCTTGACCAAACTTAAGGTGGTTGGTTTAGAAATAAGAATAACTCACCATGAAAAATGGATGGCTCACTTGGTTAAAATTATAGGTTTCATTGTGAAGGAAAATGGAATATCTTGCCAACCAGCTCCACGAGCTGGCTGGTGAGCCAGTCACTAAGCTATGTTATAAACTACCATACAAACACTCCCTAATGAAAAAATTAAATCAGGGGTTCCCACCATGGACTCTAAAAAAAAAATTATTAAAATATTATATTTTAATCAAATGGAGAAAATAGATATTTGAATTTACTCATGGAATGTAACTCCAGGATGCCAAAAAAGAAACTTTTTCTCATAAGACCACAACTTCTTTTCTAGTAGCCAGTTATTCACAAAATTATAGTTGATGGAATAGGAAGAATGAGAGCCATGTAGTGGAATCATCAAAATATGGATTTTTGGAATTTTCACATTCTAAATTTGAAGGTTTTCCTCATTCCTTGAGTGATTCCTTGAAAGGTGGAGGTGTAATTAAATGGGAAAACATGGCCAACAACAATGATTAACTCTTTCCTACATTTTGACCTAGATTCTAGGGTTTCTTCCTTTTTTCTCTCACCACTCAGCAAGTGCTATAAAATTTAAATGGGTTCTTATCCTAAAGGAGTTAGACACTTTCCAAGCTTCCCCTCTCTTTACAAGCTAAGATTTTGTGAATTTTTAGGCTTTCAAGCCTTTCTTCTAAAATTGTAACGATATCCTATTCCTTTTCTCAGATGTAATGATGCATTGTACAAGTGCTTGAACTAATGGAAATTATGTTTTATGATCAGTTATATGTCCATTCATGATTTTTCTACTTCTATTTTCCTCTCTCATGTTTGCAGGTGAACTATGCAATTAGGGTTTCTTTTGTAAATTTTGGAGGTCATTGTGCTTATCAAGGAGTGACTTACTTTATGTAAATTGGGTTTTTAATGCATGTTCATTATTCCTCATGATCATCTCTCTTCATTGAAAACCCATAATTTTGTCTAGAACAACCTTTTCTTGGTACATCACCACTTCTAGTATAGGTTTTATTTCCTTACAAATCTCTCTCCCTAATCCCTTGAAATGTTAGCATAGGTCTAATTATCCATTTATCTTCTATTGGGAGTAGTGTAGTACTTAGTTTAGGAAGAGGAATTTGGCCTTCTCCAGAGGTTCACCTCGAGCCCAAGTCCCATAGCTTGAGATATTTTTCCATGTTACCCAATCACACTGAATGTTATATTCACCTTCACACCATTCAGGGGGTGTAATGATTTAGTGATAACATCTTCAAACATGATTAGGAACTTGGATAACATCTTCAAACATGTTATTTAGTTATTTCCTAATCATATAGTTATTTTGTGAATGGGAAATAACATGGAAATCATATCATGAACAACCACAATTTTGAAGGATGCCTTCAACTAGGCCTTGTTGTTAAAGTTCAATTTCAGAGCAGCAGAAATATTCAATAGGTTAGACCATGTACCATATGTCATTAAATCCCAACCCACCCCTCCTCTTATAGTATTTGGATGACTCAATGAAAAGGAGGATGTTAAGGAGCTTAATAAGAATGAACTTCCAAAAATTTAGAAAGAGTGGGCTACAAGATTGAATGTAAGACAAGTTCCCCTCCTAACTCAACCTCAATCCAAGGTTGATATTTAAGAGCATTTGGTGGAAACTGAATTTGTATAGGAACAAGTATAGGAGGGTAATGAGCATCAGTTTATTTTTTCAGAGTGTAGCATACATGTTGGCACTATGTTTGTGGAGATTTTTGATTCCCCACAAATTGAAAATTCGGTTAAAGAAGAACATGTGCAAGCTAAAGAAGAAGGACTCTCAAGTGTACATGATGATTCTTACGAGTGTAATTATCCTAATTGTTAGGCATGTCAAGAAATTGTTGCATTAAAGCCAGAGGAGACACCATAACTAGTCACATTCATTTCAGAATGTGAGGATGAGTTTCATAATCCCTAGGATCACTTGTAATGCCTCTACCTAAAAAATGCATACCAACTAAAAGAGGCATTCTTTCTATTCCTAGTTGATGCCTTGGTAAACCAAGTGGATAATTGGGCTTGTTTCAATTTTCCACTCTCAGTCTTGGCCATGTTTATTTTTGCATCATCTGCATGACTGCCCATTGTGAGGAAAGGGGGTTATTTCTCGCAACTAGTTGCAGGGTTTGTTTAGTTCACTTGTGTTTCTAGTTATTGTAGGGTAGTAATAGGTTTTATTTTCACAAAATAAGTGCATTGCACACTTTACATGTTTCATTTTAAGCATGTATGATTTTTAGTTTTGTGTCGCTCTTGCACAACCGGTCAAAGATGAAATTTTTAGAAGGAAAGAATCAGTACTCCACAGAGTTCCATAATGATCCAATTCATCATATGTTTTTTTTCAGAACCTCGAAATGTGTTTTTAAAGCTAGGCCATTACCTGATTCAGTGTGTTTTGTACATGCAATATTATGTTACAGGTAAAGTTCTGTTATTATTCTTCATTCTAAGTTTGGGATGTAGAATGCAATAATGTTCAAGTATTTGGAGGTCATGAGTTTCATGGTTTAGTATCAGGTTTCAGATTGACATTTATGAATCCATGCCTAATGGATATACAAGGCTACTGGTATCATTCTTAGCAGACAAGAATCCATGAAAGGTCACCAAAAATGTTATCCATTTTTTTCCCCCAACAAAAAATGGACAATGGGATAATACCCTGAGATAGAAAATTCTTCCATAAATATTTTGGGGTTATCAGGATAGTTTCAAGCTTTAAGAGGTGTTTATGATCATCTTGGACTATTCTTATCTTTCTGAAGTACTGGAAGCTTGAGTTTCACTTAAAATGAGGAAATTTCCTATTGAGGGCCCACACTTACCCAACTCGAGCAAAACATGGTTAAAATTGACATACAAATTTTTAGGTGTCTTATCACACTTCCATGATCCACTTTTTCACAAAAATGTTCAAAATTTTAAAAAGGGTCAATGCAAGACTTTAAAATTTGTCAACACAAGTCGTAAATGGGCATGAGCTAAAAGTAGCTCACTGAGCTTCTCGATGAGCCGGTTGGCATGTGTTAGTGTGAGTTGCATAGAGTGAGCTCTACACCAAACTAATTTTGGTTTTTGAATCTACATTCGGGAATAATATCAAGAATGGTGGTCATCATATAATTAAACTCAACTTGGAAGATCAAAGGATATAACTCTATTGGAGGATACATGATAGCGTGGTTATGACTGGGCCATTTAACAGTGCATCGAGTTACATCACAAAGCTCGAGATTTGGTTGTCAAATGATATAATGGAGCTTGAACATTAGAAATGAAAATTGAAGATCTTTGTCAAGTTGAAGGTGGTTCTCGATGAAGAGATGGATGTATCAATATGATTTTGAGCTCGATGCATGAGGCATTTAAGAGGGGCTGAGTTAGTGGATTGGGAGTGCAACAAAATATGTTTACTAGTTGAGTTGATGGAGGTGTAAGGTAGGATTTTCACATGGGAAATGCCATGTCCAAAGCAAGGAGACTTACAAAGTTCTATGGAGTGACTTGGGAGCTCAAGGGAATGCTCATTTAACCTTAGCGTAGTGTCACATATTCAAACGATGAGGGCTCGCCATGACAGGTGTGGAATCATTGAATATCCCAGGTAACAGGCTGATCCCAGGTTGAGGATAGAAGACATTGAGAGGACGGAGGAATGACTTGATCATTAGAGATTGGTTGGCATGCAGATGTAAAATGGTTAGAAGGTAACCACCCATGACTTGTTAAGGTTCTCAATACGAGCTCATCGAACAATGAATGGAGAAGTCAGTCGGTGGAGACAATGAATAACTAGGTGGAGGGAGATGAGTATGAAGTGAATCATGGAGAAGCTCATGGGGTTGTGAAATGTTGAGGAATGAGAACCCATGACTCAGGAAGCCACAATAGGGTGTATAACTTGGTGACGTGAAAAGGTGTTCAGCCTTGATCTGGCTGTAAAAATATGTACATTTCTTTAAAGAAGGATATACACTTTTTGAAGATGATCGAGTATGAGCTTAATATACTAGGTTGAAGGCACGGATTCCATATTTGAACATTGATGTCTCAGTGGCATGAAAAGTTCAGTCGTTGAGATTGAATTTTGATCATGCCATACTAGGTGAGCCATTGGGATGGCATGACTTGGGGATCGAATCATGAAGGAATAAAAGTGTAAAAGCCATGAAATGTATCTTTTTTTAGAAAGGATCATATAATCTCATCAAGAATTAGGGGAGAAGTTGAGACAATTAGTTTTGAACTTATCAGAGTGGTGTACTGGGATTTAAATGTCAAATCCAAGCTCGATGTTTAACTTAGAAAAATATTGGTGAATGCATATTTCAGAGATACGTTTAGCATGGCTCGGTCATCAGAAATAAAATACTCGGCATTCATGCATTGGAGATGATATTGAATATAGGGAAATTGTGCGAAATAGAGTTTTAATAGGTAAGTGTTGAGCTCACGAAGGCTCTACAAATCATTGGTGATTAAGGAGTTTCAAAGCTTGTGAATTTCATTTGATCTTGGGATTGAGATCATAGGCATGGAGCTCGGGAGAAAGGACTTGAGGCAGCAGGGAATGAGTCAAGTCATCATCGAGGACTTAGAATTAAACCAAGAAGCAGTGATCCAAGAACTCAAGGCTTGGAGAGTTGTTCGTTGGGAGCCAACATGGTTGGAAACAATGCACATTCAATTCGTTCAAGTGTGTGTTTGGGCATGCACAACATGATTCAAGGTGAATATGAATATCCACTCATCTTGGGCTCATCATTGGCCATGTCGACTGAGGAATGAAAATAATTTAAGCTCCTCATGTAGATTGGCTCGCAAAATAAGTAGGATCGTGGAGATCAAGATCGCTATTTAAGGATCTCGGTTGGGGAATTCGACCACATGATGAACGAGCCCAACAAGGTGTTGGATGAATAAATCATATTTGGTGATATCTCAATGGTGAATTACCACCAAAATCAAGGTGTAATCTCGATGCATAGCATACTCATCTTGGATCTTGGCTCATAACTAGATATTGCAGGTGGCGAATAGGCTCAATCTGTGCAAGGTAGGACTTAGTTGAAGTCAAGCTCAAAATAGGCTGTGGAAAAATCATGATTGAGCCATTTTAGATGACTCACATGAGGGGTTTTAAGTCTCTATGCAACAAAGGAAGAAGCTCGTTTTAGATTTCGGGACTTACAATTTTTCAGAGTTCGGGGAATTTGATGTAGGGTGAGTTGAACATTTCAGGATTGGGAGGTTGTTTCAGAGACATATTTCGGGGATCACCTTTTGGGATGTTGTCAAGTTGAATTTAGGAAAACTAAAAAAAATGTCTAAAGTCTGAAATTCTGAATTTTGGACTTTCAGACATTCAGGTTTGAGATTTTCAACATGGATGGAGCTTAGTGGTTCTCAATAGCCTAAACACTTTTGAAACCTGATTTTATTTGGTCAATGCATGTTTGAGGTAGTTTTCGTTTCAAGTTTCGAGGTCGCAGAAGTGGGGAGTGGGTCAAGGCATAATGCAATGATCAAATTTGTGAGGGAAACATGTAAACTGGTTGCCGCATGAAAAATATCGAGCTTGTTAAGTTGGTCACCATGAAAAAGTGGGGTGCCAAGTGGATTGCTAGATAAAGTAGATGGTGTATATTAGTAAGAGCTTGTTTGAGATAAAATGGGCTGAAAACTAATTCATAGTAGTTGAATACAATTCTGACTTGGCATGTTATGTGCAGTAAGTCGGCTGAGCTAGATGCAAATAGGGACATGCAGGGAAATTTTTAACTGATCCATGATAGCTCGACCAAACTTAAAGTGGTTGGTTTAGAAATAAGAACTCACCATACAAAATGGATGGCTCACTTGGCTAAAATTATAGAGTTCACTACAAAGGAAAACAAAGTATCTCACCAACTAGCTCGATGAGCTAGTTGGCGAGCCAATCACTGGGCTATGTTATAAAATACAATACAAACACTCCCTAATGAAAAAAATGAAATCAAGGGTTCCCACCATGGACTCTTAAAAAATATAATTATTATTAAAATAGTATATTTAAATTAAATGGAGAAAATATATATTTGAATTTACTCAAGCATTACGAAGACATTATCAAAGAACCAATGAAATGCAACTCCAAAATACCCAAAAAGTAACTTTTTCTTAGAAGACCACAACTTCTTTTTTGGTAGCCCATTTTTCACAAAATTACAATCAATGGAATTAGGAGAATGAGAGCTATGCAGTGGAATCATCAGAATATGGAATTTTGGAAGTTTGCATTCCAAATTTGTACATTTTCCTTAATCCTTGAGTGATGTCTCGAAAGGTGGAGGTGTAATTAAATGGGAAAACATGGCCAACAACAGTGATTGATTCTTTCCTACATTCTAGCCTAGATTATAGGGTTTCTTCCTTCATTCTCTCATCACTCAGCAAGTTCTATAAAATGTAAAGGGGTGTTTATTCCAAAGGAGTTAGACACTTTCCAAGCTTCCCATCTCTTCACAAGCTGAGATGTTGTGAATTTTTAGGCTCTCAAGCCTTTGTTATCAAATTTTAATGGCATCCTATGCCTTTTCCATGATGTAATGATGCATTTTGAAAGTGCTTGAAGTAATGGAAATTATGTTTTGTGATCATTTATATTTCATTTCATGATTTTACTTCTTCTATTTTCCTCCCTAATGTTTTCAGGTGAACTGTGCAACCAAGGTTTCTGTTGTAAGTTTTGGAGGTCATCGTGTAATCAAGGAGTGAATTATTGTATGTAAATTGGGTTTGTAATGCATGTTAATTCTTCCTCATGATCACCTCTCTTCATTGGCAAGCCGAAATTATTTCTAGCATAATCTTTTCTTGGTGCATCACCACTTCTAGCATAGATTTTATTTCCTTGTAAATTTCTCTCCCTAATCCCTTGAAATGTTAGCATATGTCTAATTATCCATTTATCTTACATTAGGAGTAGTGTAGTGTTTAATTTAGGAAGAGGAAGATGACCTTCTTTGGAGGTTCACCTCAATCCCAAGTCCCACAGCTTGAGAGGTGATCCCATGTTACCCAATCACACCGAATGTCATGTTCACCTTCAGGCCATTCCTGGGGTGCACTGATTTAGAAAGAACAATGACCAAAGATGAAAAGCTGAAAGGGGTTGTGAAATGTCCAGCCAGCCTAGAGATATCAAGCCACAAGTGAACAACACACGAAAGGAGGTAAGTGTAATAGTATAGAAGATCATTGATTAGATATCCTTATCATAAATATCACGCTTCTCATCAAGAATCTTAAATGTACAACACCATCTTACATGTCACATGCGTATAACCCTTAATAAAATTTCTCTTCAAACTATAAATGTCATAACTTACCATTAAAGATGTAGATGACATAACCTCCTGTAAGTCGCTTTGTTTCGAAAAATTGAAGTAAGTTGTTTTGGTATTATTGACCTCTAAGTTAATCAACCACATTAACTTTGGAAAAAATGTATAGAAATCAAGATCTTTATACATTAGTAAGAATTTATTGTATGATTTTACAATTTTAAATTAAGATATTTCAAGGATAGTGCCCACTAGTTTATGCCATCACACAATCTTTGTAACCAATCGGTGGTTATGATTTGATAAATTAAATTAAGATATTTTCAACATAGTAGCCACTAGGTTATGTCGCAACATAATATTAGGATCTTAGCAGTCTCTAGGTTTCAACAAAAGAAACAGAGAACTTAAGAATATAAATATTTTGAGCTAAAAAATCAATAGTATTTAACAAAAAAATAAATACATTGACTTTGGAGATCATTATAGCAATCGAGATCAGTATAAATTAGTTGAATTTTTTATATGCATTTAAGATTTGGAATTAAGAAATTTCAAGCTTAGCACCTGCTAGGTTATGCTACCACATAATATTTGGATACTACCAGTGGTTTCAAATACTTTGAGCTTAACAGTCGGTAGCCTTTGCCACAACATATTATTTAGAGATTGAACTCATTGGGATTCAATAATTCATAGTTACAATATTTTATAGTAATTAACAAATTATAGGAAGATATTTATAACTTAGCTGATGCTAGTTTTAAAAATGACACAATATATGGAGGTTAGGGTCGATAGGATTGAACAAATTAAATTAACATATTTTGAACTAAGTGGAAACTAGGTACTTCAACAATATATTATTTCGAGCATAGTGGTGGCTATCATTTAACATCTTACTGAATGAAATTTTGAGCTTACCATCTGCTATATTATGAAAAAACATAATATTTGGTGCTTAGTGCTCACTAGTTTTAAACTAAAGACATAATATATTATTATCTTGGCTTCCAGTGGGTTATGCCAAAACATAATGTTTGGATCTTAATGGTGACTAGGATTTAGCAAATTTTAATAAACATAGTTTGAGTTTAATGGCCATTAGGTACTTAAACAATATATTATTTTGATCTTCCCGGCCACTAGTTTTAGCCACAACATGTTATTTGGTGATTTCATCACTAGGGTTTAATAGTTCATAATTAAGATATTTTACAACATTTAGAAAATTAGAGGCAAATATTAATAAATTTTCTGGTGTTAAACCCACAATATAATGTTTCGAGTTTAGTTTTCACTACCACCTAACTAGTAATAAAATTATATTTTGATATTAGATAACAGTACATTATGACACACCATAAATTTTTGGATCTTGGTGGTTGCTTAGGTTTTATGAAAATAAATTCAGATACTCTCATCTGAGATGCCACTAGGTTATACCAAGACATTAAATTTGGAGCATAGTGATATTATGGATGTAAGAAGACTCATTACCATATTAGGAACTTAGTCGTGACTATGATATTCCAAAACATAAAACTATCTGGAATTAGAGTAAAGCGGGGTTTTCCCAAATGACCCACATACTTGCACAAAAAATATCTCATGGCTAGGTATTACAGTGAAATAAGAAGAGAACAATCCCATATGCAAATAAAACTAAAAACTAAAAATTCATAAACTTGACAAAGCCAAATTACATTTTATGGATATTCCTGAGAATAGTTGCTTCATCCTTAGCATCGGCATTAGGACTTCCTTGAACCAACACATACACTTAATGTGTTCTAGGAATAATTCATTTATTTTCATCCAGGTCATGACCATATGAATTTTTCATTCCTTGCTAGTAGATATTGAGTGAAACATAATCTTCGATTTCCTCATGTGGATCAGGAGAGATATTATCTAAATGCTCCTTATGTTTTGAACCTGCAGTGGGGGAGCCCGTTTTCTTTGACAAGGGAGAATCAGGGTAAACCGAGGATAGATCCCACAACGCATCTAGAATTTTTGAGTCCGTGCTAACTTCCATAAAATAGGTTAGAGGGGATTCGCACATGCTTCTGTGATCAGATGAGTTGACACGGTTGTAGCCATTACAATGTTAGTGGAGATGAGAGGAGAAGCAAGAGAAAATTTAGAAAGAGGTGGAGAGGAAGTAGATTTTGGGTCTAAAAGTGGTTAAGAGACCTTAAGAGAGTGCTCCAAGGTGTTTAGATGGTTATGAGCTTCCAAAGAAGATGAGGGAGACCTAAGAGAAGAAGAATGGGGGCTAATGATCATGATGTATGATTTGAAGTCAAAAGAGAGACCAAGACAACCCAGGTGATAGCGACAGATATAAGGAGATGGTTGTAGAAGAGGAGGGGGAACACAATGCTTCTCACCCATCTTAGAGGGGAAGTGTGAGATTTATTTTTGGGAAACTTCCATTTTAAAGAGAAAATACAAAATGCCTTGGTGTAGGAAAGGACCATCATCTTCTATAGCCATTTTAAGGGAATTATCAAGCAATTGAAATAGAAAATTTACAAATTTTACCTTCCGATCATGTCAAATACGTCCAAGAATAAAAAGATAAGGTCCATAGATCACTTTATAGCATTGCTGAAGTGTGAAGTACCTCCTCAATTGCTCTAAAAGTGAGTCTCATTCATATCCTGAGTGATACGTTGTTAGATTTTCACGAGGATACATGTAATAATCCATCTCCTCCTGAAGAGAGCATTGAAAATCAATGTCTCCCTTCGCGGAGAGCTCCATCACACCTGCAATGGAATCTATCAAAATAAGAAATTTATTCTTTCCCACTTTAACTCTTCCTTTCTTCAAGGTTGCCAGCACACTACACATTACTCAGACAAAGTAACAAGACAACCTTTCAATAAATGACATAACACCACCATCATGTAAAATATTCCATACTACCAAGTTGGCCTTGACCTGTTCACAAGAAGAAAGCTTGATGAATTTTTTGGTGCTATGTAAAATGAACAAGAATTTTTTGATAGTGATTTCCAAAGGCCCGATATAGACGATGCTTCAATAGAGCTATCAAGCACCTTCATACCAATGTTAAACACGTGTCTCCAAGATTTCTAATTGAAATATGACATAATTAGTAATATTCATTAAATGGTCCCCCATCACACAAACATAATATATGAATGCCATAAATTCCTAAATAACCCATAGATACAATATCATCTTGCCACCGACAGAAATGGTTATGCCTCAACATAACCTAAATTTTTTTAATATTAGTTAATGTTCAACCAAATCCAACATTAATTAGTTAATATTCTTGCAATTACTACATTTAGTTGAGGTTGAAGGTTTGAATGTTAGCAATATTAGATGTATTTAATTACTAAATATTATAAAGGAAGAATCGGTAAAAAAAATGAAGCAAGGTGAAATAACTAACATTGCTAGGAATGATTTCATACTGTATACATTATCAGACAGAAAATATTAAAGCAATATTTTATTAGAATTTATTTATTGAAAATTCTATTTTTTACATTTAGGTTCTCCAAGGTTGTTCATTGTACACATGGAAATGAAGTGGGTAAGCACAAAGATGTTACAGAGAGAAAAATAAGCACTTGTGATGGAATTTTTTTTGTGAGATTTGGTAATGTTATTTCACATAACACTGTTTGATTGGAATAAGATGGGGACGGTGTGGTTTAGAAAAAAATGCATCCCCACGAGTCCTCTCTATCTCGAGGTCTAATTTTTTCAATGGAGAGTAGCGTGTTTAGTTCAGACCAAGATAAAATTAATTTTAGATATAATTACATGTACTTGGAAAGAATAATATCCTTATTGGGTTTTTGTTTTCTTACAAGTACAATTGCATTCACAATTATAGGTACATGACAAGAATAATATACTTTTTCATCTTTCAAATAGCCTCATGAATGTTAAAATTTCTTCTTATATTGAACCCTTACATGAATTCAAACAAGTGTGGGTATATATATTAACTTGAATCAATATTTTTTTGTAGGTACAATCGTCAGTTGGTTGTTTATATTACTTCAAGTGTAGTTGTTGCTTTCATTTTACAAGTTATTGAATGATATTTTGAACTTAGCATCTATTAACTTATGACACAACATAATATTTGGATCTTCACGGTCTAAGGCTTTCGATAAAAGAAATTGAGATATTATTATGATTTTAGTGGTCACTGGGATTTAAAAAATTAAAACAACCTAGTTTGAGCTTAGCACATGAATTTATTTGAAGAATATAATATTTTGAGCTAAAGAGTCACTATCATTTAACAAGATAAAGATATACATTGAGTCTAGTTTCCGCTAGCATCTTCAGTGTTAATATCATAATGAAATTCCTCCTGGTTGGAGGATTGAATTGATATAACAAAAAAAAGGTATAGTAGTTTGGGATTGAAGTTAAATTTGTAACCTTTTTTAAAAATTTTTTATTGCTCGAACAACAGTGCGACTAAAATCGTGGATGTTAGAAGTTGTTATTATTGAAAGGATTAAAATATTTGTTAATTACTACAAAATTCCTTTTATGTTATACTTATTATATTTTGTTCTTTGAATAAAAAAATATTGGACATGTTTCCAAAATAGTCTAGTGTGTTTTAAACGTCTTAGATCAATTGCTTTCAAAAAAATGCTTTGCTTACATGCATTGATAGAGATCAATGAATACAATGCTTAAGTATAACATGTGACATAACAGTTATTAGACCAAACATATTTACTGTCAAAACATATGTTTTCTTGCTAATTATTTATGGAGGAAAAAATGGACTAAGGATTTATCTTCGAAGGTCAACAACATGAAGAATTGTTACCTTAACTGGAATTAAATTGTAAACATTGCAGGACAAAAATTATATTTATTTGAAAGATTTTTTACTTACTACAAAATACCTTTTATGTTGTATTTATAATATGTTGTTGTTTGAATGAAAAATATTGAACTTGTTTCTAAAATAAATTGATGTCTTTTAAACGTCCTAGATAATTGCTTTCACATAAATGATTTTCCTACGTATGCTTATGGAGATCAATTACTATAATTTTTAAGTATAACACCTAACATATACATTCTTGGAACAAACATATTCATTTTCGGAACATATGTTGTCTTGTAACAAATTTATAGAGGAAAATTTTTATCAAGGATTTCCTCACCAATGTCAACATGTTTTTCTGGTTAGTTGTTCAAAACAAGATTTTAACTCTAGACAATAAGAGAAAGAATATAATTAATAATTGGACCATAAGCAATATCCTTAAAGATACTAAAGAAAATTTTCTGAAATATTTTGATAAATGTAATTAATTATTCACACCCCAAGAAAGGGTAATAAATGTGCAAATTATCTTTCCAAATTGGGGGATAAAGGTAGTAATTTTAAAGTGTTATAGAGGGGAGATGATATCACCAATTTTGTTAATCTCATTAAGAACATTAAGTACTAATGTGACAGTGGTTGTTTTCCCTCGTTGGGATGTCATCCTTGTACTTAAGGTTAACATAACCCTTCTCACGTGTAGGATTTGTAGAGGAAAATTTTGATTAAGGATTTACTCACCAATGTCAACATGTTTTTTCTAGTTAGCTATTCAAAACAAGATTTTAACACTAGACAACGTGAGAAAGGATAAAATTAATAATTGGACCATAGTTAATATCATTAAAGATATTAAAGAAAGTTTTCTTAAAGATTTTGATAAATGTAATTAATTATTCACACCCCAAGAAAGGGTAATAAATGTGCGGATTTTCTTGCCAAATTAGGGGATAAAGATAGTAATTTTAAAGCGTGTGAGAGGGGAGATTATATCACCAATTTTATTAATCACATTATGAACATTAAATACTGATGTTCTGGTGGCTTTTTTCCCTTGTTGGGATGTCATCCTTGTACTTATGGTTAATTTTTCTCTTACAATCCATTTTGGTCATTATTTCTTCCATTTTCAATCTCATTAGACTAAAACCATGGGAGGTGGTTATTTTAGAACCAATCCCATGAGATATGGTACCATGAAGACCAAATCCTCTTTTAGGTGCATTTCAAAAATTGTGGGGTTTATAAATTTCATCTCAAAAATTCATGGGGTATGATCCTTATCTTGCATTAGAATTTGGTCGAGAATGGAACAATGGAATCATGGCGATCCACAACATGGAAATTCATGGTTAAGAGGATTTTATGGTGCATACAATTGGAATGGAAACAAAGGGCTTAAAGATATTCAAAGACCACACCAGACACAAGTATGAATTTAGTACTTTATTCGACATTGAAGAAATGGTTTACCTGCTGGTAGACGATATATCTAGATTCTACATCCCTGACATTTGGAATATGGTCTGCCTCAACCTTATGAGGTACATTACTCTTGAAGTGAATTATAGAAATATATTTACTCACTATGCTTAATATGTTTATGAATAATATTGTTATGATCCTTCCCATTTTCTTGTTTATGTCACTCTCTTCTTCGGTGAATAATTTTCAATAGGGAAAAATTGATACCCTGATACACCATGGACTAATTCAATTGATTTTTAATAATTGTAAACTAGTGGTGGAAAAGGAATTAGAGCCTAAATTTGGGGATTCAGATGAAAATGGTACTCTTGTGGACCATATGAAAAAATTGAGGAGAAAAATAGTAAGGAACCTCAGGAGAATGAAAATATTGGTTCTGGAGCTACATGTAATTTGATTGATAAGAAAGGGGAGTCATATAAAGGTAAAGAGAGAGTGAAGTTGGGTTAAAATGTGGCTTTTGATAAAATTACTCTTAGGGTGAGTCAGGTGGAAATGAATATAGAGGCCTTAGGTGACATTGGAATGGATATGGGAAACAATGTCATGCATTGTATCGACACCTCTAAGAAAATTTACATCACCCAAAAATCTATCAGGTCCGATATGGTAGAGATCAAAATTTTTGTTTTTGAGTTACAGGGGTGTGTGATCAAGCAGGATCAGGGACACAAAGTTAACAGGTATAATCTCCACCTCAATAGTTCATATGAGGAATATTAGGTTGAAGACCACATCCCTATCATGAGAAAATAAGATGATAATATGAAAGGACAGTAGGAGTGTTAACCAGAGGAGTAGAAACATTTGAAGACTAAATGGTTTGTTGGATCTTGGAGATTTTGTTTGACTATTTGTGGACTGTATCATTTGGGATGTTTTCCCTTCCATGTTTTCTGATTTTTCCTTGTATTGATATGTTGGACTATAGTTTGGGATAATTTTTTTTAGCCATTTTTGTCCTGTTTCTTTTTTGTTCACTCTTGGTGATGCTCACGATGCATTCTATTGTAAGGTTTATGGGTTCCTTAATCCCTGTATAAAGTTGGCAATCATTATGTTCACGTCTATTTAATAAACCTTGTTAATAGTAATTTTTTTAACAAACTTTTAAATTAAACAAGCCATAGCATTAAGTTCATGCCTCACGGATGGGAGATGCTATAGTTGTGCGATCATGCTAGATGTGCTAGTTGTGCAATTGTTTCCTTATAATTATGATTTTTATTAAATAGAATAAATCAATGTTGAAACAAGGCCTCTTATTTTTCAAATCAATACTAACTAGCAAATAAAGAAAAATATAAATAAGTTTCATAGTGTAAAAAATTATTTAAATATATTACAAACTTTAGAAATTTGAAAATTTAATCAAATTTATTCATTTTTAGTGGTTGATTGAGGAGAAATTTTAAGTAAGATGTTTTTAGCTTATCACCCGCTAAGGTAACCTAATACTTCCACAATATAAAATTTTAAGCTTATGGATCACTAGAATTTAACAAGTCAAAGAATATTATTTTTAACTTAGTGTCCACCAACTCATGTGACACAATATTAATTAGATATTACCGATCGATAGTAATTAACAAAATAAAGTAAGATATTCTCATCATAGAGTCTGTTAGGTTATGCCACAACAACATATTTCGATGTACAAAAACTATGTCCATTGTTTGTATAAGGGTTAATATGGGGTTTTTTAAAGGACCCACATCCTTTTGAAAAAAGGTCCTTAAGGAATAATGTGACATTGAAGAATAGAAGAGAGAAATCTCGTAGGTAGCAAAAGACAAAAAGCCATATAGCCACGATGCAAATAGAGAAAATTTACATTTTATGAAATTTTTTAGGATAGTTGTTCCTTCCATAGTAGCAACATCTTAGATTTTCCTTTTTTTTCCTATTATCCTTTCATAAATTTGTATTCATTCTTTTGTTCTCCAAAATTTGTTTGGTTCTCCTACTCTTGCATTACCATAATTTTTCACAAATAGGTTAGTGTAATCCAACACCAACACATTCAATGGAAACTCATTATTAACATAAATATCTTCTAAAATATTGTCATTGACAATGTCAATGATGTCGTATCTATTGAATTTTGCTGAGTATGTGCAACAAAGGACTATTTGCAAACAATACTAAGGCCAACAAAATAGTATCAATTTTATAAAATACATCTTCTCTTTTATTCCTGCGCACCACCATATCCTTAAATCAATTATGATATTCACTTTTTTAGTGTACAAATTGAACCACCATTCATACCACCAGGCTTCTTTTTAAAGACTCATCAAAACAAGTTCTTGGCAGGTGTTTTTGGTTTTTTAAAATTATGCAAATATTCCTCTCATGTTATTACGTATTAAGATGTGTCATTTCTTTGTTAAGATGTGATCCATTCCATTCTCTTTCAATTCTCTAAAAAATGTTTACTATATTGTGAAATTATTTATTTGATTAAAAAACTACTTTCTATAAAATATTTAATAACAAAATTTCTTCCGTTTAATTATCACGTTTTAGCACACAAAGGAAATCAAAACATTTCCAGAACTCAAGCACAAAATTTTCAACGCTTGCGATCATGAAATTTTTCTATTGATGAATAAGCTTACATAATGACAAAGAGAATAGAAAGGAAAATGTTAAAAATATAAACTCAAAAATTGTCTACTTATAGTGATATGTAAACAAATCCAACCACAAATTTTGTTGGCATGTGAATTTAAGAGGGCAAGCATATGATTTTATGTTGCTTTTAATTAAATGGTTGATTAATGAATGACAACAGTTACATACTCCAAAAAGAACTTATATTTTGAATGGCGTATGTACTTTTAAATGGTGAATTTTACATATCTTGAATTAATGGTTAATTAATGTTGCTCAGAAAATGAAAACATTAATTAGCATTTTGCCTTACAAAATAGTTATCATTAATACTGCAAATAGTTGCAAATATTTGTAGTAAAATACTTGTAAATATTTGTACTAAATGTCACATGTGAATTTCATATTTAATATTTAACTGTCAATTACTAATATAGATTTATATATAAATGACAAAAATGATCAAAATTTACATAAATATTAAAGATAATGAAAATAATACATAATAATTGGTATAAATAAGCATTGTTTTGTATTTTTCAAGGGCAGTGTTGAAAAATTACTGTTACCAAAAAATTGTTTGACAGGTGAGTTATCACACTTAGCTGTGCAAATCAAGACTTACACTTAGCAATGCAAATTAAGACTCGCACCTAGAAGTGTGAGTCAGACTGACACTTAGAAGTGTGAGTCAATACTTGTACTTAGGAATGTCAGTCAATACTCACACTTTAAGTGTGATTCAAGAGATGTGTGACTTGAGGCTCACACATAGATGTTCAACCAATCACACTTGGATGTACGACCAATCACACTTATACATGTGACCAATCACACTTGTAAGTGTGATCACTCACACTTACACACTACTTACAAAATTTATAAATGCCAATTCCATATTTTTTTAACTATGCTTAATAAATATTTTATATAAATGTATATAAATATTTAAGGTCACCTTTTAATAATGTGAGTCACATCTTCCAGTTCTATAAAATATTTGTAAATATGTTACGTCTAAAATCACGAAAAACATCTAAACAACCATCAAATTTAACAACATTCAAGGAAGTTCAGGGAATATATTTTCAACATCAACATTTATTGATTTTGATAAGGTATGCATGAATAATAATATATATATGAAGATATTAAGATTGATATGTGGCATAAATGACAAAAATCACTTAATCACTATCTTGAAGTTAGCAGCCACTTGACATATGTTAGTTAACGACTACTTGGCATATGTAAGTTAGTTTTCGCTTGACATATGTAAGTTAGCAGGTTCTTGGCATACATAAGTTAGCGGATGCTTGGCTTATGTAAGTTTGCAACTTCTTGGGTTATGTAAGTTAGCAACCACTTGAGTTATATAAGATAGTAACTGCTAGGCTTATGTTAGTGGGCGGTTGTCAGGATTATCTAGCAAAAGTGGAATCCAGTAATAGTGAAATTGGAGTACAATAATAAGGAAATTTGAATCCAATATTAGTGAAATTGGAATCCAATAATAGAGAAATTGGAACTCGAATAAGTCTGATAATGACAATATTGGAAACCCAAATTGCTAAGTTAATGGAATCCAATATTGTTAATAATGGAATCGAGTATAGCCAAAAATGGAATCCAATATAAGAAAAAATGGAGTTGTATTTATTCCAATACTTGAAATAATGGAGTCTCAATTCAGTGGAAAATGTCTCAATTTAGTGAAATAAGCGTTGAAAACAAAAATAAAGGTCAAATACTAATGCAATAATTACCTGCATATTAAGAAATGTTTAGAGAAATTCAGATATATCTCTACATTTGACTCAGTTTATAGAAAAAATGGAATAAAATTTCCTCAAATGTTTCTTCTTACATTTTATACCCTTAATTTATTATGAAAGAAGTTTAACAAGGAGCTTGAATTATTTAAAATTCGTCCAGTTTCGCAACCAAGCTTCATAAACATAATGAAAAAAATATTTCAATATGTTTCAATTGTAAAAAACAACTACTTTTCCAATTGTGATGAGTGTACATATTTGTACAACAAACGTAGAGACACCACATGCCCATAAGCACTCACAAAAATTGAAGAGGAACAAACATGACACAATGAATACATTTAAATTTTTCCTGTAACTTACTATTAAAAAATATTGCAATTACAAGAACATCATAATCGATTCTTAAGCATTGTGCATGAAATAATGGACAAAATGAAAAATTCTATACCAAGGATGGGAAAAAGAAAAATCAGTAAATAATTTTATAAACCTACCAGTTACTTTGAATGGTATGCTCACACACGGACATAAGATAGTGGGTTTCCGACACTTTGGCCTTCCATTTGTTGAACATGGAGAAAACTGCACATTCACATTATTAGCTTTGTGTCTCAGGAAGCTTGAAGAACCTGTAATTGATGAGTATGGGGGTTTATTGTATAATTTTGGATCATCCAAACATTCATTTCATGATGCACTATTACAAAATGATGTGTATGAAAAATTTAAGTGGTACGATGAAATATTTCACAATTATAAATCCATTAGTATAGCTAGTACAAGTACTTCAATCTAAAAGAAACCACCGATCTTCTAATTGTAACTTGATAATGCTTTGAATGATAACAAGAATCATACCTTATTTACATTTTCATCAATTTTGATAGCAATAAAGGTATTCAACATTATGTATCTAAGCTTCCTTCAAGTGCGACACACTCATGAAGATATAGATGGGACTTTTGGAAGATTAGCAACATTGTTACATAAAGTAGACACATTTTCTTTTCCACATATCATGGAATCCTATAGAATATGCCAAGAAGGATCAATGATAATCACTCCTTACCTTATTAAGGAAGTGTACAACTTCAAGGACTTTGTGGAGCCATTATTTTTGGATGGAAATTGTATGCACCCAAATTTACATGTGCTACATTGTCAAAAAATGGTTACGAAAATCCCCAATGATGATTCATGCCCTTTCAAAATATGTTCAAGTTCCTAAACCCATCTTCCATGTATAATTGTAGCCTAGACATCCATACTTATGTTTTCCATGCATTTTCCACCTTCACACTTCATTATGTGCATGTTTTGGCCTTTAGTGCCAAGACCTCTGCCCAACTTGGGCGACGGTTTTGAAACCATTACCTAGGTAGGGCGGCAGTCCTAAGAAATTTTTCCAAAATTTTCCATGTGTGTTTTTAACATGCAACACTTCACTTAACTTCACTTTTAGGATGTGTTTGTAAACAATTTTTTAAAAAAATAGTCTTTATTTCTTAGTTCTCCATCCCTCTTTTATTTTTAAATAGATTTATTTAGTTGGAACTGCCTCTTCTTTCCTTATCCATGAAGGAACATCCCTACCATTATTCTTATATATTCCATGCTTGTATTCAAGAAAATGGCCTAAAAACCTTTAGTGTATCTTGCAGATTTTTGTTGCCACAATCCTGCTAGGAATTGCATAGCCAAGATCATCTCTTGTGTTATCTCTCTTCTACTTGCATTGCAATAAGACTTCCCTCAAGCTACCATTTCTCAAGTGTCTTATTTTTTTTTTCTTTCATTCCCAATCCCTTGGACTCATATGGATACACAAAGAAAGAAAGGAACAAACTGAGGGGATACATACATATACAACCAGATTTTCCAAAGATCTTGCTTATCCAGGTAGGAATTATTTGTTTGTTTGCATTATTTGTCAATTTTTCAATTTCAAATCATTATTTTCAATTACATATCAAATAGAGTAGAAAAATTGTTCATTTTAATTATATAGGCAATTGGAAGTAGATCAAATCATTAGAAATTTTTCTCTTTGACATTACCCAGGAAGTTGTGGGGAATAATAGCTCTTTTAGGGTTATGATTTGTTCTTCACATTTGAGGTAGGGTTTGAAGGGTTTTGATTAAATTAGGTTATTTGTTTTAGATTTAGATTTACACATTTGCACAAATAATTAGCTATATACTACTAATTACTTGTATTTAGTGTGTTTATTAGATTAGAAGTATTTCTTAAAAACTAGAAAAGATAAAAAAACATTTACTTTTGTTAGATTAGTTTTATTTTATTGTTTTTCTCTGATATGCTGTGAAAACACCAAAACATAGATTAAATTTCCTTTGATAATTATCTTTATTTCCCAAAATAATTTCAATTCTTTCTGTGTGACCATTAATGGCCCACAATAAGAAAATACGTACGGTTGTGATCCTTTGGTCCCGTAACCCAATGGGCTAGAGTTCTTGACCAAAATTTATACGGGTTTACGCTTACAATTTTTACGCATACCTGTTAGGTTTTTTGAGAAAATAGAACAAAAAAATACG
This sequence comes from Taxus chinensis, assembly GCA_019776745.2. Taxonomy (NCBI): domain Eukaryota; kingdom Viridiplantae; phylum Streptophyta; class Pinopsida; order Cupressales; family Taxaceae; genus Taxus; species Taxus chinensis. Next base: position 219,807,259 of record CM034156.1, read on the forward strand.
CTAAACATCACAACTAATCAAGCCTATGATTATTGGATTACTCTTGACAACAAGGTTTGATTATGCTCATGACCATAATAGGGCCACAACCTCCATGAGTTTTTGGTTGTGATCCCTATGTCCTAAAACCCAATGGGCTTGCTAACCAATTAGATATCGACACTAGTTTGCATGCATCCGTATTTAGATCATCACCACTTCCACATGACATCATCACACAACTTTCATTATTGAACATAACAGATGACCAGGCTAATATTTTCTGGACTAGACTAGAAAATCGTCCATAGTCCTTGTGGTTTCATTACGCCTCTCATTTTCACTTCCATGACCTTGTCTGGAAATCTATACGAGGTGCTCTTAGGTCACTTCCCATGTTCAAAAATTGATGAATAGAATCTTGGCAGATCTTGATATTGACTAGAGTCTCCAAGCATCTATTATATCAGATCAATCCATCACACCACTTCAGGTTAGGAGAGTGTTGTTTGCCTTAGACTCATAGATCTTGATATTACATTTTGAAGATATAAGGTTTCCTCATTAGCTTATCCATCATCACCGCACATACACATCCATTTCTATTCTACACCAGTTACCTCGACATGCCCTTAGGAAGTTAGGTGCGAAGAAGGTCACATGTTGATTTTATTTTGTACAAATTGGTGAACCCGACGTGAAGAGTTGGTCTCTAAGTGTTTTCACTTTCTTTGTCCATCTTTTATTCTACGGGTATTATTATACCCCCTAAATATGTCAGGATACGATGAGTACGGTTGACCCATCTCAGGTTTTGACATGTACAATTATCAAACATGTATACCAAAATAATCACCTTCACTCTCAACATGGGTAGATAACTGCTCAACTGCTCAAAATCCTCTTCTTCAAGAAACCAATGTGGGTTCCTTTGTGCATATTGAGTAACTTGACCAAATCACGTAGACATATCCTCATGAATAGTCAAGTTCTAACAACATGAATTTCACTGGGGAACTAAGTTCATCTCCTTGGATATTGTTTTGAAAACCCTTTAACATGAAATTGGACTAGCACCTGCATCTGGATGAGGAGTACTTATCATGATATGCTAGGAGTGAATAGCGATTCCAAAATATGAACTGGGATTTTGGTAGGTTGCAAGGACATGATGATTTCCCACTTGAAAACAATAACACTACCCCTCTAACAACTAAAAACATTTTCAATGAGCGGTGATAGCATATTGAATAATTTATAGTAGGATATCACACTCCTCAATGACCTTTAAAATTTCAAAATCAAACACCTAAAAAAAACACCATCCCATCAACGAGTGACATCATCTTGGCATTAGTAAAAAAATTCAAGAGTTAGAGCTTGCCCAAAATGCTCAAGGTTCATAGGCAGGGCAAGCATTAACTTCTCATTATCCACAAAATTATGGACAAGTACCTACTACATTGTTGTTGTGAAAATGTGCAATAGGGAAATTGATAATTTCCAAGAATGATAATGATACCACAGTGTTAATTTTTTCAAGTCCCATCATTCCAAGACACCCCAGGTCTATCCAGTCAGTCCAAATGACCTCCTGAATAATGTTATCTCATCCCCCTAGGTGATTTAGAGAATTCTATTCATCCCCCCTAGGTGATTTTAGGGATTTCTGAAAAGATACTATCTTCTGGCAGTATTGGGAAGGGTTATCGTTGGCCTTCCCAAGACTGGATCAACCCCTTGGAGAGGAACGTAAGGGTAAAATTCAACATGGAGGTGAATTGAAGACCTTAAAACATCATGGAAATTATTTTAAAATATTTTGGGAAGTTTTGAGAAACTTGGAGCAGTTTGAGAAAAATTAGGGTTCACAAGCCTAGGCATAGGCAGTACACAGGCCTAAAAACAACTATTGGGATTCAAAAGATGATTCTTGTAGCTTCAGATGGAGTTAGAAGAATAAAAAAATACCCCCAGAAATAGGATTCAAATACCTACATGATAGTGAAATCAAAATTTTCAGAACACCTTGGTGCATAGGATTGGAAGATAGTTTTTATTAGGTACAAGTGGAGTCTCAAATAAAAAATCTAATTTTTCATGGGATTAGATGGATAAATCAAGACATGGGACCCCCACTATTGGATTAAAATTTTAATTTCTCATCGGGATCATATAAAATTTCACCAATGCATTCAACCATGAGCTCAAGTTATCTTCTTTGTAAGTTGCCCTCTCAAAGGCAGTTCAGGACTTAGTCATTTTTCGGGAGGACACGTGTCAGCACCAGGAGCCTAGTGGGATTTCATGTCCCTGAAGTCCCTGAGGTCAGGTAAAAAAACCCTTGAAAATTTTTCCCAACCCCCATGTGACCTCTTGGACCCTCATATGACCTCCAGACTTGATAGTTCAGCCCCCAGGTGCATTTTTGGAGCATCCATTCCCTATCGTCGGATCAGTGCCACGTGTCAAGGACCACGAAACTATGTCCCTTATGTCCCTAAGGTGAGGGAAATAGAATTTGAAAAATTCACCCATACCTATGAGGGAGTCATTTGGACATCTGATGACTTTCCCTAGGTGCATTTTTGCATCCATTCCCTACCCAGATAAGGTGAGGGACCAATGGAAATGACCTTGAGGTGAATATTTTGGAAAAATCCTAACCCCCTATGGTTAGACTTTTGGACATCCATGTCACCTACTTTCAGCCCTCATGTGCATTTTTAGAGCATCCACTCCTTGCCGTCAAATCAAACGCCACGTGTCAGCTCCAAGACAACAATGGAAACTAATATCCCTTATGTCCCTGAGGTGAGTGATATCAAACATCTAAAAATTCACCCATCCCCCTTATGGGGAGCCTTTTGGATATCCATGTGACCTACTTTCAACTCCAAGTGCTTTAAAGAAGCTTTTCTCACCTTCATTCATTGTCGGCATATCGCTGCCACGTGTCATCCTCTTGACCACCATGGAATTTTATGTCCCTCATGTCCCTAATTTTAGGTACATAAAGCATGAGAAAATTTACCCAATCTCCTCCTCTCATAATTTTAAAAATTCAAAAAATCTAACTGTCGCTCAGTGCTTCTTAGTGCTTCAAGCTGCTTCCACTCCTGTGCACAGACAAACTTCATCCTTCCTCTGCAACATTCTACCATCACTCCTCCATTGAAAATGCTCAAACCAGATCAACCCAAACACTAAAACACATTTCCCATGGCGATGTGTAGGTCTCAGAAGGATTTTTCATCAAAACAAGAAGGAGAAACGAAGAACAAAAGGAAGAAAATAGTGAAAATCTCTATAGCCTAAAATCAGAGATTTGAAGAAATATTCCAAGTCAGTGCATGAAATAATTAACTGTTTATTTTTGTTCATTCCTATATCTAATACCATAAAAAATACACCTTCAAACTCCCCCCTCATACAACATAGCATCCACAATGAATAAATCTCCTTTCCAACTCAACGAAGAAAGAAGTGTGATTTCCCGTCAAACCTTGTTGGATTGAAGTAAGATCACCAGAGGAAAAAAATCCACATCAAAAATATAATTTTCTTCAAAAACAGAGGAAAAAACCAGACCTGTAATTTTGAGGTCCATTAATGGCTGCCGTACCCAGAAGCACTGCCAGGTCTGAAAATTAAAACTTTAAAATCTCCTGGACTATTAAGTGGGTGGGCCCAAAATTTCAGAGGGGTGATATTGGGAAAAAAACACATATCAAAAAACTTCGTTGCATGTCAATCCAACCTCTAGAAGCCCACTTTCTAAAAATAGCAGGTCTCTACATAGGAACTGCTATTTTGGGAAAGTAGGCTGATACAAAAGAGCTTGCAAAGGAGACAGAGACATTAGAGGTGCACTACAACTGAGAACTCACTAGAACGGCATTTTTGGCACTTACTAAAAATAGAAAGTGGGCCCAAGAGCACCTTCTAAAAATAGAAATTTGATCTAGAAGGAATGAGGAATGCACAGGGAGAAATAGGAATCAAGGTCACAACACTCAGTAGAAGTTCCAGGGACTTGATTTTTCACACTTACTAAAAATAGTAAGTTACTTTTTCTAAGGGAGACATGAAGATGAAGTGGATGGGTCAGAAGCCGACACAACCCTTCGCCTATGAGTATGATGTGGAAGACAACGATGTCTCATACATGGGCCTGAATGACCTTAAGACTCACATGGTCTTCAAGGACCAAAAGAGGATCAAAGACCAAATATTCACAAGTGGTTTGTTTCACCGCTGTCAAGACACCTAGTGTCTGTGTAGAGTCTTGAGCTAGACTTATCTTGCTCTTTCCACTACAAGATCCTGAGACATGAACCATCCAATCTGACAATGGTACCCACAATTGCGATCATCAGTGGAACAATTCACTCAACTTGGAGAGTGATTCGTAAGCCAATTTGAATTATTTTCACAGTGTGCTAAGATATTCAAAGATTCAGAGTTTCACTGCATTTGGAGCTTTCCATCAGTAAGGATCAACGTACTTCATCAGGAAACGTCTCTTCTTCCTCTTCTTCTCCCTCTCTTCTTTCTCTCTCCTCTTTCCCCCTAATTCTTTGTCTCTCTGTGTCAAATCATTGTAATTTCATCATTGGGGGTTGCACTTTTTCATAGTGACCTAATTTCAAATTTGTAATAAATTATTTTCTCAAAATTATAAGAGAAATACTTAATTCATGGATAATGAAAGGTCATGAGTAGAATATGGAAACCAAGAGTCATGTGAGAGAGGTGAAAATTTTATTCTATTCTATAAATTGTAAATTCATTCCCATTTCAAAGGGTTGGCACTTGATCTTGTAAACTCACGAGTGCATTGTACTTAGAGAAAGCAAAGGAGATAGCCATTTTCTTCTACTTTCCTCCATTCCCACATTATGTACAACTTCTATTTAAGCATCAATAAAAGAAGAAGGATTTTTTAGCCTCTTTGATGAGGATATTTTAGAAACTTTGAGTTCACAATCTTATCTCGTCTTGTTGCCATTTGCAGGGTTGTTTCTTCTCATGAATGCATGTGTTGAAGTTTATAACTAGTGTGTGTGCAGGAATTTGATTTTCTACCTATAACATTAGTTTTCCTACCTCAATTATCACTCCCTTTCCCACTTTTAGACAAATTCCTCTATAGCAATAAATTTCTAGCTTTGTCGCAGGGTCAGTGGAGTGCCCATGTTAGATCCTCAGTCGAAGGCCACCATAGAAATCCACATTTTCTCATGCATGCATATACGACAGCTACACTGGTTAAGTAGAGGGACTTAGATTCCCAAAGCATTGGCAAGAAATCCACAAGTTTTTCCATTCGACAAATTTTCTCACTAACAATTTTTGGCAAGACCACCGTGGGGCAGATTTAGCAACATCTGCACCCAATATACGACCACAAGGTCTTAAAAAAAATCATATTTCGAAGGAAAATTGTTTTTTAAAGGTGACTCCATCAAGGAATGAATCCCTTTCACATTCATTTCCTGCATCATGAATAAATTTCTAGATTGGAGTGAAGTACCAATGAGTGACAGTGAAGAAGAAGAAGAAGATGTCTTCCCGAAAAAGAAGATCATTGATCAGCCATGGTTCTGGACTATTGTTGACAAAGGAAAGAAGAAAGAACATGTCATCAATGAAGAAGAATGGATTCAAAGGAGACATAATATAAGGTGTGAATCTCAAGAATATGCCAAATTATTGCAAAATATGAATGAGAAACTTGAAGAAGCCCATAGCGAGAAAGAAGAAGAGGAGAATTGTCCTATAGAGGAAGACCTTTAAGATCATTCGTACCATAGGGTTTTCATACCCGAAAGGTTCTTGAATACCACTAAAGAAAATCCTATCCTTGAGCCTTCTAATGAAGATAAAATCAGCATTCAAGAAGATGACGAAAGATAGGATGGTGCAAGATCCACTAAAGAATATTTTTGTAATATCACACAACTCAATACAAAATTGAGAACATTGTCCTTCTTCCACCATTCTCTAGACGAATTCATTGCATATGGTGATGAAGAAATGAACATGTTGAAAACAGAATATGTGGAAATACTTGAGAGCATAATAAAAGGAAATTCTGACCCCAAAGTCTTTGATGAAATTTGGAGGTATGTTTTATCTCTACAGAGAAGATATGAACATTTTGAAACTCCACATAAAATGGAGGAAGAAGGTGAGATGTACCCGATGGAATAAGACTCGGATTACTGCCCATAATATGAAGTTTTCATTCCAAAAACATTCTCGGATGCTTCTGAAGAAGATCTTGTCATGGAACCTCCCAATGAAAGCCAAAACAACATCATGGAGAAAGAAGTAGAAGAGACAAAGATAGAATCACCATTCAGCAATTCCATTTGGCTCAAGTCACAACCCATGGGGGGAATAATATATTCAATAAAGGAAGATCCTTGCTACATAATGGATGATCCAATGCTCTTCAAAGACTCACTAATGATGAAGAAGTTGGTCAATTCAAAGTAAGCATGGATGATCTCTTTTTAAGTTTTTATCTTTTAATTGATGATGAAATGGAGAGATGTGAAGAAGTGTAAGAAACTTAGCCGACATCATGGCCTAAAAATGATGAATTCAATATGGTCATACATAATCATCCTTCCTATTTTGATTCCTCAAGTGACATAGAAATGTTGCATGAAGAAATGAAGGAAGTCAAAGAATCAAAATCTCTCCCCGAGGCAATCATGGACGATCAAATGGAAGAAGCCCGCTCTATTTTCAAATTCGAGAAGAATTAAAAATTTAGACACAACCTCTACTCACTCAAGGAGCAGAATCATCATCATGGTGAAAACATAGAATTTCATCTTTCACCTGAGCAAGAGTATTTAATAATGGATTATAAAGATGTAGCTGAAAATTCTTCTCGTACTTGTTGCCCCAACATGGCTCTCTACTTCTTACCAAGGAGAAGATGATATGTATTTCGAGCTTGAAGGATTGACATTCCCTCGAAGCTTGGAAATCTTCTCCTTATTAGCAGGTGTCATAAATCAAGTATGTCCATGTATGCAAGAAAGTGAATATTTGGAAATGTAAATCATGAAAGAGGTGAATGTGAATGTTTTATATGAATCATGGGACCATATGGATCAAATTTTTAACCAGCTCCTAGAGGCACAACAAGAATATTCCTCCATTAAAGATAAAAAAGAGCCTATGGAAATTTTAGAAGAACTATCCATACAAGATATCTTGAAGACCGCATAACAAACTGAGGATCCTTAACTCAGTCTTGAATTCTTGACCCGGGCCATGGACATACAAGAAAAGTATGAGTCAATTTATGCTTCCTAATTTGGTGCACAAATTTTTGATGTATGAAATAGAGTAGTTGGATAAGCTTGATGTCCTTCTCGAACCAATGGTTTAAGGATACAATGAATAAATGTGTTTTCTTTCCCATTTGAATGAAGAACCTTTCCATGATAAATAAAATAAAGAAAAAAGACATCTGAAGATGAAGCTCTTTTTGATTTAGTAGAGTCAGTGATTCCCACATGATGAGGTAAAGATAGTTTCCTTGAGCTCATGACGTGTACAAAGAGAGCTATAAAATGATGAAGCATAAATTTGTGCAAGAAATCTCAGTAGAAGTTACAAAAGATCCCGAGCTGAATCTCTTCACTTGTGTCATGACATACAAGACATGAGTTCGCTCTAATCCTTCCGTCAGTACTCAAACACCTCACAGTGGAATGAAAAGATACATCAAAGGTTTCTCGTGGAAAGGATGTCAATGAACATAGACTCGGGTTCACAAAGTAACTCAGAAGATTCAAGGAATATGGAACAAAAATCAGCTTTGGGGCAGTGATGAGATGCTCGATGGAGAATCAGCTATATCGATAAACATGGAAGGAAACTGGCACTATGAAACTCAAATTCAAAGAAAATGAAGGCAGTGGAATTTCCAAGAAAGGACTTGAGAATCAAGAAGATCAAATGGTATCACTCCTACCATGTACACAGACAATTGTGAAAGCACCTGGTTTTCATAAGCAACTAAGGAGAGGAGGTTACTTTCTTGATCCAGTCAATGGCTTTGCACATCAACATCACTTAGTGTTTCCCACTCAAGGGATAACTGTTAAGGAAATAATTTTTTTTTAGTGAAAGCAAGTTGTCCCGCACCTTGTACCATAGGTGATGGCTAGGTGTTTTCCCTTCCTATTTTGTGTGTCTTTTTCTTGTGTGTGTGTCTTTTTCTCATTTTGTGTGTGTGTGTGTGTGTTTCCTTCTTCTCTCTCTCTCTCTCTCCTGTAAGTTGTACATGACTCCACATGGCGTAATGGATAAGGAACTGGTCAATAAACTATATGGTATAAAATTGATATTCTGGATTCCCATGTCATGCTCTTCACTATGCTCAGTCCATGTCATGTCCCCAAGCTAGAGCCAGTTGTTTGTCGTGTAAATGTGCAACAGTGAAATTGACAATTTCCAAGCACGACAACGATACCCCATTGTTAATTTTTTCATGTCCCATCATTCCAAGACACCCCAGGTCTATATCTAGTCAGTCCAAATGACCTCCTGAATAATGTTATCTCATCCCCCTAGGTGATTTAGATAAGTCTATCCATTTCCCCTAGGTGATTTTAGGGATTTTTGAAAATATACTATCTTCTGGCAATATTGCAAAGGGCTATCGTTGGCCTTCCCAGGATTGGATCAACCCCTTGGAGTGGAACAAAAGGGTAAAATTAAACATGGAGGTGAATTGAAAACCTTAAAACATCATGGAAATTATTTTGGAATATTTTGGGGAGTTTTGAGAAACTTGGAGAAGTTTAAGAAAAATTAGGGTTCACAAGCCTAGGCAGTACACGGGCCTAAAATAGCTGTTGGGTTTTAGAAGATGATTCCAGGAGCTCCGGATAGAGTTAGAAGAAAACAAATACCTACAGAAATAGGATTAAAATACCTACATGATGGTGAAATCATATTTTTCACAACACCTTGGCGCATAGTATTCGCAGGAAGTTTTTATCAGGTACAAGTGGAGTCTCAAATCAACAAATCCAATTTTTTAATGGATCATATGGATGAATAAATACATTAAACCCCCACCATTGGATTAAAAATTACATTTCCAGTCAGGATCATATAAAATTTCACCAATAAATTCCACCGGGAGCTCAAGTTATCTTCTTTCTAAGTTGCCCTCTCAAAGGCAGTTCAGGACTTAGTCATTTTACAGGAGAACATGTATCAGCACCAGGAGCCTGGTGGAATTTCATGTCCCTAAAATCCATAAGATCAAGTAAAAAAACACTTTAAAAATTCACCAAGCCCCCATGTGACCTCCAAACTTGACAGTTCAATCCGCAAGTGCATTTTTGGAGCACCCACTCCCTACCGTCAGATCAAACACCATGTGTCAGCTCCAGCACCATCGTGGAAATCAGTGTCCCTTATCTCCATAAGGTGAGGAACATCATACATTGAAAAATTCACCCATTACCCTATGGGGAGCATTTTGGACATCCATGTGACCTGCTTTCAGCCCCTAGGTGCATTTTTGGAGCATCCACTCCTTGTCGTCGAATCAAATGCCACGTGTCAGCTCCAAGACCACCGTGGAAAATGATGTCCCTTATGTCCCTAAGGTGAGGGACATCATAACATGGAAAATGTTCCCATTCCCCTATGGGGAGTCATTTGGACACCCACGTGACCTGCTTTCAGCTCCCAGTGCTTTAAAGTAGTTTTTCTCACTTTCATTTTGTGCTGTTGGATCACCGCCACATTTCGTCCTCTTGACCACCATGTAATTTTATATCCCTCACCTCCCTGAGGTTAGGCAAATAAAACATGAAAAATTTCACCCAAGCTTCTCCTCTCATAATTCCAAAAATTCAAAAAATCTAACTTTCGCTCAGTGCTTCAAGTTGCTTCCACTCCTGTGTATAGACAAACTTCATCCTTCCTCTGTAACTTGCTACCATCTCTACCATTGAAAATGATCATGAACAACTCAACCAAAACACTGAAACACATTTCCACATAGTGATGTGTAGGTCTTAGAATGTTTTTTCATCAAAACAAGAAGGAGCAACGAAGAACAAAAGGAAGAAAACAGTGAAAATCTCTATAGCCTAAAAACAGAGATCTGAAGAAATATTGCAAGTCGGTACATAAAAAAATGAAATGTTTGTTTCTGTCCATTCCTCTATCCAAGACCATAAAAAATATACCTTCAAAATCCCCTTCATGTGATAGAGCATCCACAACGAAGAAATCTTCTTTCTGGCTCAACAAAGAAAGAAGTGGGATTTCCCGTCAAAACAGTTGTTGGATTGAAGTAAGATCGCACGTTAAGCACCAGAGGAAAAAAACCCACATCAAAAATATAATTTTCTTCATAAATGCAGGAAAAAACTAGACCTGTAATTTTGAGGTCCATTAATGGCTGTGTACCCAAAATCACTGCCAGGTCTAGAAAATTAGAACTTTAAAATCTCTAGGACTATTAAGCGAGTGGGCCTAAAATTTAGGAGGGGTGATATTGGGAAAAAAATCACATAAAAAAAAATTCCATTGCATGTCAATCCGACCTCTCAGAAGCCCACTTTCTAAAAATAGCAAGTCTTATTGCATAGAGGACTACTGATTTTGGGAAAGTCTTCGACAAAAGAGCTTACAAAGGAGACAAAGACATTGGAAGTGCAATACAACCGAGAACTGACCAGAATGAGCATTTTTAGCACTTACTAAAAATAAAAAGTGGGCCCATCGAGCACCTTCTGAAAGTATAGATAGTTGATCCGAGAAGGAATGAAGAATGTAGGGAGAAAGATGAAATCTAAGGTCACGTAACACTCTAGTTCAAAAGTTCCAGGGACTTGATTTTTCACACTTACTAAAAATAGTAATTTGTTTCTTTTCTGAAGGGAGACATGAAGCCGAAGTGGACGGGTCAGAAGATGACACAGCCCTTCACCTGAGAATATGATGTGGAAGACAATGATGTCTTTTACATTGACCTAAACGACCTTAAGAATCGAGTGGCCTCCAAGGACCGAAGGAGGATTGAAGACCAAATATTCACAAGTGGTTTGTTCACCACTGCAAGACACCCAGTGTCTATGTAGATTCTCAAGCTAGTCCTAGCTTTCTCTTTCCATTACGAGCCTGAGACATGAACCATCCAATCTAAAAATGGTACTGTTATCAAAAATTCACCCCCCAGGGTAAATTTGATAACATGCATCAAGATGTCCAAATTCCAAGAAAAATGACTGATTCAGAGCAAAATCAGGTCTCTAGGGTCCCTTCAGGAATCTTTCTAAACTCCCCAGGCTGAAGAAGGAAGGAGCAAGCTTTGAGAAAGTGTGAAAAGTTGCAGAAAGGCAAATAGGATTGATCCAGGAAAAAGTGAAAAAATTGGCTAAGTCCTTCTAGAGGGAGCAATTGGGACAAGCGGGCCAGAAATACCCGAACCGGCCGAACCGGCCGAAATTGTCCCAAAAGGTCCAAAATCAAAATAGGACGTCCGGGACAAAAAGACCTGAAATACGCGAAGAAGCCGAAGGAGCCGAAAGCCAATCAAAAGGTGCCACGTGTCTTTGGCCAAATGAGGGACAAGGAAGCCCATTTCGGGCGGATCGGAGGTTTTTGTCCCAAGCAGCACTGGGACATCCGGGATGAATGGACGCGAAGTACGCGGAAGACCCGGCAGGCCCGAGAACCATTGAGAAATTGCCACGTGTCCTCATAGTAGTAAAGGTCAGAAAAGTCAAAGGGCGAATTTTCAAGCACCGAGCCGAACAAATAGGATGGTGCCACGTGTCCCATTTAAGAACCCACGAGGAAAATTCAAAGGAAAGCCCGCTGAAAAGAAGAGGAGAGAGAATTATTCAGTGAATCAGAGCGTGCCACATGTCATCTAAGTGGCAGAGCGTGGGAAGAAATTCAAAAATCCGTTTTCGCCTGTTCCGTGTCCTAAATCTTCAGATTGACATATCTTTCGATCCAGAGCTCGGATTTACACGTTCTTGATATCAACGGAAAGCTTGTGAGATTCTCTACACGTTTCCAGGGTCAATCTTGAATTTTGGTTCAGTTTGAAGAAAGAAAATCAGAAGACGCCTCTGGCATGAAATAACAAGCAGAAGTAATACTTCAACAACCACTTTAATGCAGCAGACAGTTTGGCGCTTCTGTTAGGCAAACCGCCGCTTTGCCAGAACCTGCCGCTTCTGCCATGATGGATGAATTAAATGCAACCTAGAGGTGGTTGGGGTAGATTTCGAATTCCTCTCTTTTTTCTCTCCCATTCTTCCTTTAAATTGGAAGGAGGGGTTTCTTTCTGTAGTTGGACATTTTTTGCTTTGCACCCTCCCTTCTCTCCTGTTCATAAGAAGATTTGTGGAGTTTTCAAACCTCCCATATAGACTGTAACACCATTTTTTTTTTGCCTTCTGGCTATTGCAATGTATTGAATCAATCCTTGAGCAATATATATGTGTCTGTGGTTGCTTCTAAACCCTCTTACATATTTATTACTGTCATTCTTGATCTTTCATTGCATTTTTGCTATCTGTGCATGGTGTTGTGTTATATCTACATGGTCTGTGTTTAATGTGGCAAAGCATATGTTCTTCATTCCTCGGTGCATCACCTCTATTAGCTTAGATTTATTTTATGCATCTTCTTACCTTGTCTCCTTGGCAGATTAGATTAGATTCTGAGAAAACCCTCTGCATATTTCGTGTGCACCTGAACAGAGGAATAGGAACCAGCCTTTCTCTGGAGATTCCTTTCTCACTCTTCAAGTCCCACACTTGGAGAAAGGATTCAATGTTATGCAATCACACTGGATATTAATATGATTAACCTAGAAAACTGATCAATATCCAGGGGTGCTGTGATTTTGCACTAACAGTTTTGGCATGCCTGGTGGGACAGAGGTCTCATTTTTTATTGCAGCAAGGTTGATGTGCATCTGCTGCAATTTTCTTGCTTAAGAAGAGCTATTATTTGCATATCTGGTGACTCCAAAGGGAAGAATCAACTAAGTTTCAGCAGTTAGGCCTAAAAGCTTATGAGAAGAATCACAAGGTCAAGAGCTGGAGAAGAGGAAGTGCCGTTTGAATACCTGCAACTATCTCCAAGAAGAAGGCAAAGAGGAAGAAGGATTCAAAGGTCTCCATCTCCACCAAACAGAACTCTCTCAACTCCTCCACCTGACAGGCCTTTCTTTCAATATACAAGGGTTTTAAGACCACTCAGAATGGCGTAACCAGTAAACCCCTATGTCAACTTCACAGGCAGCAGCCCACTTGCCCTCAATGCACAAAATGCAATCCCAGTTGCAGCATTGAAGAACATTCCATATTTTACTGGAGAAAACCAGACCACTCCTGGTGATCATGTCAAGGACATTGCTAACATTTGTGCAATCCATGAGATTAATGAGATGCAAGTAGCTGTCAAATTGCTGGCGTCTTCATTCAAGGGAAAAGCATTGCAATGGTTTAGGAGCCTTGAAGCTGCTTCTATCACGAACTAGAATCAGCTGTGTATTGCACTTCATAATCAATTTGGAGAGAAGGGAGACAACTTGTCTCTTTTGGAACAGCTGACAACCATCAAGAGAGCTTCCAATGAGCAGCTAACTGACTTCAACTTCAGATTTCAAAGATCTTGGGATAGAATTCCAGTAGCAGTCAGACCAACAACAGAAGGTACTTTTCTATACTACCTTAAAGCTTTAAATTCTGATATTTCTATGTTGATTCAATCCATGGGAGGCACAACTATCCCTGCTGCTTATAGTATTGCCATTAGAGCTGAAAATTATCTCATTCAAGCTGGCAAGCTAGCTCCTAGGCCTCCAATGCCATTATATCCAAGTTTAGAGAGCCCAAGTACTAGTCAGGAACCTGTCTTAGCTCCTTCTCCTACTCCTAGAAATCAGAGTTCAAATGAAGCTTCCACTTCATCTCCAAGTGCCCTAAATGAGCTTCAAGAAGTCATGAAGCAGCTGCAAAATTTAGGTAATGAGCTGGTCACACTTAAGAGACAGCAAACTCAAGGCTTTAGACCTTCGTATCAGCCTCAAGCTCAACCTAATAGGCAGCCATATCAGCCTCAAAGGCCACCTAATCCAGCTGCAAATATGAATCAAACAAGGCCTCCTGTCAATAGACCATTCCAGCCCTATAATCCAAATGCCATATCTGCCTCTAAGGCATTAGTACCAGCACAAAACAACATTGCCCAGGAGTATGAATGGTGTTTTCCATGTAATGAACCCCATAATCAATCCATGTGCTATAATGGTGCTTTAACCCAAGCTTTAATGGTAACAAGTGCTGGTGTGGAGGGTGAAAGTAGTCAAGAAAACAGCCAACAACAAGAAACATTCCAACAACAACCTGCCCCAAATGACACCACATTGGTAAATTGGCAGGCAGAGGATTTCTATGGTATGAATCAGGCAGTCTCTCAAGGTGTTGCAGCCAACACAAGGTCAAAAAGGAGAAATTTGGGTGAGGAACAGCCGTTAGCCCCAGCCAATCCACAACCTTCCACAGCTCCACAAATGATTGGCAAGCAAAACCCAGTTTCAAATGCACGAGGGCAGCCAAGAACAACTCCTTGGCCAAATCAAATGCCAGCTGTTGCTGCCCATATTCAAGGAGCAAATGTGCAAATCAAGGGACAGCAGAGAGATCCTTCATCACCATTCAGTATCATTGATCAGATGAAGAAAACAAACGTCAATATATCTATGTGGGAATCCCTATCCATCCCAAGCCAAAGAGATTTGCTGCAAGCTGCTATGAAGGACTGGCCAACTTCGAATCAGCAGGTTCAGAGGCAAGACAAAGTGCTTACAAATGCTGCCCAGCCTGAAAGTAATCATGGAGCACAACAAGGTAAAATGCTGAAGCCCCCTCCATTTTATGTTTCATTGATCATAGGAGACAAGTTGGTACATAATTGCATGATTGACTCTGGGGCAAGTAGTTCAGTAATGCCTAAACAGATAGCTGATCAGCTAGGGCTCCAGTATGAAATAACAACTAAGGGAGTAGTGCAATTAGATGGGACAGCAGTAGCCACAGTTGGAGTTATAAAAAACTTGAGTCTTACCTTGCATGCATGTCCCAACGTGGTTGTTTTGCAAGATGTCTCAGTCATAGACCTTCCACCACTCTTTGCCCTATGCTTGTCAAGGGACTTTACTGCCAGGATTGGGGGATATTTGTCCGCTGATTGGTCACACATGCTGTTCAGAACGAGGTATGGAACTAAAGCTACAATTAGGTCAGAACCTATTGCAGATTTCCACATTGAACCCTATACTCCAAGTCATATTAATACCAATTGCTCAGCATTTGATCAAGAAGATCACCTCGGCACTGATGAAGCCGACACTAAGGTTGGAAGTATCCCAGATTTGACTCTTGATGAATGGGAAAGCAAGGTGCATGCTTTTGATCCTTATCAAGAAGTAGAAGAATCTGAGCTAGAGGTCTATTGTATACACGAAGAAAGTCAACCTATTCCTAGCATCACCAAGCCAAACCACAAGGATGACAACGAGGTATGGCAACTGTTTTTTAATGGATCAAGGAGTAGACAAGGCGCAGGAGGTGGAGCCATGCTTATTTCACCGCAAGGAGTAAAGTATTATTCAGCTTTTAGATTTCAATTTGCATGCTCCAATAACACTGTTGAATATGAAGCCTTGGTACAGGGGATGCATTGGGCAATAAAAAGAAAAATAAATAACTTGCAAGTTTTTGGGGATAGTGAGCTGATTGTAAATCAGGTCAAGGGACAGCATGCTGCCAAAAATGATCTACTCAGATGCTACAAGAACAGGGTGTGGGACCTCATGGAGGATTTTGAAGGTTTCGGCATCAAGGCCATTCCCAGAAAAGAGAATCAAGCTGTTGACAGGCTTGCAGCAGTAGGGGCAGCCTTTGACATTGTAGAAAACATTCAACAAGATAAGGTACAGCCAAACATCCACGTGATTGTGAGGCCTTCAGTGCTGGATAACAATGTCAATTGGCAAGTATTTGAGAATGACCGGCAAATCATCCACTTCTTGCAAGAAGAATCTGAGTTCTCAGCTAAGAATCAAGAGAAGTTGGAACAGCAATATGGTGACCAGGTGATACAGCTGAGAACTGACAAGCTGCCCAAGGGACTTGTCACCTTGGAGTCCATTTTTAACCCCAATGATCAGTTTAGAAAAGAGAAAGAAAATATTCAGGTCAAGAGGGAAGATTCGGTATCCATCTTGGTAAAAGAGAACAAGCCATTGCAAATTGGAAAAATGACAACTGAGCAAGAGAGATATGAGTTCATACAACTTTGTCAAGAATTCCCTGACGTGTTTGCTTGGAGCTATGAAGACTTGAAGGGCTTCAATCCCAACTTAGCTTAGCATACCATCGAGTTGGATCCAAATACTAAGCCTGTCAGGCAGAAACAGAGACCAGTCAATCCACACATGGAGCCTCTCATGAGAAAGGAGCTGGACAAGCTGATTGAGTCAGCAATTATATTCCCTATCAAGCACTCAAGCTGGGTTGCGAACTTGGTTCCGGTCAGAAAGAAAAATGGAGAGATCAGGCTATGTGTTGACTTCTGAGACCTCAATAGGGCATCTCTCAAGGACCATTATCCACTCCCTTCCATGGAGCAAATATTGTAGGTCGTAGCTGGGTCAGAAAGGTTTTCGCTACTTGATGGTTACTCAGGCTTCAATCAAATTATGGTGAAGGAGGAAGACCAGTTCAAGACAGCCTTCACAACCAAATGGGGCACGTATGCTTACAAGAAGATTCCATTTGGACTGTCAAACGCCGGAGCAACATTCCAGCGAGCTATGGATATGGCATTCAAAGGCTTGATCAACAAGACAGTACTGATATACTTAGATGACATTACTGTCTTCTCAAAAAATGCTGCAGACCATCTCTTTCACCTCAGGCAAGTGTTTCAGAGATGTAGAAAGTTTGGAGTGTCTTTAAACCCTAAGAAGTGCATCTTTCTTGCACATGAAGGGAAACTCCTTGGCCACATTGTCTCCAAGGAAGGATTAGCAATTGATCCAGAGAGGGTTGAAGCCATAAGGGCTCTACCATTGCCAAGTCACAAGAAAGCTCTTCAGAGTTTCCTGGGAAGGATAAAATTTGTTTGAAGGTTTGTCCCAAACTTTGCAGCCCTTGTGAAGCCCATCACCAAAATGTTAAGGAAAAGCATGGATTTCAAATGGACGGCAGAAGGCAAGGATAGCTTTGAAGCAATCAAAGAAGCCATCTCCCAGGCACCAACTCTCATCAACCCAGACTTTTCCAAGGATTTCATCCTCTATGCATTTGGGGGTGATGACACTATTTCTGCCATTTTGGTGCAACAGAATAAAGATAATGATGAGCAGCCGATTGCCTTCTTCAGCCAAAGCCTAAATGACTACGAATTGAGGTACTCTTTTATTAAAAAACATGTGCTTGCAGTAATCAGGAGCTTGAAGAAATTCAAGCATTTGGTCTCAAACAACAAGGTCCAGTTGCTGGTCTCACATGCTGGGGTTAAGGACTTCCTCCTCAACAAGGATTTGAATGAGAAAAGGGCAGGATGGATCACCCGTGTCATGGAGTATGACATTGAGATCAAAATCACCAAGCTGGTAAGAGGCAAAGGTTTGTGCGAGCAACTCGCTTCCAAACGACCAGACAGCCCAGAAGATGAAGAGGACGCTGTCCTGCTATTACAAGACGATAAAAAACAGGAAAATGATGATTATGTCCACTCCCTGTTGGACTCAGAATATGATACATTTCCTACAGACAGGTATGTGCCCTCTAGAAATGAGCAAAGTAAAAAGAAGACACTTCAGGTTGCAGGTAATTCCATATACCATCATTGATGGAGTTTTGTTCAAAAAGGACCTGAATGGAGTGCTGCTGAGATGCATTAACACAGGTCAGATCCATAGGGTATTAAAAGAGTTTCATGATGGACCAGCTGGTGGCCATTTTGCACCAAGAGTGACAGCTCTGAAAATCATGAAGGCTGGTTATTATTGGCCTAAAATATTCAGTGATTGCTATGCATGGATCAAGAGGTGTAAGAATTGTGCATTTTTCACAGGAAAAGAGAAACTTGCAGCCCTCCCATTACATCCAATCTCAGTTGACCAGCCATTCATGCAATGGGGTCTGGACTTCATTGGAGTCATCAATCCCAATTCGAGCCAAGGGCACAAATGGATTTTGACAGCCACAGACTACTTCACCAGATGGACAGAAGTAGTAGTAGTCAAAGAGGCGAATGAGTCTAAACTGCTGAGAGACGCCTGTGGGACAATCGGGCCAAAAAGGCGCGTACCGGCCGAACCGGCCAAAATGATTCCAGAGGGTCCAAAATCAAATGGGACGTCTGGGACAAATGGACACGAAATGCCCGAACCGGCCGAAATGAGCACAAAGGGCCCAAAATCAAATGGGACATCCGGGACAAATGGAGGCGAAGTACGCGAAGGAGCTTGATCAACAAGACAGTACTGATATACTTAGATGACATTACTGTCTTCTCAAAAAATGCTGCAGACCATCTCTTTCACCTCAGGCAAGTGTTTCAGAGATGTAGAAAGTTTGGAGTGTCTTTAAACCCTAAGAAGTGCATCTTTCTTGCACATGAAGGGAAACTCCTTGGCCACATTGTCTCCAAGGAAGGATTAGCAATTGATCCAGAGAGGGTTGAAGCCATAAGGGCTCTACCATTGCCAAGTCACAAGAAAGCTCTTCAGAGTTTCCTGGGAAGGATAAAATTTGTTTGAAGGTTTGTCCCAAACTTTGCAGCCCTTGTCAAGCCCATCACCAAAATGTTAAGGAAAAGCATGGCTTTCAAATGGACGGCAGAAGGCAAGGATAGCTTTGAAGCAATCAAAGAAGCCATCTCCCAGGCACCAACTCTCATCAACCAAGACTTTTCCAAGGATTTCATCCTCTATGCATTTGGGGGTGATGACACTATTTCTGCCATTTTGGTGCAACAGAATAAAGATAATGATGAGCAGCCGATTGCCTTCTTCAGCCAAAGCCTAAATGACTACGAATTGAGGTACTCTTTTATTGAAAAACATGTGCTTGCAGTAATCAGGAGCTTGAAGAAATTCAAGCATTTGGTCTCAAACAACAAGGTCCAGTTGCTGGTCTCACATGCTGGGGTTAAGGACTTCCTCCTCAACAAGGATTTGAATGAGAAAAGGGCAGGATGGATCACCCGTGTCATGGAGTATGACATTGAGATCAAAATCACCAAGCTGGTAAGAGGCAAAGGTTTGTGCGAGCAACTCGCTTCCAAACGACCAGACAGCCCAGAAGATGAAGAGGACGCTGTCCTGCTATTACAAGACGATAAAAAACAGGAAAATGATGATATGTCCACTCCCTGTTGGACTCAGAATATGATACATTTCCTACAGACGGGAATGTGCCCTCTAGAAATGAGCAAAGAAAAAAGAAGACACTTCAGGTTGCAGGTAATTCCATATACCATCATTGATGGAGTTTTGTTCAAAAAGGACCTGAATGGAGTGCTGCTGAGATGCATTAACACAGGTCAGATCCATAGGGTATTAAAAGAGTTTCATGATGGACCAGCTGGTGGCCATTTTGCACCAAGAGTGACAGCTCTGAAAATCATGAAGGCTGGTTATTATTGGCCTAAAATATTCAGTGATTGCTATGCATGGATCAAGAGGTGTAAGAATTGTGCATTTTTCACAGGAAAAGAGAAACTTGCAGCCCTCCCATTACATCCAATCTCAGTTGACCAGCCATTCATGCAATGGGGTCTGGACTTCATTGGAGTCATCAATCCCAATTCGAGCCAAGGGCACAAATGGATTTTGACAGCCACAGACTACTTCACCAGATGGACAGAAGTAGTAGTAGTCAAAGAGGCGAATGAGTCTAGCATCTTGGACTTTTACGAGGGAATAACTACCAGATTTGGTGTACCTGCTACAATAGTCTCTGATAATGCATTGGCATTTATTGGATCTAAAGTTACTGAGTGGGCTGTCAAGAACGGAATCTACCTGAGCACTTCATCAAACTATTACCCTCAAGGTAATGGCCAGGCCGAGTCTACAAACAAAAACTTGCTGAGGATCATTAGGAGGACTCTTGATGAGAATCAGAAGGCTTGGCATACCAAACTGAAATCAGCCTTATGGGCAGATAGGATAACTCCCAAAAGATCCACAGGTAACTCTCCATTTAGGCTTGTCTACGGAAGAGAGGCAGTCTTGCCCATGTCACTTGAGTTGCCAACGTTGGAACTCATGAAACAGCTGGAGTTGCTAGAGTTTGGGCCCATGGAGGTGAGATATGCAGAATTGATGGAGCTGCAAGAAATCAGAGATCAGGCATTCCAAGCAATGGAAAAGGATCAGGCTTTGATCAAGAAGACCTTTGATAAGAAGGCCAAAGATAGATCTTTTCAAATAGGAGATCTAGTATTGAAATGGGATGTGGACAGAGCAAAACCAGGAAGGCATTCAAAATTTGATGCCATTTGGAGTGGCCCATACATGGTCACAAAGTGCAAGAACAACAATGCTTTCCAATTGGCCTCATTGGATGGTGAAGAACTACAGATTCCAGTAAATGGAATCTATCTCAAGCGTTGCTTCTAGAGGGAGGTTCACTACATCTGTAAATACTAGTTTAGATTTTCTTTCCTCCAAGTGCTTGTGCACATTGTTTTGCTGTAGATTAGTTTTATTTTCCCTAAGTGCTTTGGCACAGGTTTTGCTGCTCTCCAGTTGTTTTCTACAGTTCAGAGTGTTGCTAGAGGGGAAGTTGCAGTATCAGGCTTGTTTCAGGTTAATGCTTAACTCCATGCCCAATGGATGGCTTCAGGCAACTGGCCTTTCATCTAGCAGGCAGATGATCCCGCTGAGTCACCAAATTGTTATCCAAAATTCACCCCCCAGGGTAAATTTGATAACATGCATCAGGATGTCCAAATTCTAAGAAAAATGACTGATTCAGAGAAAAATCAGGTCTCTAGGGTCCCTTCAGGAATCTTTCAAAACTCTCCAGGTCGAAGAAGGAAGGAGCAAGCTTTGAGAAAGTGGGCGAAAAGTTGCAGAAAGGAAAATAGGATTGATCCAGGAAAAAGTGAAAAAATTGGCTAAGTCCTTCTAGAGGGAGCATTTAGGACAAGCGGGCCAGAAATACCCGAACCGGCCGAACCGGCCGAAATTGTCCCAAAAGGTCCAAAATCAAAATAGGGCGTCCGGGACAAAAAGACCCGAAATACGCGAAGAAGCCGAAGGAGCCGAAAGCCAATCAAAAGGTGCCACGTGTCTTTGGCCAAATGAGGGACAAGGAAGCCCATTTCGGGCGGATCGGAGGTTTTTATCCCAAAGAAGCACTGGGACATCCGGGACGAATGGACGGGAAGTACGCGGAAGACCCGGCAGGCCCGAGAACCATTGATAAATTGCCACGTGTCCTCATAGTAGTAAAGGTCAGAAAAGTCAAAGGGTGAATTTTCGAGCACCGAGCCGAACAAATAGGATCGTGCCACGTGTCCCATTTAAGAACCCATGAGGAAAATTCAAAGGAAAGCCCACCGAAAAGTAGAGGAGAGAGAATTATTTAGCGAATCAGAGCGCGCCACATGTCATCCAAGTGGCAGAGCGCGGGAAGAAATTCAAAAATCCGTTTTCGCCTGTTCCGTGTCCTAAATCTTCATATTGACATATCTTTTGATCCAGAGCTCAGATTTACACGTTCTTGATATCAACGGAAAGCTTGTGAGATTCTCTACACGTTTCCAGGGTCAATCTTGCATTTTGGTTCAGTTTGAAGAAAGAAAATCAGAAGACGCCTCTGGCACGAAATAACAAGCAGAAGTAATACTTCAACAACCACTTTAATGCAGCAGACAGTTCGCCGCTTCTGTTAGGCAAACCACCGCTTTGCCAGAACCCACCGCTTCTGCCATGATGGATGAATTAAATGCAACCTAGAGGTGGTTGGGGTAGATTTTGAATTCCTCTCTTTTTTCTCTCCCATTCTTCCTTTAAATTGGAAGGAGGGGTTTCTTTCTGTAGTTGGACATTTTCTGCTTTGCACCCTCCCTTCTCTCCTGTTCATAAGAAGATTTGTGGAGTTTTCAAACCTCCCATATAGACTGTAACACCATTTTTTTTTTGCCTTCTGGCTATTGCAATGTATTGAATCGATCCTTGAGCAATATATATGTGTCTGTGGTTGCTTCTAAACCCTCTTACATATTTATTACTGTCATTCTTGATCTTTCATTGCATTTTTGCTATCTGTGCATGGTGTTGTGTTATATCTACATGGTCTGTGTTTAATGTGGCAAAGCATATGTTCTTCATTCCTCAGTGCATCACCTCTATTAGCTTAGATTTATTTTATGCATCTTCTTACCTTGTCTCCTTGGCAGATTGGATTAGATTCTGAGAAAACCCTCTGCATATTTCGTGTGCACCTGAACAAAGGAATAGGAACCAGCCTTTCTCTGGAGATTCCTTTCTCACTCTTCAAGTCCCACACTTGGAGAAAGGTTTCAATGTTATGCAATCACACTGGATATTAATATGATCAACCTAGAAAACTGATCAATATCCAGGGGTGCTGTGATTTTGCACTAACAGGTACCATAAAGGAAGTCATCAACGGACCAGTTCAATCAACTTGCTAAGAATTCATGAGCTGATTTGAAGGAGATTCATAGTGTGTAAGGATTTCAAAGATGAAGAGTTTCACTGCATTTGGAGCTCTCCATTAATGAGTATCAATAGACTTCATTAGAAATAACATCTCCTCTTCTTCTTCTCTCTCTCTTTCTCTCTCCTCTTCCCCCCAACTTTCTCTCACTTTCCAATATTCTAATTTCACATTGGGATAACACTTTTTCATGTGTCCTAATGTTCCTAACGTAATAAGTCACCTTTATGTTATAAAAAGGGACTTAAAATTTTCCTAGGAAGTTGAAAAGTTTTAAGTTGATAGAGGACATATGAAAAGGCATTGGGGGGAAGATGAAGAGTCATATTCTACTCTATAAATTGTAACGTCATTCCCATTTCAAAGGGTTGGTGATTGATCTTGTAAACTCAAGAGTGTGTTGTACCTAGAGAAAGCAAAGGAGATAGCCATTTTCTTCTACTTTCTTCCACTCTTAAATTTCTTCTATTCCCACGCTATGTATAACTTCTGTTTAAGCATCAATACAAGAAGAAAGATTTTGTAGTCATTTTTATGAGGATATTTTAGAAACTATGAGTTCTCAATCTTATCTCATCTTTTTTCCATTTGTAGGATTGTTTCTTCTCATAAATGCATGTGTTAAAGTTTCTAACTAGTGTGTGTAGGAATCCGATTTCCTAACTGTAACATTAGTTCCCCTATCTCATTTCTCACTCCCCTTTCCCACTTTTCAGACAAATTTTTCCATAGAAAGAGATTGTTAGCTTTGTCGTAGGGTCATTTGAGTGCCCCTATTAGATACCCGGTCATAAGGCCACCACAAAAATCCACATTTTATTGCATATGAAAATGTAGCAGTTGCACTGGTTAAGTAGAGGGACTTAGATTCCTAGAGTGTTGGAAAGAAATCCACAAGTTTTTCCACCCAACAAATTTTCTCGCCAACATGCACAGAATCCTCCAATTTATATGGGTGCTCCAAACCCTTGATATATTCTTACTAGGACGAGCACCTTGGTTATGCTCCATTATGCCACATATGGATATCTATAATAGGCACTAGCTAGAAGTGCATTCTCAAATGCCATACTAGCTTGAAATGCAAGTTCCCTAGATTTGTGCCTTAAACTCTATATTAAAGCAGTCAACCCCCTTACGTACACATGTACCCTAAATAACCATAGGGGGATATGTACCCTTACCAAGGTCCATATGGACAGCCACAGGGTATGCCATATGCCCTAAAAAATTTCTACGTTGTGCCATTTCAGCAACCGATGCAATATCTACCTCCTCAATAGGGATCTTGGATAGTTGAAACATACACAATGAGGACCTATTCTGAATATTTTAAGGAGCCTATAGACTTCTCCATCTAGACCCTTTCCTAATATTCTAAATTTCAAAGGGGAGGGAAATCCTAATGCTCACATCAAAGCTTACACAATGTCCATTCGAGATCTGCTCTAATGAGACGCAGTTGTTGTGAAGATTTTCCCTAAGATGCTAGAAGGTATTGTTCTCAATTAGTACTGTAGGATACCAGAGGATTCAATACACTCCTTCAAGAAACTCATGTCAGAATTTATTAAGGATTTTGATATGAATTTTTTTTTTAAGAACAGGAATCAAATAATTCCTTCATATCAAACAAGATAATAATGATTCCGCAGCCCATTTCATTCAAAGGTGGCGACAGGTTCTTTACTCCTCTACAAATGCTCCAAATAGGGATTGGACAAAGATTTGTGATATGTTCCTCCACTCTCTCAATATGGGGATGAAGGAAGAATTCCAAAATTTCCCACTAAGGAGCTATGAAGAGGTGTTAAAGGGTGCTCTTCGAATTGATCAAGCACCCATTGAAATTGGTTGCAATACTTATGGAGAAAATGGAAGGTTAGTAACTCCTAACAAAAATAACCTTGGTTACTCCAACAACATAAGAAATAATCAAGGACAAAAGGTCCTTAATAATAACTGCGGGGTCATAAATTATGGTGTTACTAATCAGCCGAAGAAAACTAATGTTGTTAACTCTCCCAACACAAATACTACCAATAACAACAATAATGACAATAATCAGAGAAACAATAACTTCTTGTCCTCAGTCAATGCTGTAGATTTTAATCATCCTCAAAAATAAAAATAGTAAAAACCTCAACAATCAAGACAAATGCAGACCCAAGGCCCTAACCAATACCTAGGCAGGTATCCAAACCAATTCCAAAACCAAGGGCAAGGGTTCCCAAATTTTAACTATAGCAATTAGAATTTAAATAATGATTTTAATTTCAAACCGCAACAAGGCGCAAACCAAAGGCCTCGAGATTATGATCCTAATGTGTATTGTGGTTTCTATAGGGTTCATGGGCATGATGCAAGAACATGCTGCAACTGTAACAAGTTTCTATAGTGTTTTCCAGAGTCTCAAAGATAGTTATTTGTTGACATTTTTTTAGCAAATCCAACAACACCAACTCAAAACACCTACATGGGACGAGTATCCCCATAGAACACACCACTTAGAATCTTTAATGATCCTTTCCCCATGCTCCCAAAAGATGTTAGAATAGATCCCAATGTCTCAAACAAGGGTATTGTAATAGGAACCAATGATCGGGAAGCCTCTATTAGGAAATAAGGGATAAAATATGTGGAATAATCCATCATAGAATCACAATAGTAGAAACTAATATGCAGAAAATAATACAGATGTCAAATAATAGTACAGAATAATAATAGCACAACATAAAGAGACATTATTTAATGTGGTTCACCTAATTTGAGACATGTCCACCAAGAATCACTTGCTCATATTTTATTACAAGCCACCGCTCTCTCAATACAATACCTAGATCTGTTCTGAGATATGCTCAAAAAACTCTATAGAATTCACACTTCAATTCAAAACACATCTACAATGTTACATAATCCCTACCATATGTAAAAAACCACATAAGTAGACAACCACTTAAGTAGTTTTACAAACCTATGGGTATTAAAAACATGAGCCAAAACTGTCCCATAAACCTATGGGCCAAAAATCCCACCCATATGAAAAAACTTACATTTCCTGGTATATCAAGCACGTTTTGTTTCGAGGCCAAGAAAAACAAATTCTGGAGCTGCACCCCCAAACCCTTGCTACAAGGAGCTACTATCCCCAGACACCTGCTTGAGGCCCAACCTGGCCTTGAACCTCAGCTAGACAAATGTGGAAAGTGTATAGTACTCTTAGTGTACGGTCTCTAACACTTTCACACATGAAAAAAATCTCCACAACCTAATAATCTCCCACTTGAAGACTAGTTTGCCTTTGAGCAAGCTTCTTCACCCTTCACTAGTTTCTATGAAGACTAACCAAAGTTGAACATAGCTTTAGTTTTCCCCTTGTGACCACCTTGGTCATCATGTCTACAAGATTCTGACTGGTATGAATCTTATCCATCTTCAACTTCTCTTCCTCCAAAGTTTTCCTGATGAAATGGTACCTTAACTGTATATGCTTCATCCGAGAGTGGAAATTAGATTCTTAGCTAGGTGTATAGCACTCTGACTATCACTATGAAGCTTTCCGTCCTCCTATCTATGCCCCAACTCCTCAAGAAATTATTTTAACTAAATCATTTCTTTGCTTTCCTCTATGGCAAAAACATACCCAACCTCCATGGTTCACAAAGCCACCAACTTTTGTATTCACGAAATACAGCTTACTGTTGTCCCACCTATAGTGTAAACATAACCTATCATGATCTTCCTGCTGTCTACATCTCTAGCCATATCTGAATCTACATAACCACACAAAGTGGTGTCTAATCCATTGTAGAATAAAAATTTCCACATGGTCCCTCACAAATACCAAAGGATCCATGTTACTGCATGCTAGTGATCTCTACCTAGATCACTCATAAATCTACTCACCTCTCCCACTACATGGGTAATATAAGGCCTTGTTCACACCATGGAATACATCAAACTACCAACCACTGATGAGTAAGGTACCTTTGGCATCTGGTTTCTCTCCTACTCTAGCTTGGGACACTGTTCCTTTGATAATATGAAATTACCTGCGAAAGGAGTCCCAACCGGTTTTGCATCCTGCATATTAAATCTCTCCATGACCTTCTTAATGTACTCTTCCTGAGATAAAGTTAGCTTCTATTCCTTCCTATCCTGATATATCCTCATACCAAGGATTTTTTTGGCTTCCCCCAAATCCTTCATAGAAAAGGATTCACTTAGCTGCTTCTTGAGTACTTTTATTTCTTGCATGTTTTTACCTACAACCAACATGTCATCCACATAAAGAAACATGATAATAAAATTACCATCCTAAAATTTCTTTGTATACACGCAATGGTCAGAATGAAATATAATATAACCTTGCTCCATCATGAAGCTATCAAATTTTTTATACCATTGATGTGGATCTTGTTTCAATCCATACAAGCTCTTCTTGAGTTTGCACACCATCTACTCTTTACCTTTCACCTTATAGCCCTCTGGCTACTTCATATATAGATCCTCCTCCAAATCACCATGGAGAAATGTAGTCCTTACATGAAGCTACTCTAAGTGAAAGTCTTCTTCTACAACTATTCCAAGAACAATTCTAATAGAAGTCATTTTTACCACAGGAGAAAAAATCTCATCAAAATATATACCCTTTTTCTGTACAAACCCCTTGACCACCAACTGGGCCTTGTATATTTTATTGCCTCCTTCTTCCTCTTTGAATCTTAACACCCACTTATTCTTTAATGCTCTTTTTCCTTTGGGTAGATTCACAAAATCCCATCCATGTCTTGTTCTCCATGAGAGTCTGATGCTTCTCATCCATGGCTTGCTCCCACTTCTTCCTAACATCTACTTACATTGCTTCATCAAAGCTCTCTGGCTCTCTACTGTCAGTGAGTAATAAATAATAAATAAAAGGAGAAAAAAATTCAAGTTCTCTTCTTACCCTAGAAGACCTCCTCAATATAGGAGTTCTGGGTTCCTGTTGAGGAGGTTCCTAAACATATTCATGTGTCACTTTCCCATCCGGAAGATCCTCTACCACTACATATTCTTTCTTAGATTCTTCCCTATTTTCCTGCAACTACTTCTTATACATGACATTCTCATTAAATACCACATCCCTAGATCAAATGATTTTAATGTCCTTAATACTCCAAAATTTATATGTAGGTTCATCACTACCATAACTAATGAATGTACATTTTTCTGATTTAGCCTCTAACTTTGTCTAATCATCCTTGTCTATATGGAAAAACACCTTACATATAAAGAATCTAAGAAATTAATAATCAAATTTCTTACCATACCAAGCCTCCTCAGGTATGCCTCCATCCAAGGCACTTGAGTATCCTCTGTTTATCAAGTACACATTTATGCTCATTGTTTCTACCCAAAAAGAAAGAGGCAGTCATGTGTGTAACATCATGCTCCTAGCACATTACATTATTGTTTTGTTCATCCTTTTTGACACCCCATTCTATTGCGGAGTTCCTGGAATCCTTCTTTTCCTCCGGATTCCATTCTTAGAATAGTAATCATCAAATTAATTCCTGTAATACTCCCCTCCATTATCTGACCTAAGAAATTTTAGCTTAAGACCTGTTTCATTCTCTACCAAGGCTTTCCATTTAACAAAAGTGTCAAATACATTAGATTTTTTTCTAATACAATAAAACCAAAATTTCCTTGTTGCATAATCAATAAAAGTAACATAATAACTTGAACCCCTAAGAGATGATACCTGAGCCGGCCCCCACACATCAGAATGTACCATCTCTAACTTACACTCTTTCTTTGTAGGTCCAACCTTGATAAACCTTACTCACATATTTTTCCCATAGATTCATTCCTCACAAAACTCCAAACCTATTTCTATATATTTGAGAAAATCCTTCTTTATGATCTCCATGCCCTTATGGATCATATAACCAAGCCTATAATGAATCAATGTTGTATCTACTTATGAAGCCACAAGATTACGAACATTAGTTCTATAAGTGGTTAAATACAAGGTTACAACCTTCTTACCTCTTGCCACCAAAAGAGAACCCTTGGCAACCTTCCAAGATTCCACTGTAAATATCACAATACAATCATCACTTCCCAACTTGCCTGCTGATATCAGATTTCATTTTAAAGTAGGCACATGTTTGACATACTTCAATAGCCATGTATTCCCATTCTACATCTTAACCTGAACACATCCTTTTACAACTATAATGCAAGGCTCATCATCACCAAGAAAAACATGCCAAAAATGCCTATGTGGAGAAGCATGGAAAGAAGCCCCCGAATCTAAAACCCAAGATTCAACAATATTATGCAAAGAAAGAATCAAAACATCCTGACATAGATTACCCGTTGCCACATTTGACTCCTTGTTTTCTTCCTATTGTTTCTTCTTGTCCCAAATCTTCCAAAATTCCTTCTTTGCATGCCTATACTTTCCACAGTGCCAACATACTATCTTGTTTTTTTATTTTGACCTTGTCTGATCTTTTGATTTTTCATAGATTCCTCTATTCTTCTATCTCCCTCTAATTTCCACTATCAAAGCATTCCTTGAAGTATAAGATTCCCCAGAGATTTTTATTCACATTTTCTCGCTTAGAATCACCCCTACAATATTCTCAAACTTCAACTTTGAGTTAACTGGAACCGAGTTGCTTACCGCCATTAACAGGCTATTCCAACTCTCAGGTAAACAGAAAAAAATTAATAAATCCCTAACTTCTTCATAAAATTATACTGTAACCAAATCTAGCATATTTACAAATGTATTAAAATCATTTAAATGATCTGCTACCGAAAATTTCTTAGACATCTTCATATTAAACAAAATTTTAATTAAAAATATTTTGTTAGAGGTAGAGGATTTTTCATAAAACTTCCCTAATGCATCCATTAGTTATTTTTTATTCTTTTCATTTAAACCATTAAATAATACTGAAGATGAAAGACACAACCAGATTGTCCTAAGTGCCTTCATATCTATAAAATCCCATTCTGCATCTGTCATGATTGAGGGTTTGTTCAACTTCTCAGAAAACGAAATATAAAGATCCCTATGATAAAGGTAATCTTCCATGTGCATCTTCCAAAGAATGAAATTCTACCCGTTGAATTTATCAACCCTTGATCTTCCATCATCTTCCATAGCTCCTAATCAAGCTAAATATTTCCCTGTAATTCAAAACTTTAGCAAACTAAACTAGGCTCTGATACCAATTGTTAGGAAATAAGGGATAAACTATACGGAATAATACCTCACAGAATCGCAACAGTAGAAACTAATATGCAAAAAATATTACAAATCTCAAATAAAAGTGCAGAATAGTAATAACATAACAAAAAAAGATAATATTTAACGTGATTCACCTAATTTGGGCTACATCCACCAATAATCACTTTCTTAGATTTTATTACAAGCCATCAATCTCTCAATACAATACCTAGATCTATTTGGATTTATGGTCAACAAACTCTATAGAATTCACACCTGAATTAAAAACACATCTACAATGTTACATAATCCCTACCATATGTAAAAAACCCCATAAGTAGACAACTACTTAAGTAGTTTTACAATACCACGTGTATCAAAACAATGGGATAAAACCATCCCATAAACCTATGGGTAAAAAATCCTACCCATATGATAAAAACCACATTTCTTGGTATATTGGGCATGTTTTGTTTTGAGGACAAGAAAAAAAAATCGGGGGCTGCACCCCTGAACCCCTACTACCAGGGGCTTCCACCCCCAAACCCTGGTAAGACAACTGTGGAAAGTGTACAATACTCTTAATTTTCTTCAACAGTTTCAAACATGAAAATAAGCTGCACAACCTAATAACCTTGACTTCATTGAAACCATAGGTGGCACCTCCTTTGGATGGCCACCAATAAAAAAACATTTTGGGATTGGTAGAGTTGGACACTGAACCTTAGATTAACACTGCCACTAGAACCAAAGATTATTCTTCACAGCCAATCTTGATCTACCCAACTATATCAGTAGACATTCATGTTATGTTAGGTAAGCTAGTAGGATCTTATGAATTGATCAGTGATGTAACCAAGACCTTCTCTCACATTTCCTTCTTGGATCTCTTAAAGAAATCCCCTACTCATAGAGCCACTCTATTAGAAGCATTAAGTCTTGGCCATTTGATTAATGTCACCCCTCCTCTAGAAGTGCAGATAAACCATGTGGAATTTTATTTCTATCCTTTAGGGAAACCTGAAAGAGATGTTGGATTCATATTTGACACAACAAGATGCCCACGGACGCTGAAATAACTCATAGAGGTGATACCACTTTATTTTTACAAGTATGGATTTACAAAAACTATGTAAAACATGCGATGATTGGCGATGGGCCAATGATTAACATAGTCCCCTTCTCTTTCCTTAAAAATTTAGGTTACAGAGAGACCAATTTATCCTCAACGCAAAATACGTTGAGAGGCTATGATAGCCTCAAAGTGACGTCAACTAGGACTATAGTGTTAACGGTCACTCTCAGGCCTAAGATAGTTCTAATTGAGTTTTATGTTATAGATTGGGAAACCAACTATAATATGATCCTTGGTCATCCCTAGTTTCATCACATGAAGTTGATTCCCTCCACTTTATTTTACGAAGTCACGTTCCTACGTTTAGGGAAGGTCTTTGTGGCACAAGGTGATCCAAAACCCTTTGACATATATCTAGCTAACTTAAAGAAGAGGTCAGGGGTCCACTCTTAGTTTGAGCTTCCTACTAATCAGTTAAATAAACCTACAAGCTCAATGCCAAATGAAAATTTGGTTCCTATAATGGAATTAGAAGTCACGGGCTTGATCGAAGGCATTACGATAGTATAAGATGAAACCATCATCATAGAGATAGTGTCATTAGGAACCACATCAAATATTTTCAAGCTATCAGAGAAGGATTTACCTATTCACCTTCCATTCAATTTTATGGGTATGGGACATACTCTAGGACTTGGTTCTCTTCCAGCAGATGAAATTTGTATGGTTGAAGTAACTGAGGTAAAGGGAGAAGATACAAAGTATGATCCAACATCCATTTTTCCAAGTAACTTTTGGACTCTCCATTTTGATGGAGCCAAGTGTCATTTTTCCACCTAGGCAGGTGTGATATTTACCTCTCATGAGGGAATGATTCTACCTTTTTATTTTAAGTTAAAAATTGAATTAACAAATAACGGAGCTGAATACAAATCCCTTTTACTTGGTCTCATTGTAGCCAAGATAATGGGTTATCTTAATATTAGGGTCCTGATTGATTCATAATTGGTCACAAATCAAGTATCTAAGGTATATGTGACTAGAGTTGAGCATCTAAAACTCTACAAAACAACAGTGCTAAACCTAACAAAGGGGTTTGACTTCATATCAATTGAAGTAATTCCATGCGAACAAAATCTCCTCACAGACTCTATAGTAACTTCTACTTCCCACTTCACTCCAAGTAGTGAGTTGGAGGATACAAACTTCACAGTCTTGGTTCATGTTAAACCTTTGTTTTGTAAAACATTGATAACCCCAATGTTGACATACATAGAAACTGAGAGTGGGTATCTCATCCTAGATCACGTTGACATTGATAAAGAAACTTTGGGATATATAAAAACTTTTTCATAATTACATATTACTCATCACGAGGTTGGTATTTCCCTAATCTCACTCTCTTCTTCCTATTTTGGAAATCCCATGATAAAATCTTCCCTGAGAAAGGAGGTCGAAATTTATGAAGTATGACAAGAGGGGGATTTAGAGTTACATCCAGTACCACCTAATTTTGAGGAATTCAATGCCTCCTTAATCAAGGGAATAATTGTTATAAACATTGGGATAAAGGAGGAACCAAAAATATTTAAATTGGGATCCTCTCTAACTTTTGAGGAAGTTGAAATACATACCCATATCCTCAAGGAGCATCAAAAATATTTTACATTCAACTACAAGGAAATGATGGGAATTGTACCACACATTGTAGTTCAAAACCTCATCGCCAAGCCATATGCTAAGCCAATTTAGCAAAAGTCAAGGCCAATTAAGCCAGAGGTGGCCCTCATGGTGAGAAGTGATGAAACTCTTGCAGGTAGGGTTTTTTTTTATTAAGGGAAAATAGTTTTGAAGGGACTATACCCTGTATACAAAAGGACTCAAAAGCCAGATAGTAAAGGTGAGAAAAAAATCCCAGAGAAGGGAAAAAATGCCAACCAAAGAGGGCTCAACAGCCAAATATGACAATATAAGTGAAAAAAGGATCCAAACGTACAATGATCCAAAAAGAAGTAGAAAATATCCACAGGTAGGGTTCATCAAGCCAGTTGACTACACATAATGGGTGTCTAATATTGTCCCCATTCTCAAGAAGAATGGAAAGATCCACATTTGCATAGACTTTCATTATATCAACAAGGTTTGTCCCAAAGATGAGTTCACATTACCATCCATCAATGTTATTGTCGACACAACAACTGGTTTTGAGTTGTTGTCTCTCATGGATGGGTTTTCTGGGTATAATTAAACCATAATCTCTTAGGAGGATTAGGAAAATACTATATTCATAACTCCTTGGGGAACCTACTATTATGTTGTCATGTCATTCAAGCTTAAGAATGTTGGTTCCACGTACCAACAAGTGATGACTTATATATTCCACAATCTTATACATAATATTGTGGAATCTTATGTGGATGACCTAATGGTTAAGGCCACAAAACTCTGCGATCACCTAGAGGTGATTTGTATCATCTATTCTTGTTTAATTGAATACGACGTCATGTTGAATCTAGAAAAATGTGTGTTTGACGTAATAGGAGGAAAGCTTTTGGGATACATCATATATTCATGAGGGATTGATGTATACCTAGCCAAAATCTGAATTGTACTAGAAATGAATCCAGCGTCAGACAAGTATGGCATAAGATTTTTCCTTGGGAAATAGGATGTAATCTGAAGGTTTAATCCTAATATGACCTTTTCTATTCTCCCAATCAAAAATTTGTTGAAAAAGTATTGCTGAATTTATTGGACGGAAGAATGTAATTACGTATTTGTTTTCGTTAAACATTTCTTGTTATCTTCTCCCACACTCATGCCTCCTAGGTCAAATCACCCCTTGATCCTGTATTCATGAGCTACAGATGTCTTATTGCCCTACATGTTATCTCAATAAGATGATGATAAATGAGAATGTGCAGTCTATTTCATTATTCAAACATTACTTGATTATGAGACACGTTATTTACTTTCTATAGTCTTTGTGACGAGGACCTTAAGACATTATATGCTAAACCAAGAAACAAGGGTTATTGTTAAATCAGATCACCTACAGATATTTCTTACGCAATGGTCCTTATCTAAGAAATTTAGATGCTTCATAACTCTGATGGGTGAGTTTGAGTTAACATTTGCTAATCAAAAATTCATCAAAGGAAAAATCATTGCGGAATGGTTGGCTGATAACCCATTAGATGGAGGTGATCTGGTAAATCTAGACTTCCTCGATGAGTGTGTTTATTTTTTTGAAACCAAGCCTCCCATTTCTGTGTTTACATGGTACACTGACATCATTAATTTTATAATGGACCATACATACCCAGAAGGGGAAACATCACATCAAAGACAATGATTACGTATTATAACTGCTAAGTATGTCATCTTGGAACAGGTTCTCTATCATAGAGCCTTTGATGAAATATTGTTAAGATGTATTGATGAAGAAGAATCCAAAAATATTCTTTATGAATCAAATAACAGAGTATGTGGAGCTCACTTTGGTGGCCACACCACTTCTTGGAAGATACATCAAATGGAATACTTTTGTCCCATGCTAGAAGATGACATGGTAGTGTTTGTGCACAAATGACATAAATATCTAGAGTTTTCCAATGAGATCCACATACTGACACAAGATTTGCAACCAATTGCAACACCATGAACATTTTCCACATAGGGTCTGGATTTGATCGAGAAATTCTCTCCCTCATCAACAAATGGTCATAACTTAATAATCATGCCACAAAGTACTTTACTAAGTGGGTAGAAGACATACCTCTTACCACCATTCCTGGATCTGTAATTGTAAAGTTCATTTTGAACCAAATCATTGTATGTAGGGGGTCCCACAAGTCATTATCTCAGATAATGACACATCCTTCAAAAATGATGAAGTGTGTGAATTGTGTGAAAAATTCAAGATTAATCACCATATAAATTCTCTTTATTATCCTTAGGCCAATAGACAGGATGAGGCTATGAACAAGACATTAAAATCTATTCTCCTTAAGACCGTCAAGGAGAAAAAACGAGATTGGCATTTAAATCCTTTTCTGACCTTGAGGGAATACTGGACATCAGTAAGAACCCCGATGGGGGCAACCCACTTTTCTTTGGTGTTTGGTGTAGAAGCGGTTTTACCACTCGAAGCTGAAATACCTAGTCTTTGTATCTAATTGCAAGGAATTTTGGGAGAAGAAGGCTATCGAGAGGTGTAAATCTCTGAACTAGAAAGTATTAATGAGGCTAGACTCAATGCTAAACAATAGATTAACAATCATAGTGACCTACATGTCTCAAAAATACAACAAGAAATTCTATGAGCATGAAATATGTGAGGGATATATGGTTTTAAGAATTGATATCCGAATAGACAAAAATAATGAAGAAGGAACAAAATTTAGACCTAGATGGTTGGGTCTATATCAAGTAATTGAATACTACGAAAATGGGGCATTTCGCATGTGTACACTAGAGGGTGAGGAGTTCAGTGAATGTGTGAACTCTCTTCACGTGAAGAGGTATTAAGCATGATCCTGAACATTTTCATATGTACATTACTACATCTGCATTTCATTTTCATCTGTTAGTGCATTATTTAAAACTTATAAACAAGGGACTTATTATTATAGAAATTCCTAAAAACTTATGAAAAACATTGGCAAAACATTCAAATCATGCCTCTACAAACCTTCACGGTATCATCAATTGTTTTCGAATCATTTCTTCAATCCAAACAAGATAAGACAAAGTTTTGACAGTAACCATACCAAGGCATACATACTTGGTTCTACTTATAGGATCTTCCTAGATTAGGTGTCGTTACCTATAGTTTGTTCACTTCCTACAGGTAGCATGGGGCAAGGTGTAGGGTGTCTCTTTGAAAAACTTGAAAGTTAGAAATAGTTCATTCCAATATTGTGAAATCATAAATCAAAACAGAGTGAGTTAGATGTCTACAGTGATCCTATAAGTAGAACCTCCTACTATGGCTACAGTGATGAGAATGAATTGAATGATGTGAGTGCTCATGGTGGAAGCCATTAGCTATGGTCTCATTGTGAGAGTGACTCCACCTCATCAATCTCTCCGTTGCCTCATACCGAACCACTTGAGTATGAAGAGAGGTCATCACCTCCGCTGCTCTCCAGACAGGTCCAAACACATTGGTGTGTCTTTCGGCTACTAACGGATGGCTTGAATCCTTAGTCAGATCAACTTGAGTCTTCTCAGAGAGGATCAACAGGGTGTCCATGCACACCCATAGAATAATCTCTTGCTACTCCTTTGTAGTCACTATAATCAAGAAAAGAAGAAGAAATGCCAAGTTAGAAAATTACAATAATAAAACAAAGAGATTTACCAACTAAAATTTACAACTAACAAAGTTAAGGGAAGAGTATCAATGTACTTAGATCTCCAAACATTTAAGTAGGGTTAGTGGTTGTTGTGGCTTCTAGTGGTGGATGTGGGGTCTCCCCAAAGCTAGAGGCGAGATGATATCCTATCACATACTCATCATCTCCCTCTCCATCTTGAGGAAGTGTTCCCTCTAAGTCCAAGATCTCTCTCTCTCCACACTCGCTTCCTCTCGTGCCACTCTTAACATATCCTAAGTGTCATACCACTCAGAGTCACTCTCGTCCTCCTCCATAGTGGTTGCCTTGTTAGCCTCACCACCTAAACCCTCATCCCTCATCTCATCTCCCACTGACTCCTCCTCAGCCTCATCTCCTGTGTGCTCCTCATAGTGGGATTCTACATTAATGGGCTCATCCTCCTCCCCACTATGAGTGGGAGAAGCCACAATATGAAGTAAAGGTGCTCGAGGGGTACCAGTTTCTTATCAGGCATAGAAAACACACCTAACTACAAGAGACACACTTAGAGTAACTAAAGTCGAGTCAAGATCCCCTCTAGGGCCCTTTCGGGCCTCCTAAATAGTCATGTATACTCGTGCCACTGGAGGAAGCATATCTACATAAGAGATGCCAAACTATTGAGGAACCCAATCAAATGGATGAATATTGAATCTCCCTACCCTATCAACTAACTTACCTATGGTAGAGTAAGCTACCACTGTGGTCATTTCAAGCCCCCACAACCCTTCTATATATTGGTAGGGTGTAATAACCATGTCTATCGTGGTCAAATAATCCACTAGCTAGTGTCGGGTCTGAAGTACTGACATTGTTTTCCACCTCGTTGCCTAGACAACCCCAGGGTCCTAAACTATTATTCCCCTCCCATAGGGGGAAATACTCTCATATACCCAGCTCATAACTAGAGTGGGATGGATCAGTGACTATCCTTGTAACCTAACTACCATGTATAGGTCATGATAGGTAGTCCCCAAGATGTCTAATACCTAAGAATATATGTGGAGATTCCCCTCAATATGTGTAATAATAGGAGCCCAGTAGTAAAGGAGAGTGTCACCTCTGTTGTCCCTGATTAATCGTGAGGACAAGATACCCATGATGGATCTGCGAATGATGGGGATAAGAGCAGTGAGAATAGAATGGACCTTTATCCCCTTCTTTGAGCCAACTGAAACAACAACATCCCCCATGTATGTGGCCCACTGAGTAATCGCAAACCTAAATCTTGTTGTCTCTAAGGTCAGTCTCCTCCCAAGTATCGGAAGCCGAAGAATGTGGTACATGTCCTCCATGGTGATAGTCCACTCACCCTTGACACTCGATAACCATAAAGTGTTCCGGTAAAGCATCCTAGTAAGAAAACAAGTCACACAGTATGTGACTAAAAGGAGTGACATGGGGCACCTATGCAATCCTCCAAATCCTTTCCCTTTAGAGAATATATGTCTCATACTTAGTCAACTGGTCTAAAATTCTCATGAGCCAATCAAACTCCTTCTCATGAATCTAACAAATGTATTCCTCCTTTTTTGAATCAACCAAAACATAGAAAAAGAGTAACTTAGTAATGAATATTAAAGGATACGCTCACTAAAAACATGATAAAATGTCAAAAATCTAAAAAAATCAAGTTAGCATGCATTTTGGTCATTCTCTTCGAATCCACCGCCAAGCGTAGGGTAGTGGTCATGGACCAATTTTTTAAATGTGTTTTAACCTTTGAAAACACTCAAAAAACACAAAGAAGACATTTTTGGAAAAATTAAAAGAATTCCCTATGGGTGTCCCTCCTAGGGACTCATTTAAGACAAGAAATGTTTAAATTGATCCCCCTAGGTAAAATTTTCAATATTTTTACATTTTAGGTTTAAAAATGTAAAAGTGAAATAAACCAACCATAGATTGCACAGGTCGGTCTCTCACTCATGGAGACATGATCACGATCTCATAACGGTCGTTTCAGTTGTACTCTCATAAAAAAATATTACCATTGGTCCAGAGCTCCAAAATCAACAAATCAAATAAGCGCAAATGAATTGGAAAATGATATATATATATATATGTTTTTGACCTCATTTTGAGTGTATGTTTTCACAGGGATGGAGCATTGGTGCAGGTATATCTTTATATCTCCACATCAATGGTAAGTCCTCTTGTCATTTTTATTTAGTGTTTATTTTTTGATATTTTATCTCCACTTGAGTCTTTTCTCCCTCTTGTAGGTAGCAGTAGCTTAGACGAAGATATTTTGACATACAGGCGTGTCAGGTATAATTTCTAACTCCCCATTTCAGGAACTCCATACCCAGACTCTACGTTTTATGCCTCTTCATGGATAAGACACTTTTTTGAGGGGGAAATATGTACGCACCCAAATTTACATATGCTACACTGTCAACAAATGGTTACAAATGCCCCCAATGATGATTCATGTCATTTAAAAATATTTTAGAGTTCATAAACCCATCTACCATGTATATTTGTAGCCTAGACATCCTTACTTAGAATTGCCATGCTTTTTCCAGCTCCGCACTTCATTATGTGCATGTTTTGGCCTTTAATGCTAAGACCTCCACCCTTCCTAGGTGGCATTTTTTAAACCGCCACCCAGGCAGGGTGACGCTCCTAAGTGATTTTTCAAGAATTCGTCATATGTGTTTTTAACATGTGACGCTTCAGTTAACTTCACTTTTAGGATGTGTTTGTAAACCAATTTGTCTAAAAATAGATTTGATTTCTCATTTTTCCTTCCCTCTTCTATTTTTAAATAGATTTAGTTAGTTGGAAATGACTCTTCTTGCCTTGTGCATAAAGGCACATCCTAACCCTAATTCTTATATATTCCATGCTTGTATTCAAGCAAATGGCCTGAGAAATTTTATGTATCTTACATAGTATTGCTGCTACAATCTTGCAAGGAATTACATACCCAATCTCAAATCTCTTGTACTATCTCTCTTCTATTTGCATTGCAATGAGATTGTCCTCAAGCTACCATTGCTCAAGTGTCTTCTTCTATTTTTTTTCTTGCAATCCCAATCCTTTGGACTCATATGGACACATAAAGAAAAAAATGAAAAAAATTAAGAGGAGAGATATAGATACAATGAGATTTTCCAAAGCTCTTGCTTATCCAGGTTGGAATAACTTTTTTGTTTGCTTCATTTGTCAAATTATCAATTTCAAATCATTATTTTCAATTACATATCAAATATAGTAGCAAAGTTGCTCATTTTAATTGATTAGGAAATTGTAAGTAGATCAAATCATTAGAAATTTTGATGTTTGACATTACCAAGGAAGTTATGGGGAACAATAGCTCTTTTGGGGTTATGATTTTTTCTTCACATCTAAGGTATGGTTTGAAGGGTTTTGATTAAATTACGTTATCTATTTTAGATTTAGACTTACAAATTCACACAAGTAATTAGCTACATCTGGCTAATTACTTGTATTTAGTTTGTTTATTAGATTAGAAGTATTGCTTAAAAACTAGAAAGTATAAAAAAACATTTACTTTTGTTAGATTAGTTTGCTTTTATTATTTTCCTCTGATATATTTTGAAAAAACCAAAAACATAGATTAAATTTCCTTTGATAGTTATCTTGGTTTACCAAAATCATTTCAATTCATTCTGCACGACAGTCAACTACCCACAACAAGAAAAGATGTACAGTTGTGATCGTTTGGTCACACAACCCAATGGGCCAGAGTGCTTGACCAACAATGATATAGGTTTATGCTTACAATTTTTACGCATACCTGCTAGGTTTTCTTAGAAAACAGAAAAAATAAACACGCTAAACATCACAACTAATCAATCCTATGTTTACTTGACTACTTGTTGCAACCGGATTTGATTAGACACATGACCATAATAAAACCAAAACCTCCATGAGTTTTTGATTATGATCCTCATGTCCTATAACCCAACGGACCTACTAACCAATTATATATTAACACTGGTTTGTGTGTATCAGTATTTAGATCATCACCACTTCCACATGATATCATCGTACAGTTTTTATTATTGAATATAACAGTTGATCAGGCTAAGACTTTCTAGACTAGACAATAAAATCATCCATATTCCTTGTGGTTTCATTATGCCTCTCGTTCTCACTTCCATGACATTGTATGGAAATCTATACAATTCACTCATAGGTCACTTCTAGCATGTTCAACAACCAGTGAATAGAATCTTGGTAGAGCTCGATATTGATTGGAGTCTCCAAGTAACTATTATATCAGATTGATCCATCACACCACTTCAGGTCAGGACAACGTTCTTTTCCTTAGACTCGTAAATCTGAATATTGTGTTTTGAAGATATAAGGTTACCTCATTAGCTTATCCATCATCACCACACCTACACGTCCATTTCTATTCTACAATGGTTGTCTTGGCATGACCTTGGGAATTTGGGTGAAAATAAGGTCACGTGTTGATTTTATTTTGTACAGAAACCATAAGATAGTTGGAATTAGAAAACCTAAGATGTTTAGATTCCATATTGTGTATGGCATATTGATTATGGATTATAAAACAACAATAAAGGATCTATAATTGTATCATTCTATTTAAATATTGCATATAAATGATAATGGTGAACCATCCTTTCTGAAAGGGAAAAATCATTTGGAACCTTTTAAATAATTCAACGAAATGAAATATCAAAAAAGGGGATAAAAATATATATTGAACATTGTGAGAAAAGTGCAACAATTGAAGATAGTGAATGTTGGATTCTAAAGATTACATATTGGGAAAATGTTCTACGTGCTTTGGATGGACCATTTATAAATTATAATAGGATGTCAGATTCTTTTTTTTGTTCAAAAATAGTACAAGACATAAACATATATGAATAATTAACAAGAGCCACACATATTCACAGAGAAGACAACATTAGTAAACATGTCCCAAATAATAATGATAAAAGCTTTTGAAAGATCTAAGCAAGAATTTGATCCATCAAAGGACATTTTTATGGGAAAAAATATTTTTATACAACCAGAAAATGATAATGAAAATATATGGATGGGGAGAAAATATGGGGATCGTTTCCTCAAACAGGAACTAAATGATGTAAATAAAAAGATGAGAGTTCAATATTGGAAATCTACAGGGAGAGGAGAAGGTGTAACATAGTATCAGGATTGTTTAAGGCCAAATAAACCGTGGACCATCTCAGATGAACTTAAAGAAAATATCGATGTGGATATCATCATATGGGCATGAACACTAAATAAAAATTTGTGATGTAGCTTGATAAATATACCCGATAAAGGACATGAGGCCATTAAATCTTACCTTGAACTACATGAACATGATAATGAATGTTAACGTAGATAAAACTATTGAAGATCATAAATCTGTATGTTAAATCATCTTGTCCTGGGATGTGGGTTTTTTGAAAATAATTATTCCAAATCTTTCTCCAATTAAACATTATAGTTGTACTATTATTTGATAATTAAATGAAATATTGAGTATTATATTTGTTTTTGATTAGAGGTTAAAAGGGTTGAGGGGACCCTACCCCATAAAAATTATTACCAGATCATTACAAAGAGGCCAAGGGATTACCATTGGAGCCCAACCAAAAAACTAAAGCATCACAAACCAAACAAATAAGAGAAACCACCACAAAGGAAAGTTTCCAAACAACAGATAAGCATTAAAATAACTAACATCAGGAAGACATATGAACTCGCAACAAAACAACTAAGAACTAACAAAAGAAAACTATTATCCCATTTTTCTTCATCATTCTTTTATCAGGTCCCCCATTGTATTCATACAACCATTCCATTCTTTGACAAGGGAGTCGATGGTAGATTTCCAATACTTGTAGTTAGGATCAGGAATCTCCACTTTGGGGCCTTTTCCTTCTTTTTCTTTTTCCTTTGCAAGTTCAATATAATGAATCATCTCTGCTAATAGATTGAGGTGGTGGATGGTGGTTTTAAAATTGAGGAGATGGAAATCACAAATATGAAGAAATTTCTTTTATCTTCAGCATTTCCTTTTCCATCTCTAAGTTTCTTTCGTTAGCATTTTTGAGTTGTTCACTAAGAACCAAAGAAGATAAATTTTCCACTTTTTTAGTTAGTTCCCTCATGTCCATAAAAACCATACTGATCTTATGTCTATTAATATCATTATCAAGCCTATAATTCTCAAATTCTCGCATGAAAGCATGACACTTGACAGCAGATTCCTGGGCGGTAAACAATTTTGTTTGGGAATTTTTAAGAGCATGCAAGCTTTGAATGTCCTCCTTTGAGTTCTTTGAACACTTTCCTTCAAAAATTTTCAGAGCTTTCTCACTATCCATCTCATCACTATTTTCCCCTTTAGCAGCATC
Source organism: Taxus chinensis (assembly GCA_019776745.2). Taxonomy (NCBI): domain Eukaryota; kingdom Viridiplantae; phylum Streptophyta; class Pinopsida; order Cupressales; family Taxaceae; genus Taxus; species Taxus chinensis. The sequence goes on from CM034156.1 coordinate 219,850,086, forward strand.
TTTATCCTTACTAGAAACCGAATGGTTTGGGTTTCCTTCTTGGTTCTCACCCGAATCTAAGATAATCTCCACTTCCTCAACCATCTTAGGTGCCTCCTCAACCCTGCTTCATTTCTTGATTCCACCTTGACTCGGGTTGGATCTAGTTCTTTTAGCCACTAGTTTTCCAAACAGATCCTCACTAAAATTTTCCTCCTTGGGCTCTGAACATTTAGAAGCCCCCAATTTTTCATTTTTACCCAAAAGGAGAGTTCCTAGCCTGATAAGGGATTTGATGAGGCCTTGGTGCAAAGGTAAGGGGAAGGTACCTTTCTCAACCATGGCAATAGATTTCTTGATGGAATTATACAAGAAGAAAGGGAAATTATAGGAATTAGCATTACGGACATGGTTCAACATAGGGAAGTGATATCCATATATCACTTTGTATCACCCTTCTAAGGTAATGTAGGACATAAAAAACTAAGAAATTTTATCAAAAAGAGGGGGAAATTTTCCCTGAGCATAACCATTATGGAGAGAGACAGATGCCCCCTTACCTTGTATAAAGCATTCAATCTTCAGGCTGTAGTCCAGCTTAGGTTTGTAGATGCATCTTCCTTCTAGAGATAAACCTAAAATTTTTTCAATAAGCTTGGGGGTAATGGTAAAGGAGAATTTACCGACCTGAACATGGCCTTCTTTCCACATTTTCACCACAACTTCACTCATCTTTTCATAATAGCCATCAAAGATGTTGAAGAAGGGTAACATACCTGCCTTTTCAAGTAGGATCTCAGCTTCTTTGGATATCTCCTACCTCTTGCTAGGTACGTTTATCACTAAGTCACCCCCCATTATTCTAAACCTGTTCTTCTTTCTATTCTGTGAATGATTACCTTCCCCAATTTTATCATCCCACTTCCAGAAATAAAAAAGATCTGACCTGCCCCTATGAGGATTAGAAAGGAGATTTTACATGAGTTTGGGAATCATGAGAAAGAGATATCATGAGTTTGAAGAATTATTTCCTTCTCATTTATAGGAGTATTATTAGTTATACCTTCCCTTTTCATGATTTCATTAAATTTGGCTTGCATCTTATCAGGATCCTCTACCACCTTTAGACCCCTTGCATTCACCCCCATATTGGCCATAAAATCAGCTAGAGAGTTTCCTTCACGATACACATGTTGAAAGGATATAACCTCAAAAGAGGATAATAAAAGCTTAGTTTTACTGATGAAGTCATCAAAAGAAATAAAAGGTAGATATTTTCCTTTCAAACATGATATGATATATAAAGAGTCCCCTTCAACTTCAAGGTGTTTTAAACCTTTCTCCTTAGCTAACTTCACCCCCTAGAACATCACAGCTACCTCTGCAACATTGTTAGATTGAAAGCCCATGTCAAAGAAATAGGCAAGAAGAAATCTTCCTTGAGAATTCCAAAGGATACCTTCTCCCCCTGCTTTCCCAGGATTACCTTTTGCTGCCCCATCAAAGTTGAGTTTAAAGAAACCTTCCCTAGGTGAATTCCACTTAATCCCCACATGAAGATTACTTCTTTTGGGTTTGGGCTCACCTATAATGTTCCAATTATTAAAGAAGTGTTGTTCATTGTCAATAATTTCCATTTTATTTTTCCTTAGGATAGAAAAATTGTTTCTAACAACATGTAGGAGTTTGTTTATAGTCAACCTAGTGGGAAGTTTCTTGTTTTTGAAGATCCTTCTATTTCTTTCTTTGCCTAATTCACACCAGAGGTGACCCAAACTCACGACCCAAAAATTTTTTAGCCCTCGACTAAAGAAGGAATAGTTTCATTGATTCCAGTAATCCTTGATCTCTTTAGGAATTACCCAGTAAACCGAGAAGCATCCCAAAATAGAAGATAGCATTAGACGGGAAAAAGGACATTCCAAGAAAAGATGATTTATAGTTTCCATATTCACTTCACAAAGAACACATCTATTGGCCATCTGGAATCCTCTTTTAACAAGATTATTAACAGTAAGAATTTTATTTATTACTGAAAGCCAACTCAAAACATCAACCTTAGGAGTTATGTTCTTGTTCCATATCTTACTAGCATTTAAATCTTCTTCTCTAGTTTCTCCCTAAAAAAAGGGAGTAGGTTGTTAGAAGACATAATTTTTTAGAAAATCATTGAGCCTGCTCAAGTGTTCATTAAGTTCCATTCTGTCCAATTCCATGAGTTTCCATGTCTAAAATTTTTCTTCATCAGCCATATAGTTATTGATTTTTCAAAATATTTATCTTTGAGCTAACTAGCAATTTGGGGGAATTGGTTTTTAATGAAAAGGTTCCCAGCCCATTTATCTTTCTAGAATCTTGTCTCATTTCCTTTTCCTATTTTCCACCTGCTACCCCCAGCCATAATTTCCTTTTCCCAGTTAATAGCTTTCCATATGCATGAACCATTGAAGGATGTCTGTTTAAAAATCCATCTATTGTCATTAACATCCATCCAATATTTTTTCTTTAAAATTCTAGTCCAAACTCCATTTTCTTTAGTTAACCTCCACCCAATTTTTGCAAGAAGGGCTTTATTCATTTTAGTCCAGTCTCTAAGACCAAGTCCCCTATATTTTTGGGTTTACAAACTTTGTCCTAGGCCACCAATGGGATTATTTTTTTCTTTCAGTGTCACTCTATAAGAAACATTTTTGGATTTTTTCCAGTTTTTCCCCAACACCTCTAGGAAGTTGATACAGGGACATTACATACACCAGGAGACTCTGAAGAGAACTAATGAGAAGGATAATTTTACCATCCTGGGATAACAGATTAGCTTTCCATCCAGCAAGTTTTCTGTCAAACCTTTCAATTAAGAAATTTCAATCCGAACAAGAAGGTCTCTTGTCCCCAAGAGGGATTCCTGAATATAAGGTAGACAAAGATTTAGTCACATTCCATAATTTCAGCTATCTTCTTACAACGACTATCCATAGTGTTAAGGAAGAAGAGAGATATTTTTCTAAATTTTATCATCTGTCTCGAAACTTCCATATAGTCATCTAAAAGAGATTTTATTTTCTTATCTTCAGGGACTAAAGCTTCCCCCACAAATAAAGTTTCGTCAACAAAATGCTGGTGTGACACTTTTTCCATCTCCCTTGCCGAGGAAATCTCTTTGATGAATCCATTTTCAGTTTCAACATTTAATCTTCTTCTTAAAGCTTCCACCATAATAATGAAGAGGAAAGGGGAAATGGGATCCCCTTACCTCAAACCTTGAGAGCTAGGAAAAAAACCAAAGGGGGACCCATTAATGAGAATTAAAAACCAGACATTAGAGATACATGCCTTAACCAGATTCCTAAAGGATACATCAAAGCCAAAATTGTCAAGGATTTTATCAAGAAAGCCCCATGAGACCCTGTCATAAGCTTTGACCATATCCAGTTTTAAAAACAATGCACCCTTCTTACCGAGATTAGTTGAGTGAATAGTCTCTTTTATTGTAATGATCCCATCCTATATTTTGCGTCTAATGAAAAAAACCCCTTGTTGATCAACAATAATAGAGGGAAGTAACAGTTGCAGGTGGAGAGCTAAAATTCTTGTGCAGATTTTATAGGATGTATTATAGAGACTTATAGGTCTGAAATCTTATAATTCTATGGTATTAACACATTTCGGAACCAAAGTTAGAAAGGTACAATTTATGTCTTTTAGCATAAATTTTTGTCTGAAAAATTCCTTCACTACCTCAAGGACATCTTTTTTAATTCCATTATAAATTGTGTTGTTTATGGAACTATTGAATATTATTAATGTATTATTAATATAATTTCCACCACGCAATTAATTTAGTTTGAAATAAAATAAAAATACTTTATTATGATCTAAGTAAGTTTACAGGGAGATGGTTGTGATTTATAGGGAATTGGATATACTTTATAAGGAATTCATTTTAAAATTTCATGTTTTGGTTTTTTCAAGGAATTGGACTTGATTTATGCTTTCATTACAACCAGAAAAATATATGGTCTTTTCCTAAAGTTATGTTCATAAGTCTAGATAACTTATGTACATAACCCATTAATTAAGATTCGACACTAATAAACCTACTAGTAAATTAATCCACAAGACTTATAATTTTAAAAACACCAATTGTGCTCTAACCATTGATTAATTATACTTCGTAAATTGAGAATTAATAAGAGTTCATAATACATATGTTCCCCTCCATCTCAATCATTCTATTAAATTTTTTCCTAAGTTACTTGTTTATAATGGGTACATTCCTATTCACAATCAACTTCTTTTGTAATTGTTCTAATAACTTTATAAAATGCAAACCTTCATGAATTCTAGATAATAAATTATATCCTTAGAATTCCCTAATTATTGAATTAAGAACTACAAAATTTATATGAAAAATCTAAATAAATGAACCCATAAAACCTTTCAATTAAAAATATTCATAAGTTACTTGTTTGTAATAAGAAAATGCCCATTTTATATTATCTTAGATAATAGTGTTCTAGTATTGTCTCTATAGAGTGCAAACCTTTAAAGGGTACATTGGGATGATTTTGTTAATAATGTTTTTTATATAATTAGTCTTGTACATAGTGTAAACATTGGAATCTGATATTACACTAAATTTTTATTTCACAAAATTTGGAAATTATCCAATAAATCTGAACTCCAATATTTCAAGTATTGGAAGAAATCCATCTCTATTTTTGTGTATATTGGATTCCATTTTTATTTATACTGGATTCCATTATTACTATTATTCGAATCCATTACTAGAAATATTGGATTCCAATATTATCATTATTGTACTTATTATAGTTCCAATTTCAGTATATTTAATTCCAAATTTGCTATTATTAGATTCTTATTTGGCTATTATTAGATTACAATTTCACAATTTTTTTAGATTTTTAATGTTGGGAGTTTGTAAGGACAACAAACACTAACTCTTATAAGGAATGATCCTGTTGGATTAATAATTAAAAAAAACTAGCAATAACTTCATATAAAAGCAAATTAAAAGTCATGAGTGATGGCTAACTATTATATGACGAGTCCATTTAATTAAGGTGAGTGGTCTCTAGCTATTGTAAGTCATGAGCCTCAATGTACGGTGAGCAGTCACTAACTATTATAAGTTGTGAGCTCGTTGTATCAAATGAAAGTGAAAAATCCTCAATGTAAAGTTAGTTTCTACTAACTATTATAAGTCATGATCCCAATTTATTAAATGAAATTGTAAAATACTCAATGTAGGGTTATTCGCCACTAAGTCATGATACTGTTGTATTAAATTAAAAAGTAAAAACTAACAATAAATCCCTACAATAGAAAATCGAAGTGTGAACCATGGACTTAAAAATGACGATCCTCACATTGTCAAATTTGTGAGACTCACCCTTTCAAAGTTGCAAAAAATATGAGACTTGCACTTTTAAAGTGCAAGGCACACATTTTCAAACTTGCGAGCATCACACTTAAAATGTATTTATGAACCCAAAACTTTGAAAGTGTGAGCCCCATACTATGAAATTCCAAGGATCACAATTTCAAAGTGTGAGATCCACACTCTGAAAAGTACAAGCCTCACATACTAAGAGTGTGACTCTTGCACTTTTAGAGTGTGAGCCTCCAAATCAAAAATTGTGAGCCTCACACTTTTAAATTTTGAGATTTGAAGTTTGAAAGTGCAAGCCTCTCAAATTTCAGAGTTTGAATATCAAACTTTGCAAGTGCAAGGCTCGTACTTTTAATGTTTATTATGTGCATATTCTTAAATTTGGCGTTTTCCTTAATACTAGTGGTTTTGTTTTGATTTTTGGTGGATCTTACAATAAAATTATGTTCTCACCCTGAAATATACCTTGTAACAACTCAAGTATTGTTTTCTTATATTGTAGATGACATTAAGTTCTCTAGTGTTTATTATTATAAACTATATCTCTGTGTAATCATTAAAAGAAAACAACATAGTTGGGATTTTATGTGTATCAAAAATTCTATTACTCTGAAAGATAGTAGAATTTATGCTTGGAAATTGTTCCATTCTCTATATAAATGATGACTCATGTTTCCTTACACCCTTGGAGATACATTGAACCAATATTTTATGGTTTAAATCAATCAAAAGACTCATTATGCCATAATTTTATTCTTTATGAGTCAAGAAATGCCAACAACTTTTTCCCAATGTTGGTCCATGTGATCGGGCTACATTTGCATCACACCCCTTAATGTGGTATATCACTTTTCTACTATTTGTTTTCAAAAGTCTCCCTCTTGTAGCCCATTCTTTTAGCCTTGTAAAATTTCTAGGCCCTTGTTGTTCTTGAGGACTTCGATTAGAATATCATTTTCAAATATTCTAAAATCTAAATCAATTATGTGTTTTTCAAATAACACAATAAAAATGAAAATGTATTGGAGGTTCAAACCAAATATATATATCCTGCTCCATGTATAATTTCTCTTCATTAAGCACGTAGGTTTAGAGAAATAATGACTTATTATGCCTACGAACTCAAATTATATCCAGTCATGCTCTAATTTTTGTGATGATAAAGTAAGGTCAGAAATAAAAAAACTGATTTTTCATCATCTTTACAATGAAATGTTATATCTTTATATTTCAAATTTGTTACAAATTCATACATATATAGTTGTAAATCTTATATGAGTAGTTGTCACCTTTTGCGAGAAATTTTATTTACACAAAACATGAATACATTTTTTGCCTCTTGAACGAGATTGTGGCTTTGGATACAAGTAGTGTTGAGTAAAGTAGTAGTGGAGGTGTTATGAAAGTAGAGATTATTTTTTATGAGCATAAAACAACATAAGAGTGTACTACTAATAGTATCAGAAGTGGATTGATTTAGCTATGATGAAAACATTCTTATTGGGAAAGTGGAAAAGGAACAAAATGCCAAAAACCCAAATTTTCCCCTTCAAAAATAAATTCACAAACTTTTATCTGTTTTAAGGGTTTTAAGTCATCTAAATTATTATGGAAAAAATATGGAATATAACAGGTAAAATTGGTCATTGTTTACTTGAAAAACAGATTAGCCATTGAGAAAAGAAGACCCCGAGATAGAGAAGACTCCAAGAGATGATTTTTTCCATCACAACACCATCCAAGTCTCGTTCCAATCAAAAATTGTTTTTTGAATTCACCTCACTAAATCTTAGAAAAAAATCCTATGAAAAGTGAAACTTGTGCTCCTTATAACATCCTTGTGCTTACCATTTACATGTCCATCCAAATACCTCATGTAATTATTATTACGGGTTAGTTGGTTCGTTCAAATACTAGGAAATGGGTTAGGATCAAGAACTGTTGACTTTAGAACTTTGGCAACGTCATGCATGGTGGGTCAAATAGATGGCCATTTCTTGGTACAAAACAAGGCTAACTTGAAGTTTTTTCTTACAATCCTAAGATTCCTACAGGTTACTGCAACTTCTGTATCAATAGTTTCCATGAATTTTTTGTTGTCTTCTTTTGATAGAATTTGGGTTCACTTGTCAATGTCAAGGAAAATTCCATCCACATTTGATTTCTCTAGACATAAAATGTTTAAAATACATAAATAGTGTATAATGTAAGATTCAAATGAAAATTAACTAACATAAATCTTACCAAATTTTATAGATTTGAGTTATTTTCCACAAATTTCTTCCCTTCAGCAACTCCAGAAGAGCAACCCTGTAATTGTATACATCATATTTCTCATTAAGCTTTGATGTTATTACATATTATGGGTCAATGTAACCAATGGTACCCATAACAAAGGAAGAGCTATGGTTTTTGGCCAAGAAAATGCACTTGGAAATGCCAAAGTCTGAAAAATGTGCATCAAAATAATATTATAAGTCTTCACATCCATGTGAACAATGTGTGGGTTACAGTCATAATGAAGATATGGCTATCCTTCTTCAGCAGCATGAGAAATCTTTAGTCGAGTGTTCCATTCTAGCTTAATCTTCTTTGACGATCCTATACAAAAATAAAAAATGAATAAAATACTTGTTAGATTTTCCAACAATCCATTTTAATATGAAGGTTAAAGATTTATTGGATGCTTGTATTTCAAAAACTAAATATACAATGTATAGATTCATTTTTCTACATAACATAATCATTTTACCCACCATGTAGGATGTCCCACATAATTCGGTTTACTATGTAATCATAAAACATCAAGTTTCCAAGTGGAGAAATAAAATATCCATGTACGCTCTCAAGATTCTGATGCTTGATGCTTCTAACTATTTCCACATTAGTTTCAAATGCAAGCAACCTTCGTGGGTAGTGACTGTACATTCTCTTTAGAAAAATTGGCTTAGAATTCTTTATATCACATTTATAAATAGTTCTTGTAGCACCATAGATAATTACATATTTCTTGTTTACATTATTTCCTCATACATGTATTTAGATCCATGTTCATCAAGAGCATGACCAAACTTGGAGAACCTAAATGTAATAAATAGACGTTTCAATAAAGAAATTGTAATAAGATATTGCTTTTTGATTTGTTTTCTTAAACCATATGTAGCCATGTTAGTTTTAACACCTTGCTCTATTTTATTTACAGATCCTTTTGTAAATGTGTTTGGATGATTTGAATTGCATAAAGCTATAATTAAGCACAATAGTAGTACTGAACCCTAACAGATGCAAAAAAATTCTAGGTTTGAGATGGATATTGTTCATTGCATTAGGCCATAATTTTGTTAGACAACATCATACATATCCAAGTTTTCTAAATTTTTAATAAGAATAGAAGAATGTCTCTAGAACCTAATCTATTTACAACACATTTGTACTATTTTTTCCATTGGTTAATTGATGATATCCATAAACCATTAGAAAAAAAACATAATTGGTATGCAGAGAAAAGTTGTGTTTATATCTACACCTGTCTGGAGGAAAACATGAAAAGTTATTAACGACAGGAATTTCCCAAGACAAATTGATGTAGGAGAGGTTTCTGTAACCGAAATAGAGCGATTTATAATATATTCTACTATTAGGGAAAGAGAATTAAATTTATTACTTTCTCAAAGACCTCCATATCTTTCAATAGTAAATACCTTAGGGTTTCCATAACGATGTAGTGTAACTAAAATTTGTTTTTTTACAGTGATGGGAAGATAGCCATTAATCCACTACTAGCTCCTCTATCCTAAAGCTATACATATTTTTTTACATTGACAGAAAGTTATCCTAGAATATATAAATGCTAATGGCCACTATTCTTCACTTCTAGCAACAAATTGACAAATTTAATAGCAATTAATTTTTTCAATTGCTTACTACAACGCATAACAAAAAAATTCATTAATGATTTCTTGTTTTTTATAGCTTAGGGAGGGTTGAATGGTCCCTTTCCCTTTACAGTAAATATATAATGATAGGATTAATCTAAAAACCCAAATGATCCATTAATACTTTGCTAAAAACCACACGAGCTTGTGTCAATAACACAAGTGGTTGGGAATACAAACAAACACGAGACCAGTAAGATAGATAATATGATTTGATAATAATGCAACTAATAATGCTATATAAAAACCAAACCAAATATATATACTGTCGGATTTTAGAAGAACTTATCTAATTGAATCAGATGAAACCTCCGTAACTTCCAGTTTAATGGGGATGAAAAAATTTTCCATAGGAATTTCTAGAAAAATATGCTCTTTTCCAATGACATCCTGACTCTTTAATCAATGGTACACCTCATAACCTTGCCAGTGAAGAATATCCCAACGTGTCGGTTCTTGTTGCATTGGGGAAAACATATCATCTAGTTCAAGCAAGTGGAGCGAGCTATGTCCAGGCCTCAGTGTCTCACCCCATTTGGACACACCAAACAAAAAATGAATTAGGACATCAAAATATTTATAAAACCCTAAAAAAATAGCCACGTCTTATCAAACCTTCTTATATATAACAATCCTAAGAAAGCAAGGGAAATGATGTACTCAAATTTTTGTCCATTTTTGCTTCGATATCAACCCTATACATTGACTTGATTTAGTGACGACCCATCTCCAAATCCCAATCCTTCTCTGAATGTATGATAATAAGATGAAAAATAAATGTTCAAGAAACTTCCACATTTACCCTTAGATGTCCCTCCAAAGAAAGATAATCATCTCCAAGAACTCCCTCAATAGTTACCATCTCTTACTCTGATTCAATCTTAAAAATGGCTTTCAAATGAGGACACAAAATTTTGGTATAAAATCCTATTTCACATACTGACATGGAAAACTGCATGAAGGGAAACATTGGAAAGGACATGACAAAATAAATGAAATCTATTGAAATAAACCCAAAAGGTGTGAAAATAAGGGAGAGAAAATCAATAAATATATGGAGTGACTATGTCATCACATACTTGTAATTAATACAAGATTGTTAGGGTATTTACTATCAACCTTTATTGGAAAAGGTGGTGAGTCCTGCCAATAAACATATGTATTTCCAATCTTATTACAAAATTCTTGGTCAGTCTCTTAATTTTCTATAAAATCCACCTATTAAGTAGCCTCCAAATATAATAAGATTTAAGCTCTAATCTATAATTAATGAATGCATAAAAATGGAATTTTATTCACACAAGATTTTTATGGCGGTGTTATCAATAATATGAGAGTCACCTCCAATAAGTAATTCATTACTATTGAAGTCATTAGAAATAGAACAAGAATGTTCCAACACTTTAATTTATTGATTTATACATTTATTAATTTACAAAAATTTAATTCATTAGTCATGTTAGTAATTATGCGATTAACATCTCTAAGAAGGTCACCTTTTTTTTCATGGTTGTCTTGCCAAACACACTTTGAGGATTGGAGAGAGGGTGACATGCACATTTATCATTTAGACCCAAATTTTTGTTTTTCCTAGGCCAATTTTTTTTGTTGATTTTATCAAACACACAATTGGGGATCCTCAGAATAGAAACAATATAAATGGAAATAAAAAAAAGGTATATTAGAAATATTATATCAATGCAATAGAAGTTCGTCATTTAATACTACATGAGAATAATGTTCACCTTCACCTTGTGTATGTGGTAGATCATTTAGGTCTATTTTCTTTGAAGGATGATTTTAGGAAAATATGTAAGGCCAAGACAGGTGGGATACTTCTTCAGGTTTAAATGTTGTACATATATTATGATGATCTAACCTTTCCATACTGTGTGGCTATAGTTATTACCAGAAATGGTTGATCATAGCAATAGAAAATCCTTCCCTTTAATTTACTAATGATGCTTATCAGTTGCAAATAATTTTTATTTATATGAAAAAAGAATTAAATTACCTTTTATGAGAAATATATAAAATGAGAACTACATAAGGCATTGGCATTCTCGAAGGTATGTATTGAAGTACTTGGCTCTACTAAGGATAGTACATCGAATATAATATAATTACAAATAATGACAAAAAACCTATTGAGATTGTTTTTTGCATTGTTAAAATCGATCCATCGACAATACAGAGGCCACTGGCTGATAGCCATCTGATCAATGAATACTTGGTAAACATAACACATACATTTGTCTTCACAGACTTGGAGCATTCACTCATGAGAAAGATTCATGTTCATCTTTTCCCTTCATTTTTAGTAAATCGTTTAGTACTATTTTGTTTAACAGGTTATTTCTAGGAATATGCAGGGCCAAGATGATCAGGATACCTCTTTAGGTTTAAAATACGTACTTCTATTACTATTCTCTAACTCTTATCTTTGTCGCTAAGGTAGAAAATGATTTTTATTAGGTTGATATTTAATAAAAAAAAAGAAATATTAGAGCCTAGTGATCGTCAAGCCACTCCTTTCAGTAAGTAATGTAGCTTAGCGGTTGTTTTGCATTTTCTTTTATATAAACCACAATGAAATATGCCTTGTGACCACATTTTATCCATTCATATGATCTATTTTCTAAGTGCTATGTTCTGTAAGTATTTGAGCTTAGTGGTTGCTAAGTGTTTTCTTTAATACAAATTTTTTTAATCTCTATTTTCATAATTAAAAAACATTTTATGCTAGATGCCACTAATCTATTGATTTCTCAATAAACAAAAAGCCTAGAGCGCTATGTTCTGCAAGTATTAGAGCTTAGAGGTCGCTAAGAATTTTCTTTAATACGAACTATTTTTGAAATTAATAAACAGTTTAGCCTTGCGAGTGCTAATCTATTACTTTCTCAAAGACCTCTATAACTTTCGACAATAAACAATTTTCATATCTCACATATTTATCATTTAAATATATTATGAAAAATGCATCAGAGTGCTATGTTAGAAATAAGATATTGTTTAGCCTAGTTGCCACCAAATCATTCCTTTATCTAAGTATTCAATCTTAGCAGTCCCTAAGAGTTTTATTTAATACAAATTGTTGTTTGATCTCTATATTCAAAATTAAAAATCATTTGAGCCTAGCTACTGCTAATCTACTCCTAATAAGTAGTGGTGCTTAATAATCGCTAGTATTTTTCATTGATGCCCACTGATGTGAAAAAAAAAAAAAAGATGCAAAGATGTGTGCCTAGCATTCCCTCGGATGTTATATGAGCACCCTGAATTGTTTTTTAATAACCATCTTTCTTCCCGAATATGTAAAGACCTCCATAGATTTTGACGATAAAATTTTTCCATATCTCACATATCTGCCATCAAAATATATTATAGTAAATGCCTAGTGACTACTAATATCTATTACTATGCTTTTTTATTGTAGCTCTATGTTAAAATTAAGAAATTGTTTATCCTATTTTCTGCAAAATCATTCCTTTCTATACATATTTGAGCTTAGCAGTCGCTAAGAATTTTTTTCTTACAAATTGTTTGATTGATCTGTTCAAGTAAAGGGGATGAATAGTCACTAAACATTTTCTTTCTTGCAAATTTTTGATTGATCTGTTCAAGCAAAGGAGCTTAGTGGTCACTAAGTATTTTACTAGATATGAACTGATATAACTTATGTGTTAGACACATAAAAACTTATGAGTAATATAGAAGTTGTAATATCTTTCAAGGGTATGTAGTGTCGTACTTGGCTATACAAGGATTATATAGCCAATAAGATATGATTATAGTTAATGAAAAATACAAGTGATCCAAAGCTGTAGAGATATTTATTTACATTAATAGAAAGGAAACCTAAGAGTTATAGAGGCTAGTGACTGCTAGGATTCTTCTCAACAATAGATAGAATACATACAACATGCAGAGTTGTTCATTAACATGTACTAAAAATAATAGACTTGTACCCTATAAAATCTAAATATTTATTATTTTTAATTCGGTGTTGGAAAAATATCATTCTAATGGAGCTTAGTGATCGATATTTTCATTCGTATCTATAAGGTACTCTCAAATTATGATGAAGCGTAATATTATGTTTTATTTTTTCTAGAGTGAAGCGTAAATAACACCAAAATATTCATAATCACAAGATATATTAGGAATTTCATGCTGCGTGTCAATATTTTAATGGATTACAATTACAACTTAATAATGTGGATTTTTATAGGAAAAAAGTATTTGTTTATTGTATCGTTAAATAAAAATTTCTTAATAAATGCGTCAATTATATAATTGTCTAATTAAATGTTTCAAACTTGAAAGATGTCACATTTTGTTGGACTTTTTTTTTTAAATTAACGTGCACAATATTTAAAAAGTATTGAATTCGCTATCTATATATCACTCTCTTAAACTTTAAACCTTTGTTTAGAAATGTTCACTTATATTTTCTATATTGTTTTTTATCATGATTAAATTAATATTTTCCATTTTCCCACCAGTACACAAAGAAACAATTTTTTCTATCCAATTTTTTTATAAAGTAAAATTAATAAATTTGATTTCCTTGTATCCCAAAATATCCCCTAAACACGCATTATATTTAAAAAACATCAAATTAAATTTTGATTAAAACTAACAATAAATGTTCATATATCGATCTCTTAAAATTTAAATCTTTGTTTACAAATGTTCACTTCTATTTTCTAAATTGTTTTTTATTTTACTTAAATTAATATTTTTCATTTTCCCATGAGTTCGCAAAGAAATAATTGCCTTTGTTGCACTTGTTTCTAAAGTAGGTAAAATTAATAAATTTGATTTCCTTGTATCCCATGATATCCCCAAAATTAAATGCAAACATTAATGAAGGGTCAATTCAAAGTTAGATATGCAAAATCCCCTACATTAAATGCAAATAATTGAAATTTCAAAATCCCACACTTTCAATTTAAGAAGGGGACATTAAAATTTTTAAAATTTTCCTATTCCCATTTTGTTTTCAGGTTTTAGAATTTCTTTCATTGAATGTATTGTGAAAAAAATAAATACACTAGAGAAATATATATCAGGGTTTCTTTTTTATTTTGAAATCACAGAAAATAATCTCTTGAAATAAGAACACAACACACACAGGCACTAATTAACTAGTTCAAGTGCTCTATCCCTGGCCATTTTTTGAATGAAATGTTGAGGTAGTGATTATAATCTCATTTGGGGATGTGTAAAAATGAGACAAAACATAGTTATTGTGGATAGATCATGGGTACGAGTTTAGATCAGGAGGCCTGCAAAGGATGGAATCAAAAGAGAACAAAAAAATAGGTTACAGATAAAATCTCGTAGATGCTTTGTTTAAAAGATATTACAGATCTTTAACAAACATTATCAAGCACGTATAAATTTCAGATACTACTAAAACATGTATTTATCATAAGAATCTATGTTATTGCAAGTTTACGACATTGCTTAGCTATTACAAGAAAACACAAGGAAAAAAATATTCCAAGACAAGGAAATAATAAATATTTTCCTAAATACATTTATTTAAACAAGGGCAGAGGCTGGAGGCTGCTAAGATACTATTTGACTCGCATACGATATAACTAGTGACAAATCGCCTGAAAAAAAAATCTAAGCACCATTATTATATTTAGAATTTTGTATTATGATATCTAATCCTAGCATAATATTCAAAGCCTAGTGACTGCTAAAGTCAAATATTATTAAATAGCATTCATGAAACATAAAAAAGACTTGATATTAGCGGTCATTAAGATATTTGTTGCCTTGCATATAAGACAATTAGTAACAACCCGACTGAAAAACTAAGTTCCTTTATTATATTTAGATTTTACAATACTACCTTATAAGACTAGCGAACAATATAATGGATGTTTACTTTCTTTATTTGATGTTCTAAGAAAAAAATTATTCCAAGATAGGATTAATTTAAATGATTTTCTAGAATACACATATTCCAAAATAATATTTTCTGCATTGCGGCCACTGAGTTCAATATCTTAATTGAACTCTATCACGTGATATTCGAAGCCTAGTGGATGTTATGGTCATATATTATCCCACTTCATTTTCGTAACATAACAAATACTTGATATTAGCATCCGTTAGGATAATTCTTGTCTTACATTCAAAATATTGAGTAACAACTCAACTGACAATTGAACTCAGCTCCAAAACCAATTTTTTAGCTTAGTAGCCTCTGAGTACAACATGTTATTCAAAGTTTATTATAGGATATTCCTAGCATCCTCTAAGGTCAAAGGTAATTACATAGCACTATTGGATTTTCACAAATATTTGAGGTTAGTGGCCACTAGGATATTCGTTGTCTTGCATACAGGATAAGTAGTAATGAATCGAATGAAAAAATAACTATGCTCTATAATTATATTTAAATTTACAAGACTATATTCAAAGAATGATGACCATTAGGGTGGATTCTTACTAAATTTATTTGATTTTCCAAGACAAGTGAAGAAAACTAATTTTCCAAGAGAAGAAAAATATTCATGACCTTCCTGAATACTCATAATTCCAAATGAAATTTTAAGCCTAACAGTCACTGAGTTCAATATGATATTCGAACTCTATCACATGAGATTCAAAACCTATTGGTCACTAAGGTAAAATATTATTAATTAGTGTTGTTGTAACATCATAGAGACTTGAGTTTAGTGGTTGTTAGGATAGTTGTTATCTTGTATACAAGACAATTAGTAATGACTCGATGAAAAAATGAACTAATATTCATTATTATATTTATATTTTAGAATAAGATGTTTCGCGACTAGCAACTGCTAGGGTGGATGTTTACATCATTTATTGTATATTATAATACATGAAAAGAAAACAAATATTCAAAGATAAGACAACTATTAATGACTTATCTAGAATAAACATAGCCCCTAAGATTGAAAATTATTATATTATGTTTGTGCAACATAACATAAAATTGAGATTAGCGGTTGTTAGGGTAGTTGTTTCCTTCCATACAAAACAATTAGTAACGACCCTACTAAAAAAATAACTAAACTCAATTCTTATATTTGGATTTTACAATACAACCTCCTTATACTAGTGACCGCTAGGTTAGATGTTTAATTTATTTATTTGATGTTCAAAGACAACAAATATTACATGACATCAAAAATTTCAACTATGTTCATGATTACACATATTCCAAAATGAAATTTTCATCCTAGAGGCCATTGAGTTCAATATTTTATTCATATTTTACCACATAATATTCAAATGATAGCAACCAATAAGG
Organism: Taxus chinensis; assembly: GCA_019776745.2. Classification (NCBI taxonomy): domain Eukaryota; kingdom Viridiplantae; phylum Streptophyta; class Pinopsida; order Cupressales; family Taxaceae; genus Taxus; species Taxus chinensis. The sequence goes on from CM034156.1 coordinate 219,866,710, forward strand.
TCAGAGATTATTCCATTGCATTTTTCTACCATAACAAAGTCTTGAGAGTAGCGGCCACTAGGATAATTCTTGTCTTGCATTCAAGCCCCTCCAACCTAAATCTATACAAATTGTTTTCTACATTGATGGAAATATATCCTATAATATATAGATTCTAGCAGCCACTAGTCTTCACTTCAACCATCAAATTGACAACTTGAGAAAAAAATTAATAGTGATTAATTGTTTAAATTAATAGTGATTAATTGTTTAAATTAATTATTGCAATGCATAACATAAGATTCTATTAATGATTTCTTTTTTTTTTATAATTAAAGGAGGTTTGAAGGTTCACTTTCCCTATACATTACAAATACAATGAGAGGATCTATATAAAACCCAAATGATCCACCAATACTTTTATGAAAAAACAAAAGGGCCTATGCCAAAAACACAAGTCGTTGGGAATACTAAAAATCCCCAGACCGGTAAGACAAACATGATTATTCGATAATAATGGAACTAGCAATGCTATATAACAACCAAAAAAAAGATACATCTTGATGGGTTTTAGAAGCACTTATTTATTTGAATCAGATGACACCTTCGTAATGCCCACCCTAACAAGCTTGAAAACAGTTTCCATACGCAATTCTAAAAAAATATGCTCTTATCCAGAAACAACCCGAATCTTCAACCAATCATACGCCTCATGAAATTTCATGAAACATATATCCTAACATGTTAGTTCCTATTGTAGTGGAGAAAAAATAACATCCAGGTCAGTAAAGTGGAGTGACCTGCCTCTCGTCACAAATCTCTCACCTGATTTGGACACGTAATACACGATACACATTAGCATGTCAAACTGATTGTAAAACTCTAGAAAAAATTTCAAGTCCACCAAAAATTCTTGTTTATAATGAGAATTAGAAAGAAAGGACTATGACAGACTCGAGGTATTTTCCATTTCCACTTCTATGCCAACCCTATAAGCTGACTTGATCAAACGACAACTCATCTCGAATTCCTGGTCCTTTTTCGGATGTATGATTAGAAGATGAAAAAGGAAGGTTGAAGTAACTTCTGCATTCACCCTTGTATGTCCCTCTAAAGAAATATAATCATTTCAGATAACTCCATGAATAATAACCATGTCTTGCTATGATTCAATCCAAAAAAAGGATTTCAAATGACGACGTGAAATTTTGGTATAAAATCCCATTTCACACACTTATGCAGAGAATTGCATGAAAGTAAACATTGGTCTGACCATTACAAAATAAATGAAATCTCATGAAAGAAACCTAAAAGGCATGAAAATAAAGGTGTGCACCTAGATAAATATACATAGTGAATATGCCATCGTATGCTTGTAATTAATACAAGATTGTTAGGTGCTTTAATATCAACCTTTATTGGAAAAGGTGATGATTCCGGAAAATCAACATATTTATTACCAATCTTATCACAAAAATCTTGGTCAGTCCGTTGTTTTTCTATAAAATAAGCCTTTTTTATTACATGTGAAATAGGGTTGAGGGGGCCTAACCCTGTACAAGTCAGAGCTCCAAAAAGAGTAGATAATACATTACATAACATTAAAAAAGAGACAAATATATCACTATTACATCTGAGCTTCTTGATGAGCATATAGACCAAATTAAAACATAACAAAAAAGAGTAATAGCAATAAGGATAAAACCATAGACTAACTAACAATAGAATTTAAAAGAAAATCAATATAATAACAACAACCCTGACAAACATCACTTTTTGGCCTTTTCTAGAACATCCAACACTTTTTCCTATTCCTTTGACAGAGACTCAATGTTGACCCCCAATGATGCCATGACACATCAAACAACATCCCCTTTTCTTTTATTTAAATTTCCATGCTCATCCACGAGCCTATAAGTATTGGCCAACTAAATAAGGGTTTGGAGATGTTGCATAGTGGATTGTATAGTGACAACACTCCATTCCATATAGCTATGTAAAATATCTCTGATGTGATCCACCTCATTTGAGAGGTTGTTGCATTTTTATTTCGAGATTTCAAGCTCACCTCCATTACTGATTTTTACAACATCTTCTACCTGAATTTTTTTTTCCAGTCATTAAAGAGGAACTGAAAAAATAAAATTGTAAGCCTCATATCACCCTTCAACTCTTCAATATCCATGGCCATCTTAGGCATATGATTATCCCCTTTCTCAAGAACCAGGTTTCCTAAAGCTTCCATCTGCTACTCCAATTAGACATTCACAAGAACATGATTTTCTGGCATTCTTGATTCACCTTTTGTTTTGACAAACCAGCTAGGAACATGCTTTAATTTTATCTCTCTGAGATTCTTATTGGAATTAATTTCCATGACATCATTATCATCCCTCGACGAATATCCTTCTTGATACTTTGTATCTTCACTAGAATCCTCCTCTGAGTTTGAGTCTTCTTCCTTAACATAAGCATCAAGATATTTTGTGAGGGTACCCAATTTATCAATATCAAGATCAACTCTTTTAACTAGGGCAAGGATAAAACCTTGGTGAAGAGGGATAATAACTCTATTGTTTTTAAAATGGGAAATGGACACACTTAAATAGCAGAACAGAAAATACAGAAAACTAACAGTATGGCCATGAAGAAAATAATCAAGCATAGGTAGATGTTAGGCATATATACACTTATGATGACATTCTAGGGTAAGAAACTAAATAAGGGATAAATCCACATCATCAAAAGGCTTTGGTAAAGTAGAGCAAAGAAAACTGGCAAAATGAGTGGTGAGTTTTTCATTACCTTACAAGAACAACTTCATCTCATCTTTGGCTTCCTTTTTAGGCTTATAAACCTCCCTACCATCAGCAAGAACACCCATAAATTTCACTAAAGACTCCACAATAATATCGATATGAACACCTTTCATGTCCACAACTGCCACCTTTTTGGTCATCTTCCAAGCTCTAGAAAGGTCCTTACTTAGGTTTTCATAATGACCTTCAAATATTTTGAGGAAAGGTGAGAAACCCTTTCTCTCGAACACTTCCACAGCTTCTAGATTAACCCCATCAAGATCAAAAGGCCTAGTTCTGACAAGATCATCCCCCATTTGGAAATATGAGTACCAGTTCGCAGAAAATCCTAACTTCGTATAATTCATAATGATGCGAACAATCCTAGTAATGTCGATGTTATAAACAAGGACAAAAATAAAGGCCATTAGGTGACATGAGTGTATCCAATCCCAAATTTTTTCATCATCCCACCATAAATTCACATGATTTAAATGGCTCTTATACATTATTTCATTCTCATAACATGACCTATCATTTTTACCTAGTTGTGACATGTCCATGTTGATCTCTTTGGAGGTGTGCTCGAACCTTAGTATCTAAAGCTTCTTCATTATGGATTATTAACATATCGTGACAATAATAAGTGATAGAGTTTACCTCTTTATAGACATGTTTAAATGTAATAGTTTCAAATAAGTTAGACATATCCTTTATACTACTTATAGAGTTTTGGATAGATGTAGAAGTAGTACCTTTACCAATAATATTGTTAATAATGTTCAATGAGTCTCCTTCCACTTCCAATATTACAAATATGTGTTGACAAGCTATAGATACCCCCAATAAATAGTCGACACTTTAGCAACATGATTTGTTTGAACACCAAGATTGCAATGATACCCAATAATGAATCTACCTTTAGAATCATGAAAGACCCCTCCAGAACTAGCTTTTCTGGGGTTTCCTTTAAAGGCCCCATCGAAATTCAACTTTACCCATTCCTTTCTAGGTTTTTCCTAACCTTTTAGCCTAGGATTTTGTAGGAAGCTCATTTTGAGTAGGGCCTAAAACCCAATTCTTAGATAATTTACTCTCAGTATGAAGAATAGTTTTCTTATGTGGGGCTATATTTGAGAAGTTTGCATTAATAGCATTAAAACATCGAGTTCCAACTTTCTTTTCTGATTCCTTCTTCTCTTTAAAAATCCTCTTATTTATCTCTTTCCAGATTTCCCAAGCTATGTGCATAATAGAAAGAGTCCATAGATGTTTGAGTCCTAAAATCATCCTATTTAGTAGCTATATTAATAGATAATATTTAAGGTCTAATATAATGTTAATGAAATCATACAAATGGAATTTTATTCACATAATATTATTTTTTCCTGACAAGGTATAATTTTTATGGTGGCGTTAGAAATAATATGTGAGTCTCTTGCAATAATTAATTCTTACTATTAAAGTCATTATCCAGGGAATAACAATGTTCCTGTGTTTAAACTTACTAATTTATACATGATCTAACCTTTCCACAATATGTGGCTATGTTACAATGATATAACGTTACCATACTATGTGGCTACGTTTATTACCAAAAACTATGTATCTTAGCAATAGAAAATACTTCCCTTTCATTAACTAACGATGCTTACCGGTTGAAAATCATTTTTGTTTATGTGAAATGATATGAATTATGTTTTCTGCATAATATATCAAATGATAACTATGTAAGGTTTCAAGATTCTCGAAGGTATGCATTCAAAGACTTGGCTCTAATAAGGATAGTCCATTGAAAATAATATAATTACAAATAATGACAATAAACCTGTTGAGATTTATTTTTGCATTGTTAAAATGGATTCATCAATAATATAGAGGCTAGCATCCAATAACCTCCTCATCAGTGAATAATTGGTAAACATAAAACATGCATTTCTCTTCACGGACTTAGATCATTTATTCCTGAGTAAGATTCATGTTCATCTTCAATCTCAATTTTTAGTAAATCATTTAGGTCTATATTGTTTAATGGGTAATTTCTCGAAATATGTAGGGCCACGATGATCAAGATACGTCTCCATGTTTAAAACATGTACTTATATTATTATTCACTAACTCTTATCTTTTTCACTAAGGTAGACAATCAATTTTTTCTTAGGTTGATATTTTTGAACAAAAATAGTAGAGCCTAGTGAGCACCAGGCTACTCCTTTCAATAAGTAATGTAGCTTAACAGTCGTTAATTATTTTCCTTGATACAAACCAACATGAATTATGTGATATAACAATATATCCAACGACTAATACATAAGGATTCATCCTTTTGATTGTTATTCTCAAAGTTAAAATGGATTCCAAAAAATATAGAGGAGACTAAATAAGGGAATTCAAGAAACTTAGTGGTCACCAAGAATTTTCCTTTCTTTGATGTTCTAAGACAAGAGAAGATAACAAATATTCGAAGACAAGAAAAATATTTATGAATTCCTGAATAAACTTAATTAACAACAAAATTTTAAGCCTAGCAGCTACTGAGTTTAATATTTTATTAAAGTCTTTTACATGTTATTCCTAGGATAACATGGTATTCAAATCCTAGCAACCGCTATAGTCAAAGATAATTACATAAAACTAGTGGAAAATTACAAAGACTTGACGTTAGTAGTTGCCAGGATATTTTTTATCTTGCATAATAGAGAAGTAGTAACAACTAGACTGAAAGAATATCTATGCTCCATTATTATATTTAAATTTTACAAGACTATCTTGAGGTTAGCAGTCGCTAGGATATTTTTTGTCTTGCATATGGGACAAATAGTAATGAATCTACTAAGAACTAACTATGCTCCATTACTATATTTAAATTTTACAAGACTGGGAACTGATAGGGTGGATGTTAACTACATTTCTTTGATGTTGTAAGACAAGAGAAGATGACAAATACTCTAAGAAAATAAAAATATTTACAACTTTTTTAGAATAAACGTAATTCAAAATGTAATTTCAAGAGAATACAATACACGTAGTCAAACAAATTGTCCATGATTTGTTTGTTATTCGATCACTAATTTTAAAATAAGAAACTATTTAGGCTTGAGACCTAAAAACCATTGCTTTCAATTGCTACTTAAACCTAATGGTCGTTAGGCATTTTCCTTTACACTAGCCGATTTGAATTATCTGATATACACCATATATCTTATGAGAACTATAAAAGTAACCTAATTACAACACCAAAACACATCACAACATGTAAGATTTGTTATTATTAAATATTCATTTCTCAACCATTATCACTCATGTTGGATTCCAGGTTTCCACAATTAAGTAGTGTAACTCAAATTTATTTTTTACAGTGATGGGAAGATAACCATCAATCCACTAATAGCTCCTCTATCCTAAATCTATATAGATTGTTTTTAATATTAATGAAAAGATATATTGGAATATATATATGCTAGTGGCTGGTAGTCTTCACTTCTAGTAACAAATAAACAACTTGAAACAAACTAAATTTAATAGTGATTAATTCTATAAATTACTTAGTGTAATGCATAAAAAAATATTTTATTAATGATTTCTTGTTTTTTATAACTCAGGGAGTGTTGAAGTATTCCTAGAGACTGCTAATCTATAAATATCTATTGCTATTGAATTTTACTCTATGAAAATAATGACATCAAGATACAACATCTCCTTGTTATTGCACTATTGAGAAACAATATTTATCGTTTCCAATTACTTATGAATTATTAATTTGTTTAGTTCCTTTTTTAAGGTAATATGTCTTCCATTGGTTGTACTCCATTCATGTAAATTCCTTTGATTGAGGGAGTTGAGGATGTGAAAAAGAGATATAATGAATGGTTTGTAGAAATGCATTCCCCAAAAAATTACCACAGTGATCTATGGTTTTATTTGTTGATGAATATGTTATCAATGAATTTGGTATGGTACTAACTTCATAATTTATTGGTCAACAAACATTGCATATTCAGGTTGAACACATTGACGTTGTAATGAATAAGTTCTTTATTATTAACATAAAATTGGAAGTTTCATTTTTCAAGAAACTGGACATAAAGGATTATAGAGAAAGTAAAATGTGTTCTTGTTTTAAATATGGGTGGAATTTGGGGTTATTCATACATTTAGACAAAACAGGATGTGAAAATTCCCTTGAAATTCATAATAACATGAATTTGGTATTCAAAAAATTCTATCAAACCAGGAATACCTCTTTTATTTGTACTTATTTAAATAGAAAACAAAATATTTCACCACCGAAACATACAAATCTATTTACAATGCTGAGGCGACCTTATTTTTCTAAATTAGAGATAAATCCCTCTAAGTAGAAGTTGTAATATTTTGAGCACACAACCTATGCTTGAATATTGATTAATATGGACACCTTTGTGGACTTCCTTGCCACTATTGAACTAAAATTTAAAGATAGAAATTCTATTAAAACCTATATTATTAAGGGTTTCCCTTTAGATGTAGAACATGCTTTTCTCTAGGCCATTTAGCAGAAAATTGTAACTTGGTTCAAAAACATGCTAAAGGTAGAAGCTCTTAGTGGAAGAATTCTAATGCTAATCATCTAGTTGTGAATGATCCATTGAAGTGTGATTCTGAGTCGATTCTTGAGGACACAGATGACCCAGAAGAGGTGGAAGCATAATAAGTATGTAAGAATGTATCATATCACTTATCAGGATCCCTTGGCTCTACGGAACACATTGAAGTTTTTATATCAATCCATAATAACGAAAATATAAATCCAAATATGGAAGAGAGTTGGAAAGTTGTCAATTAGAAAAAGAAAAACACAATCTCCATCCTTAAAATGTAGTTAAGATCCGAAGGGAAGGGACTTTGATGATATTGTTAATCATTTTTGTTGTTTCGTTGTTTATTTTGTTTATGTTGTTATTTTATGCTTTGGTGCCACTGGTAGAGGCTGGATTGTCTTGTTTCTCAATGTTCTATATTTTTTTCCTCCTGATGTATGGGGTAGGGTCACCTAACCAATTTTCACCATTAATTAAAAAATGAGTTACAAGGGCATAAAAAATAAGAACAAATCGTTTGTGTTATTGAAGAAAGTCACCAATATAATTGAGAAAATAAGATCTTCAATTGATGAACAATTATTATTTTTGTTTAATGGTGATGTTTTTCCATTCAAATTTTTTAAGTGCCATGTGGCACCTCTAAAATATCAATACCGTCCTATGTATGATGAGAATGTTGAACTTCTAATTCATTCAATGTTGATTAATGTTATTCCTACACTGAGGAATGCAATCCTTCTTCCCTTTTTACCCACTACAATGGAACTTGTGCAACGCAAGGACCCAAATGACCTGAAAAGGGATGAATTATACTTCTACATTCTTCACGTTTAATAAACCATTTATGCCCAACAATATTTTTTTGCTTAAAGAAAATACATGTCATTACATACTAAGATGCAGTTTAGAAAGGCTCGCATTATGTCTTAAAATGCACATATCGGAAACATTTTTATATTTATAAGAAACAAAATGAGGTAAAAAAATTAGATTGATACCAATTTTATTTATGTACTCTACAAGGCTCGAATGATTTGGAGATCCCTAGGATGTCCTCTATGGCCCAGAGTAGGAAACAAAAATACATATGAGTGGAAGGTAACGAAACTTAATTTTAACGCATTTGTTCTTAAAATTTAATTTTTTAATATGTAAAAAGTAAACATATTATTTCCTCTTTCAACGGAGAGTTTCGATAAGTGTTATTTTCAAAGTGGCTAGGGAAGAGAGTCTTTTTGAAAAAATTACATTTTTTTTACCTGAGGAAATATGGAAAAAATGGACAACAACCTTTGAGTTATTTAAATAAGGTGGGCTTTCTTGTTATCCTTTTGAGGATAACCAACCTAACTTTCAAGAAAAATCACTGGAAAGGTTCATAGAAAATTCTTGTAGTCCTGCAAGAGGAATGACTGATGAGGAGCTATAAATTCTAGCAAATACAGTGCAATTAGGGAAAATATGGTTAATTGTATCTATTGAAGCTTGTGTCATAGCGAAGACTTTTAATTATTACTTATAAAGAGTAAAATATGATAGAATAGTGAGAGGAAAACTTCTAAAATATATAAAAGTAAATATCCAGGTAATATTGTATTGGTAGAATGTACTGAAAAGAATTGTCTGCATGACTCTCACTATTGCCATTTGAGTGTACTCTTGGGAGAAGAGAATAAAGGAAAAATAAAATTTGATTCTGGAGGAAGTGAAAAATAAACAAAAAGAAAAATTTATTCTGAAGTGGCAGAGGTTCTCCCAGCAGTGGTTCAAATAATTATAGACAACTACATGATTTCCATGGAAGAAAAAATTGCAGCAAGGATGGAAGACAACAAAGACTTTACCTGTCAATGTGCATATCCCTTCTAGCTCCAGTCAACATTATCTTCTGTACCAACTTCCACAAAAATTTGTCACTACAAATGAAATCGACCTACGAGGATAGACACATCCTTTTATTTATGAGAGATCTTATGGGTTTTGGTCTCATATGTTCACTTGACTCGGTTCCAAAAATTCTCTGGTTATAGTGCTTTACGATGGTAGTGTAACATTGCATTCTTTGGTTGAATCAGGTCTATTCATGGTTTTTATTGTTGAATCACATGATCAAGAAGTGTTTTTAAAACATTAATATTCTCATTTCAAAAAAATTATGTTGATTAAGATCACTTTAAACAATTATATTAGTTTAATGCATTTGAACTGATACATAAAATATTTATGCAGAAAATCAACCAACAAAGGAAGACACCACCATCTCTTCCTCTACACATACAAACAAAAGAGATGGTTTCATTCTTAACATGTTGCAATCAATTCAAATTATTACCCTAGATGTCTCTGACCATCCATCCAATAAATCTATAAAAGGTGAGTGGGAAATAATATTTTAATAAATTTATCACTAAAGTTTTCAATTGTCAATGTTGACATATTTTTAATAAAACTTCAATTTTTTCAATATTTTATGCCAAATAGGGAGGCTATTGACACGTCACACACAGACTCATAGATGGAAAATAGTATGATAGTCATGTACAATTATAAACAAAACCATTTATAAGCCCCTCATAATTGTAGGAACCTATAGCGAAATAGTTTATTTGTTATGTGCATTATGCTATCGGTCACTAACATACATCCTTTAATTATATTTATTTCTAATTGAGTAAATTTTTTATTTATTGGTTAATATTAAATCATGGAAAATTAAAAAAAAATTTTACTTATGTAAAGTTGGCTATTTGCAGCCACTAAGCTAATCAAAGAATTTCATACCAACCATAGTCCAGGAAATAATAGGTTAGCCTAGATGTCGCTAATATTCATCAATATTGATGTAATTTTATCCATGAAACATTTTTTCATTGAATAGAAACAAGTAATATCATGAATTTAATTACTTTGCCATGGTATTTATTTTCAATTGATTACTTCTTTTGTAATTGGTTAACAATAAACTGATGAGAATTGAAAAAAAAACTTCTTTACAGTTGGCCATTAGCAGTTGCTAATCCTATCAAAGACTATCAACCCAAACATAGTCCATGCATAATGGCTTATGCCTATTGGTCTCTAATATACAACTACATCTATGTAATATTGTATAAAAGAAATTTGTATCAAATATTTTTTTACATTGACTTAAAATTTATTTTGAATTGATTACTATTGTTTAAATAGAATGTGAATCACAACAACCTATAGAGGAAGAGTTCGGGAGAATCCAAGCCATAATCTCAATTAGTAAGTGTTAACATACTAAATTTTTGATTATTTGAATTGGTTAATATCAAATTGTGGACAATTGAGAAAAAAATACTTCTGTGCAGTTGGCCAAAAGGATTATTTAATTATTTTATATTTGGAGGGTTTGATTTATGAGAAAAACTAATCCCTTAAGGAGTTGGCAATCAAGTTCGATAAGGAGACTATCAACTTGCGAGGTGGGCTCAAGGCATTTTTAAAGATAATAGTAGAAAAATATGAAGTGGGATTTCAGTCTAGCTATCTCTCTTCCACCAAATTTGAAAATATGATTATGGCTTTGAATAAAAAAAAGCGGTCGAATTCAAACCAATTATTTATTTGGGTAAAGAACATTGTTGTGTCGAAGACGAAATTGTAGTAAAATATCTCCAAAAGATTTAGATTAGAGAGGATATTGTTTTCAACCCTATAGAAACATTGTGTATTACAATGGGTCCAAAGGGAAACCATCAGGAATAGTTTATGATGGGGAGGAAATGCAATGAAGAAAAATGTTTCAAAGATAAGTGGTCGATGATTAATTTGTATAAAACATATCAAATATATTGTCTCAGTGTTTGAGTGTTCCAAAGGGATTCCAAAAATTGTAGCAAACATAAATTATATAACTATTAATTATTTCAATGATATTCATTCGTATAGTCATATGGTCACTCTTTATTTTATATGTTGAGATTAAAACTTTAAAATTTGGTAGTATTAATATATTCATTGTGATTGAGTTGATATTATAGTTTTATAAGTTGTTTGTGTGAATTACCTAAATAAATAATTATCACTATGATATGTTGACCTATTTTAAATCAATTTTACAAGCATACATTAATTCTGAGTTGTTTTTATAGATCCAATTGGGAAGCCTTGGAAATGACTAGTTTTGGGAGTTGAAGGTTTGTTGTTTAGAATTTATGGTATTGGTGAAAAAACACCTCGTAATATGGTTCCAGATTTTAGATACGGGAATACTAAATACTTTGAACAAGAATTTAGTGTTATCTTGATAAGTACTACATCAAAAAATATTGACACTACCTTATGGTCTTCATTTATGGATTCAACAATGGACAAGTGCATATTCATCAAAAAAATTAGTTGAATGCAGGAAATCCACTTCATGTTCAGTTGGGGATGCCACCAATATAATTTCAAAATAAATACCAACCAGTAGATAGTAAACATTTATCATAATATTTATGGTGAAAAATATGCTTTTGATTGATGACGTGTGATTATTTTTACATGAATTCAAAGAAGAAATTACTCTCAAAATGCCAACATACTGGAGATTTGATGAAAAATATAAGACTAATTCATTAATTTGCACTGAAATATGTACATGGTTGAAACATACAGGAGAAAACAAGAAAATGTGTATATCATTGAAAATTTTCAAACCCGCCATTGGTGTTTGAAATCTATACTTTTCTTCCAAATACAATAATGTATTATGCATTTTTATGAAATAAAATAACTCCCTTAAGGTTCTTAAATATTCGCAATGTGCAATCATTTTTTCGATTCATTTTTTGGCAAGAAAAACTTTTTTTTCTAACTTGGGTGAAGAGACAATCGTGGATCATGGACCAATAAAAGAACAAGTTCTCCTATATCTACATAGTTTAACCTTAATTTTTTTATAACTGGTAAGACCCTTATTCCCAATCAAAAATTAAGCCTAGCGGTTGCTAGCACGTTAAAAATGGAAACATATAATGTTTATTGTTTCACAAATTAATGTTGGATTCTCTGAAATCAAAAAACATTTTTCCCCAGTTATGTATGGTTTAATCTTAAAGACATTTTGAAACTGATAAGAACTTTATTCTAAAGAAAAAAGTAATCCTAGCGGTCGCTAGACAGTATAAAATAGAAACATGTTATGTTTATTAATTTACAGATCCGTGTTAGCTTCCCTGAAATCATAAAATGAATTTTACTAGATCTTCATATGTTAATCTTAATGACATTTTGAAAATAATAAAATCTTGCTCTAAAGAAAAAAAAATCCTAGTGGAGGCTAGCACGTATAGTACAAAAACAATATCTAATTAATGTTTTTGCATATCATTATTTTAATGATTTTATATTTATTGTTATGTGGACATTGACAAGAATGTCAAATTTTAATGACATGATTCTCTCATTCTTGTGATACATAATTTGGCTTGGATGTTGACAACTTCAAGATTATATTCATACAGGAATATTACATCACGATCAAATGTACCATTTATCAAGAATCCATGAATCAAAATATATTTCTCAAAAAACTTAACACCATTTAGAGCAACTGTAATGCATATTATAATTGTAAAAATATACCTATTGAAAAATGACTTGTGACCTATAATGCATATTCCAATTAAACATGATAGATGAATTGTGGCATATATTGAAACTATTAAAGGATGTGGAAGATGATGTGGATACGTAAATGATGTCATTGAATCAATAACCCAATTACAATTGTGTAATTTATCCCTAGATTTATTTGATAACACCTTTCTGTATAATGTGTTTGACTATATTTATTAATGCTATTATTTATAATGTGTTTTTATTAATCAACAGAAGCCTTTATTCATAATCTAGTCAATGTATGAGAAAATCTTGATGATTACATCCATTTTTTATTGCGTCGCCTTCCTCACACGAGTATAATGACTACTTAATTGGGTTGTGATTTTTCCTACCTTCACTCATTTTCTCATGTTTCTCTCTATTGTTTTCCCCTTCCCTCTCATGGTGTCTACTTATGTTCCTTTCATCCTCTTGCAAAGAAAAAAGCTAGAAATGGATTTTCTCTTTCTTTTGTATTCCACTCGCCTTTGCACTTGTTCTAAATGCAACTGAGAAATTCCTTGGCATGGATAATTTCCAGAGCACCAGGAGAGCTCATCTCAAATCTGATATTGCAGGCATCTTCATGTTAAAATTCCTAGGGTTTTTTGCAAATAAAGAAGTGGTCATGGCAATCGTATCTGATTTCATTTACCGACATTATCATGTGGGTTTGGCCGAAGCTCTAGAAAAAGTATTCCTTATTACTCTCTTTGCCAATCTATATCCTTGTCTGTATCCTTTCTAGGTTGACAGTAGGATTTTTGATGCCCTAGAATTGAAAATTTGGACCCTCCATCAATTTTCCAAGTCTGTTTAAAGAATTTTTCGATCTGATGGGGTGTCTATCTCCAAATTTTCATCACCATACTTGGTTGCGCTTGCAAAACCTACCCCACCCCTTTCTGATCGCGTGGTTTAGTGTAAGACTATTATTGGCTCAACCTTTTCCTTTCTTGGGAAGATTACAATGATTCACTCGGTGGACCAATTAGAGGTGGAACCCTAGGGGATCTCTGGCATTTCCTCTCTCTTTTTTGTGTTCACCGCTCTATGTTTTTCCAGGCCAAGTTATTCATGTTATGTTTTTGCTTCGTTATTTACAATATTTCCTACTTGTTTTTGGTTTTTATACGAATACCTTCATCGATCAAATATTTCGATACTTGTAGGGTGGGGACCCATCAACCCTTTGTTTCATAGCTCTGGTCAAAAGTGTTTAACTATCTAAAAAATAAATTGATGTTAATTTACCTAGATAAGCTCCACTATCATTACCTAGCAAGTGTTAAGTTTTAACCCTCTTACTTTTATTTTTTAAAGTCAAATTATCCTCTCGAATTCAAATTTTCCATTGCAGAAATTGTTCACATCGGTTTAAGGAATACATGGAATTGAAATATTCTTAGCCACATTAACAATCAATATTTTCATAGATATCATGAAAACAATTTTATTTTTCTCTGATTTATTCTATGAATTTGGGAATCTAGTGTGACAAATAGTTTTACAATGGAATTCAAATAATTCTTAAAATGAGTTACCATAATTCTACCTTTTGAAAAGGATTTTTAATTTATTTCATATCTATATTTAATTATAAAAATATGTCCTCTTGCCAAGTGAAAAGTATTAGTAGATTTACAGAACGATCAGAGGTGCCCAAACCAAATACTGGTGAATGATATTCAATACACTCGATCATAATTCAAAATATGAATCTTACAAATATATAGGAAATGGACTTCCTATATTTTAGGAAGTAGTTGCAACTCCTCTAACTCCCTTAAACTATTGACGTGATTTTTTGAAACTCAGGAAACAAATATATTTGTTATAATTGTTTTATATAAAACAACTTATAACAAATTACCAACCAATAAATTACCATAGAGTAATTAATAATAATGAAGCACTAACATATAATTTCCTAACATTTCCTACCTTATTTCAAACATGGGAAAACCTATCTCTGTACTTGCACCTCCTTTCATGATTAGGTGATTTTTACTTCAGGATGATCACAAACTCGTTGCATGGTTTTCAAACGGTTAACCACGAACTGAAAATGCTTGTTTTACAACTAGAGTAACACAAATGAAAAATGATGGTTTTCAAGTGGTTTACCTACAACCACATCATGATGTGCCAAGTACTATTATCAAATCTCATAACATCTGACTGTAGGGAATAACATAGGAAAATATGATCACCCATTAAAAACTAAAAAATGGAAATGAAACATTGGATTAGGTTCCCCCCTCAATGTCAAATTTCCATTTATTTAACTAGGAACACTGCAAACTGAAGCAAACTAAAAAACATATACTCACACTATATATATGCCACCACATCTACTATGCAGCCTCATCGTTGGTGACTGACGTGAGGTCATTGATTGACCTCCAACCTCTGATGCCTCCTACCTCTGGTGATAGTTCAAAAAATTTGGCGTTGATGATTAATAATTACATACCTTACCCGAATGTTGCATTCCACCGAAAATGCATTCGTAAGGAACTTTTTTTTTTTTTTTTTTTTACAACTTTTAACAAATAACAAACCAACTATACTTTAAACAAAATGATACTTTATTTTGACGACACAATTTTCCTACAATAACACTGACTCTATTGACAATAAAAATGCTAACTTTAACTCTTTTGATGATAGAGACTACTTTAATAATGACCAAATAAAACTTTAAACTATATAAAAAATGACTATATTTAAATATAATGAAAAGATAATAATACAAAAGTGAGACTTCACAAAGGACAATAAAAATACGAAATTTATACACTTGACACATAAATAATTTATTGATGGAAACATACTTAGACATGTGTAGAGACTACTTAACAAAGATTTTAAAGACTTAACTATAACTATAACTATATTTATTTCTATTTATTAAACTATACGCTTCATGAAATTATTTGATATAAAAAAATTTAAAGGAAGAAGAGCTCCACTCAAAACATGACTTGATGAGTTACATTAAACTCAATGTGGCTTACACTCCCTTGAGATCAACACCCGCTACATCACCCAAATCAACAAGCTAGTTATTTTTTTCATCCATTCTATAGGTGGTCTTGAATTTCCTCTGATAAACAAAATCTCCATTAACTCATCATTATTCTTCACCGATTACAACCAAATGCCTTATACAGTGACTCAAAGTTAGAGATATGTCAATTTTCCAAGACGTTTAGAGGATGTTAATAGCTATGTGAATACCATTGAAACCAAATTATAGAAGATATGTATAGCCTATAAAACAATAATGTTGGTGTCAACATGGAGAATATTGAAATAAAATAGTTATCATGTGCTATGTTGGATGCTCAGATGTACGGTAGAGACTATGCACATAAATCACAACTATTCTTTTCAAAAATTAAATATGGCACTAGATGAGTAGTGAACTATGAATCCCATCAGGTGAAATCAATGGATCATTATTTCACATAATATATCAAATCTCATCCGACCATAATTTCATATAAATGCACATTAAAATTCATAAATCTCCACACAGTTTTAACAAAGAATAACAAACTACAATCAATATTGAAATATCATAAATTACATTAATTAAATGAGAATATGTTACAAGATAGTCTATTCAACTGCATTCCTCTATTGGTATTGCACATGCACGTTATTTCAGGAAGAAATGAATGCCATTTGAAATATACCTTCTTCTCACATCTCAGTCATTTTTTGATTTTATGATTTTTTCTCTCTGATGCCAAATGAAAAGTATTAGTAGATTTACAAAATGATCAGAGCTACACAAACCAAATATTAGTGAATGATATTCAATATGCTCAATCATAAATCAGAATATGAATCTTACAAATATATAGGAAATGAACTTCCTATATTTTTTGAACTAGCTACAGGTCCTCTAACTTCCTTAAACTATTTACGTGAGTTGTTGAAACTCAGCTAACAAATATATTTACTATAGTTTTTTATATAAAAAAACTTATAAAAAATTACTAACCAATAAATTACCATAGGGTAATTAATAATAATGGAGCACTAACATATAATTTCCAAAAAAAAGAGGAGTAAGGAGAATTTTAATTGTCATTTAAACTGTCGGGTATGGGAGGAAAATCTCTACAGTGTTTTCATGTCCCTTCTTTTCAGGCATGCAAAGATGGCGAAAGGTGATGTGGGGGGTTATTCATGAATGTTATCACACATTTATAACTATTAAGGGGATGTTAATTTTTTTGTAATCCAGGTTTATTCCTCTCTTGGAATATGGGTTTTTAACTATTAAGTGGATGTTAGTGCACATTTATTCATATCTTGGAATCTGGGTTTTAGCTCATGCCCTTACAAGTGAAATCTCAAGCACCGCGAGTGGCGCAAGTTAGGCATCATTTCCATGAAGGAACCCTAGTGGAGAAAACCCGCCTGCCAGGATCCAAGGTAGATGATTCCAATTCTAGAGGAGATGTGTAGTGCCCACATTTTACACACCCAAAAACAACAGTAAAAATACCAAGATAATTTTTTTTTTGACTTACATTGTTCACTACACACAACACAACATAGACTCCAAGTACAAAAACTCAACTCACATACGACAATCACATAAGTCATCGACTCACACAGACCCATGAAAATGACATAGACATGTCGATACCACACTTTTCCTAATGAACAAATACTAGCAATGACCCAACCACAAGAAACATGACTTCAAGAACGGCGAACCCACAACACATCATTACTTTAAATGTATTTTAGTTACGATTAACATTCCAAGAACATTATTATGTAAGCATAATTTTCTCCCTTTTTCGACCTACATGTTTTGAAAATTTGTTTCACATTTCACTTATTGTTCAACCATTTAATTTTTCTCTTTACCTTTATGCCAATCTTCATAACTTACATAAGTATTTTCCGTATTTCAAATTTCATACAAAATTCTAACTCTTTCATTCTTATGTTAATATTATGCTTCCCAAAATGCTTATTCAATGTTTAGAATTTAACCTTGCTACACAAGTGAACCTAACATGATGTCAAGATGAAATCTTGGGATTGAGGGAGACTTAGATTCAATATAGATTTTTCCCAAAACATTCTTTGATCATAGTATAGTTATTTCCCTACCATTATCATTATAGTTCAAAAACTTTTTGAATTCCAAATTTGATATATATATATATATATATCTTTTATTTTCTTGAAGTTTGATCACACTAAATAATTCATATTCTTTGCAACACATGATAATGTATAATTAAGTTAAAAGGACTTCAAGAGTGACCTTAATCCTAATCTCCAATCTCGTTCTCATCTTATATGATATACTCTTACATCGCACTATGGTCTCGTTATTAGCATTGTTATGTAATCAGGAGTTACAGAAGTATTTGTATAACATCTTGAAGGGGTACATGATTGGAAGAATTTTAAAATATACATGAACCACATGTGACACCTCCTAATCACCTAAGGTTTGGTTTATTCCAATATGCACTTAATGATCTATGCCTCAACTATATAAGAGTTTAAGGCAAGCGGACATATTTATACTAAATCACATTCAAGAAAATACCTAGATGTTATTTTGATAGAAACCAAGGTAGCACCGCTTAGTTGATCCTTCAAACAAGGACTCATAAGGTGACTTCGAAGGTGGTCTTCAACACTCAACCTGGTGTCAGACCTGAAGAGAGGGCATTCTTCTCGAGATTACCAAAACTAGAAGGAAACTACATACTCTGGATAAAGTTGGACCATGTCATTCCTAAAATATGGGTTCATGACAATGTCACTAAAGATAATGACTGTGACGGTAAAATCCAACTAGGGGTTTTATTTACCTAACCTAGGAGGTTCCATTGAGTGCAAAGCTTAAGTTCGTTCTATGGTTTTAAATTTCTTATATGGTAAAAAGGACGCACATGAAGGTGAGTTATGCACGAATATTTTATTAGGGTTGAGTGTTCCCATTAAAACTCTTTTTTACGTTTACAAGGTAAGAAGATAACCCAGTAATTAATTTAATTGTTTATTAAACACTGAGAAAGTACTACAATATATTAACTTCAATTTCATTTACTATATATATATCAAACCCTTTTTCCATACACAACTAAGAATCAAATTGAACCGGTGATTAGATGTACATTTACTAAGATATCCCTAAAACTAGCATCTCATACATATTAACAAATTGCAATTATAAATTTTCTGTAACAAGAGACTACCTTATACAGTTATTCATTTTACTATGACCTGTAAAAATTACAATAATAATAATTAAATTTCACATCACCTTTTTCATCATCATTCTTCCAACCTACAAAATCCACGTGAGCATGATATCAACGATAATTTGCTGGCATGGCATCCACCCTAACCTAACATAAGTATCATTTTTCAGTTTTCCATTTACATATGACAATAATTACAATTTGCAATCGAAATAAAAAGGTCTAGAAATATGTATTCATTGCATTTCATTTCACTTCACTTTATAACCCAGGAGAGAGAAAGAGAAGGGGAGAGAGAGAGAAAACACCATTCTGTCAAAAGTTCTACTTCACACAAAAAATACACTAAATGGTTTTAAATAATTATTTACATGTGTTAAAAGTTTCTAGGGTGGTTTGGAAACCCTACGAGGGTCCGTAGCTTTCTATTTTTACATTTTCTTACTAGCTACAATTATGTACAAAATGGGCTTGGAGGCTAAGAAACCACTTCCAAAAGTTATCTTTTGATGAGAATTCACACTACAATAAAATTTCTACATGTCCCCAAATATACCAAGAGTTCATAGCAACTAACGGAATTGAAAAAGAGTGAACGGTTTACGTTTGGTGGCTAATTTTCTAGGGCTACTGATCTTAGTTGGCCCAGTTGTAAAAGGACAAAAGTTAGCTCGAGGGCTCAGAAAACCACATCCAAAACTAACGTTCAATGGATGTGCATGCAATGAGACACTTCCTACTAGTTCCCCTATATAAGGAGAATTCATCAGAGTCGACGGGACTGAGAACTAGAAAACTATTTTCAAACGGCGACAAGTTTTCTAGAGCGACAAGTCGAAAATTGGTCCTGCTTGGCCTCATCAAACTGCGACCGGAGGCCTATAAAATGGCTTTGCCAAACTATCCCGAAAAGTGTTTTTCCCTAAACTGAATGTTCCATGCAATTGTTTAGTATAAACACTTGAGTTTTATGAAGACGGGAAATAATTTCTCCATCCAGGTTTCAAATGGTGGTTCAAAATGAAATCCAACTTTCTAGATTTGATAGCTTTCTACTGCTGTAAACCAATGTAATAGGGCTCCTATAAAAGTGCCAAAAATATCACATGTTCTTGTTTGAGGTAAATCCAGATGTCATGGTGACTCTTCACATAACAATGTACATAAATGAAACCTAACATATCATTTTTAGAGTTTCCGAAGGGTATTTAATGAGTCTCCAAAAAATGCAAAAATTAACTATTTAACAGGAAGAAGGTCAACAATATTACTGGGAAGTAAAATTTGGCTTGTCGATATATCAAAATTGTAGTGATCTAACTAGGTAGGAAACTTTCTAAATCACCTCAGAATGATGGTGGAAGTTCATGTTTTAATGTAACAAGTTATTTTGGCATCGTGAGTAACGACAAGACATTTCATTGTTTTTACACGAGTTGAAATAAAAAATTAATTATATTAAGATCTTGATATTTTAAAATTATTTTAAGTTGTAAACAAAAACTAAACTATGAGACTTATGAAAGATGAGGGAAGGTGAACCATGCTTGGAAGGGATGGAGTCGGTCAAACCCGTGGCTTCGGTTCAGTATCTCACTTAGCAATTTATCAACCAGTTCACGAGCCTAGATCTAACCTCCACCACGTCACACCAACTTTCCGATCACTTGTAGTTTTCCAATAGAGTAATTAGTTGCTTGTGCATTCTAAAACCTTTTAAACAGATCCATTATGTCCATATCCTTGCATGTAATTTCTGCTATCCACGTGGGCTAATCTATGTTTATTTCTTGGAGGAACTTTGTCAAACGCTTCATGTGCTTTGTCTCTAATTCTAGGCTTTGCATTTAGGTCTAACAAAGCATTTACAACTACATGCAATGGCCATATCCATATTACTTTATTCAACGCACCCATTTTAAAATAATCTAGGATATACTAGCAATGGCAAATATGTTCATGAAGACAGTAGGTGTTTGCATTTGAAGGAACAACCACAGAGATTCAAGGTGATCATGTGGTCTTCTGAACTATCATGGACATCCATAACATGTTCCTACATTACCATTTTGGCACAAACACTAAGGATGTTGGAAATCACCACATCTAATTGAGGCATTTTGTCAAACAGTTTTGTGCCTTTTCTATGCTTCCACATTTTGCACATGTTCCAACCAAAAAGAAAAATCAAGAAAAGATAATTTCATCCATGCCAAGTGCATGCTTCCATGTTTTCTTACATGTTAATGAAGCACTTACAACTACAACATCTAACAAAAATCCTTTACATTTTATTCTTTGGTAGTGTTTATGCCTTGATTTGGAGTTTTATCTTTACGTAGAATGGGAGCATACTGGCACGAGCTATGGAGTAAGGCTTTAAACCAATCAATCCTTTCTTTGATGCTCCCCCTACCTTTTAACCACTCCAGGGTATGTGTACCCTAGATATGGGGTATAATATACAGCTAGATTTCTTCAAGGCATTTTGTCAAACAGTCGACGTCCCTTGTCTTTGTTTCCATGTTTTCCCCCCACACCTCCACCAGGAGTGCTGGAACCACTCACCTAGTCAACTTGATGGATTTATATACCTTGTTCCAAAGCTCCCATTGAAGCACATGTTGAAAGGATACTGGAAAATTCATGGAGTTTCCTGGCAAAGGATGTCGAATCTGATGTCTGTTGTTTCCATCTAGGCTCTTCCCCTTCCCACGCCTCATTATAAATCCCTCCATATTTATGCTTGGATAAATGTCCATGCAGGTTCATAGGCTCATGTTTGACGTAGGTTGGGGATTCACTAGAAAATGTAAACTAATTAGGTTAGAGACCTATTTGTTACATGCAGGAAACAATATGACTGTCGCTGGAGGAAACCCGCACCTTCTGTATGATGGTGGCCACACATTTTCAAGACAGAAACCCAACAAGGGATGTGGGAAAATATATATTCAAAACTCCAATCTTTATTCATGGCTTAATAATGCAAAAAAAGAACAGCGAACCAGGAGGATAAGGTGTCCCATCTACTCTGCACACTCAACTCCTTGAACATCGTTTCCTTCCCCCAACACATGGGTTAGAACCAAGGCATGAATAAAATATTGGAGGTAGTAGGTTAGAATTAATTAGAAGAGCTAGAATGGAAAAGAAACAAGGAAAAAAAGGCAGCCACCTCCCACTTGGATTAATACCAAGCAAGGGTCAACATGTCTTCTTCTTGCTGTTGAAATCGATGTGTGATATAAATTTTTATGTCTAAGAAACCAAAACACTTACACCAATGTGTTGATTTATCACTTAATATGAGGTTTCCATGTCAAAATGAACATTAAAGGGTTAAAATAAGAAGATACATTGCCCGAATCTAGGATACTTTGGTACTAACAAAGCCATTTTAAATTTTGATTCCATAACAGCAGTGGATGTTAAAATGAGTAATCACATATCTAGAACAATAAAAGAACTAGGTTGCTAGTATTCTTATGCACCCACTTGTCAGATAAAACAAAAATATCCCAAATGAATCCAATGCTGAAAGGAATAAGTCATGTGCACCCAACAGAGAATAGGGGTAAGTGTCGGTGGTTAGAAACTTAGGATCCCAATAAAGTGCTTGTATTATTATGCTAAGAAATTGACAGGATGCAGGCCCTTCCACCTACCACTCTTGACAAAGGTGTATCATTGTCTTAAATTGAGGGGGACATTACATCTCCCTTTGTCCTCCCTATCTCACTCCAAGGGCATTGTGGTGCTCATATTTTTTCATATTTCTAGTAAGAAGGGTAATCCATGCACATAAAAATTTCCCTACAAGGATCTCACGTCAAGCCGTGTCATAGAAACCTTAACAATGGATAAGAACATTGAGGGACTCACCTCTAGTAGAAGCATAACTAATAAGGATGTCATTTCCTCCATTGTTGGGGTCTCCTAGTCTCAGGGGCGACATGGACCACTCGGGCGACTGCATACGCCATAGAAATGATGAATATTTTGTTTGAGTTACCAGTATTTCTGAGGACTACGAGGGATGTTAATTTGCATGATATTTTCAATTCGTTTTTACACATCACATGTGTCTATGTGCCCATGGATTAGAGGACAGATTATCGGTGGATTTGGTTTTGTTATTTTTGTTAACAAGGACTCTTAGAGGGCTATCAATAAGCTCAATGCCTATGGTTATGATAACCTTACTCTCAGAGTCGAATGGTCCACTCCAAGGATTTTTTTTTTAAAATTTTAAGCAATACATACTTAAAAGAAAGCATCTTTCCTTCTTTCTATGGAGTTTTTTACTTATTTCCACTTTAGGTTTTTTAGGGTTTTTTAGTGTTGATAGGATAAGTTGTGTTTCACTTGAACACAATGATTCTCCTTATATTTTTACTTGCCTTGTTTATTATAATGATTTATTTGTTTTCACTAAATAAAACCTATCAAATATTCATTTTTAAAAATCATCATGACATTTTTATCATGATATATTTTAGAAACTTCAAATTTACAATTTTAATTTTAACTTGTATTGTTGAGAAATCATTTGTGTACTTATAAAAAAAATTGTCCATTTACTATCAAGTAATATTTTATAGCTTGAGAAAACTTTCTTAACATAATACTTGAAAAGAAAGAGTTTATCTCACATTTATTTCAATATTACTTCAATGTAGACCAAACTTTCTTTGTCTATAATATGCTTCTTCTCAAATCATGTAAAAGAAGCAAGTATTGTAAAGTCAATTATTATTTTATTTTCTCTCTATGGTGAGCAGTGTAGGTTTTAAATATATGATTCTTGAAGGACTATGACATGGAAGGATATCTACATATTCTATAAGTTATAATATGGTTCCCCCAATAATAATGATTATGTAATAAAAGGAGTATCTTTTCTAATTAAGTTGTACTGACTATGCAACAAATACATAGATGCACTATAAAGGACTTGAATTGGTTTTTTTATTTTCTCTAAGAAACATGCTCTCATAACATTGTCATGCTGACATACACAAACAGATTGAATGCCCCTACAATGTCATATGTCATAGCTCACAAATAAGATTATCCTCTATTGATTACATTCAACAAGTATCCACTTTAATAAACATGTTTGTTGAATTCTATTTGTAGGGAAATTTGAGTGTCTACAAACCTTAAAAATTTACTCTGGACGTATGAAGATTTCCCGAATTTGCATTTTTATTGCGTGGGAAAAAATGATGGCATCTGACAGAGTGAGATGCAGGGAGTCTAAATAGGAGGATAATGAATATCTAGAATTTATTCTGCCACCACTGAATATCATCGTGCTGGACAATGAAGATCATCGAATACAAGTTCAACGAGTAGTTCCAGACGGGGGTTCATACCACTACCATCAGCAGAAGAAGGATTACATTTAATTATATTCTCATAGTCTGCATCATCTCCCTCTGTTAGTTTCTTTGAAATATCTTGACTAATTCTCTAGTTACAGTGAGGTTCACTCAAATCATCGTAAATGAACCTAGAAATGTGTCACATCTATTGAAATTCATTATCCTAGTAGCCACTAGCTCGTATAAAAAGGAAAGATGGTTGGTTTATAGCTTTACGGAAAAATGTCAGCTTTCATGAAATCATTAAAATATTTTCCCCAAGATTTGCATGGTTTAGTGTTAATGACATTGTAAAACTGATAATGACCTTATTCCAAAGAAAAAATTAGACCCTACTAGTTGCTAGCCGGTATAAAATAGAAACATGTTATATTTATGGTTTTGCATATCAGTGTTGGATTCCTTAAAATCATTA
Source organism: Taxus chinensis (assembly GCA_019776745.2). Lineage (NCBI taxonomy): Eukaryota > Viridiplantae > Streptophyta > Pinopsida > Cupressales > Taxaceae > Taxus > Taxus chinensis. The sequence goes on from CM034156.1 coordinate 219,891,742, forward strand.
AACAATTTTCTAAAAATTACATATTTTAATCTTAAATAAATTTTAAAACTGATAATAACCTTTATTCTAAAGGAAAAAAGAAATCCTTGTTATCGCTAGCTTGTACAAGTGCACTCTCGAGCACCGCGAGTAACAAAATTTTGGCATCACTGCCAACTAGGAACCCTATTTAAGAAACCCCACCCACCGCGATCCAAGGCCAATCACTCAAAATCCAACAGAGATGCTCTATCCGGCCTCTCATGCTCTAAGGGAAGTGTGGTGCTCATATTTTTTCGTATTTATAGTAAGAAGCGCAATCACTGCACATCAAAATTATCTTACAATGATATCACTCCCACCCATGCCTCAGAAACCTTAACAAGGGATAATACCATAAAGGGCCTCACCTCTAGCAGAAGGATCGATGTAAGGGTTTCCGCTGCCTCTGGTGTTGGTAACCTCCTAGTCTCATGGGTGGCGTGGACCACTCCGGTGAAAGCATGCACCACAAAAATAATGAGAATTATTTTCAAGTTACCAGTTTGTCCAAGGACCACAAGGGATTTCAATCTTCATGATATTTTTAATTATATTGGACACATGACTTATGTCTACATGGCCATGGATCAAAAGATAGATTAGAATGGGATTTGGTTATGTTAATTTTTTCATAAGGGAGGACGATCAGAGAACTATCAATAATCTCAATGCCTATGGTTATAATAATCTTATTCTTAGAGTTGAATGGGACACTCCAAGGCATATTTTTTTAAATTGAAGTAAGGAAAACTTAAAAGCAAGTGTCTTTCCTTCTTTCTATGTATTCTTTTACTTATTTTCACTTTAGGTTTTATATGGTTTTTAGTGTTGATAGGATTATTTGTGTTTCACCTTAAAGCACTGATTATCCTTCTATTATGACTTTCCTCATATAATACAATAATTTACTTTTTTCATTATAGAAAACCTATCAAATATTAATTTTTTAATTTCATTTTGACATTTTTCTCATGGTGACATTTGTTTATTTTTATTTATAGGGTGATTTGATTATTTGTAAACCTTTAATATTTAACACATGAGGTTTTCCTTAATTTACCCATTTATTGAGTTAGGGATGATAGTGAGGGTGTCTAATAGAGTGAGATGTAGGGAGCTTGAATAGGAGGATAATTAAGATCTAAAATTTCTTCTGCCACCTCTGAATATCATTGAGCTAGATGAAGAAGATCATCGAATACAATTTCAGTGAGTAGGACTAGACAGTGTTTCACACCACTACCATGTGCATCTAAAATTCACCAAAGTGTGCCTTAACAAGTGCACTCTCGAATTGCATGAGTGGCGCAAGTTCAACATCACTGCCAACTAGGAACCCTACTAGAACAACCTCGTGTGCCATGATCAAAGGCTGATGTGTCCAAGTCTGGTAGAGATGTGATGTTTTCCCTATCTCATGCCAAGGGAAGTTTGGTGCTCATATTTTGTCGTATCTATAGTAATAAGGTCAATCAATTCACATCAAAAATACCTTACAAGGATCTCACCCCTATTGGTGCCAAAAAAACCTTATTAATGGATAACATCGTTGATAGCCTCACTTTTGATGGAAGTATCAGTGGAAAGGATGTTGCTTCCTCTATTGCTGGGAGACTCCAAGTCTTAAGGCTAGTATGGATCATGTGTGTTTATGTGGCCATGGATAAAAATATGAATTAGCATGGGATTTGGTTTTGTTAATTTCATCAACAGGGAGGATGCTCAAAGAGTTATCAATAAGATCCATGCCTATGGTTATGATAATCTTATTCTCAAAGTTGAATGGGCCACTCCAAGGAAGACTTTTAAAAAAAATTAAAGCAAGGAATAATTAAAATAAGGCATATTTCCTTATTTCTATGAATTATTTAACTTATTTCAAGTCATTTAGAAACATCATGCAAGTCTTCATGGCCATGGATCATAAGAATGATTAATAGGGGGATTAGCAAGGGATTTGGTTTTGTTAATTTTGTCAACAGAGAGGACTCTCACAGAGCTATCATTAAGCTCAATGCCTATGGTTACGATAATCTTATTCTCATAATTGAATGGGTCTCTAAGGTAGAATTTTTTTATAAAAAATACCTAAAGTAAGGAAGAGTAAAAACCAGGCATCTTTCCTTCTTTCTATGGAGTCTTTTACTTATTTTTGCTTTATGTTTTGTAGAATTTTTATGGTTGATAGGATCAGTTGTGTTTCACTTGAACACAACAATTCTCCCTTTATTTTGACTTGCCTTGTTTAGTATATTGATTTATTTGTTTTCACTATAGAAAACCTACCAGATCTTAATTTTTTTAATTCATTTTGAAATTTTTTCTCATGGTGACATTTGTTTATTTTTATTTGTAGGGAAATTTGAGTTTCTGAAAACCTTTAAGCTTTACTCTGAACACATGAGGATTTCCTGTCTTTTCCCATTTCTTGAGTTAGGGTAAATAGTGATGGTGTTCGACAGAGTGATATGTAGGGAGAATGAATAGGTAGATAATGAAGATTTGGAATTTCTTTTTCCACTGTCAAATATCATCGAGCAAGGACAGAAGGTGGCTTGCACCACTATCATGCGCATTAAAAAAGTGGCCAAATCATGCCTTTACAATTACACTCTCGAGTTCTATGATTGGCATAAGGTCAAAGTTTCTGGTAACTAGGAAACCTACTGGAGTGAACCCACTCGTCGGGATCCAAGGCCAACAATTCCAAGTATGGAAGAGATGCGCTATCTAGCCTCTCTCTCTCAGGGCAGTGCGATACTCATAGTTTTTCATATTTGCAATAAGAAAGGTCATCATTTCACATCAAAGTTCCCTTACAAGGATCTCACCCCCTCCCATACCAAAGATACCTTAACAAGGGATAAGGCCATCGAGGGCCTTACCTCTGGCGGTATGATCGATGGCGGGGTTGCCACTACCACCGCTACTTGGAACCTCTCAGTCTCAAGGGTGGAATGTACTACTCCAACAATAGAATGTGTCATAAAAATTATGGAATTTTTGTTCGAGTTGTGATTCTGACCAAGGACCATGAGGGATGTCAATCTACATGATATTTTCAAGTCTTTTGGGCACATCACGTGTGTCTACGTGGCCATGGATCAAAAGAAGGATTAGAAGGGTATTTTGTTTTGTTAATTTCGTCAATAGGGAAGACACTTAGAGAGCTATCAATAAGCTCAATTCCTATGGTTATGATAATATTATTCTCATATTATAATATGGCACTCCAAGGGAAAAAAAAATTAATTGAAGCAAGAAAGACTTAAAATCAAGCATCTTTCCTTCTTTCTATGGAGTATTTTACTTATTTCCACTTTAGGTTTTGTAGGTTATTTAGTGTTTATAGGATCATTTGTGTTTCACTAGAATGCAACGATTCTACTTTTATTTTAACTTTCCTTGTTTAATATAGTGATTTATTTGTTTTCACTATAGAAAAGCTATCAAATATTATTTTTTTAATTTCATTTTGATACTTTTATCATGGTAACATTTGTTTATTATTATTTTTAGGGTATTTTGAGTGTCTTCAAACCCTTAAGCTCTACTCTAGATGTGTGAGGATTTCCTAACTTTTCATATTTCTTGAGTAGGGATGATAGTGATGGCATCTAATAGAGTGAGATGTAGGGAGCTTTAATAGGAGGATAATGAAGATATGGAATTTTGTTTTCCACCACCGAATATAATCAAGATAGATGAATTATATCATTGAATATAAGTTCAACGAGCTTGGGCAGATGGGGTTTTACACCACTACCACGCACATCATAAGCCATATTACATGTAATTATATTCTTATAGTTTGGATCATCACCCTCTGCTAGTTTCTTCAGAATATCATTAGTAATTATCTAGCTACATTGATTTTCAATCACATTATAGTAAATGAACTTAGAAGTGTCTCATATCTCTTGGAATTCATTAGTCTAGCGTTCGCTAGTCCATATGAAAAATAAACATGACCAGTTTATTATTTTACCAACAAATTTTGACTTCCATGAAATCATTAAAATATTTACCCAAGATCTGCATGGTTTAATATTAATGACATTTTAAAAATGATAAGAACCTTATTCCAAAGAAAAATTAAATCTTAGCGATTGATAGCACGTATAAAACAGAAACATGTTATATTTATGGTTTTGCAGATCAATGTTGGATTCCTTGAAATTATTAAAAAAATTCCAGTGACTGCATAGTTTAATCTTAAATAAAATTTAAAACTGATAATAATCTTTAATCCAAAGGAATATTAAAAGTCTCGTGGCTAATAGCTGTAGTGCCCACATTTTTATAGCTCTAGTTATATGTTGGTTCCTTTATGCATAGACATGTTTTGATTGAGACTCTGATATATTTTGGACATTATGCTATGTTATTTATCCTCATTGACACTATGGTATTTGGGCGTGTAGCTCCAAATCAGACTAGATTAGTATATTGATATATTCCTTTTGATGTTGATGACACTAACAAAGTTACATGATAGTGAGATTTATTGGTTAGATGTTGATTTCTTGTAGTCGATTTGATCAATGATATAGTTTCCTGGATTTAATAATGGTAACTCATATTAGCATAGGTTTATTTCATTGTAATTATATTTGTGGATGATTTACGATGGACTATGTGTATAATTGTATGTGTTACACTACCAATTGTATAATGATGTTAGGATATTATAGGTTTGATTAATTTTGTGATGAGTATATGATCATTATTGTACTAGACAGATGCGGTTAATGGGTGCAATGAGTGTACAGGTGAGAAGCTATAGGAGAGTGTGGGTTTCACGGTAGCTACATAATTGTGCATAAGCAACCAATGGGTTGAGTCCTAACCATGCTAAATGTTTGAGGCCTTAGAGTAGGTGTATTAATTGGGCACCATAAGTGAGCCCTCAATTGTAATGTATTTATGTCTTGTAAAATTAATTATGTTTAGGGTGTGTTTTATTTAAGTAAACTAGTTAAGGGTTTAATGATCTAATTTTAATTTAAGTGATGGTTTTGGGTAAGTGTGTGTCTGTTGGTAGAAGGGATTTGGGCCACCTGTGAACCTTGGGTGGACCCCACACCCTCTACCCTTGTGCCCAAGTGTGCCAAACCCGAAATTGGGCTATTTTGGGCATTTTTAGTGACCCTTTTTTAGTTTGGGAGTTCACTTAGCATGAAAATGGGCCCTTGGACCCTACCTAATAGGTAGGGGGGCTTATTTCCAAGGTTTGGAGGGAGTTTCCCTCCCATTTTGCCTTCCTTTGGTCACATCCATGTAAGGTGGTTGGTTTGTGTGTCTTTGTTAAAAGTTGATCCACTTTGTTTTATTTTCATTTTTAGTATTTTGGGTGATAAGGGCAAAAAGGTGAGTTTACTTTTACTTATTTGGTTTTTGGAATCTTTGACATGTGAGAGGAGAGGGGGTGACACATGTCACTTTCCTATCGGTGAGGAAACTTTTGGGTTCCTCTTGATATTCTTCCTCTTGGAAAGCATTATAGAGGTAGGATTATTAATCCTTTTCTTTCCTTGTTGTTGCTTATATTGTTAGCTATGCAATGGTCAATAAAATAATGTGTGTGAAATGATTGTTGTAAAGTTGTATGTAGAATGTAGTTTGTTTGTTATTTTGCTTTTTTTGTTTTTTTTTGTTTTACTCTCCACCATCATATGGCTTGATGGTTTTTGGAGAATGTTGGGGAAGAAAGAGGGATTTCCCTCTCAAACCTCATGGTTTTTTGGTCAATTCATAAAGGTTCCTTCTCATCCCCTCATATGGTTTGAGGTGGGAAAAAGGTTCATATGGCTTGAACCTTTCCCCATTCTTGACGAGGAAACCCATTGGGTTTGAAAATCCTCCCAAGAAGGCTTTCATTGACATAAAAGAGAAATAAGGAGGTGATAAAATGTTTTTTGGTGTCTCCTATAGTTGGACACTCTTTTTTTTTGGGCATCCTATTTCTTCTCTTCCCCCTTTTTGTGAGGGTGATCTTGTTTCTCCTCATAGTTTTGTTGTCGTACCATGTGTAGTTTGTCTAAGTGTTTAAATGTTTCTATGTATTCTTGTTGTGTTTATCCCCATTATACTTGTGCACATTGTGGATGCTAGTTCCTCTCTCCCATGGGCTTGGGGAAGAATAGCATGTCTTCCAACCATGGAAAGGCATGTGATGATGCCTATTGGCTGGGTGGTAAACAAGCCATGTCTCTTGTTGCAGCATTCTTAAAAGAAAACTCAAGGTTGGAGACTCAAGGATGAAGTTTTTTTGAAGTGGTGACTTGTTCTTTTATCCTACAAAAAACTTCATTGTAAATATTACACCTCCTTGTATCTATGAGTTATATGGCTAATTGTGGATAGCCTCATTTTGTAAACTTATCATTTTTTTTGGTGATTTGGGAAAACTTGTGTTTATGGATCTTTATTATGTAACTTTTGTTCAACCTTGCAAAGAGGTCTTGATTTATTGGATTTAAATTTGTTGAATGTCTTAAAATCCATTTTGGAAATTTGTAAACTAAACTATGTTGAAGAAAGAAATCTGATATTAAAGGATCCCTTCTTATTTTTATATTTTAATGGGATTGGAAAAGAAAATGTTTTGTTAAAAAAAAAAATCTATGAAACGACATATGTATATTTTTTTGAAAATAAATCTAAAATTTATAAGTTAAGCATTCTTTTAAATCTACATTTTTTTATGGCATTACAATAGCCAATATAACACATAGACATGTTCTATTTATTATTTTCTAGATCAATGTCTGATTCCTTCATTTTATTTTTTAGATTCCAGTATATGGGACTTTGGAGTGCAGTAAATTCCAATATATCTGATTTTGGATTCAAATATATGTGATTTTGTATTCTAATATATGGGATATTGGAATCCAATATGTGTGATTTCAGAGTCTAGATAATTCCAATATTTAACATTTTGGAATCCAAACCTAGTAATTTCATATTCCAATATATGCTATATTTTTTAACTGCTCAAACTGGGATGAGTCTAGATTTAGTGCAATAAGTGTTACTACTTAAAAACAAATAATAGCAATATTCGAATCTAATATCACACTTGAAAGAATATAATAATGGTGATTTCATAATCCAATTTCAATAACTATAAAACTAGAAATGGTGATACTGTAAGTCTAATTATAGGACATAAATCCATATTTAATGAAATTATGGTTTAGTATATGCATGCAAAATTAGCGGGTGGAAGGAAGTGAAGCATTTGTATGCCCCATCAACTGTAAATTTGATAGAACATTGAGATGTCTTAGCGAGTAGGATGGTAATGGAATGCACCCTTCAGTGGGTGGGTGACACAACAAAGAGGTGGAAAACCACTTGATATAAAGAAGAAAATGATGTGAAGGAGGATATGATGGATCATTATCGGAGCATGAGCATCATTTAGAGAAACTTTTTTTTCACAATAGTGTTGTCACCGTGATTATGAAAGAATCAAAATGTTTAAGTCGCTATATGCATAAAACAAACACACATAGTAAAGAAAAGAAAAAATGGAAACAAACCCAATATACACCATAATATTATGCACCGTGACTATAAAGAAGTCAAGATGAAAAAAAATACGTGTAATTGGTATAGAAAGTAAGATAAAATACTACAACATAACTTTGAAAAAAAGACAATTATCTATGCCCCTTATACATTCCACAATGATGATTAAATAGATGAGAATTCCCCCAAGTACTAGACTTATGAAATGCAAGAGGATATGATAAGATTGAAAAGCAGAGTGACTTTAGATACTCCTAAAGATACTCTTATTAGATCCGCATAATGAAAATTGATCTACTGTTTGAAAACGGTCATTTCCCCCAAGAAACAAACTTATGAATTTTAGGAGAGGGAATGAGAGATAAAATTGATCCAAGAAAATTTATATCACGAAGGCAACAACATATCATGATAGCTGAAAAATTAGATTGATCACTAGAGTAGTAGATAAAAGTTTTATTTTATCAAGATTGCATTGATTTTTTTTTAATTTTGTAATATTTACGCTTTTTGTTTAAATTTTTTATTTGTTTGTGAGTTTTATAATTTTTTGAATTTTATTTTAATTTTTAAATTTATAAGATATTTTTAAAATTTGAAAAAAAATGATACAAAGAAGGGGATCTATGTACCCATAATTATAAAAATATAAATAAATGGAAACAAACCTAATTACAGAAAAAAGTAAAAACACACCAAGGCTTATTGAACAACCTAGGATGAAAACACAGTATGTGCAAGAAGTCAAAAGACAAGAAAAACATGTCAAAAAACCCAATATGAATAGGAATTAACTATAACAAAGTTATATGTGAACTGGGATATTTATAAATTTCCTACAATTGGCCTACAATAACAAATTACAACAAAATAAAAAACTAACAAAAATAAAAATTATCTGCACAATGTTGACAAACCATAATAGTACAACACAGTTTGCAATAGTGACATCTAGTGACACCCATAATGTATTCCACATTGAATAAGTAGACATATATGAAATACCCTAAATGATATCTTAGAATGCAAGAGGATTGGATTGGGAAAAAGAGAGGAGTGATCTTAGATTCTCCAAAAACACTCTTGTCGAATCCCATTGAAGTTTGATCCATATTGGATTTAATTTAAGTGTGTCCCATGAAAAATTATATTACGAAAGGGTAATTGATTGTTTTGTCTTAAACATAGATATACACCATGGGTAAGAAAACTTATTATTGTAAGATTATCTAGAATGATAATTAGGATTTCCATCAAATGGTGATATTGTTGAACTGTGTTAGTCAATTGCTAAGATGTGCCAAAAAAAATTGAATGTTTTTCTTGTTGCCAGTTTTATACTGTTGTTGGTTTCTTAACATATTTGAATGTTTTTTAATTTTGAAACATATTGAAATGTTTTTGAGTTTTTGAAACACATTTGAATGTTTTTTAGTTTTTCAACATTATTAAATGTGTTTTATTTTGAAACATATTTCAATTTTTTTGTATTTTTCAACATATTTGAATTTTTTTGTATTTTGAAACATATTTTAATGTTTTTGTATTTTTGAAACATATTTCAATGTTTTTGTATTTTCAACATATTTGAATGTTTTTTATTTTGACTCGGTAAAGGGTGCACTATCTAATCTCATGTTTAAAATTGTAAGCATTCCATTCCATTGGTAGAATGTAGATGATATAGTGGTAGGATGTTTCACTCTATTTGTGACTCCACACAACTAGGAAGATACGAGGGCTCATCATCAAGAGCCAAGAAGGATGTGAAAACTAGGTGAATAGTGGTATATAAATAAATATGATGGATGTTAGGACACAATTTGTAGTAATGATCCATGTGATCAAAATATAACTCATCCCCAGTCAAGATTATCTAGCCGATTCTAAGATGTTATAGGTTTTGACTAGACTTAGATCAGTTGATGGCCTACTGATTAACAAGATCTAGTTAAAGGAATTTTTGTCTCTCTTACCATAAAAAACTTCTTTCTTTGTCTCTTGTGAGCTTGATTGTTATATTTGTCTTGTAATGGTCCTTGGATCCTTTCCAAACTTTATCAGTAAAAAAAACTTCTTGGGATGTTTATTATTAAACACTTTTGACTCATATTTTCCAAACGATTTATTTTTTTAATTATTTTGAAATTACCCCTATATCTTTCCCCATGCCATCAGTAAAAGGAAATTTTCTTTGTATGTCAACTGTTTTCTTATTAGGAAAGAACATTCCATTCCCAAGTCTCAGCCTCATTTGACTACTAGGACGTAAGGGTTCAACATTGTATACTGAGATGGATGGTCAAAAGGATGAGGTAAAGAAGTGTTTCTTGTTAAAGAGATATTGTTTGAAAGGAGGAGTTTCCATCAACAAACTTCAAGAAAAAATCATATCTAAAAAGATATCAAATGGTAGAAACCATAACACGGATGAGACAAGAAATTCCTGATAGGAGTAAAATTAAACTATTGCATGATAGGTGAAGAATGTGAAGATATGATAATGTTATAATGAAGATATATACTGATTTATGTAATGATCAAAATTATTTGTACTTACTTTTATACTTCTAATTTTCAGATACTGCTTCAAGAAGCATATTGATATTTTTTTTATTCTCATTTTATGTTTTTAAATTTTTTTGAACTTTGGTGGATTGGTGGATAATGTACTAATCTGGAAAGAGGTCCATATTTATAAAATTTGAATGGTCCTAGAATGTATGAGACTTTAGAAAACAAGATCCAAATCAATGAAGTAACTAGAAGGATTTTTATCCAGGAGCATCTAAATCCTCCAATGGATTAATAATGTTATTAGGGGTTTAGGATAACCTAGGAATCAATTAGGAGTCATTTGGAGGTGGAATGAAGTTCTAAATACCTATGGAGTGTTTTAACCCAAAACATTATTTCAAATTTTCAACTTTGTAATTTTGAGTGTATAGAATCCTGGGTGGTATAAGGTGTCCTAAATGAGTTAGGGGGTCATACATGTGGTCAATAATGTAGGTTAGAGTCTTAATAAACTAACAAGAGTGAGCTCAACTAAGTTATTTAGGGTTTTCATAAGTAAATTTAGGTGATGAGTTAGAGTCGTAAGGGGATGTTAGGAGAGGTATGTACATAGAGGAAAAGAGAGAGACAATGTTAAAGTCATTCCATTCGAATAGGAGAGATATTTTCAGGGAATTCAAGATCCCAAACATTTGTAAATATATTTAGATATTTATGAGAATGCAATAATAAAATAAGAAATGAGGGTAAGCTTAAATAAAGAGGAATACCGTTATCTTTTACATGTATTCTGCATTTTATGACTGATAACTACTTGTCTTATGAATGATAATTAGATTCTTGTGTATGTTATATGGAAAAGTAAGAATAGATTATGACAATCATTTGTATTAAGGGTTACATGATTTTATGTGAGAAGGATGGCACTTGTTAAACCAGAAATTGTAATTTTGAACTACTGTGAAGATCAATTGCACGCAAATTGAAAATAAGAATGTTGATGCATTTTTTATCATTCACGTGTTGTTGATTCATGAGATGAAAGGTATAAAATCAGGCCCTAAGGAAAGACTTTTGTGTAGAGATCATGACATCATAACTGAATAAAAATTGTTATTGAGTAAGTTGAATCTATGAGGGTGATTCTTAGAAGGTTGTATAGTTGTTTTAGGAAATATTAAAGGGAGGAAAATAAATATATTGTGTGGGTATGTACATGAGAGTGATCAATAAGTCACGAATGCAGGGTAAACTTCAAAAACAAACTCTATTTATCTTGACAATAGATTGAATGCCTTCCACGGTAGAGTAGATGAAAACCTAACAAAATCTCAAGTGCTTGGTTGATTTAAAATTCACTGGTAAAGAAATACTTTTTTAATATTGAGACAAAATTGTAGTTAAAATTTGAATATTTCAATCCATTTCTAATGAGAGGTATGTTAATATTTCACTTCTCAGGATTCAAAGAGATATACAGTACAATTTGATTAGGACACATGTTTTGAGGTGGTAAACTTGGGACTTTAGCCTCAAAATTTGGAAAATAACCAGGTGATAAAGTCTATTCATGGATTTAGAAATAAATTTTCAAGTTCACTGGCTAAATTTGTATATTTTCTTACCAGTTTATTAGAAGTTTGTGTACACATATTTTAATCCTAATTGGGGGTGTTGTTTTCCAAAAGAACTACACTATTAATTTGGAGTTAGAACATGCAACTTCTAAGGTAGAAGAAGAGGTGTAATAAGGTTCCAAATCCTCTCTTTCAAGAATTTAATTTTCTTAGAGGTCAAGATATAGATGATACCAATTTTATAAATACCTGAGCAAGGGTTTGGTGACAAAGTCACAAAAGGAAGGTAGAAGGAATTTTATTAAGAATTGAGGTTTGAATATTTTATTTAATGTAAAATATGGTAAAATGTAACTATGAGAGGTATTATTCATTCATTAATAACCTCAAAATATCATATACACCCATGGAGCAAAAAAATTGGTCTTGAGAAGGTCTATAAAACATTCCAAGAGAAGAAGAAGGAAAAGAAAGTTTATTAATCTCTAAAATTAATTTTTATTAATGTTGAAAAATTGTTGGTAGTGTGTATTAGGGAGGAGTAGTTAGAATCCTTGGTGTATGGAAATAAGGATCAAGAATGCATACTTAAGGTAAGATGCCAAATAAGAGTGAAGTAAGAAAATTTTAGTACATAAATGAGTAAGAAGTTTCCTTGATAAGGCGTCATTTTGTGGGATATTTTGGCATGGTTTGAGGATTCATTTTTAGAACATATAAGAGATAAGTGTGTTACAAATGAAGTTAAGTACTTTTGGAACCTGATATGTTCTTCCATTTACAAAGCTATGTAAGTATTGGTTGTTGAAAGCCTTGGATTAGTTATTTGAAAATTGTTGTTATTACTTCGTGAAACCATTTTTAGTATCTGATAAATGCCTATAAAGGCATATTGATAAAATGAAAATAAGAATATAATGATGGCCCAAAGGTACCCAAGAATGTAAAATAGTTAGGAGGATTTTATGAGAGAGTTGATGGAGAAATTCAAGCAAATGAGGACACAAATGGAGGGAAGGATAGCTACATTGGAGAATTTTTAAATATTAAGAGTGTCATTCTCAAAGAACTACAACAAGGAGGAGTTGAAAATATATTTTGAAGGAACAACTCAATCTTCAAAATAAAAAAACAGAGGCATGTCTCAATTTAATGATGTATATGCAAGTTGTGATAACTATTCTAATGGTAGAGAAGTAAGGAAGATGGAATAACCAAATAATGGGAGAATTAAGGTTATGAAGAATGAATCTCTATTGATGAGGAGATTTTTGATCAAAAGTGAAGCCCAGAAGATAGATCTTAGTCAGAGAAGGAATTATTTTAGAACAAAGTACAAGCCAGGAGGAAAAGTTTGCACTGTTATCATATATGGAGGTAGTACAGACAATGTGATGTCAAAGTATATGGTGCATAAGTTGGAATTGAGAATATTTCCACATCCAAATCCTTATTACATTATATGGGTCTAAAAAAAGCATCAAATTTTGGTGAGTGAACAATGTTTTGTTGATTTTTCAATTGGGAAGTATAGAGATATAGTGTTGTGTGATATCATTCCTATATATTTTTTCCATTTGTTGTTAGGGAGACCTTGTAAATTTAATAGACAAACTAAGCATGATGAACAAACTAATGTGTATATAGTTTTCAAGGACGGAGTTTGGTCTAGTCTCACACATTTGAAAGGTGAAGAAGACAAGAATGGTGGAAGTGTCATGTTGATGAGCATGAAGAAGTAATTATATGATGCAATAGAGAAGGTTAAGGGGACTTTGAGAATGCAAGAAGTGTCTCTTTTTGAAGATTTTCTGAATTCATATGATTTGTAGATGGAAGTAAGAAAGCCTTCAAAAGAAATGAGGGTTGAAATCACAAAGAATGCTAGTAAACTTTGAAAATTTAATGAAGGAGTGATGGATAATAAAGAGATAAATTAAGAAGAAAAAGGGAGTAAGCTAGTACAAGAATAGTTACAAGGAACCTCAAGTAAGAAGGAGGTTAAGAACATCAATAAAGATGTTACTGCTTGCCAAGATGAAGAAATGGGAAAGATAAGTGAAATAACACAAGGAAGAGTGCTAAATTACCAAAAAGGGGGCCAAGAAGGAAGAGTAAAATTTAAGGGAAGGTATAAGGAGATGAGAGAGAAGGAAATATCTTGAAAATATTGAAGCTTGTTATGGGATGGATAAGGAGGTGAAAGAAGTGAATAAAGAGTCTAAATATGAAGGAGATAGGAAAATAAATGTTAATGGTGATAATATGATGGAAGGAGGATATGGAGCATGTAAATAGACCCAAATGCCTTTAAATTTTCAAACGAAATTAATGTTTTAGTGTGTGTATGTGGATTTACAAGTTGAGGCTTCAAGTGTAAACTTGAACCTAGGAAGCAAAAACAAGGAAAACTCAAAAATTCTGAAGAAAGACTTGCCTAGTAATGAAACAAGGAAATTTGGGAAAGAATACACAGTGGATGAGAGGCATAAAATAAATTCATAGCATCAGTCAAAGTATGAGAAACATCTACATGTGGTCAAAGAGGAGGAAAAATTGAGAGAGACATCCAAGTATCAACACTAGTCACTATAATGGAGATGGATAAAGAATTAAAAGATTAAATGAACTTGTAAGATGTGAGAATCAATGGAGAAAGTTAAAGGTTAAGTAAAGAAGAAGATGAAACACAAAAATAAGTCCAAAATTACAGGTATGTCACCTAAGCATGATATAAGATTGAATTTTATATTGTATGGTATGGAGTTCAAAATTCTAGTGAATAAGAAGAGAAAAACATTTAGTTGTGGTTCAAAAGAAAATGTTCACCTATATTAGAGGTTTAATGATGCATTAAGACTAGGTATACCAAATGCAAGTCAGAACAACATTGAAATAGAAAAGCAAGATCAAGAATTACTAGAACAAACTTATGAAAATAATGAAAGTTGCAAGTGAAAGGAAGGTAACAGAAGCATGTGATTATGAACCTAAGGTGAAGAACAAGATTTGAATGCATGAAAATAAGTACAAAACATTATTCAACAGGAGTTAAGACACATAATGTAGAAAAAATCCTTGAAATTGATGAAATAGAGTAAAGTTGCTTAAGGCCTATAAAGGAGAATCAAGAAGAAGAATAACTACAGTAAAGAATCAAAGGTTAATGATTAAATGGAAAATTTAGTGAATTTAAAAAAAAGGTGAGCAAATAAATTTTATCTCCTAAAACATCATAATGAGAAAGTTATGGTCAAAATATACTTTTCTGGCTCTTAGAAGCCCTAAACTAGGGGTTTAAAGTAAAACTAGCATAAAAAAAATTTTATAGATAAAAAATATTGAAATTTGAACCATATGTTATGAGGCATGGGTATATATCATATTTTTCAAATTTGAGGTGGATTGATACTATACAGACATGGAAAATGATGACGATTTGAAAACGAGCTCTTAAGGAGCTTAATAAGCAAGTGATTTCACAAGGGAAGTAGTATTTTTGTTTGGATTTTGGTTTTATAATATTTTGAAGAGGTGAACAAGCATATTGTAGGCCTAAAACCATAATCATATTCCTGAGATCAATTCTACAAAGAAAAAAATTACATGATTTGAACTATGGCAGGAACAAGACAAGGTATGAGCAATTCATTTGTTTATGGTAAGAAACTGAATGAAAATTGGCTTGTAACATCTTGAGAATATCCTGGAAAAGGATTTTTATGGTGTTGAATACATTCTAAGATAATCAAGTGAATACTTAATGTTTTAAGATTTCAAAACTACTTGATTACTATGAGAAATTGACAAGAAAGGAGTCAAACTGAGTCTAACTGGATAAGTGATAGTGAAGGGAGAAAGAAAGAGTTAATAATCTCATAGAAAATAGTGGTAATAATCATTTAAGGGTAGGATACAAATTTTGTTTGTTGAAATGAAAACCATGAAGAGAGAAAAATTATTGGAAAGTATGAAAGTAGAAAATACAACAATGAAGACCAAAAAGAATCCAAGTAACCTGAATATGAATAAAAATATGGGATAATAAGTTAGTTATAGGAAAGCAAAGATGGGAAAAGAGAGAGAGAGTTCAAACAAGAAAAAAAATACAAGAAGGAAAAAGTACAAAGAAATGACAGTTTGCAAGTAAGAATCATCTCAAGATAATCAAATCAAAAAGAGAGAAAAGAAAATGAAAAAGAAATCAAGATTACAATTCACAAGAATGCAAGAATTCAAAAGTTGTTGAGACGGGTCAAAGAAGGATATACATCTAGAGAGATGATAAGAACAAATGGAAGTGAACTGAAGACAAAGATATGGCAAGAAATGGTACGTTTTGAGAAATTAGCTTAAATTTTCTCACCCTTGAGAGTATGATGTAGGAACATCTAACTACTCCAAGGGCTTAATAATGATCTTAGGGGTTTAGGATATACTAGGAATAAATTTAGGGTCATTTGGAGGTGGAATGAAGTTTTAGATACCTAAGGAGTGTTTTCCCTCTAAAACACTAATTCAAATTTTCAAATTTGTAATGTTGAGTCTATATAATCCTAGGTTGTCTAAGGTGTCCTAGATGAGTTAGGGGGTCATTAATGTGGTCATTAATGTGGGTAAGAGGCTTACTAAGCTATCTAGAGTGCACTCAACTAAGCTAGTTAAGGTTCTCATAACTAAAGTGAGGTGATGAGTTAGAGTCTTAAGGATAGGTTTGTATATAGAGGAAAAAGAGAGACAATTAAGGTCATTCCATTTGAATGGGAGAGATATTTTCAAGGAATTCAAGAGCCAAAACATTTGTAAATATATGTAGATATTTCTGAGAATGCAATAATAAAAGAATAAATTAGGGTAGGCTTCAAGAAATATGAATAAATTTATCTTGTGCATGTATTCTACATTTTGTGACTGAGAATTACTTGTCTTATGAATGATAATTAGATTCTTATGTACGTTAGATGGAAAATCAAGACTAACTATGAAGAGCATTTGAATTAAGGGTTACATCATTGTATGTGAGAAGGCTAGCACTTATTAATCCAAACTATGGAATTTTGAAAAAAATTGAAAATTTGTGGCATTGTAAATTGACATTAAGAATGTTGATGCATTTTGGAGGGTTCCTGTGTTGTTTATTCATGAGATGAAAGGCATAAACTCAAGCACTAAGGCAATACAATGGTGTATAGATCATGTGATCATAACTAAGCAAAAAATGTGATTGAGTAAATTGAATCCGTGAGGGTGATTATTAGAAGGTTGTATATTTGTTTTAGAAAATCTTAAAGGGAGGAAATAAAATATATTGTGTGTTTATTTAAATGAGAGTGATCAATAATTCATGCATGTAGGGTAAACTTTAAACACAAAATCCATTTATCTTGATGGTGGATTGAGTGCCTTCCAGGGAAGAGTAGAAGAAAACCTAACAAAGACTCAAGTGTTTGGTTGCTTGCAAATTCACTAGTAAATAAATACTTTTCTTAATACTGAGAAAAAAATTTAGTGAAAATTTGAAGATTTGAATCCATTTCTAATGATATTTATGTTAAGATTTCTCTTCTCGGGATTCAAAGAGACATACAATATAGTATGACTAGGACACATGTTTTGAGGTGGTAAAATTGGGAGTTCAGCCTCAAAATTTGGAAAATAACTAGGTTATAAAGTCTATTCATGTATTTAGAAATAATTTTTCAAGTTCACTGCATAAATTTGTATATTTTCTTACCAATTTAATGGAAGTTTGTGTACATATATTTTAAGCCTAATTGGGAGTGTTCTTTTCCAAAGGAACTACACTATTAAATTTGAATTAGAACATAAAACTTATAAGGTAGATGAACAGGTGTAAGAAGGGTACAAATC
This sequence comes from Taxus chinensis, assembly GCA_019776745.2. Lineage (NCBI taxonomy): Eukaryota > Viridiplantae > Streptophyta > Pinopsida > Cupressales > Taxaceae > Taxus > Taxus chinensis. The sequence continues at coordinate 219,909,267 of CM034156.1, forward strand.
CTCTCTTTTAAAACATTGAATTTTCTCAGAGGTCAAGATTTAGATGATAACAATTTTATAAAGACTTAGGAAAGGGTTTGGTGAAAAGGTCGCAAAAGGAAGGTAGAAGGAATTGTATTAAGAATTGAGGCCTGAATCTTTGAGGTAATGTCAAGGATGGTAAAATGCAACTATATGAGGTATTATACATTTATGAATAAACTCATAATCTCATATGCACCCATGGAGAAAAAAATCAGTCTTGAGAAGGTCTATAAAAAAATCCAAGAACACAACAAGGAAAAAAAGGTTTAATAATATTTGAAATCAATTTTGATGAGTGTATAATATATGGTAGTGTGTAATAGGGAGTAGTAGTTAGAATCCTTGGTGTAGGGATATAAGGAGAAAGAATGCATACTTAAGGTAAGAATCTAAAGAAGAGTGAAACAAGCAAATTTGAGTTCAAGAATGAGTAAGAAGTTTCCTTGATAAGGAGTCATTTTGTGGGATATTTTTGCATGTTTTGAGGCTTTATTTTTAGAACCTTAAAGAGATAAGTGTGTTACAAACCAAGTTAAGTACTTTAGGAACCTGATATTTTATTCCATATACAAATCTAGGTAATTATTGATTGAAATCCTTGGAATAGTTGTTTGAAAGTTGTTGTTATTACTTGGTGACACCATATTTTCAATGTATCGATGATGGAAGTAGTCTTGATTTATGAGACTTGGGTGAATGAGATCCAAGTCAAAGTAGGGAATCCAAATATTCAATTAGTCCAAATTTACAATGCTTAGGCGGACAAGTTCCAATTAAAAGGAGTAAACCCTTAGATTCAATGAGTCTAAATATATGAGACTTGAGAGGACGAGGTCCAAGTCAAAGGAGAGAATAAACTATTTGATGAGTCTTCAAGTACAATACTTGGGAAGATGAGGTCCAAGTCAATAGATGTGGTATTTAGTATTTGATAAGTTTTTGATGAGATCAAGAAACCTATGTGATCATGTTATATGTAATTTGTCGATGCAGAGAATATGTTAAAATTCATACTCACCCTGAGTGGAATGAAACAAGGAAAGAAGGACTGATCCCTAAATATGTATCTGAGGAAAATTATAGGATGCAGAGTGTAGATATTAAATGTTTCTCCTTTGAGGTAATGGATTAATTTTTCTAATGATATATTTGTAATTAAATCTTGAAAAGGTTGTGTGAGAATATGCCTAGGTATATGCACCTCATAGAGTGTACACATGTGGATGTTTTAGACACATAGGTATCATTGTTGAATGTATTCTTGTAAGATTAATTGATTAAAGTATAATGGACATGGAAGGTTGTATTATTGAAAGTTTCCAAACTTGTTGTTATTGTGTCTATATTATAGACACATAAAATTGGTTACTTAATTTAATGTCCCCTGTGTTCGCTTACCTGTTCTATTCTCGGGTAACCCGGTGCACTTTTGTATCACTAATTCTCTTAGAGTATTAATTAAATATCTAATTTAAATTCCTATCCTAAGTTTGTTCCACCCCATTATATTTCACCCATGGGTAATTAAAATATTAACCATGTAATTCTATCTTCTACATTAATTCTACTTCTACTTATTCACCCTATATCACTTCCCAACCTCCTATGTTCTTATTATCCATCTACCCACCTATTTATCCTCTCCTAGAACCATGTAGTGGGATTCTTCCCGTATTTGAGTCAAAGGGATAATATTCTGATCCTCACAACTCATCCCTTTTCACCACTTTGGGAGTTTGTTCCCTGATCGGCACAGACTGTTTCTCGATGGACACCGATTTTCTAGAATAGCACCGATTTTGTCTAAGTCAGCACCGACTATAAATACATGACTTGAACTCAGTTTTGGTTAGATGGTAGATACTTGATAAATAGTGAAAAACTTGAGTGAATCTTGAAACTATCAATTGAGAGAAGGTGAATTCTATCCAGATCAATCTCGGAGAGGTGCACCATTATTATGGCCATGTAATAACGATATCATTTAGATTCTTCAACCTCTGGGTGACTCCATTTCTCCCTCTAGCCAAGGCAGAACTCTTCCCACGTCTCTGCAGCTCCTACAGGTCTCCACAATCCGATCATCATCAGTCATCAGTCAAGCTTTTTTTGTGATTTCTTCCTAGTCGATGATGACCCAACATCAATCGACATTGATTTTTCCAAATTGGCGCTCTTCTAAACCATCAACATTGATCATTGTCTGATCAACGCTGAACAGTTTGCAGAAAGGTATAGAATCCAGGTGACACAGTTTCATCTTCATTTTTATAGTTTCCTGTTTTCTTTCAGTTTCTATTGCTGTTTTTACATTCTATCTACAACTTAAAACCAGAAAATCTAAACATTTGCTTACATTTTTTTATCATGTATGCCTTTATTCTTAATTTAAAACATGAATTGACATCCACTGAGGAAGTTAATCATTTCCTAGACCCGCTTTTCGAGAAGTTCACCTTATATCTTCTAATGTCATATTTTTCTGTCAAGTAATTCGTGCATCGTAAATTTCTTGGATCTACTCTGCAGGATTGCTTGTGTGCACCCATATTAATTTCACTGGGATTTCCTTTCATCTATGCATTTGAATCTTGTCTCATTAATCAGGTATCGACTCTATTTGAGTTTTTCAGGGTTTTTGTGTTTAGTTTGGTGCATTAAATTAGACAGGTAACAAGCGCGGAAATTCTTGATTGACATCTACAACAAGACTAGATATGTCAGGCACATGAGCTAGCATTAAAATAATAAAATAAGGATAAATGGTGTTTGGTGATTGATCCTCTACTTGATACTCTTCATTTATATCATGAACGGGAAATGAGTATTGAATAAATTTCAAGTTCTTGTTTGACTTTGGAATATTGTTATTTGAAACACGTTCATTTGTGGATTAAAATAATAGAAGAGTATCTAAAAGAGAGATTGATTTGTTTTGGTTTAAATATCCTCGACCCTTTTCATCTTGATCTAATTTAGTTTTATTATGTATAGGATTTGGGAAAATGTTCAATTCTTCATTATAAGTTGTGGTAGTTGACGTGTCTTATTTTTTTTTTATATTTTTCATTGATGTCTATAGAAATGAATCTTTCGTCAATTAAGTCTTGGATGTAATATGTAAATTACACATATCTATCTATTTGATGACCATCAATGTGATGAAAGTCACAATATGTATTATGTTCGTATTAAGATGGATTAGGTTCCACTTAAACAAATGTTTTTGTAATTAATAAGACGTGTTATCATTTTAGCCTTTGCTAATTGATTAAAGATACTAGAGGGACTTTATTTGAGAGGTGTAAACTGAAATATTGAAGTAACACAACGCTTAAAAAAAGGTATGCTAAGATGGAAGAGGGTAAAAGTATTGATTCCTCAACCCTTAACAAAATGAGAGCTAATATGGAAGAGTATAAAAGGTTAGTTCGCTCGGCTCTTAACATAATGATTGTTAAGATGGAAGAGGCTTGAAACATGAATGATTTTTTCAAATCTTAAAAAAATGAGTGATAAAAGAGAAGAGACTTAGAAACACGAGATATGCACTAGAATCTGAAGAAAACAAGTATTAAAAGAGAAGAGACTAAAAAATGTAATGGAAATGCTCAAACATCAACAAGGTGAATGTTAGAATAAGAGGTGTAGGAATTATGATCAATGGTTTGAATCTTAAAAAAGTGAATGTGCAAATAAGAGGCAAAGGGGGTTGATTGATTAATGAAATCAATTCAAAGTGAATTCTTAGGAGAGAGGAATGATAAAATGAAGATGTTAAAATTTTAAAAAAGTTAATTTTAAATTTGTAGAAGTAGAATTGGAAAGTACTTAAATTTTAGCAATGTATATGTCAAGCAAAATTACATATGATAAATATTAAAATATTACATATTGATGAAAGATAAGATCTTGATGACACTTTATCATGATAAAGTAGATATTACAATGAGAAGACTTGGGTTGTAAATAAAAGTTCTTGAGTAAGGACGTGGGTATCAACAACTCAAGGCTTAATTTTAATGGGAAAGAAGTTTCTTAAACTTTGGCAAAGTGATCAAAAGATTTAAGACTAAGGTAAGATAGAAATAAATTGAGATAAGAAAATTCCAAAGGAATAAATTTGGCAATTTAAAAAAGGGACGATGAAAAATTAAAATAGAAGCTGTATGAAATATTTAAAAAGAGATGAGGAAACATCCAAACAAAGGATGTTTGGAGGGTTTCAAAATAAAATGAAGTAAGAGTTCAAATAAAGGATATTTGGAGGGTTTGAAAGGAGATGGTGAAAAATACAAATAAGGGGTATTTGGATAATTTGAAAGGAGACAAAAGAAAAGGTCCAAATATAGAAAAAATGGAGGGTTTGATAAGAGAGGATGAAAAATCCAAATAAGGTATATTTGGGTAATTTGAAAATAGATAAAATAAAAGGTCCAAATACAAGATATTTGGAGGTTTTGAGAAGAGATATCAAAATATTCAAATGAATAAGATTCAGAAAGGTTCGAAATAACGACAATGAAATATTCCAAATGAAGGATATGCGGAAAGGTTTAAAAAAGAGATAGTGAAAGACTCCAAATGAAGGAAATTTGGAATTTTTTAAAAATACATGAAAATGGGGAGTGAAAGAAAGAGTGTGGAACATAAACTTATCAACACTAGAGAAATAAAGGAATAAAAGGTTGTTTATGAACGGTGGGCCTCTAACTTAGATTGGCTTTAAAAAGGAGTGGCTTCCTAAAATAAATTTCTCTCCCTAATTTTCAATATTATATATGAGTGAGCATGATAATATTTCTATTCATTGGATTTACTTTACCCCCTTGATACAATAATCCAAATTTTACTCCACTCAAAGGATCAAGCTTGGGTCACCACTATGGATATTCGTGACTCTAATATTTTTAAAAATGCATATTAGTCAGTTGGGCAGGGGTACCCATTTCATCATCTCATTCCCTCAAGTCACTGAAAACTTTGGGGTTCCTATGGTACTCATCATAATGAGTTTCTGGCACCTCGTCCTGAACTTCCAGCAGTTAAGAAATATCAAGGAATAATCTTGTCATGAAAATTTTAATTAAAATAAATTTTATAAAATTTGTAATAGAAAGGGTGATAAAGGGTTTCCTTGAATCAACTATCAATGACAACCTAGAGTTAGTAGTTTAAGAATAATATTTATAAGAATTGTCTTGCAAATAATTTGTTATAATTTTTTCCCTAAGGTAGACAAAGAGAAAATAATGAAAAACAACAAAATCACATTTTTTATTCTCAATATCACTTATAAAAAGAGTGAGAGAATAACATACACATGAAGTTGTTACAATCAATAAAGATAGACAATAATTAATAAAATAAGTACTTAAATTAATTAAATGTGAAAAACATCCATGAAAGTAGTTAGAAATAACCCTTAAAAAAAGGTTAGAATTAAGAGAAATTATTGGAAAGTATGAAAAAAATTTAAAAAATAGTACAAGCACACTAGCACATGCAGTTGAGTGTGCTAGCGTTAAGGGTTACACTAGCGTGCACACTTGAGTGTGCTAGTTTTAACAGATAACACTAATGTATACATAGAAACACAAGTACATATAGTTCAATGTAAGCATATGCTATACAATGGAAACACATGTAGAGTAAATTTGTTTATAACTCTAGTGCATGGATAAGAATGCTATCACACATATAGAGATGAAAGCATGCACACAAATATGCTGCACAAATATCATGAAAAACTAGCGTAAGGAGTTTATAAATGATAAAAAAAAGTAAACATGGCCAGAAACCTAGTTTTTTTAGTTTTTTCCTTCTCTGTTACACATGTGAACGTGAAATTTAGACAGTAAGGTTAGAAACAAACGAAAAAACATAGAAATGATAAGTTTAACAAAACAAAAACAAAAAGATATTAAATAAATGTGGGAGTCCCACCAAGCATGCCAAAATGTGAGTAGTGAAAATCTTAGTAGAAGTTGAAAGATAAAAAATAAATAAATGTAGACCTCTCTCCAAGATTTTCCTCACAAACCTCAAGTAATATTGCGAAGCACTTGGACTTCTAGAATCTTGTATTGTAAATGATTTTGGGTGTTGTTTATTTTTCTCTAAATTTAGGATGAAAATTCTATGAGATCATAAAACACAAGGATGCAGGTGGAAAAATTGGCAAAAGTTGGTTGTAAATTGCATAAGCTTCCAAAGATGGATTTACAAAGGAATGTCTTGGATTTTATAGCCGAGGATGAGGCCATGAGAAGTGGATAAAAGTTTGAATGATCTGCACAATATTAATTAAAATTTCCTTAAATACTAAGAGTATTTAGTCTATGTAATTGTAGCTTTGCAAGGGAAATTATGATCTTGATTTTGTGTGGAATGATGGTTGTACATGCAACTTCGCTGCCCCCACCATTATATGGTTATAAAAGTGGAGTGGATTTGAGTGGTGTGTGAGTAGATAAATAGGGTTAGTTGAATAACTACTTTAATTAGTTATAACTTATGAGAAGATAATTAACCATTTAATTAAATAAAATGTTTAATTAAATTAGCTAAAGGTTGTTAGGAATTAATTTAATTAATTCCAAGATCATGACAAAATTAATTTAATTAATTCTAAAGGGTTATGATTTTTATGATGGAATTAAATTAATTAATTCAAAAGGGATGTATTCTAGTAAGATATAATTGATTTAATTAATTATAATTAGATGGAAGTAGGCTAGAAATATGTATATATTTTTAGGGTGTCTACAATTTGTCAACATGTGTGTGCAAGGATAAAAATTCTAAACAATAGACCTTGAAAAGTGATAAATAGGAAATGAGAGATGGTATTTCTTAGAGTGCACTTTCAAATCAAGTGTCGTCAAAGTACAAATTGTCATATTTTAGTGTCTATATGAGGAGATAGTAAAAATTATGATTTAGACAAAGGGACCTCATCCATAGAGAAACAAGTGGTGGCACCAAACATTTACTATCAAAAAATTTTCTTGACTCACCAATCACATATGTAACTTATCCATATGAATGGGGAGTGATGGAAAGGGGAAAAATAGGATCATTAGAAGCATATGAATAAATCATGTAATACTTGAAAGGTTATTCATTAGTGTATATAGTTTTATCATATCCATCATGTATAAATTTGAAATATTAATGCAAAGTAGATGGGATAACTTCCATAGTATGGATCCAATATTTTTCAAAGTGGGGATTGTAATGAATATAATTATCTATAGTGTGTAATGTAATAGGGATATTCTTAGTTACAATTAATATATCCAAAGTAAACTTTCTGAGTATAGATCATGATATATTATCAATTCCTTGAACACTATAACTAGTCTTATCGATTGTAGTCATTGAGACACCCTTTATGTGGAGAAAAGAGATAGGGAATATATTCAAATTAGATCCACTATCAATGAAAACATATTTTATGAGAATTAATTTAATTTGGGTAGTAATAAATGTTGGATATCACAAGCACTAAAAGGGGGGTGAATCGGTGTAGATCAATTTTATCACCTTTAAAAACTTCTTAACTAGAAACAAAACTCAAACCATGAACAAATTAAAGTTCATGAAATAAGAAAAGTACATAGGACACCAAATTTTTATAGTGGGAAACCCATATATGGAGAAAAACCACTTCAAATCAAGGCTTTTTATTAAGAACACCCATTCTAAACATACAATGATTTCCAGTTTAGTTGAACACCCACTCAACCTAAAAATCACCTACTTCACAGTCCTTCTAGTCATCCACTGGAAGGTTTCCAAGCACCCACTAGGCTTGATTTAGCAAGCTACAACTAGCAAGGAGCATCAACCCCTGTCACTCTAAGCACCCACTTAGAAGAATTCAATGAATAATTGTATAATTTTATCATTTAGCTTCTTCTTGTTGCTTCAGTCAAAAAATAATGATCACCTTACTGGCTCTTCATTTAACAAATCACAAGTCATATGTTTCTCTATGCTTATGACACCATATACCCAGTCAAGAGTGCATGAAACTGATCCTAATATAGTCTTATTTTAGAAGCTTCAAATCTATCTATGACCTATGTTCTCCAAATCCTTGCATAGTATATAAATTTCCTATCTTACTTGCATTCAACTCATTGTTCTTACTCTGACAATTTTCCTTAATCTTGGCACACTCTTTGTCCTTCATCTCACATCCTTCTTCATGTTTGAGACACTTCTTTACGTCCTTATAATTCTCTTGCAATCCCTCTATTTCCTTTATTTGATACCTAACTTTTTTACATAGTTCACAGTTATTTTCTACCTTTTTATTCATTAAATTATTTAACATTCACTTTCAACATATTTTGTATGTAAATGTTATCTCTATTCTTGTGTCTCAGTCACACCTCTCATATACTAATCTCATTTATCTCATAATACTCACATAAAGACAAGGCCTCTCATAAAGGAATTCAACCATCAACCTCTTCTCTTCCAAACCTGTTCAACTTCTCTTTCTAGAACTTTGAATTGCATCATGTCATTCTTAGGACCTTTCACATGAAGGCTATATGTTCCTAACTGTATGTTCAACCATCGTCTCTTCAGTTCTCTAGCAATTTGCTCCTTAAAGTTTGTGTCTTACTGGAACAATTTTCCATCTTCACCTTCTCAAGACTACTTGAATTTCATACATTTCTATAACTCTGATCCTTTCATATTCACTATCTTCTAAGATCAACAGGATATTCCTTTGAGAGAATGAGACATAGAACCTTGTCTCTTCACCTATCTAACTCATGCCTAAAAGTTTCTTTAAACACTTAATGGAGAAATTTGATCTCTCCATCCACTTAGGTAAACTCATTCACATTCCATGCTTCACACTTATCTAAGAGACTTACGATTAATTTCATTTGAATCTAAGTTAACTTACTGTAGAGCGATTCCAGAGTCATCCATAGGCTTGAAGGGGAAAATGACTTAACCTATGGTGTCATTATTCTATGTTGTTACTGAAGTGAAGTTTTATACAAAGAATGATGGTTTTGCATCACTCAATGTGAAGAATTTATATATATTTTTCAAGCAATGCCATCCTAGACCCTTGAAACTCCCATTGAACTTTAGGACCAACTAAATTCAGTTAATCTCCTTGATCGCAAATTTGCATTTGAAGAAAATCTGCAGAAACAACTCATTTACATTATCGAAGAAGATTGGACTGTGCACAGTGTTTGAGAAAATTCTGCTAATAAGTAACTCTTTCTAGCTAACAGAAGTGAAATCCATTTAAATTTATTTTTCAAACAAATGGTTTTCTCCGACTCTACAAAGATATTTTCTCCAAAATTTCATGAGATTTACATTGGATTATTTAGTGAGAGTCTAATAGAAAAAAAAATCTTTTTAGAAAACCCTAGTTCATGGTTACTGGTGAATAGAGAATGGCCCGAGAGCATCAAAAAAATTGATCTTATTGGTCAAATTTCTTGATGAAATATGAATATTTAAATTTAGCTGCTGAAGCCTTATTAGATATTGATATTCTATCTTATTCAGATCATTTATCCAAGGTTGAAACATCCTTCAAATACTCTCCTTGAATACTTCAAATTTGCAAAACACAAGAGTTAGATATCATGGTAATAGACTTTGTCCCAATACTTCAAGTTTTCTTCACCGTGAATTATGAGGTAATGCATTCTAGTTTTAATACCACTTGAATCCCTTGGATGGTTTGTAATAGGATTGAATATCTTCCATTTCTTGGCATCATAAAAAACCTTTTGGAAGGCTCCACGACTTGGTCAAAAAACTATCTGAAACACTACGCTTTCACTGATTTAGCAGTGCGTTTTAGTACTGTGGGCTCATTTTCACAAAGAATCCTGAGGGAAGAAGAAACTTGAGGAATTTCCATGACCATCACACCTATCAACCAATTTTCAAGTGATAGAGGGAGGAATTTTCAAAAGAAATATTTGAGGAATCAGGGTCTAAGCCATATGTTGAAACAACTTGTCACCACTATTGGGTTCTTAAGCATGACTGTACTTGTAGCATAATTTTCACAACTAGAGTCTAACACCGACCTTCTGTATTGTTTATACACACCTGATTATACTTACAGGTACCATAAAGGAATCTAGAGAGACATAATATTTGGCCTTGATTAAAGATTCTAGAACTGATCTTTCACAATGACAATTTAGACTAGTTTCAAAACTATTCAAATTGTGCTAACCGATTACAAGAAGACAGTCTCAAGGATAGGGACAAACCATGTCAGAAAAAGTATTCACAACTTCCTTCAATTTCTTCCACCAATCTTCCTCAAAAAATTTGCAAGATCATCATGCTCGGAGTTCTCTATAAAAAACTTACTTCTATGATTTATTTGAAGAATTACACTATAATTTTGTTCATGAGAACTTAAGAAGACATGTAGGCTTCACTAAATGCAGATTCTCACTAAACCAATTTTAGAAAAACTAGCATAAATTTCACATACCTTTGCAAAACTTGATGAAATTTGGCATTAAGCACCAAAACTGAACCCCTCTAAATTTTTCATAGAGATTATTTTCCATAAATATTCATGTACTTTTCCAAATCATCTCACTTACCTCAGCATTCACTATCTATTCTCAAAGAAAATTCTAGCTAACTTTTAAATTTTGCCTTCTGGACCTAAACCAAGCCTTATTTTTCCTCAAATGTTACCTATAAAACATTATTAAGCTGATTATATTCTCATATGGTCTTTTCATGACATGTACCAACCTTTCATACCTCATCAGGCTCAAGAAATAAGGCTAAATGAATTAGTTTGACCTGATACTTCCACCAAATGACTTGATACTCACTGTAAGGGCTTGTTATCATGCTTATACCATCATTTATGACCTATGTCACATATGAACAAGCCATACCTTTAATCTATATACTTCTACTAGACTCTTGCCTCACCAACCAAGCCTGCAGAGCACTGAGACTATCCTAAACTCTCTCTTCTGAGCTCTAAACATCTTCAAAAGGCACCACCAATCAACTTTCATGTCCCTTACAGTGTCTCACTTCATCTTTCACTCCTTTTCCATCAATTACACTTGAAATCAATGATAACACCAATGAAAAGGGTTTAACAATAAATAAATGGTGATAATTGATCCATAATGTGCTTAGGAGAAACTCCAATAGAAATATAATTAATTTTCTTATTTATGGTACTAAATGTGTCTATAATATATGCAAAAGAAAATGGTGTAGTACTATTAAGTAAAATAGTATATTGCAAAGATCGTATAAAATATCCTTGTAAATAATTTCCTTATTAAATAATTTGAAAATAGATATCTTAACAAGGGTATTTTCTAATTGATCATATATATAATAACACTTAAATGGGTCACTAGGATTAGTAACATGTGCAGGTGGTGAGGGTAAAGGTGGATTTCCCCATATAGTTTCTTATTACATCATGTATTAATGACATAAAATGTGGGTCTCATGGAAACTAAATAAGGTGTACATACTCTTGGGTTTTTTATAGTACTATAGATTATATCATATTGTACATCAATAAAAAGAGATTCCATTTGAGATTGGGTTATTAGGTAAGTAGGATATGTTTGTATCCAAATTTGTTCTCCTTTTCAAGCTGAGAAGTAACACGCATTGGACATGGAGCTTAGAGACTAATAGATCATAGTATGTGTCATTTTGTAGTCAGGGATGAGATCCAACTAGCCCTTTGCCACTTAGATTTATGGAGAGATGGATAACACCTTCAAGAGGATTTGACATGTCCTCACTACTTTAGGTTGTGCCTCTTCAACCAAGGTGAGAGGATCCTTAGTGTAACCTCTGTTTGATGAAGGAGATGGAGATATCCTTCTTTTGGACAAATTTTATGAAGAAAACATTGGGAAAATACGGTCAATACTCCATAATTTAACTCTTAAGAGTTGTCACTTCTACAAGATGGAGATACCTTCAACACAAGTCTAAGGTTACCGAAGACATTAAGAAATCCTGATTTTTCTACATATTTTAGTAAATGGATTTTGTTCCTTTGTGGATATATAGGGAAAAAAGGGGTAGTTTAGGATGGATTCATGGTTTTTGAATTATTTTTGTGGGAGATTAAGCAGGATAAAGTTGATTATACTAGATCTTTGAGAAAGTTCACAACAATGGTCAACTCAACAATAGAAAGATTTAGAATAGTTAAGATGTTCCTTCAACCAGAAGGTGTGCTTCAATGGAGGTCCAGATGAGAAAATTTTCACACAATATTTGAGAATCTAGCATAAACTCTTGAGTTAAAAGACTCAATTAAACACCAAAATCTCCAATCAATCATGCCTAAGGTATGCCCAAAGACTTACAGACAATCTTTATCAAAAAATGATAGTGGAGTGATTTTAAATTTGTTTATCTCATCATAGGATGAAGGCTCTTCCTGAAATGAAATTGCAAATGCCACTAAATTGTCACAGGGACAAGATCCTATGTGATTTCACAAAGATTTCAATGTAAGATTGCAATGTGAACAAAATAAACCATTTGCAGACATTCTAAAACAAATCAAACAAAAATTTCTAGAGATTGAACACAAATTAATTTCAAAATCGCTAAGATTCATCTTCAAGGGAAAGCTTCCAGAGCAATCTCAGTGCTCGTCAATGGCTATACATCTACAACCAACTTGACATGATAGAAAATCTAACACATAAGGAATTAACCAGGCATCTTGGATAGGTCTCTCAGAAAGATGAATTTCTCAAATTTTCTCTTAGGAATTTAACCCTTGACCTTTTGCAAGAGTATTCTCATTGCATTTATACATTTCAATTGCTCAATTTTCTCCCCAAAAGAGAAAAATATTTGAGGGACTTTTTCTTGTTACCAATTTTCCTCAAAAAGTGACATTTAACAAATTTGTACATCCAAAAGCTGCCAAGTGGAACCAATTATGAACTAATCATGTTTCCTGGGCCCTTCACTAATGACTAGGATGTCATGCCATCAATTTTTGGCAATCCTTTTAATCATTTTGATTCTATCATGTGAGAAATACCCTTTTTAATCATTTTTCGGAGGCTTTGTAAAGTTGGATCTAACAAGTAATCCTTTCCACCCTCGAGGAAACACCTTTTTCATCTTTTGCACCTGCAACTCTCATCATTTCATCCTTTTCCCTTTCTTTCCTCTACAACTTTGTCCCGCATCCAGCTTCTCTGGTAATTCCCATTTTTGTAAGTGCCTGAGCAATTCCAATTTCAAAATATCAACCTTAACAATCCTTGGACTCACAAATTAAGTTCCGAATTCATTCAATGACACTTTACAAACACAGATGATGAGGAATTTCATCAAAAAAATGATGATAAAAAGTGCGTATTCGCATCTCCAAGATTCTTTGAGAAAAAATGGCAGAAAAACAAATGCAATGCACATAAAAATCGTTGATTTATTTCCCTTCTCCACTTTATATTATAACCGTACACATGTATTTCCTTGACGTAAATACAAAGGAGAAGTACAGAGGAAAGTTTCCAAACAAGTGCATGCCTTTCACGTGCCCTAGGCCCAAGAAAAATGCCTTTTGGCATTTGAAAAAGTTTTAGCAAAAAAGGAGCCAGTGGAAGCCTCCATGTGTCTCAATGGCGAACTTTGAGATGGTCCCAAAAAGTAGAGACCCCAAAAAAGCAAGGGCTCACCACATGTCTCAATCCAATAGAGTTGCTAAAAAAGTTGAAGGATCAGCGGAAGGCGCCATGTGTCTAGGATTCGAGACATTTTTCCTTAGCCGTTGAAAATTCCAAGAAAGGGAAGAAGTGAGTAGAAGCACCCAAGTTTCCTCTTAGTGCTTCTTCAAAATTAAATTTAGGGGTGGGTCCCAAAATAGGCACCATCCCTCCAACTATCCCAGCCATTTCAAAATTGCTTTGAAAGGTTTAAGTATAGAGTGGAGCCAGCGGAAGCCTCCACATGTCTCCCTATCACAATTGTTATGGTGAGACCCTGAGGTGGATCCTCAAATGAGAATCAGACCTCCACATGCCCATGGTCCATCAAAACTGTACCAGCTGCATGAAAATTTTTCTAATTCTGGGAAAGGTAGCAGAAACCTCCACGTGTCTCCCCAGTGCAACTCCAAGGTCAAACCAAAAGGTGAATTTTTATATGAGAACCGGCCCTCCACATGGACAATTTTTTGAGTCCAAAGTGGGTCTTAGAGTTTCAAACTTCCCTACCAAGCTGCATCTAACTAGAAAGGGCCACATTTCCATAGATGCTGAGATATGAATTTGACCGGGAAAAATACACCTATCAAATCATTAAATGTAGGAAAATCACCATTTTCACTCGAAAATGAATCCTTCTTCAAGGAAAGAGAATTTGAAAATGTTATAAGGCCCAAATATGATCCTTTGAGTTTTAGCCAATCATGTTTCCATAAATATTTGGGAAAAAATGACAGGGACAATAAAACATGACTGTGGAAAGAGAAAGGAAGGAAAAAACCCAAGTTTTACGCCTAAGTTACAGATCTTTTTCATGGACATAGGAACGAAAACAAAATTCTGGACTTTTAAGTGATCCTCGACCAAGGAAGGGACTGATCATGGAAACCAAATGGAGGACACATTTTTCATGCATCATGGGGAGATAGAGAAAATGACAGAGCCCGCAAACTAAATAACTTTCAATGAAAAATGGGTTGAGACCAAATTAAGAACCAACATCGGCTTCGACTTGGAGATGGGCACTCCCTGTGAGTGCCACAAAAACAAATAGTAGACCAAGTTCCAAAAACAAACCATTGGGCAACAGAGTCAAAGAATAAGCATGCAAAGAAGAGAAACCATAACATCCTCCAAAAAATGAACTGAGAAACTAGCAAAACCAGGTCACCAAGGACCAGAATGAACAAAAACAAAAAAGCAGAATGAAAACAAAAAACTATATATTATACAAATGGAGTATACCTTGATTCTGAGAAATCAATCAAGGAAATGTTTGAAATTCTTTCCATTAATAGAAAATTCATGGAGTTCCCCATCTAAGTCTTTTAGAAAGAAAGAATTTTCACCAATTCAAATGTCATTTGAATAAGGGCCCATCCACAATGCATCAATTTTACCATGATTTCCCTTATCTTCATGCCTACTATCCCATAATAGCACAAGATCCCCAATACTGAAAGCTCTTGGAGTCACCTTCTTTTGAAATAAATTCTTCAAATTTTCTATTAACTTCACATTCCTCTAATGGGATGCCCTTCTTTCTTCATCTAAATCAATAATTTTATTGATTCGAGTAGCATATGGAATAGCTTCCCGATCTTCAATTAGTTAAACAAACTAAAATGAAGACAATTGAAAATGAAGGGGCAGCAAAGCTTGAGTACCATATACCAACTCAAATGGGCTCTTACCAGTAGCTCTTTTGACAATGATTTTTTTAGCCAAAACAAAAAACTTCAGTTTCTCACCCCACTTATTTTTGTTCAGCTCCAAGGTTCTTCTAATGATCTTCAACAAGTTTTTATTTTTGGACTCAGTTTGTCCATTTCATTAGGGATTGTAGTTAGAAGCATATGTCAAATTTATTACATACTCTTTACACATTGTCACAAAAGGTTTGGCTCTGAAACTCATGGCATTATCAGCAACAATCTTAATTAGCACTCCAAATCTGCATATGATTTGATTCAACATGAAGTCCATGATAACTTGGTGTGTTTCCTTCTTGGTGGGGATTTCTTCCACCCACTTAGTGAAATAATTAGTAGCTACAAGAATCCATTTATGACTAGCACTGGAAGGATCATAAATTTTGCCAATGAAATCCATTCCCCATTGCTTAAATGGGGCTTCAACTGACACACACTACAAAGGAAGGGATCCTGAAGCTTTTATTATTCCAGAAAAACGTAGGCAAATTTCACATTTCCTAAGCAATAGAGTTGTATCTTTGAAGAGATTTGGCCACCAATAACCAACCCCCAAGATTTTGTGTTGTAACTCTTCTAGAAAAATGTCCCCCACAAACTCCTCCATGGAGATCAGAAATTACCTTTGGGGATTCATCCTCAGCAATGCATCTTAAGAGCACTCCCTCTGGGTTCTTCCAAGCTAACTCAAAATTAGTAATTACATATTTTTGAGAGGCTAACTTAAGATATCTTTTTTGATTTTTACTCAAATATTTAGGGCAGCATAGATGTCTAAGATAAAATATTATATCCTTGTACCATTTAGATCTTACCAAATTTTCAAGGACATCCACCCTTTCTCCTTCTACCTCATTCACCTAAATAGTTTACAAGTTGCTCCCATCCATAAGCTTAGCTTTTCCCAAACCTCTTATCAATTTCGTAGTTTAGATATCCATGTCATATTCCTACAACTTGTTTACCCATCTGCATATTTTGCTTAAGACCTCTATCTCTGATAAGATATCTTTCACCATGGTGTGGGGAACATAAGAAAAAAAATTAGAGCTCAAGATGTAAGGTTTGAAAACCTTTGTTTTTTTCACCAAGGCAAATGCTTACTTCTTCATGATCGTGTACTTCAACATAGCTCCTTGAAATGCCTTGCTGAAAAACGAAATTGGTCTCTCAGCCCCTTCATCATCCTTCTACAACAAAAAATATGCAATCATGTTTTTTTAAAAACACTTGAAAAGGCTTCTTGTAATTTGGGGCTGCCAAAATTGGGGCAAGTTTTAGTGCTTCCTTTATCCCATTGAAAGCTTGAATGGAAGCTTCTTCCCATTTGATAACTTGGTCCTTCTTCAACATGCTAGTAATGAGGATGGTCAGCTCAACAAAGTTAGACATAGATCTTTTGATAAAGTATATTTTTCCAAAGAAGGATTGAACTCCCTTCTTAGTTCTTTGAATTGGAACCTTTCTAATGGCTTCCACTCTCTCAGGATCAATCATGACCCCTTCCTTTGATACAATATGACCAAAAAAAATTTCCTTTTACACTAAAAAATGGTACTTCTTGGGATTCAATGATATTCCATACTCTCTACACCTTAACGACATTCTCTCCAAGTGTTGCAAGTGATCATTTATTTTTCTTGAACAATAATGAAATCATTAATATAACAATTAAATTCTACATTCATTTCTCTTTGGAAAGTTTCTCCACATTCATTAAGCCAAAAGACATCATGACATATACATAAGTTCCACAAGGAGTGGTAAAGGAAGTCTTTATTCTTTCTGACTCCTTCACAACAACTTGATTATAGCCAGAGAAACCATCCAAAGTGGATAAAAATTTAGAACCAGTTACCAATTGTAGCATATTCTCCATGTTTGGTAGAGGGTAATTATCTTTTAATGATGCTTTATTCAAGTTCCTAAAGTCTACACACATACTTATATCACCATTCTTTTTTCTAACAGGTACTAAATATGAAACCCAAGAAGAGTACCTTGTGGGATAAATGATCCCTCCATCCCTCAAATTCTTCAGTTCTTCTTGCATCTTCAAAGAAAGGATCAGATTAATGGGCCTCTATGTTTTCCTGAAAGGCTTGGCATTATATTCAAGAGGAATTTCATGTTGGAAGAAATATTCCTTGTATTCCTTCAACTCAGAGTAAGACCAAGCTAGGCAGTCTTGATATTTCTTCAACAATTGAACATAGGACTACTTCTCTTCCTTGCTAAGATTGCTTCCTAACCAAATTTTACATGGTTTTTCCTTTGTGCCCATGTCGTTCTCTTCCACATCTCTTAAAACTAAAATACTTCTGTTAATAATGCAATCAACATTATCAAAGTTTGATTCAAGAGCCACCAAACCTATAGAAATCATGTTTGTCTTTAGTTGGATGATGTCTTTTCCAAATAAAGTTTCCTTTCCTTTAGCAACACACAAAATTGGTTCCCAATCTATATTTTGGTCAGAAAACTCACCTTGGTTCAGCAAAAAACATTTCACATGGGCATCATCATCAAACACTTGCCAATTTTTAATTTTGCCAGGGACAAATGGTCTTGATAGTTTTTCAACATAATACTCACAAAATGGAGACATTGTACAATTCCCAAATCTGGATCCTAGTACTGATAACTTTTCTACAACAACATTAAACTTTCTATCATGGTGTATAATATTAAAAGAGTCAAACATTTCAATCAAATCCCAGATAATATTCTTGTATTATTTCATTCTTTGATTTTTAGTAGCATACAATTTTCTAATTTGCTTGACAATCAGTTTTGAATCCCCTTTGAAAATGATATCATTTATACCATATTTCCATGTAATTCTCAAGCCTAATAATAGTGCTTCATATTCAACGATGTTGTTAGTGCATTCAAAGTTGATTTTGAAAGACAAAACAAAATCTTCTTGGCCTGGAGAAATCAAAACAATGCTAGCACCATTTCAAAATTTGGAACAAGATCCATCGAATAACAAGATCAAATGAGAACCTACCTATTCAAGACATTTACATTGATCAATCTTGTGATCCTTTCCATCAGCAAACCCAAAAATTTTATCTACATCTACATCAGCATACAACACTTCATAAGAGGCATTATTGGGATCTTCAATGAGGTGCAACATCTTTGTCTCTCCATATAGCTTTACAAGGTTTCCTTCAATTAGAATGGTGGAAAAAGACATATCCATCTGAACACTTCCACCAACACTTGCAGCCCAATTTCTTGATAACATCATGCCCCATTTGGGAGGGCAATGAATAATAACAACATCAAGTTTCAAGTTCTTACTCGAATAAGCTGTAAGTTGTACCAGAAAACCTTTTACACACCCTACAACTGGCACCTCTATAGAATCCATTACAATACACTTGCAATCATTTTTTGTCACTTTAATGTTCAATTCATTCATGACCTCTAGAGGTATAACATTACATGATCCTCCAGAATCAAACATACAATTGTGTAGTAGTTTGTCCTTGATAATCAATGTTGTAAAAAATGGATCAACATTTAATTGAGACTCAACCAAATATGTTCCCAAGTAAACTTCATGTGGTTCACCTATCTCCTCCAATGCTGGTGGCTTTTCTAGGTCTGTAATGGTTAGAGGAGGAGTGTTTACATTATTTATATTTCTGCCTTGTGCACTCTTATCTTCTTCCAATCCCAAATACTCAAAATCCCTCTTCTTGTGCTCTGGAATCCTAAGAAATTCAAGAATTGGGACAGAAATCTTGATCTGACTTAAAACTTGGGTAATTTCACAAGGAATGTAATTGGGAAAAGAAACATTTGGAGAATGATTGACAAACTCATTGGATGGCACAAGATTTTTCACATTTTGGGCACGGGTGGGAACACCAGTTCTACTTGAGACAACAAGGCATTTACCATATGCATCTCTCGTTACAGTTTCTTTTGGGACATTTGTGAGAATTCGGGTCTTTGGTTTGGCTTGAGGCCCTACCCCTTTGACAGATTTACTTCTAGTGTTATAATCTTTTTCTCGGGAAATAACAACATTCATTAACAATTGTCTATCCTCTTCTGATGGGATTCCTCCATCATACTTCTTAATAATTATAGCTCTTAGGTACTCAAAATCATTATTAGGAAGTTCAAAAGATTGTACTATATCTATTTATAAAGCATGAGAGAGAGGAAGAAGAGGTACCCGGTGAATGCAATCCTAAAAACTTGTAGCATTTCTTGCACTTATTACTTTAGTTAAAGTTGATCCTTGTTGTGAGCTTCTAGAGCATTCCACCATGCATGCATCATCATCAATGTTATCATCATCATCATCTTCTTCAACTTTATTATCTACTTCACATGGTGGGTGGGGTAAGAAACACTTGTCACACCAATCAATTTCATTTGTCTCTTCAACAACAACAACGAGCTAGCATTTAGAGGATCATGTACTACTCTATTTTCACTAGCTTGGGGTTTTCTAGCTCCCATGTGTCCTTTACCTCTGTCATCAGATCTCTAATCATTTCTTGGATGATTTGAAAATTTTTCTTATCCTTGTTTCCTATGCTAACCCTGAAAACCTTGTCTAATTCCTTTCTCTGCCCTGGCTAGGTTGTAAGATATTTCTTTGATAGCTCTAGCCAAAGTCTTTATAACTTCCTCAAGATCCATAGCCTTACTTGATTGAGGCTTCTCAGGGTTGATAAATTTAACACCCTTCCTCTTAGGAGGTTTTCCAACTGCTTTAATTTTGTTCTCAATTTGCAGAACCATGGTAAAGGCCTTCCTTAAAGTTCAAAGGTTCTTATCCCTCAAATATTAAGCATCTTTCTTATCAAATGCATATGAATACTTTATTAGACATGATTCATCACATGGCCTCAAATTAATAGGAAGTCTTCTCAATGTTTTTTTAAATCTTATATTGAAATCATGCACTGATTCATTAGGATTATTTTTTATATTTTCAAACTCTGATAAAAGAAACCTAGGGTTTTTTAATCACCACACTACATTCTAAAAGCATTCTTCGTCTTTGTCTAGGATTCAATGGAATTATCTGGTAGAGATTTATACCAGTCCCTTGCATCTTCTTCTAGAGTGTGGATAAACAATTTAATGTAGACATCCTCAAATTCTATTTCAAAGTCCTCCATATTATTTACAAAGAGCCTAAAGTGCTGATCACCAGTGATTGCATTATTTCCTTGAAACTTAGGTAATCTGTTTATTACATCTTCTGGCACAGCATTTAGATAGCTAGCCATGCCTCTAAAATTGATGGAACCAAAATTATTAACAATAAATGGAATTCTGGGTGGAGGCTGAGCCATATTATTTTGAGGATGTAATGTTAGAGGAGAAATAGAATGATGAGGAGTGAGGAGTATGTGTGGTACAAGGATGTAATTTTTGAAATGACTGCCCTTTAAAGGCTCTGTTTCTTGGAAAATTCTATCAGATTTGGAAAATAAGGGGCTGATTGAGAAGCAAATGTTTAAAATAAAAAATAATTACCCTCTCTAGATGGAGAATTCAATTCAACAAAGAGACTACATGATTTAGAAGCACTTGAGGAAGTATTGCAATCTTCAATCACATGCTAATCAATTTCACCAATGGAGATCTCTTTTCTTGATGTTTGATCTCCAATAACCTTCCAAAATCTTCTTCCTTCTAAATTAGACTTTCCCAACTCTTGAAAAAACATTCTACTAGGGTCCCTGGCGAAGACAGATCTTCTTCCCTCCATCTTTGTAGAGATTAATGAAAAATCTTACTTGATATCTATTAAGACACTGGTATTTATAAAGAATTTAAACAACATGGAGTCACCACTAAGGATTTTCACCTTAGATTGTGCAAATGCACTATGAAAGACCTATCAAATGTCTATTAGTTCCAGATTCATGCAAAGCTTACAAGATCTTCTCTTCTTCTACCCAAATTTATCAATGATGATACAAACTTTAGTGCAATAATTGTATAAGCTGGAAATATTACACTTAGAACTTACAACTTTGAACAATTCTTATAGATCTGAACAGATAATGATGTTTCAACAATGTATCAGCACTTAGATCATGTAAGAAATATTACCAAGGTCTGTATGTATTGTATTTTAAAAATAGTTCAAAGAATCCCCAACAACGGAGCCACGAGTGTTGTTGATGGGCCAAATGGATATAAACTAGAAAAAAATCAACAAATCTTTCCCAGCAATGCTAAATAGTCCCTAGAAATGGTACCACAAGTGTTTTTGATGGGCCAAATGGATATGAACTAGTAAAAAATCAAAAAATCATCCTCAGCAACGCAAATCAAGTCCCCAACAATCACGCCATGAGTGTTGGTATCCAAATTTGTTCTCCTTTTCAAGCTGAGAAGCAACACATATTAGACATGGACCTTAGAGATAGATAGATCATAGTGTGTGTCATTTTGTAGTTGGGGATGAAATATAACTGACCCTTTGTCACTCAGATTTGTGGAGAGATGGATAGTAACTTTAAGAGGATTTAACCTATCCTCACTACTTTAGGTTGTGCCTCTTTAACTAGGGTGAGAGGACCCTCAGTGTAACCTCTGTTTGATGAAGGAGATGGAGATATCCTTCTTTTCAACAAATTTTATGAAGAAAACCTTGGGAAAATATGGCCAATACTCCATAATTTAACTCGTAATATTTGTCACTTCTAAAATATGGAGATACTTTCAACACAAGGCTAAGGTTACCGAATACATTAAGAAATCTTGATTGTTATGCATATTTTAATAAATAGATTTTGTTCCTTTTTGAATATACAGGGAAAATAGGGGTAGTTTAGGAAGGATTCATGGTTTTTAAATGATTTTTGTGGGAGATTAAGCAAGATAAAGTTGATTATACCAAATCTCTGAGAAACTTCACAACAATGAACAACTCAACAACAGAAAGCTTTAGAATAGTTAAGATGTTCCTTTAACCAGAACGTGTGCTTCAATGGAGGCCCAGATCATCACGTTTTCACACAATATTTGAGAATATAGCACAAATACTCAAGTTAAAAGACTCAATTAAACACCAAAATATCTTATAAATCACACCTAAGGTATGCCCAAAGACTTACAGACAATCTTTATTAACAAATGACAGTGCAGCGATTTTAAATTTGTTTATCTCATCACAGGATGAAGGCTCTTCCTGAAATGAAATTGTAAATGCCACTACATTGTCACAGGAACAAGATCCTTTGTGATTTCATAAATATTTCAATGTAAGATTGCAATGTGAACAAAAGAAACCATTTACAAACATTTTTAAACAAAGCAGACACAAATTGCTAGAGATTGAACACATATTAATTTCAGAATTACTTAGATTCATTAGTAGGGGAAAGCTTCCAAAAAAATCTTAGTGCTTGTCAATGGCTATACATCTACAACCAACTTGACATGATAGAAAATCTAACACAGAAGGAATTAACCGGGTATCTCGGATTGGTCTCTCAGGAAGACGAATTTCTGAAATTTTCTCTGAAGAGTTTAACCCTCAACCTTTTGCAAGAGTATTCTCATTGCATTTATACATTTCACTCACTCAATTTTCCCCCCAAAAGATAAAAATATTCAAGGGACCTTTGTTTATTACCAATTTTCCTCAGAAAGTGACATTTAACAAATTCACATCCGAAAGAAACCAGGTTGACCAATTGTGAACGGATCACGTTTCTCGGGCCCTCGACTAATGACTAGGATGCCATGCCACAACTTTTTGGTTATCCTTCTAATCATTCTAATTTTTTCATCCAAGAAATCCCCTTTTTAATCATTTTCCAGAGGCTCTACATAGTTGGATATGATAGGTAATCCTTTTCACTCTCAAGGCAACATATTTTTCATCTTTTCACCTGTAACTTTCATCATTTCATCCTTTTCCCTTTCTTTCCTCTGCAACTCTGTCCCGCATCTATTTTCTCTGGTAATTCCCAGTTTTACAAGTTTCTAAGCAATTGCAACTTATAAATATAGACCTTAACAATCCTTGGACTCATAAATTGAGTTCTAAATCCATTCAATGGCACTTTATAGATAGAGATGACAAGGAATTTCATCAAAAAATGATGAAAAATAGTGCGTATTCGCATCTCTAGGAGTCTTGGAGAGAAAATGGCAGAAAAACAGACGCAATACACAACAACCATTGATTATGCCCCTTTTATACTTTTATATCATAGTCCTCCACGTGTTTCCTTAACACAACTGCAAAGGATAAGTATTGGGGAAAGTTTCCAAACAAGCACAAGCCTTCCACATGCCATTAGCCAAAGAAAAATGACTTTTGGCCTTTGAAAAAGTCTCACCAATAAAGGAGCTAGCAGAAGCCTCCATGTGTCTCAATGGAACACTTTGAGATGATCCCTAAAAGAAAAGACCCAAAACAAGCGTGGGCTCACCACGTGTCTCAGTTCAGACGAGTTGTAAAAGAACTTGAAGTATTAGTGGAAGGTGTTATGTGTCTAGGGTCCGAGACATTTTTCCTTGGCCGTTGAAAAGTCCAAGCAAGGGCAGAAGTGAGCGGAATCCCCCAAGTTTCCTCTTAGCACTTCTTAAAAATTAAATTTAGGTGTGGGTCCCCAAATAGGTGTCGTCCCTCCAAGTGTCCCAAGCCTTTCAAAATTAATTTGAAAATTTTAAGTACAGAGAGGAGCCGGGGGAAGCCTCCACATGTCTCCCTATCGTAATTGTTAAGGTGAGACACTGAGGCAGATCATCAAATGAGTGCCAACCCTCCACGTGTCCATGGTCTACCAAAACTGTACTGGATGCATGAATAAAAATTCTAATTCTAGGCAAGGTAGAGAAAACCTCCACATGTCTCCCCGGTGTAACTCCAAGGTCAAACCAAAAGGTGAATTTTCAAATGAGCACCGGCCCTCCATGTGGACAATTTTTTGAGTCTGAAGTGGGTCTTAGAGTTTCAAATTGCCTCACTGAGCTACATCCAACTAGAAAGGGCCACATTTCCATACATGCGAAGATATGAATTTGACCAAGAAAAATACACCCGTTAAACCGTAAAATGCAAGAAAATCACCATTTGCGCTCGGAAATGAATCCTTCATTCAAGGATAGAGTATTTGGAAATGTTATAAGGCCCAAATAAGATCCTTCAAGATTCATCCAATCATTTTTCCATATATATTTAGGAAAAAAATGATATGGACGATAAAATGTGACTGTGGAAAATGGAAGGAAGGGAAAAAATCTGAGTTTTATGCCTAAGTTACAGATCTTTTTCATGGACAGAGGAACGAAAAAACAATTCTAGAATTTTAAGTGATCCTCAACCAAGGAAGGGACTGATCATGGTAACCAAATGGAGGAAAAAAAATTCATGTATCAATATAGGGAGATAGAGAAAATGATAGAGCCTGCAAACTGAAGAACTGTCAATGACAAACAGGGCGAGACCAAATTGAGCACCAATAGGATCAATATATGGATCCCATCTTTGAATCCAAGTATGTGTGTGTGAGGTAATTGACCATTAGGCTTGAGATGAAGATCACTAAATATTTTTTGGTGAGTTATGGTGACCTAAAGGATAAAAAATTCAAAGGATAGCTAAAGGATCATACAAAAAAGAAGGATAAGCCCTAGTGCTAACTAAAGTTTGATCAATGAATGGGTTTACCAAATTTTGACTTCTTAAAGAAATAAATAATTATAATTTTTAGTAATATATTATATTACTATTTACTTAAATGTGTAAAGATAGTACAAGTTGTATACTTTGGTTAAATAATAAACATTACTGCATAAACTAGAATATATGTCAAAATAAAATTACAAGATATATGATAGAAATTATTTCTTAAAACACAATAAGATAAGTTAAATTGTATTTTAGAGATGTACAAGGATGATTTGAGTTTCTAGACTAAATTTTCAAACTAGTAAATTTTTTGTAAGTGTTTGATCTCTAGAACTATGACTATAAACTAGTATAGAACTATACAACCTATCATAGAGCTTGGTATGGTATGGTCTTGAGTTGTACAGTTTTAGACCAATATTTTTTTCACTCTACAAATTCTAATTGTTTTTTATGGCCTAGAAATGTAATGCAACTTATAATGTTAGGGTTTAAAAATGTGTGACACCTTCTCTGGTGACCTACAATAGATGATAGCCCTATATCCTTACACTATCACTTCATAAACATAACTATGTAACAAAAGAGGATAAATATATTATAGCATAGTTGAATTGAACCTGTTGATTAGGCTCTATTGATATAATCTAGGAACCACACTACATCCCCTCAAGCTTAATTTTAATAGTGAATATTTACTAATTCAAGGATATTATGGTTTATAAAATTTACATTCGACAAAATTTTAGTGTAGGAATTATGACCGGATCACCTAAATTTTATAGGTTCAAGTCTATTTAGGGGTTGGTTTTCCTATAATTTACACCAATAGCTAACTGAATTTAATTCAAATCACCTTTAACACGAAATTAAAATTTTCCATATTCACCTTCATATAT
This sequence comes from Taxus chinensis, assembly GCA_019776745.2. NCBI lineage: Eukaryota > Viridiplantae > Streptophyta > Pinopsida > Cupressales > Taxaceae > Taxus > Taxus chinensis. Next base: position 219,935,290 of record CM034156.1, read on the forward strand.
ATACTAATTGTGTATTTACAATTTCATATGTAAATTTTTATTATCAAATATTCCTCTCAATTCCTTTCTACTTTAAAGATCAAGATGGACTAGAAATTTCAACCCTATATTAAGGTATATTTAATTGGTATAGTCTTGTATTACATTTGTTTCAAAAAGGTACAAATTAAAAAGGCACAAGTTGATAGCACTTTATATGCTACTAGGTGGTAGTATTGTTTATGCTACCGGATAGTAGCATTAACAAAGACACCATCTGGTAGCATACTCAATGCTACCATTTGGTAGCATGCACAATGATATTGACCATAAGCATGCATAATGCTACCATCTAGTAACATGCACAATGATACCAACTAATCATATTAAGTATGTGATCAGTTGATAGCATATATAAGGTTACTGGTTGGTAGCATACATTATGTTACTAAATGGTAACATTGTGCATACTATCTTCCAGTAGCACTATGTAATCTACTAAAAAGCGTCACAGTGCTAAGATTCAAACAATTATGATTCATCTGTCATTTGTAATTTTTAAAATATTCTGCTTCAAAAACTAATCTATTTAAAAATTAATCTTGGATAGGTATAATGGACTCTATGAATAATGAAAGCAAGGCATATCAATTCAAAAGTTAAAGTATTATATTAAATTATTTCAATGAAATAAAACAATAAGGACTCAACTTGCATCATATGCAAACATTAATAGACATAATAGGCTATTATTAAAAAAAAATTCTAGTTTAGTTTAAATTTATAATATCTTTATCATACTCACACATTTTTCATGTTTAAATACAAAAATTCTACTATTAATTATATTATACATGAAACAATTAACAAAAACATGTCCCCTAAATAAATAATTAGCATTTCAATGTATAAAGATATAATTGATGATTATATGTCAGAACTGGAAGACAATAGTCACTACCAAATGCCTCAAATAGATGAATTTTATAATGAAAGGATTCAAATAGAATATTATATTCACACTAATATTTAAATAAAGAAATTTTTACGAAGGAAGAAGACTTCCTATACAATTGGAAGGTATTTTAAGGTAGACTAGGAAGTAAAATATCCATTCATTAAACTTGTATATCCAAAAAATGTAATGATACTCCAAAAATGTAGATGTATAATTTTTGGTTGGAAATTAGGAAAAGAACATAAAATACAACTAAAATTATACACAGTTAAGAAACATTGTGGCAAATTATATGTGACAGTCAAGGAAAAAGATGAAAAGATAATAAAGACATAGATGGAAAACTACGCGGACAAGATGGCCAATGTGGGAGTCCTTAGTAATGAGTACATATAATGGTGCAAAGGAGAGAGATTAACCCCTAATATTAATGATGAAATCATTAAGGATAGAAGGTGCTAGGATAACTGATGCCAGCACGAGTGGGGGAAAGTATTCTAGGTACCATGCTAGCTTTTACAAAAAGCATTGTTTCTGTTTGACCATTGATAAGGCCAATAGCTTGTTGGTTGTGGAAATATTTTTTTGGGACGACAACTTTGGAAACATGCAAATGGGTGGAGAAAATATTTAAATGGAACCCACTAGTCAGAACATGGAGGAGAGTAACCAGGATCTTTGGAACAAGCTTAAAGTTGGAATATTTAGCAATTATATTGCTAAATTACATGGTCATGACCCAACTTTGTCAAAGGACTTCAGAAAATCCTAGAAAGAGGGGGTTTTTATTGTCTACAGTGTGGAGGGCGAGGTCTTAGAGTCCAATATTGCTAGGGTGATTGATATGAAGATGGAAGGGTTAAATATCTACAAGGAAAGAACCAATAGAGACCTCGAGATTAATCATTTTTTCGTTGGCAAGAAGACATGTTACTTCTTCAAGGATTGCATTGTGTGTTTGTGCATTCCTGGGGTATGAAAGGATGTCTGCCTTCAATTTATGAAGAATATTATGCTAGAGGATAAGTATAGAAAAATCTATACCCATCACATGACCTTCCTCAACATGTTCCATCACAAGTTTATGGTTAGTATTCCCTTTTTTTGCCACCTCTCTTTTGAATTTGCTGATGGATTTCTAGAATGAGAAAGTTGAGTTACCCCTCCATTAGGGCCTGATTCTTCTTCTAGTTGAGAATGACAAGCTGGTTATGGATTATCCTTTGAAAACTACCAAGGAGGAGCAAGCCAAGGAAGATGATATTACTCTTGCAGAGTGTCTAACTAAAATTAAAGTGGGTAAGGGTATCCTCCAAGGGAATGAGAAAGATAAAGACAAAAATGAGGGTGGTGTTGGGGAAGCTAGCACTTCGAGTAAGAATGAATGTGTGGGAGAACCCATTGTATTTTAATAATGGAGTAGGAAGATTTATTTAGAAGGGGTCCTAAAATCCATGGAGGACACAAACAACAGGAAAAGGGAGTCTATTTTGAACATCATCAACATTTTGAAGAAGATGGTCGCAGATCAGGTCCAGATAAAACACAAAATGAAGGGGCTGGAGATTCAAGTTAAATTTGTGCTTGACATAGTGGAGGGGATTGAAGGGGAAAAGAAAAGGAGGATATTCAACCTTTGCATTAGTAGCTCAAAGGAGGAGTAAGTGATGGATGGTTCTGGAATATAGGACGGATGCTGCTGGCCTAGGGCCTCCGGTGGTTTTTTGCTTGTTGTGGGGGTTTTTTTTTCTCTAGACTGTGTGCAGACTACTGGAAAACTATGGTGTCCTATTTATTTTGGTCTTTTTTGTCCTATCTGGGGTCCAGATCCTGCAATGTAAGAGTTAAGCCTGTTTGACTCATCTTTCTAGGACCCCTTTCTGGTTTCTTTTCCTGTTTTGTTTCTGGTTGTGTTCCTCTCTTATGTATTGGCCCCTGGGATCTGATCCCTATTTTTTGCCTTATCTAATAAAAAAATAGATGGAAAACTACTGAATAGAGCATGAATATAAAATATGTGGAGGAATATGAAAATGAGAAGAAAAATTGTAAAAATATTATGAAGAAAAGAGGAATAATTAATGCAAATTTACGAAAATATCTAAATGACAATCTTAAGAAAATACATATAGTTATTAAAATGAGAAGACCTATTTCATATTTTTCAGAATTTAAGAATTTTTTTAAGTTTAATGGGTTTCCTAACCTTCCACAATCACATTGGTAAGATACAAATGGTTAGGAATTGGAAAAATCTCTTGCATTAATTGAAAAGGAGAGTTTGAAAGAGAAAGTCAAGAATGAAAGTTTTATCTCCATTTCCATTGATGAGGTTACAACAATAGACAACACATATTGGGTTTTCATGCATGTTTATACTTTTGAGAACCAAACAACAAAACCTTATCTTCTAGTTGTTTGTAAAATGAAGGAAAATTACAATGTTGAAAAATATTTAGAAATTTTTTATATCTAATTTAAAGGATCTGATTGGGATGGATGATTATTCAATATCTGCAAATATTGTATATGTTGGTGTTTTTGGTGCATCAGTAATGAAGTGTCATAGAACTGGTATATGTGTTCACCTACAAACTTTAGTTTCCCCTTATATGATTCGAATTCATTGCATGGCTCATAAGATGAATTTTACATAAAATATATTCAACAAATTCAAAAAGGTCACAAAATTTGAAGATCTTATGCATGAATTACACATGTATATGTCAAGAAGTCTAAAAATATTTCTAGAGTTTCCAAAATTTACAACTGGAGTGATAGATGGTAAAAATCATCTTAAAGATGTCGATAAAAGATATTTTTCCATGGATGATTCTGCAGAAATAATTTTTGATGAATATCCATTGGTAGTTAGTTTCATGTTTAAGTACCGTGTGCATTTTGACTAGGCAAAATATCTTATTTACAACTTAATATATCTAGAATAATTATTTACAATTTGTGGGATTCTAATCACGTTGAATGAAATCAATTCCTTAACAAAACATGCTCAAGAAAGATCCATATATTTAGTTGACTTCATTATATTGAGAAAATAGGTATGTCAAACACTAGATGTGTTATACAACTCTGATGAATGTTTTCAATTGGAAAATTTTAACAAATTTAAAGGACCCTAAAAGCTATTTTATATTCAACATAAGTGTTCCTATTTGTATCCCTGTGAATTGGGAATGAGATTCAAATGCACATTTTCCAAAAAAGAGTGGATATTGTTGGAATATACATTGAAGAAGTACATATAACATGTAATTTATAATAAGGTATTATATCTCAAACAAGGATAAAATTGAACAAAATTTCATAATGATTATCCAATGATATCATAGAACAATTTAAAAGGGATGAGATTATTAAGGCCATGTGAGAGGTCAATCCTATATTTTGGAATCCTACAATAGGTAAGAAATCTATAAATGATTCATATAAAATAAACATGGGTACTATCATTAAGAATTTAAGAAATTTGTCTGAAAATAACAAAGTTCAAATTAAGGGTCTTCCTCAAAGGAATTACTTTCATGTCAATTAACTCATTTCATAATCACAATGGTTGAACAATATGACTTACAAAGTGAACTAATAGATAATGATGTAATTACACAGCTATGGAAAAAAATTGTATCTTGGTAGTATCCTACATGAAATCATTAGTAAATATTTTGTATTGTATGAATTGTGTCAAACAATGATATTGGGATCAGTTGTAGATGAAAGGGTTTTTACTGCATTAATATTAGTTGAATCAAAATAGATTGGATAAACATCTTAAGACTCATTTGAGATTGTATCTTTCACAATATGATGTAGACACATTTCGTTATGAAAGAGAAATGGAGATATGGAATTTTATTTAATAAAATAGAGAGGTTTGTAATTCTATTATAGGGGCTAACAAAGAAGACATAAACATTGAAATTGTGACTGAAAATAATAAAAAAAGATTAGACAATAGTTTGTGTTTTGAAGAGCTAAATAGTCAAAAATCTTTTGAGCTACCTGATATTTACTAAGATGTATGGATGAACATGGTATTTCCAGAATTCAAATTTCATATCATATTATAAGTATGTAACTTGTTCTTTGTTATATATGCATGTTCTTTATTGAATAATATTTTCATTGTTGTAAACAAAATGTATAGATTTTAATCGAGAAATGTAATACTTATTTTTTCTATTGTATTTTAAATTAGAATAATATCCTCACATATTATTGCGTTAAAAAAAATCTAGCTTCAGTTGACAGAAAGCATTTGAAATTGTAATAATGTATTATGTAATATCAAACATAATAATTCAAGTTATTGAAAATTCTCATCACATTATGATTTTACTTAGATAAATTATGTATGAATATAATACAAGTACACCACAATATAGATTGAAACTCTCAATATCTTCACCTAATGAAGAATATTAAAATTACTAGAAAATTATATATATATTGATAATATGAATATCAATTTGCTTTACAACTGGATTTTCAAATGTCAAATTTTACAATTTCATATTAAAGATTCACCCTTAAGAAGTACAATATTTTATTTTTATTACTCTCTCCTCTACACTAGAACCTTTTTTTCAAACACCTGACTCAATAAGATCTTTTACCGTTGCATTGATATTCAAAATTATTTCACATTCTAGATTTGCAGCATCACTAGAAGACAGTAACATTGGGTATTCTTCTATTTTCTTCTTCAACAATATTTTAGGATCCATTCCATTCTCATTTATGATCCTTATAAAGATAATATTCTGCTTGTTTAAAATAAAAAGATTTTGTTTCATATCAACTTCTACAATTAAACTTTTTCTTGCATTCTATAAATGCACATCAAGCACTATTTCCCCATTCTTCAAATTTTGTTGCTTTGATTGCATTTTAAATTTTTTAAAATAATTAATAAAATTTAAAAAATAATAAATCATATTTAAAATTTAATAAAACTTTCCAATGCCTTATCCCTTTCCACATTTGCAACAACTACAAGTCCCTTGTCTACTGACCACATATTATGGTAGGCTTGTGCTTCTACATTTGAATTCTAAATTTTGTTCAATAATATGTGTCACACATAATCATTGTAAGAATTCATAAAAGACAAAGTAATAGATACAATTGAAGAATAAAATAAATGTCTTTAGGATTGGTTCATTAATTGGGAATTTATTTATTTTATCAAAAAATTAGCCCTAGACTACCAAAATTTTAATTTTTCAATTTCATTTGTTAAAATATCATTAACATTGGCTAGATAATTGTCAGCCAAACTTGTTTTTTCATCATCTATTAAGGAAGTTTCTCTTGGAGAATGTGTTCTTGATCTTTGTTCTCATACTAGAGAATGTTTCCTTATCCCATGAATAAAAGTATATGGATTAAAATTTCTATGTGCTTGAATCGTGCTTTTAATCCCAAAATATTCCTCATTAAAATCAATTTCATTCTATATAGAAACACCTCGTGCACTTGAAACATTACTTAATTAAAAATTTGGAAACTCAACTACAAAAATCAAGGTACCCCTAGTTGAAGTTGGGGCGTTAAATGAAATATTTTTCTTGGCACCCCAGGTCCTGACATTTTTTTATGGTGGTGATGGTGGTGGAATATTTCTTCTCAAATCAATAGATTTAGTTTTAGGAGGACGAGGAAGTGAAATAATCAATTATAAATTACATAAGAAATTTGAAATAAGAATCATAATAAGAATGGAATAATAAAAAATATATAAATCATTTATGATTAAAAATATTACATAATTCTATAGTTTACAGCTAAGATGCAGATGGGGCCTGTTGTAGTTTTTCTCATTTTTGAGGAGTAGAGTGAAGAGACAAGGAGTGGTACTTGTAGTTGTTATCTAAATGTAATTAACCATGAATAATATAAATTTATTTTATTAATGTAAAAAATATAACAAACTAAAACTAAATTAAAATTACAACTTAAATAGGATACATAGCCTAACATGATGAAGAAATTTTTTGATATTGTGTTTCTTAATATTCATACACATTTCTTGTTGGACTAGCATGATCTCGAAGATATTTACATGTGCTATTAGAGGTTGTTGCAACAAACGTATGTAAAAAAGTTCTAAATGTTTAATGTATATTCATATGAAATTATATATACTTTAAAACATATTTAAATATATAAATAATAAATACATGTCATCAATGGCATGATATATGTGTAACTTGGATGAGGAGTTATGGAGATCTTCATCTATTTCACTTGAGAAGTTCTTAATTGTGGAGTGGTTTCCTAGGTCTCCTAATCCTATGAGACATAACCTGAATCTCCATAATGTGATGGATAATTTCCTCTTATAATAGCCTCTCTTGAGGATGTAGATGAAGAAACTATCCCTTGTTATAATTAAATAGTGAAAAGACTATTAATATCAAGTATAATATATATAAAATATAAAGAAAGTTATTGATAATTATTAAGAAACAAATAATCATAAATTTGGGAGACACCTCCTGTTTCTCAATTGTTAAATACATAGTTGTTAACTTTATGTGGAGTGTGGTAGGAGAAAGGGAATTGTAAAAATTATGTAGAGATTCATAATATACTGCAAGAATAAAATTTGTGGAACAAATAGAAGTAGTTTCTTTCACAAGAATGTTACTCAAGCAATTTCTTATCTTGGAGGATAAATAATTACACTAATCATATTTCTACCCACTAAGGGCACACATAATATAAGCCAAGGCCTAGTATGGAATATTTGATATTGACCCTACGAAATAAAAACTAGCCTAGAAAATTTGAACCATAGCTTGCAGAAACGGGTTACTAAAATCCTTGAGGGGAACCCCTTTTTTGAAGGATTTGGGGAAACTGTAAATGTGAGTAATGAAGTTGATAAATATTTTACAAAACACAAAATCAAAATTATTTAAATAGTAATATGATTATTTAAAAACTTACCGGTAGTTGCATCAATATATAATTCAAAGTGAGACTCCAAATACTTGCCATTGTCATATGTCAAAATAGCCTTCATTGTGACAGGATCCTAATATTTTTATAGTAGTCTTGTCAAATGATCAATGTCTTTAGGGGACGTTCTAAAGGATAGTGTGTGTGATGAGAGTTGAATATGTAAATACAAGAGGACCTGTTATAGTTAGTTAGAAGGTAGTTGATTTTTTTATGTCTGTTGGAAACTAGGGCATATAAACTATTTCTGTGAAGCTTATGGCTTCAATCCATTTTGAAAATGAATTGGGATATGATAGAAGGGTGTAGAATTGTGGAAAGATAATGAAATTTTATGAAAACTTACAGATTTTAATTGGTGGGCTCACGTGATATTTGGTGACGACCTCCCTTCTTTGAATTTTTACAACAAATGGAATAGATTCCTACTCCGTAATTGATGGATGGCCTTGATAGTTTTTGGTTAACAGATGAGGTTATTTTTCTCATTTGGTGTAGGCTCTATAAGTCTAGCTAAGGTGTTTTTAGAATAAGTGTCTGTATGTAGGAATATTTGGAGGCATATTGTCAGCCAATAATATTATTTGGTGTTACCAGTTGGTAGCATAATTGGTACCACCGACTGGTAACACCAAACATGTTAGTGGCCAATAGCATTATGCATGCTACCGGTTTGTAGTACATATTATTCTACTAGCCAATAACATTTTACATGCTACCATCCTGTAGGACACAAGATGTTATCAGCTAGTAGCATTATCTATGCTACCATTCAGTGGCATTTGATAGGCTACCATTGGTAGCATATAAATTCTACTATTACGGCTGTGAAAATATTTTCCCTTACTGTAGTACGAAATTCACCAACCCCACTAAACAAATTTTCTTATGATTTTTCATACTTTCAAAAGTTATTTTTTTAAATTGGCCAAGTAGTTCTACAGTTTTTAGGGAACCTTAAAATTTAACATGCATCATCTCAAATGTCATAACAAACTCCATGTAGTTACCCTAGTGTATGTGCAATTGTGTATGGAAATATAATACAGGCCCTATATCATTCTTGTGTATTTTGAAAACAATATAGAAAGCGTAAATATATAATAAAGTAGAATGTTCCCTTCTTAATTATGATATAGTGTTCTTTATTTATTGTCATTTCCCTTAGGAGGTCTATAGAATGAGATACATATATTTTGAATCTAGTTTATATTTCTCAATACCTTTGCATGTGATGCTCTTAGGTTATGTTGTTACCTGTTAGGAGTTTAGGTGAGCTTTTAGTGATTTAGAAATATATTTTGTAATAGGTACCCTAAAAAGTTCCAAGTTGTTAATGAGTGTATTAAAATTTCTTATGTAGGAATTTCTAGGTTTTATTCCACATTAAGGTCACAATGGATGATGTGAAATGACCCATAAAATTATATCAAACTTTAAAAATATTCATTGGAAGATGTAAATAGTACCATTTTTCCTAGGGAAAAACCATAGGATGGTTTCGTCCCATATGTACGGTCTTGAATAGGAAGATAATTAGATTGTGCGAGATTTTTGGCAAGATATTGATGGTGATTATATTTTTGTGGGATAATGTCAATAATTTTTTGAGTGAATGGGTAGTGTGTATAGATAAAGAAAAGTCACATAAGGAATATAAGGATAGGACACTTGGGGTTTTAATGTTTGCACAATAGATGCTTAAGGTGCAAGGCCAAAGTCATCATTTCCAAATTTATGTATCTACACAAACCCATGTAGTAATGGATAACTCAATACCATAATATATAATGTAATATTAACTAGATAGATATGGTAGTGACATTGATAACATAAGGTGTCAAATTCCAAACCAAACTCAATGAGTTAGCACTCAATATGATCAATAACATGCATTTTTTAAGAAGGAAATTATCCATGCAAACATCAAATTACCACTCAAACCTAAAATAAGGGATATGAACACCCCATACCTTCTTGAAATCATCCTTCAAAAATGTTTAACACCTTCAAGAAGAATAAAAAATTTATTCATTACCATTTACTTTATAGAAGTTGTTATCTTGTTTGTAGCCCTTCTTAATTCCAAACCCTAATGTCTAGATAACTTCCCAATGAACCAAGGATGACTTTAAAATTATTTGGATACCCATTAAATATTTGAATCTCTTTGTAAACTTTTAGAACTCAAATCAATCCCTGAATCAAGCTATTCTCCTTTTACAGATTTTCCTACTAGCCTTCCTAATAACCATGTTTTGTTACAAGTCTTGTAGTCTAGAGAAAATGATACACTTTAACATGTTTCATCTTTTTGTAAAGTTTCATAGGAAAAATATTAGATATTTCACCCAAAACAAATTTTACCTTTTCAATTACTCTCAACTAGGTCTATAGGTCTTCTTAACTGCTTTTCAATGTTTCAATGTATTATTTGGTTTTTTACACTTCTAAACCACTGTAGATAGTTTTATTACCTCTTATATCCTCAAACTCAATCATTCTAGGGTCTTATATCTCATGTTTTTCTGAAAATAGAAATATGAATAGCTTGTTTAAGGGCTTTCTTCTTTCCTCACCTTTTCCAAATAGCTTTTCTCCTTGCTTATAATATTTTACACCTTTTTAAATTATTTTAGGACCTTTCTAGGATTATAGTACAAATTTACAACACAATTCATCACAATTTTTCATAATTGGTTAGGTACCTTATGAAATTTACTTCATAATTCATTCTTGGAACTATTACAAGACGGTTTCTTAATTGTTCTTCTTACTTTTGTAGATACCAAGCATAATAATTGCTTCAAGTTATATTCTCCACACTCTAGAGAATATTATTCATATGAAAATACCTTTTTCAAACCTCCTTGATTTTCCTCACCTTATGAATTCAACTTTTATAATGGTCATTCAGCAAACAACGTTCTCACTGTTAACTAAATAGAAAATGATTGTATTCTTGGATTTTACCCTATGAAATCTACTCCAATCCTCCTAAAACATTTCACATGCCATCTTTAACCCTATTAGTCTCTAAGAAAAACGTTTCAAGAATTCAGATTGAATAAAACTCCCAAAAATCAAATTTTAGAAATTTGACGTTAGCTTTAAGATAGTGCAGGCAACGACTATTCAAAAATTCATAGATTTTAATTAAAAATGTTTCAAGCTCTCTAACTACCTCTGAATTTTTTTTTGTGAACCGATTCTCATACGCACTAAATTTCACATCTTAACTCAACATAGAACGAATGATACGTCTACTTTACCAGTCTAATCCTAGTCTTTTTCACAATGGACAAGAAATTCGGTGAGAGTTTTCTTCAAAAATTGATCAAATAAATGATTCAAGACTTAAAAATTAATTATTAAGCTCTATGTGAGCATCCTCCAAATTTCTCATTTTTACACCAACACCTAGAAATGCAGCAATCACTTCCAATAACAAGATTTCCATCCACTTTCTCCAAGAAAACCATGTTTTTCAATAGGAAAGACTACCAAATCTTCATTTAATCTCCTTTTTCCATAATTTTTCACCTCTAGAATGATTTTTCATACATTTCACAACCTTCAAATATCTCATTTAACATTTCATGACATATTTTCTCATTTTTAATTAATAATACATAAGAAACCTTAGAAATTTTTCCGTAAACTAAGATAATTTCACTTATTCATGATATCAAACCCTAAAAAACTTAATTCTCACCTTATATGACCTATTTCACACATTATACACACATGTGCGTTCATTTTATGCCTTGCAATAACACTTTACCTCATTATTTCATTACAAAATCAATCATATATCAAGCCATTGTTAGCCATTTCAAAAAATACTCAACTAATTGATCATTACTAGTATTGAGAATATTAATCACATAAGAATGAACATCAAAACACTATTTCACACTCATAATAATTCACTTATATCTAGAAATTCCATGAAAAGATCCATTTTATTCATATTCAGAAGAATTCTCTCTCTGTATATACAAGAATCATGTTTCTTTGCATTGCTCCATGCTCAACCATACATGTTTTTGGCTTTATGTGGCTTCTTTCCCTATTATTGAACCTTAAAAATCTCTTTCGAACTTTTTCTCTTACTCCCCCATTTGAATATCTCCCTTTTTAAGACCTAAAGGTGGGTAAATAATTAATTTTCTTATCCTTACAAATGTGTAGATTTAACCAAACATGGTGATTAAAGATAAAGGAGTGGAGACACCTTGGTTACATAGAATGAAGTATTTTTTTTACTTTTAGAACCTTTTTACAATTTTTCATATTATCACATTTGATACTACACCTTTTAAGCTTAGTTTCTAAATTTTAATTTTCAAATGTTACTTTTGAAGGGAAAAATCCAAAATGGCTAATGAACACTTATGGATGACTTGAAATGACCATGGAGGATTCAAGAACAATTAATATAACCCCTAAGACCTACTAAAACCCAAAATTCAATATAAACAAAAAATTCACTATATACATGATTAATGCTCCTACATCATTCTCCCTATGTGGACAAATTATGTGTTAGATTCTTTTTCTTCTTCTAATTGTATAGTTATTTTTATTTCTTTATTCTTATAAATATATTTTCTTGTTTTATTTGTTTTCCATCTCTCTCTTATATCTTTTTCTTCATGTTTTTCTCTCAAAAATGCATATTCTTTCTTGTATTTTCTGCATTTGATCTCTTTTAAGAGCCCTTCTCTTTCAATTGTTATCACTTCTTCATCTATCATACCTGAAAAAATATAGTCAAACCAAAAATTACATGAAAAAATGAAGTATTTTGAATATCCATCATTCCTTTTGCATGTCTTTTAGTTTCCTCGTCTTCAAATCAGTCGTTTCAACATTTTTACCTTCATGTTTAGCTTCATTTCCACCTTATGACTCTTAAAGAAACTAATTTTCTTCCTTAAAATTTGTACAAGCATCATAAAACTCCTCTTCATATTCATTCTCTTCTTCTTTTCTTTAAAACTCTTCCCCTCTATTCTCTTTAAGACAAGCTTAGAAGATTACAATAACCTCTTCTTTATTAAATTTCCAATTCTCTACATATACAACTTATTTAAGAACCTCTTCTTCTTGTTTATCTACCTTATTCTCTACTTGGTTTAGCTTTATCTCTTCTTTTGTAATCACTTCTCTCAGTTGCAATCTATTTTTTCTCTTCACAAGTAACCTTATAGGCCACTTAACTCTTCTTTTCATCATTATTACCATCTCTTTGTTTGGTTCCTCCATATTCATTATATTCATCAACTCCTCAAGTTTCTCTATGTATTGTTTTAATTCTTTCAATTCTTATTCACACCATAAGTTTTTTTCCTTGCCTACTCTTTCCTTTTTTTTTCTTTCTTATTTCCATCTTTCTCATCTTGTTTCTTCTTATGACTTAGTAACATAAGCAATCCCTTTTCTAACTCTTCTCTATCCATTTTTATCTTTATCTTAGGAAGTATGTTTCACTATACCCTTTGTCTCACCTAGGTTCTTTTCCACACCTAGTCTTTTGACCTTCTTCTTTTCTTCACTTTTTATTCTCTTTTTCATGGATTTCTTGTCACTTCTCACCTTCTGATTAACTAAAATGTGGATAAATTGTAGTTAATATAACTAGGAATAGAAATAAATAACAATAAATAAAATTAATATATAAATAAAGGAAGTGACCCAAGCAACTAGACTAATAAAAATTATAACCCTAATATGTAAAGAAGTGTTAGAAGGATCTTAGCTGATTTGGAAAACTCCCTGGACTGTGTCATAGAGTTGGCTGGAGAAACATGAGGAGGAAAAAACTATGCCGAGGTCCATAAACATGCATATATGTGCAATATGATTAGACTGGGGCACATAGGAGATGATCAAGGTGTTGGTGGGTACCGTAGTTTGTGTTCTAAGTGCCTTGGTCTATGTAGGAGGTTCAAAAACTAGATTTATCAGGGTAGCTGCATGATTTGAAGCCTTCACCACCTATCAAACTAACTTTTCTGTACGGCGTTGTATGTCACTAGTAATCAATAATGAAGAGGAGACCTAAAAAATCACAAGAAAAACATAAAACCATAAAAAAATAGAGATGCATATGAAGGGGTTGGACTTACCTCAGGTACCACAATGGTGGACTTACTAACTGAGTGCTACACTACATCTTAGACCTGATGTAGTTCTATGTTCAAGTGTGTGCAATCATTCCCTAGGTACTCTTGTGCTAGTTTCACTTTGTGAAAGCATCGAGAAATAAATATGTGTAGAAAATGTAACAGAATGGTGCATGTAATATAATTAAATTCCCTCCTATGCTTATGTGATTGAAATGAGCCAACCTTGTGCCTTGTGATGGAGCTAGATATATGCAAATGGATCCTTCGATGGATGTAACCTTAGGTGATGATAGTAGTGACTAGTGTTTGGTCCATCATTATGGTCACATAACTTTATATTTATATGGTTCTCTTGTTCTAATTTTGTAAATTAACCTTGAAGAGGTTGACCACAAGAAATATGAAATGCTTCAAATAGACTAAAAAGTGCCCAAAAAGTGGTAGGAAAGTGGGAAAAGGATCAGAGCACCCTGCAACTGGGACTAGGGCACATGCGAGTCACCCCATGGTATAAGCATGGGTGCCCCAAGTCAAGGATTAAAATGATAGAAAACGAAGAAAAAAGACTGGGAAAGTGTGTATGGGAGGTTGGTAGTGACAAAAAAATCAAAATAAAATGGCCAAAAGATGGGGGTTAATTAGTACTTTATCTACTCAAAAACCATATCAACAATAGTAGTATTACATGTGGACGAAATAATGTCTACAGTGTGTGATTTTATGACTATATTTTCCCACACTTTATGTTGGTGAGTGAAATTCTTGATAACATAAAGTAATATAGATGCGTAACCAAATAATTTATGTAGAGTGATGTAGAAATGTGTTGAAGGGACTAGACAAAGATCATCAGAGTGACAAAAAGATGATGGAGCAAGAAAACTAAATATGCTAAAAATGCGTAAAATAGTGATGAGAGTGAACCTATGACGTGAAAACGTGTGTGTATTTACCAATGTGTGTGATGTACCTACATGGTCATTATCATGTGTGCTGTATAATTTTTTTTGTTGTTTCCCCCATTTGTTTGTAGTTGTTGTTGAATTCTTGCTTCTGATATGGCCATACGTACAAGGAGAAGATGATCAAGTAGTCAAATACACATGTATATATGTAAAAAATGCATGTAAAAGACGTATGTATATATAATGAAAAGACTAAAATGAAAATATGAAAAATGTAAAAGGAACATGTGCACCTAATCCTATGATCGAGAAAAAGGGTGTAGAATGTAGGATATCCTATCCTAGTTTTTTTTGGAGTGGTTTGACGCCATAGGCTGAAGAAGTGTAAGGAGGAATTTTGACTGTATCATCCAGCCTGTAACTACTTCCCTGAATATACGTGAAGAGATATCTTTATACTACCTAGTTTTTTGGATGATCTAACACCACTGGCTGAACTAGTGTAGAGAGGAAGTCTAGTTATATCCTCTAACATGTAATTGCTCCCAAAAATGCTAAGGAAAATCATTTCCTATAAAATCTGTTGTGTGTGGGGGTTTGTATATTGGTCTGAACCCACTCCTTGCATAACCCACAATGCCAAGGGTGGAAAATAACTGAATTGAATTGGTGAAAAAGTGTTGTATAGTATGTAAAAGCCCCAAATGATGCCCTCCCTCTTTAGGGGACGCATGCTGATGTCACCGATAGGAGAATGTGGCCCTAAAAGAGGAGCAACCAGCATGAAATATGTAACTCTTCCCTACAAGGGGGAGAGGAAAGTACTTAGTAGAAGCCAAGGTGCACAAAAACAAGAGGCTAGCCAAAGACAATTTTTTTAGTACCAATAAACATGCATGTATAAGACAATGTGTAATCTACGCAAACAATGTATGAGATACTAAGACAATGATAGTAATGAACACATGTAAGAATAAAAATTAAGCTTCAAAAAGTGGGCTGCAAACATGGAACATCAATCACAATGCCACAAGACACAGCAAGTCCATCATGGCCACATACACCAAACAAGTGTGCATACTAAACATAGGGCAAGGCCCACATACAATAGAAAATAGTAAAAAAACAAGTACAAACAATAGATAGCCATGGAAGAAAGTAATCCTATGCAAACAAATGTTGCACATTTAGAAACCATTAGCATGTTAGAAAGATAACTAGTATGTCAAAAGCATGTATAACCATGTAATATAGAATGCTAAGTATAAAATAAAACAATAACGATCTACGAGAGATGAATGTGGATGCCCCCAATGACCAATGTAGGATGGGTAGAAGGTAAGCATCCATGTTGTACGTGTAAAAGACCTGTATTTTCAATCACAACTAAGTAAAAGTGTGAACGTGCATGTGTGTATGGTATATATAACTGACATACAATAGATATCTAACTAGTATGTGTAATAAAGATGACCATATACAAGAAAATGTAAGACAAGAATAAAACCAACCAAGATATGTAATATACTGGTGGATGGATGGAATGGAATGCAAGATGGAATGATAGGAGCCATGTTCCCCCCAAGTGAATGGAAATGTATGCAATGAGGTTCATTTTTCCCCCTCAAGTAGTTAAGAATGAATTGTAAACGAGAGTGCTGTTATCGAGGAAATTGTTGAATAGTGTGTGTTATGTCTAACATGCTGTGATGAATGTGTATGTGTGTGTTGATGAGATACGACCTAGAGATGATGTATGTCATGTAACCCTTATAGTCCGAAGCATGTATGCCATGAAAATATGATCAGAAAGAGTGATGATGTAGCCTAAAGCGTATGTCACTACATAGATGAATAGAGGGAGTGGTGATGTAGTCTTAAAGCATGCATACCACTACACAGATGATGGAATAGGTGACCAATTAGCCTATAGTGCATATGTCACTAACCTACTAATGTTTCACATGATAGAAGTTTGATTAATGAAATCATGTGCGTATGATAAGGTCAACTTGATTGATAAACCCCTCTATAATATAGTATGGACCGAGGAACTAAAGTGCGTCATAGGGTAGTGAGTGAAGCACGTAGAAGACGATGTGTATTATGATGATAATAGATTATCATATGATGTGTAGTGTACAATGTGTGAGATCTAATGAAATGTGTGTGTGTTAATTAAAAGTGTGAATATGTGTGTTATGTTGGAGGACATGATGAATAGTATGTAATGCTAGATGTAAGTGTGAAACATGCATGATGAATACTAGTATATTGTATAAATAATGTGTGGTGTATAAATGCGCAATGCAAGTATGTAATGTAGACCCTAAAATTGTGATACATGTATAATGATGACTAATGTGATTTATGATGTGTAAATACCAATGTCTAAATGATATAGACTAAATGTAAAGTGTATGATGTAAAGTGTAAGACATATGATGTGAAGATATGTGAAGAAATGTAGTGTGTAATACCTATGGTCCTAGTGTGTGGTGTTTATGTGTAGTATGCCCTCAATAATCAAGTGTGAACCCAAGCACAAGAGTGTGTTCATCAGGTTAATGAAGATACTGGTATAAGTGTGGTGAGCACTCAATATGATGAGGATGTGATATGCATATGCTAGAAGTATGCTATGTTGTGATGGATGATGCTACTAAATTAGGTGTGTGTGTGTGTGTGTGTGTGTGTGTGTGTGTGTGTGTGTGTGTGTGTGTGTGTGTGTGTGTGTGTGTGTGTGTGTGTGTGTGTGTGTGTGTGTGTGTGTGTGTGTGTGTTAGATACTATGCCACCAAGTGTGCATGAATGAATGAAATATCCAATAACTATTGAATGATTAAGGTCCTCCATCTCAATGCATGTGGTGTCAAAAGCACATGAGCCCACTCTAAGAGTGGTGTTATATGAGACATACACTACACTGGTGAATTAAGTCTATGTGCATGCAGATGAGATGAATATATGATGAAGGTCGTGGCAGAGTGAAAAATGTGTCAGATAATGGAGAATCTAAGTGATGTCAAGAATGTAGGTGATGGACACCCACATGGAATAAAATGAGGTGGTGAGCTATGTCAAGATGTAATAATGGTCCTAGGAATGGGCCAATACCTATTTGTATGACTAGAAGAGCGGTGAGGTCACATAGACAATGTGCGAAGAGGTGTAAAAGGAGTAGATTGGACTTTGAGTAACATAGATTGTCATGTGTTAGATTATGTAGGTGGTAATGTGTTGACCGATGTGTGAGGAGATGACAGACCCATGAAATAGATGGAGGGAAACCATCAATAGAAATAACCTGATTGTTATGGATGAATTTAAGTCACAAATGATTCATACAGATAATAGATTGAGGACTGCCGAATCTTATTGAGAACAAGAAGCATGTTTCACACCTGTCAAGTATGTGTTGGCAACAAAGAAAGGCACAAGAATAGTAATAGGACCAACCATAACATGTAGTTGGAAGACACCGAAGGGTTTGTTCATAGGGCATTCAATTCATGATAGAGGATAGCCGATAGCCTTAAGGAGTGGAATGGAGAATGCACTAATGGGCCATGAGGCATCAACCTTAGTATTATTGATAGGGGATGAATTGAAATATGCCTTAATATGTAAGTTATTAGATGTGAAATTCATAGGATAATCATGGTTAGAGAATGAGATCATTGGTGGTGAAGTGTTAGTATGTGCAACTAAGAATTCAAGAGCCCCTAATGTAGGATAAGACACTCACATGATATACATGATTAGTTGATAAGTCACTTTCCTTTGTGTCATGCTTGGGTAGATGGTTATTAAAGATTTTGAGCTTATGATTCTCATTTATAGGTGGATATTTTATAGATACTGGAAGCTCAATTTTAACCTTGTCAATTAAACCTTGGATGAGCAATTGTAGTCAAAAGAAATGAGTCGGTGGAATGTCTTACACATTGACGATAATCACAATGGGAATTTTCATCAAAGTGATGCCCTTTTAGTCAATATGGATCAAATTATTAGAGGGGATGGTAATGTAATAAGGTTACTATCAACCAGTTGTGCAGCAACAAAATTTACAGAGGGATGCTAAATCTAGAGATGCTATGCACATAAATGGTTGTAATTGTAGTTCCTTGGTGGTAGGTATTTTGCGTTGATGGTAACCTTTATATCAGAGGATTTAGTTGTAGATGGCTTGACATAGTGACCTACCATGAAATCATGTAGATGATGATGCTTTCTTGTGATACTTAAGCTTGCCTACAACTAATGAGCTTGGTCTCAAAAAGCTTAAGAGTATGAAAAAGTTGATCAAACAAAGGAGAGGTCTCAAAAATAACACTCTCCTGGATAGGTGGCAAGAGACATTAAATGAAGAAATATTAGAGTTTGACATCTGCAAGGATATTAGACATCTTAGCCAAGTTATTTTTATAACACAAGACATAATCTGACAAGTTTTCATTAGATCCTTGTTTAAGTTGTGTGAGTTGAGCATATGATATCTTAGATCTAATGTTAATATAAAAGTGAGTGAGGAAAGTATCAGCCAAATGCATGAAAGAGACTACCGAATGAATAGGGAGGTCATAAAACCAACGCATCACATAATATTGCAAACTATGAGGGAAAATCTTAGTGAGTATAGATGTGATCATATGCATAGTCTAGACATGTTACATGGAAAGCTCAAAGATGCTCTTATGCGCATCACCATGGCCTTTAAAAATGGGTTATTTGGGAGAGATGAAGTGAGGTGGCAATAGATAGGAAGATATAGATAGTGCTGAAAGGGGTATGCAGTCAATGAAGTAGAGTCTAAAGATGGAGATACATGAGAAATAACGAAATTGGAGCTGGGTGAATTTGATTTTACAAATCCTGATACAAAGATGTTTAATTAGGAGTATTTGAGGAATAATCAAGCTACATATTAGGCATGCTAGGGTGAGTGATGGCAGTGGTAGTTGTAATAATAGGAGTAGAAATATAAGTGGGTGGAGTGGAGACCATGGGAACTGACGAATGAGAAGGCACCATGGTGGGAGATTCATGAGTTTTCTTAGCAGTGATTAAAGCATGCAAGACATGAGGGAGATGAGTAGTATTTTCACGCAAATCTTGACAAAAGTCAGTAATAATGTTGAGTTGATCTTGGTCAACATTAGTGTCTTCATTGTAGGATTTCTCACTATTATACACTTATATTTCATGGAGAGGGACATTATGAAAATTATCTAAAGGATTGTCAGTAATGGCTATATAAGTAGGGATACTAGCCATTGGTTTGGAAACCCTATGAGTGAGTGAAGGAAGCTCATAATATTAAAAAGGCCCAAAACAACCAGTACGAGTGACATGAATGCGAAGGAAATCTCCAAGGAGAAAGGAGTATTCAAGGTTCGGGTTGACCAAAATTATTAACTAAAATGTGGATAAATGGTAGTCAATCTAACTAGGAATATTTTTAAATAACAGTAAATACAAGTAATAAATAAATAAAGGAAATGACCCAAGTAGCTAGACTAATATAAATATAAAACCTAATATGCAAAGAAGGGTTAGAAGGAGCTTAACTGATTTGGTGAACTTGTTGGGCTATGTCATAGAGATAACTGGAGAAATAGGAGGATGAAATGAATATGCCTAGGTACATAAAATTACATATCTAGGCAATCTGAGTGGATTAAGGCACCTAGGAGAGGATCGGGGTGCCTGTGGGCACTTATGGCTTCCCTGGTCTATGCAAGAGGTCTAAAAACCAAATTTTTAAGGTAGCTAGATGACCTGAACCCTTTTCCACCTATTGCACTAACTTTTCCACATTGCTTTGTATCTCGTTGGTAATCAATAATGAAAAGGATACCTATAAAACCCCAAGACAAACATCAAACCCTAAAAAATAAAGATGCATATGAAGGGCTCAGACTGACCTTAGTTATCACAATGGTGGAATTACTAATTGAGCATTGAAATACATCTCAAACCCGATGTAGTTCTATTTGCAAGTGTGTGAAATCATTCCCTAGGTGCTCTTGTGTCAGTCACACTTTGTGAAAGCAGAGAGCAAGAATCATGTGTAGAAAATGTAATAGAATGGTGGATGGAATAAAATAATCTTCCCTCATGTTCTTATGTGATGTAGATGAACCAACCTTGTGCCTTGTGATGAATTTATATGGATGCAAATGAAGCCTTTGATGGATGCAACCTTAGGTGATGATAGTAGTGACTAGTTATTGATCCCTCATTATGGTCACATAACTTTATATTTATATGGTTCTCTTGTCTTAATTTCTTAATTAACCCCAAAAAGGCCAACCATAAGAAATATGAAAATTTCAAATAACTAGGAAGTTCCCAAAAGTGGAGGGAAAGTGGTAAAAGTATCATGGCACCCCAATTAAGATGAGGGACTCTACGGGTTCCCAGTATAAGCATAGGAACCCCAGTTAAGGCTAAAATTAAGGAAAACGATGAAAATAGACTAGGAATGTGTGTATGGGAGGTTGAAAGTGAAAAAACAATCAAAATAAAATGGGAAAAAGATAGGGGTTAATTAGTACTTTCTTCACTCAAAAACCATATTAATAATAGTATGAGACTAGGGCTAAATAATGTCTAATGTGTGTGATTTTGTGACTACACCTTCTATTTTTCTTATCTCTTTTCTTATGAATTATTTCAACCTATCAAAAATTAATTTATCCACTCACAAAACTTGTGGTTATAATAAACATCATTTAAATATTTAATTTCAATATGTTCTTATACCACCTGATAATAGAAGGTGTCAAATTCTAAACAAAACTCGATGAATCAACAATCAATATCATCAATAACATGCATTGTTTAAAAAGGGAAATATGCTCCTAAACACAAAATTACCAATCAAAACTGAATAAATGGCTATGAATTCCTTATACCTACTTAAAATTATCCTTCAAACATGTTTCACATCTTCAAGAAGAATAAAAACTTCATTCATTATCATTTATCTTATAAACCTCGTTATCTTGCTTGTAGCCCTTCTTAACTCCAAATACTAATGTATAGATCCCTTCCCAATGAACCAAGGGTGAATGTAAAACTATTTGGATACCCATGAGGGGTATTTATCTCATTCTAAATTTTTAGAACTAAAATCAATCCCTAGGTCAAGTTATTCTTCTTTTATAAATTTTCCCACTAGCCTTCCTAGTAGTTTTGTTTTGCTACAAGTCATTTTGTTTAGAGAAAACCAATGAATTTCTTGAATAAATAATTACTTTTCTATATACCATTTAACATGTTTTATCTTTATGGAATGTTTCAAATGCTAACCCTTTTTCTATTTCACCCAACACCAATTTCACCTTTTTATTTAGCCCTAACTAGATTTATAGGTTTTCTTAACTACTTTTCAAGGTTTCAATATCTTATTTGGTTTCTTACACTTCTCAACCACTAAAGATAGTTTTATTACCTCTTATATCCTCCAAATAAATCATTCTAGGGTCTTATATCTCATTGTTTTCCAAAACACAAATATGCACAGTTTTCTTTAGGGCTTAGTTCTCTTCTCACATTTTCCAAATAGCTTATCTCCTTGCTTATACTCTTTTACACATTTATAAATTTTTGTATGAAATTTATAAGTTTCCAATACACTAGTACAATAATTTTAATCAAAAAATATCATCATCGGTTAGGCACATAATTGAATTTACTTCATACATAATTCTTGGAACTATTACAAGAGGGTTTCTTAACTGTTTTTCTTACTTTGTAGATACCAACCATAATACCTCCTTAACTTTATATACTCCACAATCTAAACATATTATTGATATGAAAATAAATTTTTCAAACCTCTTTTATTTTCCTCGCCTTATGAATTCAACTTTTATGATTGTCATTCATCAAATAAGGTTCTCATTGTTAACTAAACATAACAAAGGATTATATTCTTGTTTTTTGCCCTTTCAAATCTAATAAAATCCTATTGAAACTTTTCAAACACCATAATTAGACCTATAATTATTTAATCCCCAATTTTCAAGCATTCATATTAAATAAAACTTCCAAAAATCTAATTCTAGAAATTTAGATCTAGCTCTCATATTATACGGGCAACAAGAATTCCAAAATTCATAACTTTTGCTTGAAACTTTTTCAATACCTATAGCCACCTATGAAAGTTCTATTTTTACCCCACTCTCCTACCCTTAAATTTTTAAATCTTAACACAACATAAAAGGGAAGATATATGCATTTTAGTAGTCCGATCCTAGTTTTTTTCAAAATATACAGGAAAGTCACTAAGAATTTTCGTTATAAATTGAACAAATAAATGATTCAAGACTTAAAAATTAAATTTTAATATTTTTATGAGAATCCTAAAAATTTATCCTTTTTACACAAAAACTTGTAAATGCACCAATAATTCTCAAAAGAAAGCTTTGGATCCAATTTCTTCAAGAAAACCTTGTTTTTCAATAGGATAGTCTACCAAATCTTCATTAAATATCATTTTTCCATCATTATTCACCTATATAATGAATTTTAATACTTTTACTCAAATTCAAAAACCTTAAAATAATCTCATTTAACATTTTATGACCTATTTCCTCATTTTTTCTTAAGAATACACAAGAAAATTTAGCAAATCTACCCTAAACTGAGACATTTCACTTATTCATGATTTCAAACTGTAAAAAAATTCATTATCACATTATATTACCTCTTTCACATGATCTACAGAAACTTACATTCATTTTATCCCTTTCAATAACACTTTCCATCCCTATTTCATCACCCAATCAACCATATATCAAGTCATTCTTAGCAATTTTCACAAATACTCAACTAATTGGTCATTACCATTACAAAGAAGCTTCATAACATAAAAATTATACATGGAAACACCATATCACACTCATAATAATTCATTTATATATATAAATGTCATCAAAAGATCCATTCTACTCATATTCACAAGAATTCTCTCTATACATGCAAGAATCATGTTTCTTTACATTGATCCATGCTCAACTATACATGTTCTTGCCTTCATGAGGATTTTTTACCTGTTATTCAACTTTAAAACTCTCTTTCAAACTTTTTCTCTTACTCCACTTGAAAACATCCTTGTTAAATACCTAAATGTGGGTAAATAGCTAATTTTCTTAGCCTAACCAAGGTGTAGAATTAACCAAACAAGGTGATTCAAGGTTAATTAGTTGAGACACCTTAGTTAAATAAAAAATGAGGTTCTTTTTTTTACCTTTAGAACCTTTTTACAACTTTTCATATCATTGCATTTGATATGACACCCATTATGCCTACTTTCTAAATTCAAATTTGCAAATGTTCATTTTGGAGAGAAACTCCAAAATGGCTAATGAACACTTATGGAGTGACTTAAAACACAAATATGCACAAATTTTTTAATGGCTTAGTTATCTCCTCACCTTTTCCAAATAGCTTGTCTCCTTGATTATATTGTTTTACACCTTTATAAATTATTATAGGTTTCCCATACACATGTACAACAAATTTATCACAATTTTTCATCATTGGTTAGGAACATTATTGAATTTATTTCAAACGTTATTTATGGAACTATTACAAGTGGGTTTCTTGACTGTTTTTCTTACTTTTGTAGATACCAACCATAAGACATACTTCACTTGATATACTCCAAACTCCAAATAGTATTATTAATATGAAAATATATTTTTCAAACCTTCCTTATTGTCCTCACCTTATGAATTCAACTTTTATAATGGTCATTCATCAAACAAGGTTCTCACTATTAACTAAAAAAAGAAAATGAATATATTCTTGGTTTTTACCATATCAAATCTACTCCAATCATCCTCAAAAGATTCACTCACAATTCTTAACCATATCAGTCTGTAATCACCAATTTTCAATCATTCACATTGAACAATACTCCCAAAAATCCAATTTTAGAAATTTGGCTCTAGTTTTACGATTGTGCTGGAATCGAGCATTCAAAAATTCATAAAATTTGATTGGGACAATTTCAAGACCTCTAACCACCTCTCAACGTTTTTTAAACCCATTATCCCACCCTAAAAAACCCATAATATGCCCTAAACTGAGATTTTTCACTTATTTGTGATTTCAAACCCTAAAAAACTTCATTATCACCTTATATGACACCTTTCAATTTTTATACACTCCTATAAATTCATTTTATGCCTTACAATGACATTTTACCTCACTATTTCATCACAAATTCAACCATATATCATGCCATGCTTAGCCATGTTCACAAATACTCAAACAATTGATCATTACTAGTATGTATAAGTTTCATAACATAATAATAAACATCAAAACACCATTTAACACTCATAATAATTCAGTTATATATAAAAATGCCATCAAAAGATCCATTTTATTCATATTCACAAGAAGTCTCTCTCTATACATACAAGAATAATGTTTATTTACATTTCTCCATGCTCAATGATACAGGTTCTTGCCTTCATGATGATTTTTTCCCTATTATTTAACCTTGAAAAATCTTTTGAATCTTTTCCTCTTACTCCTCCATTCAAATATCTCCATTTTTAAGACTTAAAGGTTGGTAAATAACTGATTTTCTTATCTTGACCAAGGTGTAGACTTAACAAAACATGGTGCTTCAAGGTTAAGGAGTGGAGAGACCTTACTTACATAAAATGGGGCGTTTTTTTACCTTGATAACAATTTTACAACTTTTCATATCATTACATTTTATATTACACCTTTTAAGCCTATTTTCTAAATTCAAATTTTCATATATTAAATTTAGACGGAAACTAAAAAATATCTAATGAACACTCATGGAGTGACTTGAAATGACCATGAATTATTTAAGAACATATAATATAAACCCTAATACGTGCTACAACCCAAAATTCAATGTAAACCAAACTTTCACTATATACATGGTTGATGCTCCTACATCAAACACACACTTTTCCTTTTGTAAGAAGGGATATATAAGTGTGTGTCTCTTTGTTTTCTCAACATATAATTTAGTAATACCATTTTAATCAACATGTTAAGCATGAGGTACTACATTCAATGTCATGTGGTGTGTGGTAATAGGTATGGTAATATGGTTATTTGTGTGAGATGCCCCCATAGTAGGAACATTAGATGTATAAAATGTGTAGATACACACATGGGTGTTATCCCCAAATGGGAGTGAATGACATCTAGAAGATGTAATTTCATATCTTTAAGGTTCAATATGAGTTTCTTAAACATTTATTTTTTTCAAAAAGATTCATCTATGGATGTCAATTAGAGGTGCTAAAAAAATTTCAATTCCATTATGTTTTTTTTGCTCAATTGGAATATTAAGTAGAATTTGTTTGAAAATAAAATATTTTTCATCATAAATATTATATTTATCACCCTAATTATTGGAAATAGTCTCGAGTAGTATCCTGGATGAAAGAATTAGTATTACCATCAACATAAAAAAAAATTCTTTTATTTATGTTAATAGAAGTTGTAGACACCGAGTTTTCATTACCCACCTAAACCGTTTGTACATACTTTAGTTTATTAAACTTATCACTTTAAAAATTACCTAATTCACACCAATCACCTCGTGAAATCATTTTTCATCCCTCGTGTAAGTATTTACTTATCCAAATTCACCCTAACCTCCCTAAAACCGCATAACCATCTTAACCCTAACCTCTTAACCTCCCAACCATGCCTAACCTCTACCCTAACCACTTACCCTCATCCCCATACCGAAAATACCCATTTCTAAAGTGGTTAAAACCACTTCCAAATGGGTTTCTCTGAATTTCCCGAATCACCAATGGTTTCAACAAATTGCCCGTGATTATCAATAGGAGCTCAAACTCTTGTTTCTAGGAATTTTTGCATCTTTACTCTTGAATTTTTTTGAACCTAAAAATGAGGTTCTGCTACTCTATAAATCTCCAACTCCAAATAGCAATATTTTTCCACTTCAAGGAACCAAAACACATAAATCTGTGCATCTAAAATTTGTCGAGGTCCTCTCCAGACCATCAGACAATCAACATATTAACACTAAAGACTTAATTAGTCCTTGTGAGAACGTTTGTATCCATTTCCACAATACAAGGTAATATGACATTGTTTATCATAATTTCTAATTTATTCATACATAAAAACAAGAACATATAGTCACTTTATGTCTCTGTCTTCAATTAGTTCATAATTTATTAATAAAAAATCAACCTTTTTACAAGAATCATAGAAGATTCCCTTTGGTCACAAGTGATTCCTTTGAATTACTTGAAACTTTTGTTAATTTATCTTTTTTTAATCAAGTCTTTGCATCTTATCAATTATCATCCATATCTTTGGACTTATTTTTTCTACTTACAAGTATGTCTCTGTTGTAGATAATTGTTCAATTTTAGTCTCAACAAATTAAAAGCATTTATGATCTCCTAATCATTCAATAATTGTTTATGTGGGAGAAATTAAAAATCCTTCACGAGATTACTTTGTGCGATATCATATTCATACTGGCCATGGATGACATTGAGGAACAGGCTAAGTTCCTCCACAAAATCCAAGAAGAAACTATGGATTATTGGTACAACTACTTTTAAGATCTTCATAACACCGCCACTTTAGCATGGGCCACCTACAAAGAAGAATATGATTTTCCTTTTCATCTCGAGTTCTATCTTCTTTATCTTATATCCTTATCAGTGTCATTATCAATATTATTATATTTCCAAAATCACTTAATTTTATCAAAATGATATGATGTCCTTCGAGGAGGTCCTTTTGGATTCCTCGGACTAGCCTTTGTTGAGCACCTCTTCATCCTATTTGTCTAATATCTCTTATCTAGTTTTTTTTATTTGCAGATCTCTTCACTTGAAAAAAGGAGGAGATCTTTTTCATTGTCTACTCTCCATGATTCTAACGTTGTGAATGTCATTGTAGCTATCATTAAACCCTTCCTTATTTTGAGTTTTAGGTATTTTCTGCACTTAATAGCATCTACCAAAAACAACCTAATATAAAGGAATCTATAAATGAAGATACATGGGTATCAGATATATATTTAATTTTATTAGGATGATATGGAGCTAAGGATACTTATATAAACTCAATGTGGGTACCACTCATTCAAGCATGAATGGGAGAAAGATACCTAGTTTTCTTATATGGAATAATAAATAAGTATTTGAGTATGTACGAGAATGTATAAGGGTTTGATAAAACCCTAAAAGAATGATATCACACCTAAGGCCATCAAGATCAAACTAAAATATGAAACCTTAAGGGCGAGGAATGAATCCATAGGAAACATAAATCATTAAGTAAGTAGGTTCACTAGTATTTAATATCAATATATTATTAATTAAATTCTATATATTATAAATCTCATATTAATATAATTTATAAAAATAAATATTAAAAATCGCACTAATATACATATCACTAAAAAACCTAATAAAGTTAAAAAATACTATAACTAGGGTTATCCTTTAGAACATATTCACCTCACTTTAGGCTCAAATTGTAAGAAATAGAATCTAACTACTTAGAAATATAGTATATGTTAGAAAATAATATTTATTAGTGCTTCATTATTATAGATATTGTAACAAAAATAATTACGTGAGTAACATATTTGGTTGTATTATTTGATAATTGTGATATTGTTGTGAGTTACAACAATATCACAGATATAGGTAGATTGTTATGTTGTTGGAGTAACTTCTTATAATAGAGGAATTGATTCTCATTATATATTATATGATCCGGAACAAATTAAATGATTGAAGTATTATTCCTTGTAAATCTGCTGCTGTGCTTTTCATTTGGTATCAGAGCGTTGCATTCCTTCAATTGAGAAATAATTGTCTATAGGGGCAGCTTTTTTTTGTTGCCCCAAATTATGTGAAAGAGTGTTAAAAATAATATGATTTTTAGTGTGTGTTTATTCTGTGAAGATCTGAATAGAGTTGATTACATTTTGCATTTGAATTTCTAAACACAGTGGGCCATTCCTAGGGGTAACGCATAGATTAGTTATTTTACTCTAGGAAATATTATTTTGTTGTGATGCGGTCAGATCCACATCTTGCTTCCAGTGTATGCAGCCATTTTTATAAATAATCAAATTACAGAAAGGAGTCTTCTTTAGTTTGCATACGAGTGTATAAAGATATAACTTACAACTGTCAACACAAACCTGCTCTTTGGACAAGAAGTGAATAAGGAGAGGAAAGAACGATTTTTGTTTTCCTTGCTAATGGCTCATAGAATTGCTTGCTTATGCTTCTATCTACGATCTGCATGGATTACGGATTTAGTGTGTGGACCACCTATGGTGCTTGGCTAGTGTACTTCCATTGAGGTATATCATTTCAAAGGTTCTTTATCAAATTAGTCAGAAGAATCATTTGATTCGTTCATCTTGGCTTCGACCCACTTGACGGCAACATACCAGAGACCCTATAAATACATACATGTCAAGATTCTAATCTACAACTACATCAAATCAGGGTGGTTTCAATCAATTTATTCACTTGTTGTCATAAGAAACTAACCTTTGGATCAAATCTCCACATATTTGTAGGTTGTTTAATGTTGAGTTATCTCTGATCGCTGCGAGTTTAAACTCCACGTATATTTTTCAGCAAGTGCAAGATCTATTTCTCTGAAGGCAACATCATTACACAAGTTTAGAATCAACTGTGACGTGTTAAAAATACCAAGATTTATCACTGGTATTGCTGTCAAAGGTTTTCTCGAATGGGTGGCAAAGTCTCACTCTTCTTGCCATACATGTGCATGAAAAAGAATGGTCAGATAACATTGGTATTTTGGTTTTGATTTCATATTGATATTGGTGTTTAGAGTTGATAGATAGTCTGTTTAGTCGTTATGTTATCATTAAGGTGGTGTAATTTTATAGTGGTCTGTTAAGACATTGAAAGTAAAGTCTCCATACAATTGTGTCACTAGGGGATCAATAAAGGCAAGTCTTCTTTAGATAAATTGTATGGTCTTTGTCCATTAGTATTTTAGTCTCTATTATTTTTAAATTTATTTATTACTAGCAATCACATGTGTACAATGCAATGTGAACGCCGAACGATATATGTTATTTGATTTAGAGGGATAGTTATTATTTTTGTAGTTGATAACGATAAAGGGTGTAATTGATTTTGTAAGTGTAGGAATATATATGAAGTTTTACATTTAAAGGTGTTATCTCTACATTTTAAATTTGTTACAAATTCTTAAATATACATTTGCAAATCTTATATCATGAGGTAGTGTTTTGTGGACTATTTTATTTAAACTAAACATGAATACAAAAAAATTGCAGATTTTATATCATGAGTGGTAGCCTTTTGTGGGCAATAGTTTTGGCAGTAAACATGAATACAATTGATAACACTTTGGGTAGTTAATTAATTTTGTTGTTAATGTGGTTTGTAATTATTTGGGGGAGATTGTTTTAGTGTTACAGCATGTTTGAGATGGTGGTTCATCAGTTATTTGGTTGGTTTTTTGTTGAATAAGTCTTTTTTGTATTATTGATAACATGTTGATAAGGTGTTTGATTGATAGTGGTAGTGTAGGAATATAGAAGAAACATTACATAGAAAGGTTCTATGTGCACATTTCAAATTTGTTATAAATTCGTACATATACATTTGCAAATGTTATATCATGAGATCTGAACCAAACATGAATACATAAAGACCTCCATACATTTGTAGATTTTATATCATGAGTGGTAGCTTGTTGTGGAGAATTTTATTTGAACAAAAATTGAATACATTTGATACCCCTTGAATGACATTTCTGCTTTGGATACAAAAGTGTTGAGTAAAGTAGTACTTCCACATACCTTGACCACAAAAAAAAATGTACAAGTTATTTTTTGTGCTCATTTTGTTATGCAAATGGTAACTACTGAGAGTAATACATTAGAAATCGTTCATGAAATGTACGATGGAAACACTGAAGAGGATGGATAGTAGAATGAAAACATGAAGAAGCTAAAAAATGAGAGAGGATGATGGATGATGAAGAAGGTGTTTGATGGAGAATTGGAAACTTGGTCTATGTGTTGCCTCACTCATTTTAAAATGTGTCGAACATGCCTCCCATGATTTGGTTGGAGGAGCTTATATTGGTGGCTAGGACACAGTTTATCATAATTAATAAATAATAAATAAAATAACTATATTTTTGGGCCATGCGTCACATTGAAAGACAATCATCCAAACAAATAAATAAGCTCTGCAAGCTTATGCATATCATCTGATCTCAAATTTTTAAAAGAAAATCCAATTTTAAGCAAATTTCAATTAAAAAATGTGAAACAAAAAAGTGGGTGATTATACACTATGTACAAAATACAAATTTTACTTCGAATAATGTTCAATTAAAAATGCCACATGACATTGAGTCTGGTTTAAGCATGTAATCCTCTCACAAATAGATGCCATTTTCCTCTATGAAATACACAGATTTGAACGGAACAAGCTGATTGGTATGATAAAATGGGGATTTCATAATATGATAGATTTCACTTGTACCAATACCTAGAGCGATGGAAGAGTATATTTGGTGTGTTAGATTTTGAGATCATGTGCCCACCACTAATGAATACTATGTGCCCTTTGAAAATATGATGGATGACAAAGATTCATTGTAATCCTTGTACAGGGAATCAAATGCCCTGCCTTTGACTCCTTCCCAAATTCTACCACCTTATCCTCCGATAGTAACTTTCACCCTCACGCTAATAGGAAAATTCAAAATAGAAATTGTGAGTTGAGGGATATTTGGAACATTACACATCTGGATGACAAGTAACATGCTTTGGTTGTTGCATTTAACTGAAAATTGGTCTCATGCCACCCATAAAGTTGATATTTGGTACGAATCCATACAATTTGCATGGGTATAATCTACCTTCGCTTATAGAGTGGAGAATTTGGTGCCTGTAGCTTAAGACCTCAATTTAGAGGAGAAAAATCTTACCGGTTATAAGGATAATCTTAAAATAGCTTAGAGTAGGATAAAATCACAGGAAAACCAACACTTCTTAGTATTAGTCTTATGGGTCAACTATAATCCTTTTTTTTTGTATTTTGTTTTTTTTATTATTGGCAAATAGTTTTTTGAAAGGGACTATACCCTTGTACAACATGACTCAAAAGCCAGATAAAGCCAAAGTAACATAACCAAAGAGGATCAGGATCCAAATATGAGCAATAAGCCCAATGGCAGAAAACAATCTACCAAGAGAACCTATAACATACAAACCAACAACTGAAAAACAGCTAGAAAAACAACTAAACAACACCTAAACCACAAAACAGCTACCCAGTAGCTACATAAAAGACCAACAACCATTCTACTATTGTTTCCAATTAATTACTACTATTTTCAATTCGAGCAGTTTTCTTCTTGTTACAAACTGTAATCCATTCATCCATAGATTTGTGTAAAGGAATGAGAACTTCAGAATCCTTAATTAGCTGAAAATTATTGTATGAGCAATGAGATCTAGGAATATTCTCCTTATCCACTGTGAACTTTCTTGTTTCAGTAATTCCGATGCTCTGTGTCTCCTCCCCAGATGAATCTTTATTTGCATGGTTTTTGAGCTCGTTCAAAGGAGTTTCATGGACCGACTCCAATATGTCTTCCTTCTCAGCAACAGGGATATTCAGAGGATCGAATCTCAAATGTTCCAGGAGAGCATTTTTCCACCAGTTAGCGTTCTCCTTTTTGTGTTTTATCATTTCACAATTAACAATAGAATGTCCCAGAGAGAAACAATTCCTACATCTAAAAGGTATGCCCTCGAAGTCTAGAGGTTGGGTCCAAGTTCGATTTTGCACCTTTAGCTCAATATGAGCCGGAAGATCCTTAGAGGTATCAACCTCAACAAGAATTCTTGCATAGGTTGTATGTGTGAATTCAGAGGTTTGGGAGTCTATGTTAATGATGCTGCCCAATGTATTTCTTATGGCTATCAGACATTTATGATCCTAGAATTACAGAGGAAGGTGGGGTAATTTGATCCAAATCAGTTTGCGTGAGAAATATTCAGTAACACGGTTGAAAGATGGGAACCAGGGTTTTAAAATAAGGTATTTTTTCTGGCATAGCCAAAGCTAATTAGAAATGATAACCTTATCATCTATGGATTCGAAAGCAACAATGAAGATACCTTTAGCACATGGGTAGAGATCTAACCTTCCTCCTAGAAGCGGGATCCAGTGCTTGGAGATCCATTCGTGTAGGACTGGTAAACTAGGCCAAATTCCAGTGAATCTATAGATTAAGGCATGTTCTTGATAGAAAGACTTTGTTTCAAGGATTCTTCTCTGAAGGTAATGCATGGATTTTTCTCAACAGGCTTCATAGTAGTCTTTGCAGTATTCTTTGATTGTTTAGATAGTATATCGGCGAAGGCGGGACCACTGGATCTCCCATTAACTGTATCCCTCCCACCTCCCTGGTTCAGCACTTCAGGAAAGAGTGCAAGAATCAAATCAAATCCGCCACTCTACTAAACTACATTTTCTCCATTGAGGGGAGAAATAGAGACCCCATGTTGTGAGCTTGACCCAAAGCCGGTTTTTCCAAACCCTCAGGCCTGTGACTTCATGGGAGAAGGACCCCTGAATTCCTTGTTTCCATTCAGATTTTTACCAGTAGCCATGGATCTGTTAGTGTAGACTGTGCCACCGCCTTCCACTAATTTTTCATTGACTCTTTCAGCAGCGGGAGTATCTTTACCAAATGCTAGGCTAATCCATGAGAGATCACGACTCTCTGTAGAGCATATTTTTTCTCCAACGCTGCTACCCATATTAGGGTTTTCACCAAACACATGGCTAGGGCTATTTGGGGTTTTTTTAACCATGTTTCAGCGGAAGAGTAGCAGCAGAGAGCAGTGGAGAGGGTGCGGACAGAGGCGCGGGCAGAGGCAGATTGAATTTTTTTGTATTTTGTTAGTCTTGTGGGTCGATTTGCTTTTTAGTTTATGAAGGCATACTTTTTTGGAACACAACTATTTTTCCCACATGCAAAAGGCAATCGACTCTTAGAGAGGATTAGAGCATTTTGATAAAGCAAATTCTTGTATACAAATCTAAAGAATTTGTTGGCCCAAACACTTGTTGGCCCAGACTAATGTATGTATTGTCCTGGATTCAGCCAGTGTCGGTAACTTAACCCTCATAGAATTCATTTTTATGTATTTTCTAGAAAATATTAAAAAAATTGTTTTCCCTCCAGTTTGAAATAAAATGACAATAAGTTTTAGAGTTGATATTTTCCAGCTTTCTTTTTTTTTTCTATTTCATGATCTTAATAAAACTGAGAATGAGACCATCAAACTGAAAATTTAGAAATATTTTATTTCATTTCCATTTTAATTTTTTTAAGTTTCCTAACCCACAGTTAATAGCATAAAAAATTGTCGTCTATTTTAAGACCTGGGGTTTCAACATAGGGTTTGTTGCAACAACCAGCTATAATTTGGTTCACAACAAGGACCAACCAATTTAGGAATGGCAAAGAGGAGGAAAACACATTTTGTTAAAACAAGTTCTTGTACACAATTTTGAAGACTTTTTTGGGCCAAGAGAGTGTCTGTACTATCCTGAATTCATCCCAAGTCAGTATCTAATCCCTCAGGGGAGTCATTTATATGTACTTTCAAGCAATATTAAAATTTATGTTCTGTTTGCAACATTTAAAAAAAATAGTTTCAACATTGGTCTCATTCCAACAACTGAGAGTAAGATCGTGAAAATGAAAATCTAGAAATATTTTATTGTTGTTCCCAGTATATTTTGAAGGCTTTCAGACCTAAAGTTAGTAGCATAAATTTTTTGGAACTATTTTTTTGTCTATTTTCAGACCTAGGTTTCAACCTAGGCTTTGTAGCAACAGCCAGCTACAGCTGGGCTCACAACAAGGACCATCCAATTCAAGAGTAGATAATTGTATGAACCTCAAATTGTCTTGAAAATAGGATGACAATAAATCTATTCTAGGAAAACAGGATGGGAAATGGAATAAAGCTATTTTAGGAAAAAAATCAGATAAGAAAATATAATATTCTAAGAAATGGACATGGAAACGGAAATAAGCTATTTTAGGGTTAATGGCACTTCTTCCATCTACAACATTAAAACACACAGTTAGTTTGTGAATTGCTAAACAATTATATTAGCAATTTTTTCTATGATATGTTGCTAGACAATTATATTAGCAATTTTTTCTATGATATAGGGATTTCTTTACTTTTTTTAAAGTATCGGGTATTAATCGAGACCATGAGATGGAAAACCTATATACATCTAGCCCCATCTCGTACATGAGAAGAACATCCTCCTGAAAAAATGTATATCATAAATAAGCTCTGTGAATCTAAACAGTATAACATGTATATATAAATATCTAGCAGAGGGAAGAAATTGGGGCTACTTTATAGTGGTAATACTGATATGCTTTATAACATCTCAATACATGTTAATTTTTCATTTTACATGCAAGTCACTATCATTCAAAATATTGTGGGGACCCTTTTGTCAATTGTTTTTCAGAATAAGTGCACGGCCACGGCACAAGATCTTCTCCTCATGGAATTGCACACTCATGCTTGTGCACTCCACATAACACTACACCAACTCATATCATCCACACAACCATAATGCAACATCTTCCATCTTCGCAACATCTGCAAACATACATCATAGCTCATTCCCTACAAAGGACATACATCACACACAATAGCCACATGAAAATGTCAAGCCATGACAGGCATTACTTTTAGAGCTCGCACCATGCCTATGCACCTGTTAACAAACAACATATCTGGAAATCAAACTGTCACACTTATTAGAAGGTGAAATTCCATCAGTTGCAGAAGTTAAAGCATTTCATAATTGTATTATTTTAGAACTACTTTCTTGTAGTGATATATTGTAAGCCATTCAACCCCAAGAGGGACATGCATCAAATAGTCATGTGAACGTGGAAGTGTGGCTGAAAAAAAATAGTCATATATAAAAAGGTTTGTACATTGTTCACAATTTAAATTTCTTATTATCTCAAATGAGGGGAGGGCCAACCTGCATTGGTAAAAGTATCCCAAAAAATTTGATGATCACATTGGAAGCAAGATTATGATGGTTCTTTCAAAGGAGAAAATTATGCAATGATACAGTGTTTCTTTGTTTAAAGCATGGATGTGCTTTTGTTGGAATTTGAGATTGGTTTTACAAGTAAATATAACACCTAAACAACATAGCTTCCAGCTATATTGACAGGTTGATAAATAGCACAAAGTCAAGGCTTGTACAGAGTATAATTTTTTTTAGGGTCAGAAATCATAGAAATATTAGGGTGAGTATTACAAAACAAGTTCATCACATATGAGATGTTTGAAAGTTTTTTTATTCTTATGATTGTCTTGTTTGAAATTTGGGGATTTACATAAAGATAGTGAACTGTTTGTCAAATTTCCTCATAGAAAAATGTTGAACATCGGGACACTGTAAATTTTGATGAGGTAGAGTTAACCAGTGTGGTTTTTAAAGGATGGACACTCCCAAGATATGTCTTCGGCAGTCAAGTGTTGGTGCACCTTCAACCTGTAGAGGGCACCCCAAAGGAAAAGACTAAATACAATATATCTTAACAAAAAAATTTTATTAAAGAATAGTATTTGTAGGGATCGATTGGAGCGGAGTATTTACTACTCAAATCATATATTATATAATAGTAAGCAATAATTCATGCCAGTAATTGATCCTCTTTGTCACTGTGTGACAGTGGAGATGGATTCACTGTTGTGCATCGAGGTTATTAATGGGTTTGATGGCATCTATTGTTCTGCACTTGAACCCACTAATATTACCATTGAATCCTTCATTATCCTGTACGAAAATGGTTTTTTACTCCATTGAAGTCGCTGCCATACTGTCTTAAATGAGGAAACAAAACAACACCCAAGTCAAATAAAACATTAACAGGAGACAATAGTTTCCAGACACTAGTAAACCCATGTCAAATATAGATCCAGATCAATCAATTTGAATATAGTAAAATAAGCAGATAATTTGGGGTTACAACATGTATTCATTTTCTGTAAACTTAAAACACCTATTTCAGAAATTTCATCCCTTCAAGACATTTTGTCAAACAGTTGACAAACATTATGTATACTACCATGTATTTCATTTATATCGATTCCAAAGGGTTTTTTTTCCACAAGATGGGAGTATGATGGAAAAGGCGATATGATTGGGTTTGATAAATGCTCCATAATTTCTTCTCCATAGGTTTGAGTAGTAAGCATGCATAGAAGTTAGCACAAAGGGCAGGGGACATCTCCATTCCAAAGCATGAATCCCCGCACAATGCCACTTAGGATTACAAATTGATCTAATTATTGAAGGCACTTGTCATGGATCATACAACCCAAATAAATTTTATGGTGGACGGAGTGTATGGAAAAATGAACAAAAGCATATCTTCTTGGCTAATTTTGTTAGAACAAATGCAGGCATCACAAATGATAGTACCACACAAAAATGCTCAAAGAATCCACTACAATTACTGATAGCCGATAGGTTATAGCATGTTGTATAAATACAAATATGGCAATACCGATTATGATAGATACTGATAATCACTCAAATATTTTCGTTAGACCATGTACAACTGCATGGAGATGCTTGTCAGGATTCACAGACCTGTAAAAGTGACTACTAGACTCATACCAGAAGCTTGTTTGGCTTTAAGATAGCATGTTCATGAGACCTAAGATTTCAAATTAATGTTGACACCTTGATAGATCCATTATAGTTTGTATATACATGGGTGAAACACGGTGGAAGACAAAATCAAGGCACGAAAAAGGCTAACAATACCGAAACTTATGCCAAAACCCACGTCAGATATAGATCCAGATCAATTGCTCGAAACTTTGCATGAGACCCGCAACAAACTAATGATAGATGAGGAATGCATGTAAATGGATAAAAAAATAGGAAAAATGTGTAAAGGGACGTAAAATTTAAACCCATCAGAAAAACGGCAAAACAGACGTCAAATTTAATGTAGTCATAGAAACGTCTGGAAGCGCCTTTCCCATAGGGGGACCACCTTCGGCGTAATTATAGTTCAAGTCTTTATAGTGTTGGTTTAATGTCATGCATTTGATTGAATGCTATAAGCTCAATGTTTAAAGATCTCAAAATTAGAATTTGGGATATTTTATAAAATTGGTCATTACAATAGTCACTATTTGAAAAAATAGTTTAACGTCAATATTGTCTTTTGTTTCAAGTCAATTAGAGTCGTCAATGTTTGTAATTGTCAACACATTAGTGACAAATATCATTGTCCACGTCAAAATACTTGTTCATACATATCATCATTGTGGTCAAAGGTTGTTAAAATTTTAGTCCAAAGTGTCAAAGTAGTATCTATCGTCAAAAAGAGTTAAAAGTTGTTAAGTCATTTTGTAAAGAGTCGAAGTCAAATATTTGTAAAAAATAAAAAATAAAAAAACATCTTGTGGATGCATTTTCGGTGGTGACCAACGTCCTAATAAATTTTGTGGTTCACATTGTGGGAGGGAGACAAAATAAAGTTCAATGTGAAACATGATGATCTTTAAAGCCATATTCCGTTGAGTTAGCAACAAACACCAGAGGATGGGGGCATCGGAGTTTGGAGGTCACTCAGCGACCTCTCCTCAGTCACCAACGACGGGGCCGCACAGATGATTTGGTGGCATGTGTTTTCAGTTGTGTGTTTGCTTCAATTTGCAGTGATCCTATTTTCAATAAGTGGAAATTTCACATTGAGGGAGGGAACATGATCCAATGTTCCATTTCCATTATGTCATTTTTTTATATGTATGTATGAGCAGAAAATTTCGGCAGATTTTCCTATGTTATTCCCTGCAGTGAGATATTGATAAGGGTTGATAATAGTACTTGGCACATCATGATGTGGTTGTAGGTAAACCACTTGAAAACCTTTGTTTGTGGTTTGTGGTAAACCGATTGTAAAACCACCATTCTTGGTTGTTGGTAATCCATTTGCAAAACCATCACTTTGTGGTTTGTGGTAAACCAATTGCAAAACCACCATTCTCGATTTTTGGTGAACCATTTGCAAAACCATCCTTGAGGTTTGTGATCATCCTGTGAAAATCACTAGATCATGAGCAGGTGCAAGTACAAAGGTAGCTTTTCCCCATGTTCGCACTAAGGGGGGGAATGTTAGGAAATAATATTTATTAGTGCTTCATTATTATAGATATTGTAAAGAGAATAATTATGTGAGTAATTATTCACATATTTGGTTGTATTATTTGATAGTTGTGATATTGTTGTGAGTTACAACAATATCACAGATATAGGTAGATTATTATGTTGTTGGAGAAAATTCCTAGAATATAGGAATTACTTCTCGTTATATATTATATGATCTAGAACAAATTAAATGATTGAAGTAATATTCCTTGTAAATCTGTTGTTGTGATTTTCAGTACAGAGTGTTGTAAAGTGTTCTGATAAATCTAGGGATCTATAACCAAGCACACGATAGGCTCATCTATAATGAGACTTAATCTCTGAGTGAGTATATCTATGTATTGATGAATGTTTCCTCTAAGGTCTAACTTGGGAATCTACATATAACACCTGTTTCACCAGTGCATTCATACTTTTTTCCTATGTATGGATCTCTATAATGATACTTTTGTACTTTTATATGTATTTTCTTTATCTACAATACCTATCTCTCCTCTTTTGACCTAAAATGGGTTTGTATAATTTTATTTTTATTGACCTCACCACACCCATACTAATGTGATGAGAATTACACTATGTACCAATACACTTAAGGGACATCAAGCTATGTGTAGATATTTGAATCATATGATGATGTGGAGGGAGGCCTTAATTCATCCCTTAACACTAAATTTTTTTCACTTGGCTTGCTTGTAGTGCTTAGACATGTGATCTAGAAAAACAATATATGTATCTAAATTTGATTACCTTTTCTATAATGTGATCTAAAAGGGAAGTGTTTAAATTTTTAGAAGATGTTTTGATCATGGGATCCCTATATACACCTATTAGGTAAGGGTGCATGTGTTTATATAGGTGTATAATTCAATTTTTTTGGCTCAACCCACCCTAAACTGATGAAGGTAACTTATGCATTTTAAAATATGAATTTTGCAACATAAAGGACATGTTTTTTGGCCTAGGGACTATCTATTAAACCAAACTTGTCTTGGGCCCACAAACCCATCTAGGTTTGGGTTAGAAATAGGTTTAAGATAGGAGTTGGTATTCAAAATGTTTAAAGATATGTTTTATATGAGTTTCATTAATTCTAGAAGTGCTAGTTAAATATTGAGTCACATGATCGAAAAGACTCAAATTCAAGGATATAGAAGGAAGCTTTAAATTTAGTCAATAAATAGGTAAAAGGGAAAATTTTAGGATAAATTAAATATTATTATTTCCAATTACCAAATACCATATTTCAATTACTACAACCCAACACCCACCTAAAAATTTTAATTTGTGCATATTAAAAGAATATCATGCATACATGAATGCACATGGGTTACACAATTACAGAAAAAA
This sequence comes from Taxus chinensis, assembly GCA_019776745.2. Taxonomy (NCBI): domain Eukaryota; kingdom Viridiplantae; phylum Streptophyta; class Pinopsida; order Cupressales; family Taxaceae; genus Taxus; species Taxus chinensis. The sequence goes on from CM034156.1 coordinate 219,975,944, forward strand.
TAGGATATTTTTTGTACACAATATGATTTAATGTAATGTCTTATGTGTTTAATCACATTATCCTATTAATATTTTACATCACATTAAATGTGCCTTATTGCAATCAATCACATCATTAAAATTAGTCACATTAACAATTAAATTAAAAACATATAGAATCATCTCATTGACCTTTCAATACATAATGCATAAAATATAAAGTTCAAAGCATACGCAGGATAACCATGGAAATAGAATAAAAATCATATATTACCACAATTGTTCTGCATATTATTTGAATTTTATATTTTATGAATTCTGTACTGGAAGATTAATGATAGAAATAGAAGAAAAAATCATATATATATATATATATATATATATATATATATATATATATATATATATATATATATATATATATATATATATATAGAAATAACGGTCAAGGTAGAAAATAAGGAATTTTCCATTACGGTGCATGATCTCCCATGCCTTCTATACCTAAATACATTTATATATATTTACTTTCAAATATAAAATTTCATACCTATCAATAACATGAGTATTTTTATCTATCCCTATTCTGGTACACATGAAGTTATGCCTATAGAAAATCATGTTCCTCTTGTATTTTCTTATATAAAGAAAAAATGGTGACATCTATTCCATCATTGGATGGTACTAGTGTTGGTGGTGGAATTTGTTATCAACTATATAACAATGAAAAATCATGATATCCACCTACACCTCATCTCTACCAAAGGTATCATATTTATAGTTCATGTTTTCTCATGTTGTTGAATTAAAAATGGGGAAAACTACCTTACCTCCTGAACACTCTCTTTATCAGGCCACCCTTTTACATATCTCATACATGATGAGTGTGTATCTAAAAAATACTCCTTTATCATAGTTTTCTAGAAATGTGTCACTATAAAATATAAGATAACAAGGTGCGAGTTAGAACTAATACAATATCAATAATGAGTTAAAACCATAAAATAAATAAAAATATAATTACATATCATATATACCTACAAAATACTCATACCAATAACCAAAAATGATTGACACCCACACCATCATTCAGATACACATATGGCTTGGAGCACTCAAATCCTCCATCCTAAACATGTTCATAAATAGAAAATAACGGGTGTTACTAACTATAAATACACCACCTTATGTTTGTATATATGAAACTAAATTCATCTACATATGGGATGATAATATCTACATTTGACTCATCATTAATATTTATATTCTGAGAAACATTAGGAGGTTTGCATTCTTCAATTTAAGAGTAACATTTATAGGGGAAAGAGGAGAATCTTATACTACCCCAAAATGGCACATAACATTCTCATACTATAATTTATCCATCACATTAGAGAAAATCCACTAAGAATGTCCTCAAGTTTATTTGGCATAATAGTAACATCCTTTTGTCACCCACAATGGTATCAATACAATCAATATAATTCATCTCTAATAACCAAAAAATTAAGTGAATATTTACATTAGGTGGTATTATGCCCCATAAATCACAGATATCCCACTAACCTAGCTATAAAATATTTCATTTTACTCTAATACACATGGTTCACACTACTTATCAATACTATAATGTTCTAATAGTCCCATATTTGTAACATTTTCATAGCCCTAAATCCACCACCATGGAACCCTCTAAAAAACCTTTAAACATCACACTATAAATGGATTAATATAGTATGGCCCAATGAGTATTAGGTGAGTCTCTCTACTACATACTCAATAATTGTATGCATTTTCAAAGATATGTATACAATACTTATATATTCCACTATAAAGGAGATGATCACTACATAAATAATTTTTTATAATTGAATTCTAATTTAATTTCACTGATAAGCACCATAGAAATATACTACAATATCCTCCTAGTCTATTGAACATCTATGAATTATGTGTAGGAAACACAATAATCACATTCAAAGGGCATGATCACCCTCTAACCTACTATAGGTAATTGTAAAATGCACTGGACATCCTCTAGAGTCTTTATGACCTCCATTATGGAAATCTAAGTACATATATTTGGGGCCCACCACTTGGCCAAATAAGTAAATAGATACACATAATATATGATATGGCCAAGAATCTTATTTCTCCTAATATATGTAAATATACTTTGGATTAGTCAACCTAAACTAAGCTTAAACCCTCAATAATATTCATATGACGTCCATCCAAGAACTTTTAAGAATATACATCTTCATGTAAAGAGACTATTAGTGTATGTATGTTTATATATTAGAACCTAAGTAATCAAAAATTATTAGAAAATATAAAATGCTATAATCACCTACTACAAGATATCAAGAAAAATTTAATCATATACATTCATCATAGTTAGAGTAGTATTGTTGGACATATTCAAAAAAATAGGGATGGGTTTTCCTGAATGGGGACACCTTATTGGAACCTAATAAAAGTTTTTGGACACTAAAAACCTATACTAAAACATATAATATTTCAATTTAACTTTCTATAAAAATGAATAAATAATGGGGTAAATGAAGAGTTTTTTAAGCTTACCAGTTTCATAGACTTACATCCACTGAAATGTTCATGAAATTAGTTGATCCATTGTATGGTGTTTTTTTATTGCATATGTATGTTGATCGATTATATCTTGAAATATTCAAATCAAGAATTTAAAATGAGTTACTAAAATAGAAACCTATCCCCTTATATACTCACACCCTTTTATCAAATTATATTTTTTATTAATGTATATGTCACAAAATGTAAATTATAATATCTCAAACCTCATAATTGTTTTCTCAAGAAATCTATTATATGGGAATTGATGTCGTAGGATTACCATATTATATAAATTACTGACATAAATAAGAAAAATTTATGGATAACCTTAACAAGAATCTATACTAATCATTCTCATATTAGACAGTAAAATGACTGAGTTTACAAGAACATTTTTTATTGGTAATTTTTGGAAAGGCTCCAAGGACTATTTACAAAATATGTATCATGAAAGATCATAGGAAGCAAAAAACTAAGTCCAAAGGCCTGAGTCAAAAATACCTTGACTCACAAAAATCCTCAAAACCATACAAAAAAACCCAGAACAGATAGAGAAACCACTACATCAAGGGAAAAAAAAAAGACCAAAATGTGGTCAATAAAAATTCAGTAATCGATCTACTTAAGAATAACTATTTCAGGTTCATGACCTTTGTCATTCATTATTCGAAAGCTTTTTCATAGGAAAATCATCTTCATCTGAGCTACTCAGAACCAAATTCATTTTCTTTCCTTTTTTCCACTACCTCCCTATCCTATAAAATGTCAAGTCTTTGTCTAAACACAATAAAATATGCATTCATCCTTTTTGCATTCCTTTTCAAATATTTATCTTCATCCTTGATCTATGCAAAACAACCCTCAGGCACATTCTAAAGAACTGAAGCCACACTGAGGTCATTTTTGCCTTCCTTTTCATCTAGATCAACGTTCCCACGATCTGCCAGTGAAAGGAAATCTTCCCAATCCTCCCTTAAAATATTACCCAGAACACTAGTGCTAGTAACATTAGACCCAACTTTGAAAAAAATAAAAATAAGGTCCTGATGAAGAGGAACCACCACCTTTTCTTCATGGAAATCACGAATTGAAGCTTGTAAGGAGAAAAACAAAAACAAAGGAATATTGACTTTCCTATTTTGCCAGAAATTATCAAGCAAAGTTAAGTGGTGAGTATGCTTATTCTTGTAATTTCCATCTAAGGTGATGCATTTCATAAGGTAGAAACAAATTTTAGGCCAACATCCAGGTAATGTCATTCTAGCAATTCCATCATCCATATAATGGATTTTTTCATCGTCATTAAAAAAGACCTCATGTTCCTAGGTCAACCTTGTTCTATCCTTACAAATATTTTTTTCCCTTAGCCTCCATACATGTTACCTTGGCAATGAGATATTAAAACATGAGTAATCTAGTCCCCTGAACCATAATCACGTTATTATCCCATACCATCGCACAATCCATAGAGAGTGTTTCATCATATCCTTTCAGTTTAACAAGCTAATTTGTAAGACCACCCTTTTTTAAAATTTCCCAAATAGCATTTTCCCTCTATAAACCAACACCATACGAAGGATCAAATCTCACTCTATTTCCTCCATGATCACTATCTGAACATAAAATTGCAACTATTTTTTTTAAAGAAAACAAAAATAAAAAAAGAGACCCAGTTTTAACTTCAAGAAGTCGTAACTTCGCACAAGCCAAAATGAGGGGAATAAAAAACCATATCATCCCACACATTTCACATAACTATAATCTATTAGCATTTAAAATATTTATTATGTCAATTGGAAAATTTTCTTCCAAACTCCATGATGATTTGGAGTGTGCACAAACCCCAAAGTTTGCTAGTTTGTCTGCACAATGATTTGTTTCTCTAAACACATGTCTAATATTGAGACCTTCAAACTCAAGATAGAGCCTAAAAATTTCCTCCGTTATGATTCAAATATTAATATTATCCTTAACTTCCTCCTTCATAGCTTTAATTATGTAAAGAAAAACCCCTTTAATTTGATAACTTTTCTTGTGAAGGGAACTAGCCAACGTAAGGCCTCATAAAGAAGTATAGGATTCAACACAATTATTAATTTTGTGACTAATAGGTTTAACAAAGGAAGTAATAAGAGAACTGGATCTATTACGAATGATTCCTCCAGCTCTAGCTGGACCAGGATTCCCCTTTGAAGAACCATCAAAATTAATTTTAGCCAAACTGTCATGGAAACTTTTCCCATTTAACATTACGACAGAGATCAACCTTTCTACTATTAAGAGTTTTCATATTTTGTTCTAATCCCAAATATTGAATAATAAATTTCTCATGAGGGGGAACCCCTTTATCTTCCTTGAAATTTATTATTGAAGGTTATTGCTAATAACCCACAAAACAACATCACCAACCCTAGTAGCACTCTTCAGTTTATCCTTAAATATTATATTATTCCTTTCCAAACATATACCCCACAAAAACGAGGGAAAGCTAACTTTTACGCTTTAGATAAGAATTTTGAAGAAAAAGGAGACTCCCATTGAGAAAAGAATTCAATAAAATATTCTTGGATAAATCCAAGAAAATTGAAAAGCTATTTCAGGATACAAATGAATTTTTTTTTGATAAAAAAGACCTTCTTGAAAAAGATGATAAAATTGATTCATGATCCTTTTTACATAGAATACATCTATTTGGAATCATCATACCTCTAGCTTACAATTTATAAATAGTGAGAATTTTATTTTAAAGCACATGCCAAATAAAAATATTTACCTTAGGAATAATAATTTTTTTCCAGATTCCCTTCCAAAAGGGATTGATAGGAGGAATATTTTGGGCTACCACATAACCAATATTAACAGAATAATTCCCATCATTAGACTAGGCCCACACCATAGAATATTCTTTGGGGAAAGAAGGAATATGATGACCTCCAATATCTGAGTTAAGGGTATTAATGGCTTCTTGAGTTTCAACATTTTCCCCTTCCAACTGTAAATTTTTCCAAGACCAACCAAAATCATTCTTAGTCCAATAATCCCTCAAGAAACTACCAATGGATTCTATAAAAATGGGGGCAATGACATCCCAAGGGATGATGATTAATAAGAGGTGAATCCTTTATCCACTAATCATCCCAGAGCCGAATCTTGGATCCATCCCCTAATTCCCATTAGGTTCCTCTCAATAGGAGAGTCTTGCACTTGCACACACCATTCCAGAAAGACAAGAACCTTCAGGGAGGAAATGATCTTTTGAAATGGAAAACTGATCCCTTTTCCTATAAAGGTATTTAACTTTAAGAATTTTAGTCTACAAAGCTATCTTCTCTCATAATCCTCCATCTACACTTTAGCCATTAAATCTTGATTCATACTTTGTGATGTCCTTGAGCTCTAAGGCCCCCTACATTCTTTGAGAGAGCCACCTTGTCCCATTGCTACTAATGAAATTCTATCCTTTGCCTCTAACTACTGACCATAGGAACCTTCATCTTAATTTGAGTAATAATATTTTTAATTTTAGAGGGAATTTTAAAAGAAGACATGAGGTAAACAGTCAGGCTCCTGAAGAGAACTTTGGAGTAACTACAATTTTTCCAGCCTGGGATAAGAGAGCTCCCTTCCAAGAAGCCAATTTTTTGTGAAATTTGCTGATAAGAGAGTTCCAATTTCAATGACCATCCACCCTTTAAACAAAGGCATTCCTAAGTAAACACTTGGAAAGTGTTTTATAGGACATTGCAAGATGAATAACAATTCTTATTTTTACTTCTTCATCCACATTCATAAAAAATATAGAACTCTTATTGGAAATTTATTAGCTAACCGGTCACATTCTCATAGTCTTGAAGTATTTCTTTAAAGAATTTTTCTTCAAAAAAAAATTATTTTTCCAAGAGAAAGGTATCATCAAAAAACTATTGTTAAGAAATAAGATCCAACCCATTAGAAATGACTAAGCCTTTTAAAATATTTTTCTGTCTTAGATTAGCACAAATTCTGCATAAGGTTTCTACTATAATGATATAAATAAATGGTAATAGAGGGTCCCCTTGCCTCAGACCTCTTCCAATAGAAAAGAAACCTTCAGTTTTACCATTTAATAGAATTGAATATTTGGGAGATGATATACATTTCATAATCAGATTAATAAATTTATTTACAAATCCCAATTTGACAAGAATAATACGCAGAAAACTCCAATGACACTCTATTATATGCTTTATTCATATCAATTTTTAAGAGAATAACCTCTCTTTTTGAGTTATCCATAGAATGAATGGTTTCATGAATAGTTATAACAATGTCTAAAATTAGCCTTGCTTCAACAAAAGCCCCCTGATTTAGAGAGATAAAACTTTCTAGTAAAACTCTTAATTCTGAAGGAGATAATTTTATTAATAATCTCATAGACAGTGTTACACAAGTTAATAGGTCTAAAATCAACAACCTTTTTTTCCCCAGGAATATTAGGAATGAGAGATATAAAAGTATTATTAACTTCCTTCAAGAGATTTCCATGCAAAAATAAATCCATAATAGCATTTTCAACATCAACATGAAAAATTTCCCAAAATTCCTAAAAGAAAAAGGCCAGAAAACGATTTGGTCCAAGATATTTATCCCCTACCAGATCAAAGACAAGAAATTTAATTACTTCAGGAGATGATTTTTTTTTCAGATCAGCATTATCCTTATTAGAGATGATAGGATGGAAAATATTAGCCAAAGCACTCTCCTATTTGGATATGGATCCTTACCCTTTGATAATAGATCTAAAAAGAAGCTAATAAATTCAGCTGCAATCTCCTTTTTCTTGTTTATTTATATACCATTCCTATCCATAATTTTCATAATTCTATTTTTTTTATGAATGGAAGAAGTTAAGTGAAAGAATTTTTTGTTTATGTCTCCCTCCTTCAACCAATTCACCATATAATTTTGTTTCCAATAAGCTACTTCTTTAGCTTCAATATTATGATATTATGAAAGAATAACTTTCTCTTTTTCTCTTAACTCTTGATTCCTACCAAAAACTTCAATATGCTCCCTAATTTTCCTTAAATCCTCAGCAATATGAGATTTTTGAACATAAATATTTCCAAAGGTTTGTTTATTCTAGATTTTAATTCAAGCCTTGAAAATTTTGAGTTTTACGACAAATTTGAACATGGCATTTCCTTTCACATTGATTTTCCAGCAAGATTGAATCAAATCCTTAATACCTAGATGCTACAACCACATTTTAAAGAACCTAAAATGTCTACCTTTGAGCCCATTAACTTTACAAGAGTACAAAATAATAGGACTGTGGTATTATCCTATTCTGGGTAAAGCTATCAAATAACCCCCAAAAGAAGACAACCATGAGGGATTAATTAGGAATTTGTCCAACTTAATTTAAATGAGATTATCTCCCACTCTACTATTATACTAAGAATACTTAACACCCCTCAACTATATATCCACAAGGTTTTCTATCAGAGATGAAATCTGCAAACTCCCCCATGCTATCAATATAACTATTCAATCATCATTTTTTAATCCTCAGGAGTTAAAGGAGTATTAAAATCACCTCCAACCAACCAATCTAAATCCTTAAACTGAAACCAAAAATGCAGAATTTTAGTCCACAAGTTCCTTCTTTCCACATTAGAATTTGGGGCATAAATATTAGAACTTATCTAAAAGTATTCATTTTCCTTCTCCTTAAAAATAATTTCCAAGAATTCAATATTAGTTGCTACCACTCTTTATTATGAAGATGATTTCCTCATAAATCTCTAATACTTTACATACTTTCATTGTATCTATAATCCTCTAGAGAAATTCCTTATCAATAATGCCTTTATAACTACTCTCCTTAAAACACTATAAATTACAACATGTGATTATTCTTTCACTCTAATTCAATGTTTTATTGCTAATGGAATCATCAATTTTTTTCAATTCATATGGCCTCTCTTATCCTTCAAAACGTATTCACATGACCCTGGGCAGTATCACTAAAAATATTTCCTTGTAAAATATGACATGACTTCACATGAAATATTATTTCTACAAATCCTATATATTTTTTTCTTGGCACTCTCTTTTCTATGATTACTTTACAACTATTCACACATTTTTATTAGCCTTTTACCTATTCATTATACTATTTCCTAGTGGCTCTTATATACATGTACATCACCCTTGGAATTACTCCCTTGAATATCACCTTATGGATATTATATACATCTATATTTACATTAACCTTATTCCCTAAAATTTCACCTTGAACCTCTTATATAATTTTCCCTTGTCATTATTTATAGAAAATCGCTTTCCTAGAAGCCTCCAAGATTATGTTATGTGTTTGTTCTATGATCTACCTATCCATTCGGTAACATCATATACACATTTATCTAATGATTTTCTCACACATTTCTCAATCAATATTGGCTCTAAGATATCCTATGATCAATTTGTAAAAATAAAAATAAGGTATAATGAGCATCTAGTAGACAATGTATTACAATATAAGAACAACCTAGCTAAGATTTCTAATGTACTAGTGGATTATTAACTGTAACATCTTTTTGTCCAAATAGTTTTGTCTCCATTGCAAGAGTGTCATCTTCGAGACCTCTCCATCATTTTATCCATTATGCCATAATCTTAAATTACGCAAAAGAAAACTGTTATCTATGAGAAATCTCAAATATCATGATAAGACTTCGTCTTCTAATTGGTTTCAAAGAAAATCTAATTTTAAGCCATCTGGTAAGCTCTTTAAAGAACAAATACTATTAATGTTGTTACTACTCTTGAAAAACATTCAATGGAAATCTCCAAAGTTTACATTTACAAAATTTCATATCTCTCTACACCTTTTATTGCTGCAAATCCTTGAGATAAATCTTATTACACTTCCACCAACAATGAATCTTAATCCATCTCACCATAAGGGCCTAAATTATAATGAAAATGATTGATGTGACTATCATCAATGTATTGGGTATTCAAGTGATCGATGTTTCAAAATTAGGCATCTCATTCAAGATCTCATCAATAATGACACAATTGAGCTCCTTGAGCCTTCAGCATCCAATCCAGTAAATGAAAAAAAAATCTGAAAATATTCAATGATCCATTGCTCAAGCATGCCATGAAATCAAATGATTCCTTAGCTAATCATTCATATCACGTACTGCCTCCTCCCTCATTGGGGGATCTTGATTTTCTATTTTCTCATACAAATGCATCTCCACCATTCATCACATTATTTGATCATGATTATCACACTACATTATATTCTAATACACTAAATAGAAATGTTTCCATTGGACCTCATTCTATCAATAATATAATGATGGATCCATTAATTCATATGGGTGTGTTCTCTATTACGCTCCTTGTTGCTATCAATTATCCACTCTCTCATATTTCGTATCCAGTTCCTAAAAGTTATGGTTATGTAAATCTTTTAGTTACAGTTGGGCCTTTCATCATGCTTGTGTCATTCAATGTGGCACCTTTAATTAAATTTTGTCTTCCTTGGTTTTGTCACTCATGTTATCATTTTAATGAATCAATTGTGTCTAAACTTCATTCATAACAAGAAATAAATCACCATCAAGGGTGTTCTTCCATGAACACCAAAACATCAACCTACTCTTGAGGTTTCCATTGCACTAGCTAAAACATCTAGGTCCCCTAGACCTCTCAAATCTAAAGCACAGTTTGTACCTAGCTCACCCATTTACACTTGACCTAATCATCTTTATCGATCTTCTAGTCCATATTCTCATCCTAAGTCCCCTACTTAGACAACCCTTTCAAATAGGAATTCAACACTTCATCTCCTCCTTGGTCTCCTTCATATAGGTGCTTATCACCTCCTCGCTCTCCTTCATAAAGGTTCTCATCACCTCCTCGCTCCACTTCAAATAGGTTATTACCACCTCATAGGTTTACTTTATATAGGTATTTATCACCTCCTCCACCTCCTTCACATAGTTCATCACCTCATAGATGTCTGTCACATATAAATTATATATCACTCATCTCAGGAATGGTCACATGCCTTTATCTCTGCAAGCATCAGGTGAAGGACCCTTTCCATTAACTTTTTTGATATTTCGATCATCATCATACACTTTGGGGCATCTTGTTTACTTCTCTCCCCCTTCTGACATTCTAAGGTGTCTATCATTTCTATTCATATGATTTGTGCTTTATACTTTCTATTTTTAGGCATCATTATACAACTTGATACACTTTGAATCATCATTACCCGATGCAATCTAGTTCCACGGTTGATACTCAACTACTGAGGGTATAAAACTAAAGTGAACCTCATATTTTCTACACTTTTCACTCTTCACTTCATGATCTATATTTGTAGCACCTCTTTCAAACCATTTCCCAATGACACACTCGTATTTTATGGTTCATTATTGATTTTTGAAGGGTATTTTATAAATGAACCTCATCGCATACTCATCCACATTCTCTCAGGGGCATGTTGTTCCTATCACATTTATATTGCATTCCATTATGTCTCACTCATTCACATCATATTTCATATATTGGTTGCACATACTATTGTTTTCTTATATTAGTTACATGTACACTTTTTTTACTATGTTAGATGGATATCGAGTATGTCATTATATTTTTCTATGTACACATATGCGTTCAATTGGTATTTAATTGTGAATATAGAACTCCTATAGATCTTTACACGTATCAATAATACTTAGCATGGTACCTCTTATTAGTCCCACTGAGGCCCCTGGGGGCATCTACATTTCTATTCTTATGGATCGTAGCTGTTATTGTTCCATTCTTTACTACTTCCTAATTTTACTAGTACACTATTTCTCATGGATATATACACATTTTGACATACTCTTTATCTTTCTAACATGCTAATGGGTACTTCATGTGCAACATTTGTCTTGCATGAACTATTTTCCACCATGGTTTTCTAATTCTTAGCTTTCTACTATTTGTCATTATTTTTCATTATATGTCATTATTTGTGGGCTATGCCATTTTTCTTGTATACACATTGTATGCTTTTGGTTGCTCCGACCCTAATTGTATTATGAAATTGTGAGTGATTTGTTATGTATGAAACCTAATTTTTATGGTCTCTCTTTTGTATGATAATGTTTTTGTTACACTTCTTTCCTATGACGTGTTTTATACTAACATATGTTTCTAATCATATTGTTTGCATGTTCATTAGTTTCTACCATGCACATTGCCTCCCCCTACAGGGTTACATTTTAGATCAACATCAGGTCCTTTCTTTAGGACACATTCTTCTAGAAAATTTGTAAGCACCCCAAATGAGGGGGCATATATGTGGTGAATTAGTCACCCATACAACAATTCAGAGCTTTAATACAAGCCTACATAGTATAGGAACAAAAAATAAATATAGTCACAGAACGGATGATATTCTCACTTGGGTCCTCAGTTTAGCATAGACACCAGTTCCTAGCTTCACACACTAGTGCTTAGGCGCTACTGACATTTCATGGGTGCCTATGACTGAGGGAAGTTATAGTTACTTTCTCATATCAACACAGTTTTCAATAGTTCATGAAGTAATTTTCATAGTACAGGAACATTCCTCCAATAATTAAAATGAATTTTATCTCCTTTTTCTACTTGGATTGAAGTGGAATAGCCTGAAACTAAACATAGATCACACTAGCTACAATGGTGTATACATTCTTGGAGTAATCATTGAAGTACAATAACACTAGACCATTCTCCCCAACACTCTTCTATCTTGTCGTGATATCACCCAAAAAACTCGTACTTGGTGTGAGATCTCCCTAAAAACTTGCACTTGGCATGAGATCACCCAATTAAATCACTCTTAGAGTGATATCACTGAAAAAAACCATTCTTCTATAGTAGTTTAAGAAATTTTCTATCTCTTTCACTCTTCAAGGATCAAGTGCACACTTTCCTTTCTCTACTTTTTCACACATTTTACATAATTTTGTAGGATTTTTCATAGTACATGACTTTGAATACTCTTTTTCTCTTTTTTTGTAAGCCGGTCCTTAATACACAACAAGAAACAACCCTACATCAAGAAAAATAACTAGTATGATATGGTATGACACAATACACTTAACCCCTGGGGTCACTTCCTCTTTCTTAGCTTCAACGCTTCATTTTTATCACTTCACGCTTTCATTTGTCTCCTAGGAACACTTTCACGATCAATCTACAAGGAAAGAGGTTCAAAAATTCAAAATTACTTTATGTTATCGAGTATTCACTAAACAACATAAAGTGAGGGCAAATGTAGACACAAAATCACACACTTGGGTCCATTTCTAAGTCCTCATCAGATACTAATATTCATATGACTCCTAAGTGAGAAAACTAGCAATTGATAACTATATTTGGCCTTTTGTATTTTTTTCTTGTTTTCTATTTGACCTTTTACACCCTACTTCCCAGTTGGTACTTTCTTACTTTATCTTTCTTGAATCTAGACAGCAATGCCTAGGAATGCCACTAGCACCCATGCACCCTCGTCTTTCTAGGCACCTCTTACCTCTTTCTAATTTTTTCTCTCTTTTTGGGTAACTTTTATCATGTAGACATCTTATTTTAGTATGGATCAACCTTCAAGTATTCAGTTGTGAAATTCAACCAAGGGAATCATATAAATACAAAGCTATGTGACCAAAACAAAGGAATGAGATCTAAGCATCTATTATCATCACCTAAGGTTGCATCGTAAGGAATTCTAAGAACGTCAAGGCATCCATATAGCACTCACTTAAGGGACAAGAGAATGCATTTTCTACATACACACATAGGAAGGGTCTTTATCTCTTTACAGGTTATAAGTGAATTCTATGATCATCCTACAACATAAAGGTGACCAAAATTGAAGGTTATTGACACTTGTGCTATACAGAAAGAACTATTTTATGATCTCTCATGCAGTCACAAGAACCCAACAAAGGTACTTAATGCCTAGGTATCCTAGTCCTGTTCTAAGTTCCTGAGTCTAGGTTCATCCACAAGTTCTAGTATTTTGCATGCTCAATTATAACAGTCAACTCCCAATGTTCAATAGTTGTTCCAATCTAGATCACCTTTGGGAAAGTGAGAATCAGATAAGTCTTTCTTTTCTCTCTCTTATACTTAAGGTTTACTATTTTATGTTTATTACGTTTGTCATTTCAATAGTTTTTTATCATTTATTTATCATACGTGCCTCTATAATTAGGGTGTTAGAAACATTTTATAAAATCACATTTTTTACAAAATTTGACCGCATCCTCATAAAGAAAACACCCATGGCACACTTTTGAGGGGAATTTTCCTTTGTCCCTTTTTACCCTATTTTTTAGGGTGCAACCACACCTCTCACCTCCAACTGTAACACCCAAAGTTATATCAACTCCAAATTAAGGAATTGTTTTCTTTTAAAATAACCCCTTAATCCCCATTACTTTCCTTCAATGATTTTATATGACATAAATAATTATCTAGCAAGTAATCTAGTTTACAATCCATTTGATACCATCATAATCATGTGTAAATGTAAAGATCAATTAGATCTACATGATCCCATTTATCATCACTCTATCCGAGTGTACATAACTAGTATGTAATTGTTTAATGTATTCATTTAGGATTAAGAACTGAAGTAGTTCCAAGTGTCAACCAAAAATTAATTTAACTTATTTTTATCTGACATCTCACAACATTGTTTTGTAACTTGTTGAACTAACATTGTATTTGAATAGTACATTACTTAGGAAAAATATTTCAAGTTATGATTTGTATGCTTAGTTTTATGACCCCACACAAGTAAAACAAAACTCATCCCATTACCGTACAATCATATTTACACATTTATATAGATGACATCTTGTTAATTAAATGTTTTAATTTCACCTATTAAGAAGGCCTATAATATAGGTATCACCTATCGACTTGAGAGTATGGTAACAATCACAACTTAGGACCCTTTTGGGAAATATAATGATTACTTAATGAGTCTTTTCATTAAGTAATTATTACCCTTCCTTTATCTATCCTAATATGGTACAGTTAGATTTTAATCAATCTAATAAGCAGGACTTAAATTCCATGATTTTGTAATACCCTATGTTCTAAGGAAGAATTATTCACTTAGAAACTAACTCAGGTTATATGTTTATCAACAAGTTCATTAGTAACTTATTACTTACTATATTTAAAATTTTCTTAATCTCATACTATCACTTTACAAAAAAAAATTAGGTATAAGTTTAGTTTAACCTTTTTTTTATGATTAGATAATGATTTGATCCCATTAGATTATGTCAAATTTCCAGCATATTGCTAACCATCATCAAATACCTCTTTAAGAAAGAGATATAGTCTTTTTAATTATAACATAAGTTTTAATATCAATGATAAATAGAAACATATCATTCACATATCATAATAATAGCTTATTAAAGGTATAGTAATTTTGTACTTTGACATCATTATGTCATTAAAAAAGGAATTATCATAAAGGTACAACAAGTCATACATACATTGTTTAAGTTATAATAAATAATAAGTTAATTATTTTATTAATCTCTTTACGATTGAGTTAAGGAAACACCATTATTTCATAACTCTATGTTTTTTCCTTAATAAAATTAATCACTTTAATAATTTAATTAAACACTTAAATGATGATTTCTTGGATATAATTGTATTAATTGTCATTTAATAATACAAATTAATTAATTTTGTAAGTATAATTATTTAAGCAAGTATATTTTTTCACAAAAATAGTGTAAATCATCAACACAAATCATAAGAGATAGTAAAATAATAAATGTATTTATTGAACTCATTAAGGATAACTCCTTATTTCATAAATTATTACAATAGTTTTAGAATTATACAATAGGCCAATTATCATATGAAACTTCACAAAATCATTTTCCACTTAATATTAAATTCACGATCCAAATACAGATGTTCAATATTTCAATGTTTATAATCAGATAAATAAATCATCGCATGGCAAACATGCATGTAATCCATCCAAGTAAATACTCATAGTAGCTAATCCATCCTATTAGATCTGTAATATAAAAATGATAATAAACATGGTTAGTTCAATGAAATGACATGGATTTAACAAATCTGCATCTTGTTGTTTCATTACAAAATAATTGGATATCACTAGTTTTATATAACCTAACCCAGAAAGTATCAATTAAATAACATGAAAAATAAAATGAAGTGATTAAATTATGTAAACAAGTTTCTAACAATAAATTACAACACTAATTGGTTCATTTAAGAACTAATGTGACAACCTCATTTGAAACCCATGTCAAAACATGTCGAAACAAAATTATTTTACTAATAACTAAGTAATGAAATTTGAATCCTATTCACTTTTTAATTCAAATCAACATAACGATATCATCAAATGATAACAAAATTTTCTTTCAAAAAACTAGACACATAGATATGAAATAGTTCAAACTAGAAAGCATAAATTCTTGTTAATAGTAATATTATTCATATTCTCGGGCTTACCAATACAACGATTGTACCCAGATTACTTATAAAATAACTTCTCATCCTCATCAATTCATTTCAAAACTATCGGTTTTTAAATAAACCAACACAAATATCTTATTCGAGCTCAAAGGATTTAACAAAAAAAAACTCAATAGAATGTTATTTGAAACACCCAAAAAATATTAACCAACAATATTCATGTTTTTCAAAATAAAATAACCAGAGTAAGAGTTCAGAAAAATCCATGCCTGAAAGAATAACGTTTCAAATATATCCTTCACAATTTCCTTCTATTTTTCCCTTGAAATTTACCACTATTTTGAGTAAGAGATTCCAAACATTTTTCTCCAACACCCACCAAAATACGACCTAAATTTGTAAAATAGCCACCCAGTAAACCATTCAAAACAATCCCTAAATTCTTCGAAGTCCACTATTAATATTCCACAAAAATAACAACCAAAATAGTTCAATAAATTACATGCACAACTACATGAAAATGGAGGTTTTGAACGGGTAGAGAAAAGAGAGCTAAAAAAAAATGCCTACATTAAAAATGAATCCCAATATTTTATGCAAGGTAGCTTCCACAAGAATCTTGTCAAGTTTTTTGAAGATATTAAATGCCTTCTAGATTAATTCATTCCATGTACTGTCTGGTCCAATAAATTACCACCTTTATCTTTTCTTCCCTCCAAAATGAGCTGGAGGTGATTTTACAAATAGTCCACGATTAAATCAAACACAAAATCCTTAGTCTCTTGCATGGGTCAATTAATCGACTAGTGAAACATTTAAACAATCAAATGTAACTTGAGTGTGGTCAAAGTGAAAATTATTTAACCAATGATCAAAATCCATGAGTATGGTTGAATACCATATGACTTATCCAAGGAAAAATAATTTAATGGTATATGGTCGAAGACCATAATACAAACCATTTAATTAAAATAAAATTAATTTACCTTCCACCACTTTACTCACCAATGCAAATGGAGGATAACCAAATTAATTAAAACATAAAATGATAATCCTCTTAACCTTCACCCATTCAATTATCCAATGTAAATGGTGTATACCATATTAGTTTAAAACAAATTAAATTCTCATTAAAATGGTCTATGACTAACTTGATTATTTAAAATTAATAATTATTCAATCATGGAGCATGCTTAGTTGAATAAAATAATCAAACATAACGAGTTTCGATCCAAGACATAATGTTATCAATAAATCAATCATCAAATATAAAATTATGTGTGTTATGATCAAGCTCATTAAGAAAGTTAAGTAAATAATCAAAGATCAATAGAATTGACATTTTTTTTATGTTACACTACTTTCCAAGTTCATATTTTATAAGTAAAACTATTGTATTACTTTTAAAAATATTATTCAGTCAACCCATTGATATTTACCTTGATTATTCTAACATTTACTTGTCTATTTCTTAAATACATCATATTCCTTTATGATCAATGACCATCATAATGTCAAAATAAATTTATTATCTTTTAAACAATCATCATTATTTCCAATTACCAAAATGATATATTATAGGTTATGTATAGATTCATCATATTTTCTGAATAATTATTTCCAACAAACAAGATGAACCAAAATATAAATAATATATACGACAACCAAACACTACATCATTACATCAAAATCATCACACACAATGAGGTAAAGTAAACAACAAGGAAGAGAAACATGTGACAGTAAGGTGACAATAAGAAGGAAGATAAACATGTATATAAAAATAATTGCCAATAATTATAGAGCCTCAAAATCAAGGTGACAATAAGAAGGAAAACAAACATGTATATAGAAACAATAACAGTCACCAATAATTTTCACAAATGAGTTCATACTAAACTCGAAGGTTCATTTTAAGTATGATTTTTTATGCTCATAACAATCTGCTATGTACACTGACTACACTCCTCAGATTTTGGTTTAAACCCTTTATCCTACATTATATGGTGACTTAAATTTCATATGTTTAAAAGGAAATCTAAAATATCATTTCCTCACACCTAGAATCTGTCGAAAATGAAAAAATAGGCACAGGTAGTGAGTAAAGATATACCCATAAGATGAAGTTTCTCATTAGCCCAATAACCAGAAATACCAACAAACTAGACACATACATATGAAATAGTTCAAAATAGAAAGCATAAATTGTTGTTAACAATAATACTATTTATATTCACAAGATTTACAATACAACTGACCAAACCTGAATTCTTCATAAAAGAAATTCTCATACTCATTAGGTAATTTCAAAACTATGGGTTTTTAAATAAACCAACACAGATATCTTATTCGAGATCAAATTATTTAACAAAAATAAACTCAATAGATCATTATTTGAAACACCCAACAAATATTAACTAACAATATTCATGTTTTTCCAAATAAAATAGCCAGAGTGAGAGTTCAGAAAAATCCATGCGTGAAATAATAATGTGTCAAATATATCCTTCACTATTTCATATTATCTTTCCCTTGAAATTTACCACTAGTTTAAGCAAGATTTTCCAATCATTTTTCTCCAACACCCACCAAAATATGACCCAGATTCATAAAATAGCCACCCAATAAACCACGCAGAATAATCCCGAAATACTGCTAAGTCCTCTTTCAATATTTCACAAAATTATGAACCAAAATAGGTCAATAAATCACATGCACATCCACACAAAAATTGAGGTTTTGAATGGCCAGAGATAAGAGATATTGAAACAACAACACATACATTAAAAATGAATCCCAATATTACATACAAGGTAGCTTCGACAATAATCTTCTCAAGCTTTTCAAGGATATTAAATGCCTTCATGTTTAGTAGTTTCCACCTAGTGGCTACCAATAAATTACCCCAGCCATGTCATGTTCCCTCTAAAACTAACTCGAGGTGATTTTATGAACATTCCACTATTAAATCAAACACAAAAACCTTAATCTCTTGCATGGGTCAATTAATCGACCAGTTAATCATTTAAACCATCAAATGCAACTCGAGCATGGTCAAAGACCAAATTATTTTTTTAGTTATCAAAATCCATGAGTATGGTTGAATACCATATGGCTTATCAAAGAAAAAAAATTCAATGGTATATAGTCGAATGCCATAATACAAACCATTTAATTAAAAGATAAACAATTTACCTTCGACCACCTTAGTCACAAATACAAATGGAAGATAACAAAATTAACTAAACCATAAAATGTTAATCTTATTTACCTTTTTCCATTGAATTATCCAATGCAAATGGAGTATACCATATTAGTTTAAACAATTTAAATGCTTATTAAAATGGTCTAAGGCTAACTTGATAATTTAAAATCAATAATCACGCAATCATGGAGAAAAATTAGTGGAATAAAAAATCAAACCTAACAAGTTTTTATCCAATTCATAACGCAATCAACAAATCAATTAATCATAAAATAGAACATTATATGTTTTATGATCAAGCTTATTAAAATACTCTATTAAATAATCAAAGATTAATAAAATTGACATTGTCTCTACCTTGCACTACTTGTAAAGTTAAAATTTTATAAGTAAAATTATTGTATTACTTTTAAACATATTATTGAGTCAAACTATTAGTTTTTACCTTGAAGATTCTGAAATCTACTTGTCCATTGTTGAAAGCCACCATATTGCTTTACGATCAATGACAGTCATAATGTCAAAAGAAAGTTAGTATCTTTTAAAAAATCATTGTTATTTCTAATTTAAAAAATGATACATTACAACTTATGTATAGATTCATCATACTTTGAAAATCATTATTTCCAATAAGCAAGATGAACTATAATATGAATACTAGGTAAAATAACCATAGAGTACATTAATGCATCAAAATCATCACACACAAAAAGGAAAAGTAAACTCATACAACCATGTAAATCAATAATAAGTTATAAATGTAAAGTATTTTATGATTACATGGTGATAAGAATCGTTACGCGGTTGGGTTTACAAATATGCATAAGTATGTTATCATTTTCAGGTTATACGTATGTACATTTAGATGCAACCACACCCAAGTAATGCTTCTTATCCCTAGGCCCTCATAATCAACTTTGCATAATATAACTCTATTATTGCAAAAAAATGAAATGAAAATGCAGGATGTCACATACTCCTTGCCTTACTAAATCATCATTCTAATGATTTTAATTATTAAAAATAAAAGAAATAAACCAGACATAAATTTATATGATACATTTAAGGAAAACATCCAAACATTTTCATCCAATCTTGAAATTTTTATAGATTTTTAGTTTATCCACAATGAATTTATTGGCTATAATAGCCTTTAAAACATCCAATTTTGTCATTTCAACACCCAGAATTATAAAATAATATCAAGTATAACATAATAAGTTAACAAATATCAATTTTATGACTGAAATAAATAAGGAAGCATTGTTTTTATTTCCTCTAGGTTCTCCCAAGTTGCACTTTCTTCTGAGTATTTGTCCCATTGGACCTTACATTTCACAATTTCTCTATTTCTCAAGTGCAATCTGAAAGGTTTTAGAACTATGATAGGTTCTACTACCAAAATACTCAGATCCTGAACCTCCATAGAGTTCCAATTAAGTACATACATTACATCTGAAAAATACTTCTTAAGAAAGGAAATATGAAAAACATCATGCATCTTAGATAATGCGGAAGGAAAATCCAAACACTATGTTATCAGACTTATGATTTCAGAAACTTCGAATGGTCCATTATATCTTATTGATAGCTTAATAACCTTTCCAAACTATATTAAACTCTTTTTGGGTTTATCCCTTATGAAAACTTTGTCTTCAAGTTCAAATTTTATCTTTATTCATTTTAGATCTATGTAGATCTTCTACCTATCAAAAACTTCTTTCAATCACTCACAAATGATATTGACTTGCTTTTTGATTTCTATTAATGTTTTAGGGCCCACTGAAACCCTATCTTTTGTATTATCCAAACTTATGGGAGTTCTATACCTTTAACCATACAACATTTCAAAATGATCCATTTTTCAGTGAAACATGATAGGTGTTATTGTACAAAAACTCAATGAATGGATGGTATTGTTCTCACTTATATTGTTTATACATGTAGTACATCATGAGCATATCCTTAATAACTTGGTTAACTCATTTAGTTTGACCATATGTTTCTGGACGGTATGATGAACAAAAATTTAGTTTTTTTCCCAAAGCTGAATTCAAGGTTTTTCACAATCTAAATGTCATCCTTGGATCCAACTCGCACCCAAAATTGCATGGTGCTACATTGAAAGAACAATAAAAATACCCTATGATGGTAAATTTATTCTTCAAAAGAATGATGATGTCCAGATTCTTCCTTTTGTCTTTCAACATGCTTACCTTTCTTCATTTATCCTTCTCTCCAAGGTTTGTATCATTTCAAGCCATCTTCTACTCATTTTGGGGTTGTTGTGACTTTAATTCATGTAACCACCATGGCGTTTATGTAACTACCATAGCAGTTACATAACTTCCATGGAAGTTGTGCAACAGTTGTGGAGTTTATGAAATCACTGATATGCATAGCCTGGATGTTATGTAACCTCCGCAATGGTTGTACAACTTCCATTATGTGAGGAATACCATTTCCATGCACTTTTATCAAATATTTAAAACTGCATGGTCATCACCCCCCAAATATTTCGGGCCAGGAGTACAACATGATCATCCTACGTATCGAAGCCTATTACAACCAAGTGGGTATGAAACAGTCACCATCATTATCACAGTTGATTGATAATTACTCATAGATTTGTCTATCTCCTAACATGCTCCATCCTCAAGGGTTTAACACCAACTCAATAGTTAGGGATGAGGAGATGGAGTAAAATAACCATAGTGTATAACCAGAGTCCTCTAAATCCAATAACATGATATTCATAAGAGAACTAGGTTTTTATCCATGGATCTTGTCTAGACCTCATATTAACATGCAATATGATTCTGTGTCTTCTTATTTACCACCAAATGATGAGTTTCTATTATAGCTTGAACCCAAAGTGGTGATCGTATTAACACTATAGATGAATCCTTAGATAGGATGCAAGTATATATAGATTATATTCTTCATAAAAATGTTTCCACCCCTCCTCCCAAAATAGAAAACACACCTAGATATGGTGGGTCTACAAAAAACTAATTTATAGCAAGGTGTCATGTACCTTTACAACCCATCAAGACCCACCATACACCTAAAAAAAATAACCTTTACTTGGTGATTTGATCTCAACATTGGTGGGAAATTATAAATTTTTCAAGCCTCATACCCTACACAATTCATGGCTTTTAACAATACTTCTCACCATATGTAAAAAAAATATGTTCCTTCCACAAGTTCCTATCAATAACCACAATCTCAGGCCTAACTGGGTGTTCCTAACCTAGATTACCTCCTTACAGGTTCACTCACATCAGGGATGGATCATCATCCTCCATATACGTATCAAACATAGGGGCCGAATGGAAGTGCATTCTCGAATGTTTCTCCTCTAGGAAATGCAACGTTCCCTATTTTCACACACGCAAGCCCATTCCCTAGTGTTGTTCCCCTACATACATAGGTATTACAAATCTTCTCATATGGATGTGTAATCTTTCCCTGGTCATTATTCTTAACAATAAGGGGTTCCTTATGGCCCAAATAATGATTGCGTTGCACCATAAAAAACTTCAGTACCACCTCCACCTCCCCCTCAAGGGTCATCAATGGTTGAGGCATATATAGTGGGAACATACTATGAGTACGTAAAAGAACCTTTTTACTTACCATACGAGGTTTCATGCTCCCAAGACCATTTCCTAACATCCCAAAATTTAACGGAGAGGGAGATCCAAATTCCCACATTAGAGCATATGCCACTGCCATTAGAGAGATACTCCTTTGGGATGCAATCGTCACAAAAATATTTCTTAAGAATCTTGAAGGGATTTCCCTTGATTGGCACTACAAAATTCCATAAACATATAGCCATTCCTTCAAGCAACTCGTATATGATTTTACTAAGGATTTTGACATGAACAAGATGTTGAGAATATACATTAGAGAATTCATACATATCAAACAAGAGGACTACGAGTCCTCTGCCCACTTCATTCAGAGGTGGCGATATGGCCTATATTCTTCAGCTAGAAATCCTAACATAGATCAGACATATTTTTTTACTTTTTCCTCCATTTTCTTAACTTGGAGACCAAGGAGGAAGTCAAAAAGTTTCCTCTTTAAAGCTACGAAGAATTCTTATAGGGCGTGGTTTGCATTGACCAAGAAATGATAGGAAAGAGACAAAATACTTCTAAACAAAATGGGAGGTTGGTCACCCCCACATAAAACAATTCTAACTATCAGAATATTTCCAATAACAATCAAGGACCCAAAATTCTCAATCGGAGCCAGAATGCCACTATAGATGGTGTTAGTAATCAATCTAAGAAACCAAACGTCATGAGCACTGACAATGTAAATAATAACAACGCCAATATGAACAATCAAAAGAATAATAACCTTACTCCTTTTATTAATGCAGTTTACTTTAGTTGTCCTCCCATTCATTAGGTTCAAGCCTATGGGCTGAATTAATTGAAACCCCATACCTGAATCAATACCATAGCCAGGGTCAAAATCCTATGAACTATAACTATAATAACAATAATAATTATAGACCACAATAAAATAAGAACTAGAGATCTAGGAATTATGATCCCAACTTGTATTGTGGAGTCCATAGATTTATAGGTCAGGGAATGTGGACTTGTAGGGACTATAACAAGCTCATACAAAATCTTTCAAAGGATTAAAGACAAATCGTCATTGAGATGTTCTTAGCTAACCCCACAGGATCTCCACAAGGTACACACATGGGACCTATTTCTCCACATAATTCTATCCTTAGGATTTATAGATATATTTTCTCGAAGCACCCCAAAAATGAGAATGTCAATCCTCAGGGAGAAAACAAGGGTATTCCTATATGGACCAATGATCATGAAGACTCTACATCTATTGGTCCAGGATTTCCTCTTAACTTTGATCAACAAAACAAAACCAAGTTTATAGGCCTAGTTGATTTAGAGACTAAACCATAAATCCATGTTGCTACTCACACTCATGAATACAAGTCATAGGCTCTCCCTATTCATTCTTTAGCGCAAGATGATGCACTAGTAGTTCCTAAGATGGTAGGGCCTTATAATTTGATTACAGACCTAACCAAGACCTTTTATCACATATCCTTTTAGAATTGTTGAAGAAATCTCTAGTACACCGATCTGATTTATCAAAAACATTTGGCCTTGGTCACTTATTTCATGTTACACCTCCTCCAAAGGCCTAAATTAACGATACATATTTTTATGTCTATCCTCCAAGACAAAATGAGAGAGACACAATTTTTTTTTATATCATTAAAATGCCCACAAATGTTGAGTTAACATGGAGAGGTGATATTGTGTTGTATTTCTAAGTATGGATCTAAAACAATTATGTCAAGATATCTATGATTTGTGATGGAGATGTGGTTAACATTGTCCCATTTTATTTCTTACAAAATCTAGGATATGGAGAAATGAATTATTCTTCAACTCAAAACACATTGAGAGGATATGATAGCCTTAATCCTACAACAATATGGACTTTAGTTCTCTTGGTCACTCTTGGGCCTAAAACCACTCTGAATAAGTTCTATATTATATATAGGGAAACTAATGGTAATATGATCATTGTTAGGCCATGGATTCATAGGATGAAGGAAATTCCCTCTACCTTTTTTCAAGAAGTTAGGTTCCTTCACCTAAGGAAGGTATTTTTGGCTCAGGGTGATCCAAAGCCATTTGAAATTCACTTAGCTAACCTTAAGAAGAAGCATAAGGTTCATTATGATTTTTAACTCCCAAAAAATTAGTTGAACAAGCCTATTCCTTCTCGAAGATTAATACATCAAAAAAATTCCAACCACTAAGTTAGAGCAACCCAAGGTAATTAAAGGGGTATATATTAATGAAAACAAGGCTGCTATAGTAGATTGTTTAAAAAAAAACCACAAAATAAATAGTGAAAATCTTGGATAATAATTTTCTCATTATTCTCCCATTTGATTCTTTGGGCATAGGCCATGCTCTTGGGATAACCTCTCTTTTGGAAGATAGCCTTGGAGAGGTTCACATGGTTGAGGTTTCCAAGGTTCAGGAAGAGGATTAAAATAATAATGAAACAAATATATTTACTAAAAAAATTTGGACTCTTAATTATGACGAAGCTAAATGCTACTATGGTGCAAGGGTAGGGGTGATTCTCACTTCTCCAGAAGGGAGAGTTATTCCCTTTTATTTTAAATAAAATTTTGAATGCACGAATATGAAGATATACCTCTTCGTCTCATTATGGCCAAGGCCCAAGAGGATGGGTTTGCACAAGGTTAGAGTCCAAGGTGACTCTAAGATTATTGAAAACCAGGTCTCAGAGGTTTACAAAAATAGATTGGAACACCTTCAGCTTTACAAGTTCATTGTGTGTGAGATATGTAAATAATTTGATTTTATCTTTGTAGAAGTTATCCTTAAATAAAAGAATCAACTAGATTATTCTATGGAAACTTCTTCCTCTCATTTTTGTCCTATAAAATATTTAAAGGAAAAAAAATTCACTTTCTCAATCCAATCCAAACCCTTCATTCGTAAGATTCCCAACAATGTAATTTTATCATATGTAGAGACTAAGGATGAGCCTATTACTCTATAATTTTCATAGAATGACAAGGAAATCTTACAATATATCCATGGATATAGTGATCTTCATCCTGCACATCATAAGAAAACCTTCTCCCTTACTCGTCGCCCTTCTTCCTATTTTTGAGATAGAATGATGAATCCTTCCTGATCGAAAGAGTTTGAAGTTTACGAGGTTGAGGAAGAAGAAATGGAGCTACCTCCAACTCCTTTTGAATTCAAAGAGGGTAATTCTTCCTTAATAGAAGGAATCGTTGACATCAACATAGGGATAGAAGAAGAGCCTAGAATTTTGAAACTTGGTTCTTCATTGTTTCCTGGAGAAATAGAAGTACACACTAAGGTGATCAAAGAATATTCTAATGCTTTTCCTTTTAGTTATAAGGAAATGACAGGCATTTCTCCCACTGTAGTGGTTCACAACTTAGTCACTAAGACTAATGCAAATCCCATAAAATAGAAGTTAATACCTATGAAACCTAAAGTCCCTTTGATGTTCAAAGGAGAAGTGATGACACTTCTTTAGGTAGGGTTTATTAAGCTAGTGTATTATTCTATATCGTTTTCCAACATTGTACTAGTCCTTACAAAGAATGGGAAGATACAGATTTGCATTGAATTTAGGGACATCAACAATTCCTACCCATGGATGATTTCTCATTGCCTTAGATTGACATCATTATTGATGTAACAACTGGGTATGAGTTATTTTTCCTCATTGATGAATTTTCTTGGTAGAACCAAATAAGGATCTCTAAGGAGGATCAAACTAAGACTACCTTTATTACTCATTAGGGGACCTTTTATTATGTCATCATGTCATTCTATCTTATGAATGTTGGAGCCACGTATCAGAGGGCCATGACATATATTTTTCATGATCTCATTCATAATAATGTAGAGAAGTATGTTGATGATTGCCTGGAAAAAGATAAGAAACAAATTGATCATCACAAATTTCTTCATATTATTCTCTCATAATTAATTGAAAATGATGTAACCCTAAATCCATAAAAATACATATTGGGATTCATGGGAGGTAAATTTTTAGGTTATATCATTTAATCTTGAGGCATATAAATAGATCCTATGAAGATTCGAGTAATCTTGGAAATGACCCCACCAACAGATGAGTCCAGCATTAGATCTTTCTTGGAAAATCTCGAGATAGTTTATAGATTTGTCCCTATTTTGACATATGTCATTCACCCTATTAATGGATTTCTAAAGAAAACATGTTGTAAAACCTAAACAACTAATTTTCACGAAGATCTTGAGTCAGTAAAGTGTTTTCTTATATCAGCACCTACGCTCATGCCCCTTAAATTTGATCTTCCTCTAATTTGTATTATTGGGCCACAGATGTCTCGATACCATGCATATTGGCAGATGAGAAAAATTATGGTCACGAAAAGGTCATTTATTTCACTAGCCACACTCTCCTTGATTATGAAACATGGTATACTTAGGAAGAGAAAGAGTGCTTGAAAATTGTATTTACAACTAATAGGTTAAGTCATTACATGTTTAACCAAGAAACACATGTAATTGTTAAATCAAAACATTTGCATACATTTTTGAATTTAAAAACCTTATCTAAGAAGGATGGAAGATTTATCACATTGATGGGTGAGTTTGATCTCACTTTCATTAATCAAGAGTCCATTAAGGGACAAATCATCACTACATGGTTAGTGAATAATCTTATAGACTGTGGAGAGCTAGTTGATCTAGATTTCTCTGACGAATGAATTTTTTATATAGAAACAAATCCTCCCATTGCCTCATGTTCATGGTATACTGACATATTAAATCATATCATAGGTAGGTCATACCACAAGGGAGAGATTTTACAAAAAATATGATGACTATGTGTCATATCCGTAAAGTATATCATCATAGAATAATTGCTCTACCACAGATCCTTATATGGCATGGTTTTGAGATGTGTTGATGAAGTAGAAGTGGAAAATATTCTCTTTGAATCCCAGAGTGGAGTTTGAGGTGGCCACTTTGGAGGGCATGCGACCACTCACAAAATCCACTGATTGGGTTAATTTTGGACCACATTAGAACATGACATTATAGAATATTTTTATAAGATACAGAAGTGTCAAGAGTTATCACACACCATATATATTCCAACACATGATCTACAACCAATTGTTACACCCTAACCCTTCTCTATTTGGTGTCTCGATCAAATAGGTAAATTATCTCCCTCATCCTTAGATGGGCACAAATTCATCATCACAACCACATAATACTTCAAAAATTGGGTTGAGGTCATGCTTCTAACCATAGTGTATGGATCAGTTATTTCCATGTTCATCTTAAACCATATCATTTGTACAGATGGTTTCTTACAGATCATTATCTCAGATAATGACACTCCATTTAAAAATGAATAATTGTGTGAGTTGTGTGCTCAATTTTAAATATCCCATCACGCAACATCTTTATATTACCCTTAAGCAAACAAACAAGATTAGGATACAAATAAGACTTTGAAGTCCATCCTCCTTAATATGGTTAAGGATAATAAGAATAATTAACATTTAAAGTTTTTTCCAGCCTTGTGGGCTTATATAACCTCAATGCAAACACTTACAGGGGTATCCCCTTTTCTCTAGTTTTCAGTTCCAAAGTAGTATTACTACTTGAGGTATAACTACCAAATCTTCATGTGTCTCTAGAAGGAATTCTTGATGAATATGCATATCGAGAAGTATGACTAGTAGAATTATAAATATTGGATAAAAAATGGCTTAGAGCCAAAAAAATCATTGGGTATGTGCTGAGAGAATGTGTTTCTAGTACAACACGAAAGTTTATGAACAAGAAATATAGGTAGGAGACCTTGTTTTAAGACTTGACAACTTAATAAACAAAAATGTCGACATAGGATGAAAATTTAGGCCAACATGGTTACGACCTTATCAAGTAATATAAGACTATAAGAATGTTGCATATCATCTATGTAACTTAGAGGGTGGGTAGTTTGGTGAGTCTTTCAACTCACTTAAGCTTAAATTATTTTACATATAGTCACTTAAATTTCCACTTTGTACATTGTTGTATTCATACTACTTTGTTGTTTACATTATCATCTTGTGAAATTTCAAACTAGACTCTTAATTTTCAAGTAACATGTAAAGTTTTCAAACATTAGCAAATACATTAATCATGATTCTTCAACATTCATCACACATATTCAGATTATCCAATCTCTGTTATCATTTCTATTCATGAGAAAACATTTGGACACTGATACTACAAGAACTTGTATACTTAGTCTTCTTCATGGTTTCTCCCAATTTGGGTGTTTCTTTAGGGTGGTTTTCTCTAGAAGATTATTAATGAAAAATATTTCCCTACTAATATCTCTTTATGAAAAAAACACACTAAACATTTCACCCAGAATGTTTTTTCACCTATCTTAACCTTTGGTGGTGAGACCGCGTATCCTAATTGTTACGTGTGGTTAAGGCTAGGGGAAAATTATCCCTCCCAAAATCACAATCCAAAGTCAATTCAAAGACATAGAAAAGATAAATAAACAATAAAAACAAAGTGCTCTCATTTACGAATAAAATTACACTTCCCGTCCCTACTAAATTTAGGTGATGATCCCATGTTTCTTACTAGTCGCATGAGGATGGGAAAGGAGGGAAGTTCCTTTAATTGACTATGTCTTGTCCTCAGTGATGATCCCATGCTTCTTACCAATGGAATGGGGCAAGATGTAAGGGATAACAATAATAAATCATAAATTACAAATAAACAAGAAAATAAAAGTACTTATAAAACTTCCCAGGGAAATGAATTAGATGTGTATGTTAAGAAAGAGTCATCCCTAAACACCATATTTTGTCAATCAATAGGCCATCCATGAATCTAGGTCTAGTAAAACTTGCAAGAAAAGTTTATTTCAAACTAGGTAGATTATCTTGGCTAGGGTTGAGCTACAAGTTTATAATTGGATCTTTTTCAAAGTTTGGTTTCTTGGTCATCATTCATATTCACATTCTTCAAGTCATATAACTCACATCCTTCTTGAATTTTTGTGAGGATCCCTCATGTCTTACTATTTGCATGGAGTTAAGAATGGAGTGTGTTCATATTTTCATCATACCACATTCAACACATTTTTCCAATGAATTAGAAATGCTAAATATTTCTTAAGAAACAAAGTATCTAAGTTAAAATCTATTATCATATGCATAGTCATACAAAATCAATTTTCACCACATTTCATCATCATTGTTGGTGCTCAATTTAATCTCACCCTATTTGTTCAAAGTTTCTCAGTCTGCATGGTTTAAAGTATTCTTTGTCTCCCTGTATGGATGCATGAAATATTTCACCTTCATTAGGTTGCCATTGTCAGTCCTTTCCTTGGGTCATGGATCACATTGAGTCTTGGTATTATTTTTAGTTTCTGTATCCATGAGGAACATTTTGAATTTTGGGTGTGAATGGTGAAGTTTCCCCTGCATTTTTCCATGGTTGTGTTTTCCCTGTCAATTTTTATCTCAGCGTCTACGGATACGTGGTCTTTTCTAATTGGATACGACATGACGGGTCTGTTTGGTGAACTTATCACTTTTGTTACATTTGTAAAAAATGCCAAATTGGTCCTGTGGCCCCAATAGTTTCTAACTAGCTATTCAACAATATGAAGTGGTAAGGAAAAATTCTTACTTTGACCCCGAAGATGGACATGTGGTTGTTTTTCAAGTTAAAATTAGGAAGGCAAGTCGTCGGAGGCATTTGAAATTTTTTTCCTTTTTTGTGAAAAGGAGTAAAGTTATAAAATGATCTGTGACTCCGCGGGGGACAAATTAATGTCACATGTTTGAGTCAGCATTAAAAATTTAAAGCAAGGAGGTGGGTTACCGGAGCACTTTGGAGTTTTTAAGCTCTATTTTAAAATGAAGTAAAAGTACAAAAGTGAGTCGCGACTCCGTTGCGGCCCACATCAAAAGTTAAAAGTAGATAGGTAGGTTTCTAACGGAATTTTGAGATTCTCAGGCCCACTTCAACTCAAATATTTTCCACGTGGAGGTCCCACACATGTTTGGGGACCTGCCCTTGAATTTTACTTTTGAAAGAGAACCAAGGAGACACATGGAGGTTTTTGCTGGCTCTAGCTATGCTCAGAATTTTCAATGGCCAGTGCAGCTTTGTTAGACAAAAGGACATGTGGAGGACATGTGCTCATTTGAGGATCCACCTCTGGGTATTTTTTTTGGATTTGCGTTGAAGAGACACGTGGAGACTTCCGCTGGATCTACCCATACTTAAACTTTTCAATTATCCGATGTAATTTTCTCAGACCCTAGGCATATGGCACCTTCTGCTAGTTCTTAAAAAATTTCAATAACTTTTCCAGGCTGAGAAATGTGGAGAGCCTACACTTGTTTGGGGTCTCTACTTTTCAGCACCATATCAAAAGTGCACCAAAGAGACACGTGGAGGCTTCCGTTGGATCCTCTTTACACTGGGAATTTTTCAAGGACCGAGGTAAATTTCTTGGGCCCAAGGAACATGGAGAGCCTGTGCTCATTTGAGGTCCTACCTCTGGACTTCATCTTTGAAGTTACGCCGAAAAGACATGTGGAAGCTTCTGCTGGACCTTCCCATGCTCTAAATTTTCAGCAACCTGTGTAACTCTCTAGGGTTCTGAACACATGGAGGGCCCACACTCATTTGGGAACCTACCTCTAGACTTCACCTTTACAATTGTACCAATGAGACACGTGGAGGCTTTCGTTGGCTCCTCTTTGCACTTGGAAAACTTGTACTCACAACGTAGGTATGTGTTATAATCCATGCAAGGACACTCATTTCAGAGAGGCACAAATGCAGGTATCCATGTGAGGGAACTCATTTCTCAAATTGTATTCTCAAGGGTGAAAATGATTTCTTGTCAAATCAATCCATATGGATCCACCTGAGAATTATAAAAAAGGGGGATTTATCACACGACATAATAAAAGAATGATTAAAAAACTATCAAGAGTTATGGCATGGTGCCCTAATCATATATGTGAAATTAGGAAATGTGAATGGTTCATAACTTTTCTGCCTGTAAAAAATAGAGAGGAATATTCTCTTGAAGATTGAGACTTTAGGGGGGAAAATTTGGGATGTGTGAGTGAATGAAATTGTATAAATGCAATGAGAAGACTCTTACATATGGGGGGTTAACTTTTCTGAGAAAGTTTGATAAATACCATTTCCCGGAGAGTCTGTCTAAAAAACATGTTTATCTCCTGTGTTTTAGATTTAATCACATCAAGATGGTTGGAAGTGTACAACTATTGACAAGCTATGAGATTGTTCAATAAAATTTCCCCAGCTAATTAATCTAATGAACCTCGAATAAATTTGTGTTGATCATAAGCATAATCATGAATTCTTGTATTTTAGAATGTTTTTCAAATAGTTTTTATTGTTCTTATTACAATTTTATGTTAAAATCTCTCTAACTCACACAAGATCTCATCTGTGTGTTAGTATTGTGGCATTTGCAATTTCATTATGAGAAGATATTTATTTTGATAATGTAATAAACAATTTAAAATCACTTTACTTTCACTATGTTGATAAAGATTGTTTATAAGCCTATGAGTGTATCTTAGGCGTGACTAACCAGGAGTTTCTAGCATTTAATTAAGTCTTTAGCATGAGCCTTTATGTTGAATTCTTGAATAATGCATGAAACCATGCATCTCTGGGCCTCCATTGGTGCACACCTTCTAGTTGAATGAATATTTTGGTTGTTTTGAAGCATCATGTTCTTTGAGTTCCCAATTTTTGTAAAGGTTCTCAAAGATTTGGTATAATTAACTTTATCTTGCTTAACTTCCCACTGAAAACTTCTCAAATGATGAATCCTACATGAACTACCCTTGTTTGTACTGTGTATCGACAAATGAAAAAATTCCATTACCAAAGTATGTAGGGACAATCAGGATTCAATTATTGTCTTTAGTAACCCGAACCTTGTCTAGGAAACATCTCCACTCTCTAGTGTGACAACTCGTGAGAGTTAGATTGTGTTGTATTCATCATTTTCTCACAAGGTTCTCATTAAGATCATGTAAAAAAGGATCTGTTGATATCCTTCACCAACATGGGTTACATAATGGGTCCTCTCACCATGGTTAAAGGCACAATAAAAAGTAGTGATGGTAGATCAAACCCTTAGTGAGGTGTTATCTATGTCTCCAATGCCTGAGTGAAAAAGAGTCAGTTGAATCACCTCCCCAACTATAAAAAAAATCATATCATGATTCGTCTATCTCTAAGCATCCTACCAATCTCATGATGCTACTCATCCCTTGCATGAGAATCTATTTGGATACCAACACCGAAGTAAAAAATGGATCAACATCCTACTGAGATTCAACCAGAGAAGTTCCCAAATATACCTCAGATGATTCACCCATTTCCTCCAATGCTTGTGGTATTTCTGATTCTGTAATAATAGGAGTAACCTCTATATTATTAACACTTTTTCCCTAAGTAATATTTTCTTCCGTAAATCCCAAATATTCGAATGCCCCTTTCCTATGCTCAGAGATTCTAAGTAATTTAACAATAGGAATAGTAACCTTAATCTGACTCAAGATTTAGGCTATGTCACAAGGAACATATTTGGGTAGGGGAGTATTAGGAGGGAGATTCACCACTTTCTCTGATAGTATTGGAATTTTCAAAGTCTTGGCATGGGCAGGAGCACTAGTTCTATTTGGGGAAACTAGGCCTTTTCTAGATGTATCTTTTCTAGGAAGGTCCTTTGGGATATTGGTAAGAACTAGAACTTTTTTCTTGGTTTGTGGCCCTCCCCCTTTGACAAATTTAATTCTGGTGTTATATTATTTCTCCTAAGTAACCATTGCATTAATCAATAGTTTCATGTCCTCTCCAGAAGGGATTCCTCCATCATACTTTTTAATCATCAAGGCCCTTAAGTATTAAAAATCATGATTAGGAAGATCAAATTATTTCACCATATAAATTTCAAAAGTATTAATAGGAGAAAGAGGTAATACCTATTGAACACAATCCTATAAATCGTCAGTAGTTCTAGTGCTTATCAATTCAGTTGAGGTTTCCCCCTACAGTGAGTTTATAGGGTATTCCATCATACACACACCATCATATGTCTCATCATCGTCTTCTTCCTCAACTTCTTGATCTACATCACATGGGGATTGTGGTAAGAAATACCTATCACACCACTCAATAACATTGGCCTCCATAGTAGCAACCCTAGCAGTCAAAGGATTAGGAACCAATCTATTCTCCTTGGGTCATCCAAACATTTTATATCTCTTTTTATCACTTGAATGACTATTGTTCTTTGTAGGTCATCCAAACATTTTATTTTATTTTTCATAATAGTTCACATTTTCCTTGTGTTTTGATATTCAATTGACTCCTATTATCACATCATATGAACCAAAAGGAGCCACATACATGTCAATTTCTATAGTAAAACTAGGCATCTCCAATGCTTTACCACACAAACATTGGTTTACCATGTGGACAATATTATTCCTATATTTTACAACCCATAAGTTCTTCATATAACCAACCTTTTTTTTTAATTTTGTAGCTAATTTATTGGAAATGAAATATTGAGTAGCACCAATTAAAAAAAGCAAAGTTACAGGTAATCTATATAGCTTACCTTGTACCTCAATAGGTGTGGCCTCTTTTTTACCTTGTTTATTTGTTATTGCAACATGTATCCACTACTGCAGGTTTCTCTCTTTTTTCCTTAAAGGACAATTATTTATGTAGTGATCACTACCACACTCAAAACATCTAGAAAATGGCCCTTTCCTTTTATTTTTATTTTCATTTGTTGTTATATGGTTCTATCTAGCTCTCTTAAAATTCATAGCAGGATTTATTGTTGTAATTTTCTTCCCATTTTTGGATTTACTTCTTACCTTTTCCCACAAGTTTTTCTTTGGTTCTAGTAGTGATTTTGAAATGAATTTCTTCTTCTTTTTCTCATAAAAGTGAGCATATATAGCCTACAACTTCTACTCTTAACGGATGGCCTTTAAGAATACTAATTCCATGTCGAAGGACCATGTACATCCACTTCACCACCAATGATGGGACTAATTCCCATGATGAACTTTCTTATACGGAACTGCTCATCAGTATGGTAATGTGGAACATATTTTAATAAATTCATAAAATTTTCCCAATACTTAGTTAAAGTCAACTTTCACAGAACTAAGGTCTAAAATTTTGACATTGTTTGGTCATAGCACAACTATGGCAAAAAATGCTATCTAAAATAGAAGTTGATTTGATCCTAAGTTATGTTAGATACATCAACCCCTAGTTTTACCTTTCGACTATCCTGCCAAGAGGAATCCTCATTTTAGAGATGATAAGCACCAAAAATAGCCTTAGTTTCTACAAAAAAAAGTTCCTGATAGAAAAATACTTCTCTATCTCACTGTGTCAATTCTCAACTCCATTACCTAGAGTTGTCACATCAAATTTTTGGGGACTTATATACTTTATAAAATTTGAAAATTCTACTCTCAAACACACTCTTTTATTTTAAGTCGATTTATATTTTTAGCGTTAGGATATGTTACATTTATATTGTAATTAACAATGTTAGGATCTATTGCATTTTCATTATTATTAGGAGTGTTAGGATCCACTGCATTTTGCAGACCCTGAGGATACATAATACTATCAATTTTTGTGTTTACATCGTTAGCCAAAATCTATTGTTTAAGAAAAACTATTCAATTGTGAGTTGCTTTCATAACAACAAGTATCTCATCAAATTTTTGTGTTATTGTAGCATCATCCCTAATAGGTTGATTGTTTGCAACATTAATTTTTTTCCTAACCATTATGTTCTGTTAGAAAAGAATTAAAATTTGTGCTAGCATAACAACCCACTATGTCTAAGAGATGTAAACCTTCTACTCTGATACAAAAATGTAACACCCAAAGTTATATCAAATCCAAATTAAGGAAATTTTTTTTTTTAAGAAAAACCTTTAATCCGCATTATATCCCTTTAATGATTTTATATAAAACCAATAATTATATTGCAAGTATTCTAGTTTACAATCCATCTGATAACATCATAACCATGTGCAGCTGTAAAATTCAATTAGATCTATTTGATTCACTTTATCATCATGTAATTTGAGTGTCAAATAGTATTTAATTGGCTAACCTATTAATTTAGGTTTGATAATTGAAGAAGTTCCCAGTATCTACTTGAAAATCAGTTAACATAGTTTCACCCAACATCTCACACCATTTTTTTTTAACTCAATGAACTGACAGTGTATTCAACTAGTACACTATTTAATCCAAATAATTAAAGTTATGCTTTGCATGCTTGGTTTCATGACCGCACATAATCTAAAAAAAAAATTATTCCATCACCTCAAATTCATCTTTACACAACTATCTAGATCACATTCCATTAATTAATTTTTTAATTTCATTTATTAAGAAGGCCTAGAATATAGGTCTTGGCTCTCACCTTGAGAGTACACTAACATTCCAATCTTAGGACCCATATGAGAAATATAATTATTACTTAATGAATCTCATCATGAATTAATTATTAACCTTCCCATAGCCATCCTATGATTTTACAGTTAGAGTTCAATCAATCCAATAAGCATGACTTAGATTCCATGATTTCATAATACCCTATGTTTTAAGGAAGAATTCTTTTCTTAGAGACTAATTTAAGTTATACGTTTATCGAAAAGCTCATTAGTAACTTATTAGTTACTATAGTTCAAAGTATCTTAATCTCATACCATCAATTTGTAACTTTCTTTATTGGGGATATGTTTAATGTAACCATTTCATTGTGATTAGATAATGATCTAATCCCATTAGATTGTGTTGAATTTCCACAATATTGCTAACTGTCATTAAGTGCCTCTTTAAGAAAGATATATAGTCTATTTAAGTATTAAAAAAGGTTTAATATCAATGATAAATAGAAATGTATCATTTACATTTCATAATAATAACTTATTAAAGCTATAGAAGTTTCTTACTTTGACATCATTATGTCATTAAAAAAGTAATTATCGTAAAGGTACAACTATTCATACATGCACTATTTAAGTTGTACTAAATAATAACTTAATTACTTAATTAATCTCTTTATGATCGAGTTAAGGAAACATCATTATTTCATAACTCTACGTTGTTGCCCTTAATACCATTAATCACTTAACTCGTTTAATTAAATTTTTAAATGATGATGTTTTGGATATAATTGTATTAATTGTTATTTAATAATTCATATTAATTAATATCGTACGTACAATTTAATAAAGTATAATTTTTCATAATCATTTTCAAAGTACAATCCAATTTTGAAAACAACGTAAATCATCAATACAACTCATAATTGATAGTCAAACAATAAATGTATTTATCGAACTCATTAAGGATAATTCTTTATCTCATAAAGTATTACAATAGTGTCAAAATTACACAATAGTCCAACTGCCATATGAAACTTCGTGAAATCATTTTTCTCTTAACAATAAATTCATGATCCAAATCTAGATGTTCAATATTTCAATGTTTATAATCAATTAAACAAATTATCGCATGAAAAACATGCATGTAATCAATCTAACTAAAGCATCATAATAACTAATCCATCATGTTATATGTAAGATAAAAATAATTATATGCATGTTTAGTTCAACAAACATACATGGATTTAACAACTCTCCATCTAGTTATTTCATTACAAAATAATTGGATATCACTTGTTTTATACAACCTAACCAAATGAGTATAAATTAAATAACATGAAAACTAAAATGAATTAATTAAATAATGTAAACAATTTTCTAGCAATAAATTACTACACTAAATAGTTCATTTAAAAACTAATGTGACAACTTCATTTGAAACCCATGTCAAAACATGTCCAAAAAACATTCATTTTACAAACAACTAAGCAATGCAAGTTGAATCCTTTTTCAATTTTTAACTCACATCATCAAATGATGATAAATTTTCATTTACCTTTTTTATAATTAATAGAAAAGATAAATAAAAGCACAATGAACTATAGAAGACTTTACTTAATTTTCTTCAACCTTATCACATAGTACATTTAAGTTTTAATCCATAAAAAGACTTAATAACCTGTTATTCTAATAGTCATAGAAGATAATGACTATGTCCATGATCATCCCTTAAAAAATGAATATATTAATAGGTAATATTTTGACAAGGAACCCAGATGAATAATATAACATTATAGCCCCATCAATTTAGCCTACCCACCAATATTTATACTTGAAAACAACCAAGTCCCTTTTACTTCCTAAAAACAATCCCAAGTAAAATTTGACAGAATTTCATTTAGGAAACACTATTTCAGAGGACGATAAAAAAATCTTCGAACCACAAAATTTCTTGCAATAAAATATTACCAAGAATAGACATCAAGGTGACAACAAGAAGGAAGAGAAAAAACTATATACAAACAAAAAAAGTCACCAATACTTTTTCTGAGTTCATACTAAACTTGGAGGGTCATTTATAGTACAGGTTTTTATGCTCATAAAATTCTACTCTATACAACGACTCCAGAACTCATAATTTGGTTCAAACCCTTTATCCTAGATTACATAGTGACTCAAATTTCATATGTTTAGAATGAAATCTAAAATATCATTTACTCACACCTAGAATCTATTAAAAATGAGAACACAAGCGTGGATAGTGAGTAAAGACAAACCCACATGATGAAGTTTCTCATTAAACAAATAGTTGGGTAGATAAAAAAAACTAGACATATATAGGTGAAATAGTTCAAACCTGAAAGCATAAATTCTCATTAATAATAATAATAATAATAATAATAATAATTAGATTCATAGGCTTAACAAACAATCGACTGAACCTAGATTCTTTATAAAAGAACTTATCATACTCATCAATCCATTTCGTAACTATGGGTTTTTAAATCATGCAACAAAGATATCTTATTCGAGCTCGAAGGTTTTGATGAAAATAAAATCAATATAAGATTATTCAAAACACACGGAAAATATTAACAATAAATATAAATATTTTTTTAAATAAATTAACTAGAGTAAGAGTTCAAAAATATCCATGCCTACAAGAATAACATCACAGCTATATTCTTCACTATTTCCTTATATTTTCCCCTGAAATTTACCACCAAGTTGAGCAAGATTTTTCAAACATTTTTTTCCAATAACCCACTAAAATACAACCCAAATTCATAAAATAGCCACCCAGTAAACCATGCAAAACAATCCCTAAATACTAATAAGTCTATTATTAATATTCCACAAAAGTATCAACCAAAATATCTCAATAACTCACATGCACAACCAAAAAAAAATGGAGGTTTCTAACGGCCGGAGAAAAGAGAGCTCCAAACAATAATTCCTACATTAGAAATGATTCCACATATTTTATGCAAGGTAGCTTCCACAATAATCTTGTAAATTTTTTGAGGATATTAAATACCATCTAGTTTAACTTGTTTCGCGTTGTGTCCGATCAAATAAATTACCACCACCCTCTTGTTCCCTCAAAAATGAGCTAGAGGTGATTTTAAAAACGTTCCACGATTAAATTAAATAAATAAACCTTAGTCTCTTACATGGGTTGGTTAATCGATTATTTAATCATTTAAACAATCAAATGTAACTCGAGCGTGGTCAAAGAGAAAATTATTTAACCAATTATCAAAATCCATGATTATGTTTGTATACCATATAGATTATCTAAGAAAAAACAATTCAATGGTATATGGTCGAAGACCATAACACAAACAATTTAATTAAAAGAAAAAAAAGTTACCTTCCACCACCTTACTCGCCAATGCAAATGGAGGATAACCAAATTAATTAAACCATAAAATTCAAATCCTCTTAACCTTCATCCATTCAATTATCAAATGTAAATTGATTATAACATATTAGTTTAAACAATTTATATGCTCATTAAAATGGTCTAGGCTAGCTTGATTATTTAAAATCAATAATCATTCAATCATGGACCACACTCTATCGAATAAAAGAATCAAACATAACGAGTATCTATCCAAGACATAATGTGATCAATAAATCAATCATCAAATAGAACATTATAGGTTC
Organism: Taxus chinensis; assembly: GCA_019776745.2. Classification (NCBI taxonomy): domain Eukaryota; kingdom Viridiplantae; phylum Streptophyta; class Pinopsida; order Cupressales; family Taxaceae; genus Taxus; species Taxus chinensis. The sequence continues at coordinate 220,016,035 of CM034156.1, forward strand.
TATGATCAATCTCATTAAGATAGTTAAGTAAATAATACAAGATCAATATAGTTGACATTCTCTTTACCTTACACTACTTGTCAAGTTTAGATTTTATAAATAACATTCATGTATTACTTTTAAAAATATTATTCATTCAACCCATTGATTTTAACCTCAATGATTCTGACATTTACCTATCCATTACTGATAGACATCATATTGCTTTATGATCAATAACCATCATAATGTCAAAATAAATATGGTTTCTTTTAAAAAATCATTGTTATTTCCAATTACCGAAATGATAAATTACAACTTATGTATAGATTCATCATATTTTGTAAATCATTATTTCCAACAAGAAAGATGAATCATAATATTAGTAATAGGTCCAACAACCAAAAAGTACATCAATGCATCGAAATCATCACACTTAGTGAGGTAAAGTAAACTCATAAAACCAAGAGAAGAAACAATAAGTTACAAATGTAAAGTATTTTATGAGTTCTTGACAACAAACATCGTTACGGGTTTGGGTTTACAACCATGCATAAGTATTTATATCTTTTTCAAGGTATATGTATGTATATTTAGCTACATCCCTGGCTGAGTAACTCTTCTTATCCCTAGGTCCTCGTAACCCACTTTACATAATATAACTCTATTATTGTGATAAAATGAAATGAAAATGTAGGATGTGACACCACCTGGCCTAAGTTGAGATTTTTTGGGTTTAATTTGAGTTAAGGTGTGTAAATGATAGGAGAAATATGTATAAACGAGGGGAAATAATCTAAATTCAACACTTGGCCATTTTTAGCCTCATTTGTGTTATTTTCTCTCCTCCATTATTACTTGTATGTTGTTATGTTTCTAAAATTTCTTCATACATCCTCCATTCTCAAAGACCATTTTGCTCATATCTTACAAACCCTGTGTTCGTATGCCATGAGATTTTCACTGTAACTTCCTTGAAAAAATGCCTTTCAAATGAATCCAACATTGCATCCAATGGTTTCCTATATTATTTTTAATTTTTGAACAAATTTTCTTGAAATAGAAACTCATTTTTCATATCTATAGAGTTCTGAAATCCTTCAAAAAATAGAGAAAAAATCCTTGTGAATTAAGAAAACTTTAGAGACCACTTTCATTCCATTCCAACATGGGGAAGGCCCACTTCTAAAAATAGTAACTCGCCTTAAGAATTACTATATATAAATATTAAGTACCAAAAATAGTTCATTATCAGAGTTGGCATTACGCCTTGCACATCAGGGAAACTCAAAAGTGCCAACTTAATCAACTACTAATTAAAATGGAATTCTCAAAATAAGGGTTACTAAAAATAGTAGGTGTCGATATATTATTCGAAAAATGATGATGATGAGCCTCTCATGCTAAAGAAAGAGCACTTGGATACGTTAAAAATAGTACATAACACATGAGTGAATTAATGGATTCATCATTTCACACTATGCATTTTGAGTTGAATGGAGTAATTCTTCTATTTGGAGGAGAGGAAATTTTCCAATGAATTAAAAATGAGAAATAAATTTATTGAGAATAATGGGTTTGATTTCATTCAAAAATGAAACATATTTGTCAGAGAGGTGAATTTTTAAGCCAAGAAGAGCATGGGGATGTTCTCCATGTTCTAACTCCAACGTGGTATTTAAAAAGGATCATCTTCTTTCCATATTAGTGTAAGTCTCATAGCAGTGTTTCTAAACACTCATTCAATGCCTTTGAGTGTATCCACATCTCACACGATGAGTAAGTTACAATCATAGTGTCCTAACTCAATAGTATGTTAATGGTAGGAAATTTCATTCATGGAACAATCACTCAAGATCAATCCAAAGAAGGTTCTTCATCAACAAGATATTTTCCCATCTCAAGATTTTCTCTTCTCTCTCTTATTCTCTCTCTCTACTTTATAATTTTATTCATTTTAAATCTTACTTGATGGCTCTTTCATCCCATTTAATTAAATGACCATTGTAATTTTTCATTATAAAATTCTCATTTTCATTATTAAGAAAGGGGATTCTTTGTAAAACGTCACAAATGGTGGAACCATGAAAGGTCGTGTGGGGGTTAGATGAAGAGATGGATTATAAGGATATAAATCGGAATGGATTCTCCATTCCAAAGGGTTATATTTTCTTGGTTGATATCTCCCATTTTCATACACAAACAAGAAGCTGCAATTATTATATATCCTTGTCTTATTTGTTCCTCTCCATCTTAAATTTAATCCATGAGCATGGTTACTTGTGCAATATTATGCAAATAAAATTTTATTTACTCTTTCATTGAATTATGTATTCTCATTCTTAACTTGGAAATATTCTGGTTTTGTGTCAAGAAACTCATCTTGCTATTTATTGAGTAAAACCCCTTCTCACTTTCTCCCCTCTCTCCATACACACACCTTTCCTCCACTACATGTTTGCACACAAGTTTAGTCAAATATTCTTGTGTGATCCCCAGTCAAAAGGCCACCCATGATGGTTATAGTAGTGTATATATTTCCTTTTTTCATTAAATTTAGTTGTCGCATTCCTAAGAAGAGGGACGTTGTCCCAGAGAATTGGTGAAATATCATAATTGACCCTTATGAGAAATTATTTTGCTGAAAAATTTGTGCCCACCATGGGGAATATTTTGTTATCTTGTACCCTATAATGATCCAAAAAATCAAAAAATCAGATATACCAAAATCCATAAAAAAGGTAAAAAATCAAAAAATATCAAAAACACAAAAATTGATGCTTGAAATTCATTGTTGTTTTAAGTTGTGTTCTTTCACATTCTTGTTGTATATTTTCTCACAAACTGGCTGAAAAGAGATACACCAAATTAGATAGATTAAGAGGTATTTTTGATCCAAAGTTTGAATATCTTCAAAGAAAATAATATCATATCTGAAACAATCCATATTACTTCTCTCAACCTTCATCTCCATCTAGTACATTGAGTGATACAACAGGGAATCTAATTAATAATCCTCCTAAATCTCTAGTTGCACCATCCCTAGCTCTTATTCCCCCAGAAGAAGAAGTGAAAGAATAAGTATAATAATAAATGGAAGAACCTCAACCACATGTTCAATGGGGAAGGAATACTATTCTTCTTGCTCTTACACCACCTCTCCATGAATTTATGAAGAAATTCCCCAAAATGTTTCCCAAATTAAAAGGTGATGGCACTCAAATTCTTGAAGAACATATTGTATCTTTCATAATTCCATGTAGAGTTCTTAGATTTCAACATGAAGATTTTTCAGTAATGTTGTTTTTGGATCACTTCAAGATAAATTAGTTGAATGCTTCTACCTCTTTCCCTCTCGATCCATCATAAATTGGAATGATATCATAATTAGATTCAAAACAAGATTTAAATCAGCTGAAGAATCTCATAATCATTTCCTTCAATTGGTCTAAATGAATAAATAATCAAATGAAATCATGATAGATTTTGTGGCTTGATTAAGTATATTTTTGAAAATAATACTCATTAAAGCTTCACCATATGAGGATAATAAAAAAATATTCTTCATAAATGCACAATTACGTGAGGTTGGATTTATCCTACGGAGAGTTCAACCTTAAACTCTTGAAAATTCCCAATAATCTACCATCGAAGTAGAATATGATTTGATTTTGTCTAGTAAACTGAAGAATCCAAATGGTAAACTAAAGGGTCAAACCTCTAAAGAAGGTACCATTTATTCTCTTATTAAAAAATTGGCTAACGATGTGATTTCATAAAAGAAGCAACTTACACAAGACACCTTTCTGAGGGGATGTTATTCAAATCAAAATTAAAACAAAATAGGTGGAGGAGAAATAATACTAGATCTTGAAGCACCTTTTGTTAATGCCACATGTTAAACAAGGCCCAAAGAATAGTATGTTAAAGCTCCAATTGTATATGAAAATGACAAGGGAATTTTTTCCATTGATGAGATTGATTCTACTATAAACATTATTATTTGTGAATATATCCATTATTTGTATTATGAAGATGATGACACCTTTACTAATATGAATAGTCATTATTATTCACTATTCACCCATTCAAAGGATCAAGAGAGGGATAATTCTTGAAAATCCAAAGATCCTCAAGTGGTAAATCTACATAAAACAATAACAAAAGGAGGATCACTGATACCCTCTTCATCTTTCAATATGGGTAAATCTACATCTCATTGTCAAAATTATCCCCCCACTATAACATTCAAATGTAATGAAATGAATCACATAAGGATGAATGACCCTAACCCTAATCATTTTGGACTCCCTATTTTTGGTACGGGACGCGGCGATGGTATTAGGGGTCATGGCGGAGCTCTCATTCCCACTAATGGTGTTTTTTCTTCTTTTGGAGACATTTCCCTTGTTTCAATGGCTTTGGACAGATCTATTTCATCCATGTGTGCGGTTGGGAGGCAAAACAACCTATATTATTTTGAAGTCGTGTTAGTCAATGGTTTTGTAAGGAATTTTGTAGATGGTGGAGTAGCTATACTCCCTTCTATTGATGGTGGTCCTGTTTTGATTGATGGCACTGTGGCTTTGGTAGAGGTGGTTTCCTCTAGCTCAGGAAAGGACTTGGTGACTTTTGGGAAACCCCACTTTAATGGATCCATTGGTAATGAATTTGTGCATGGGGTTATATCTCATACTTCTAATGATTTGGGGGTTTTAACCCAGAAAACTCCTATCTGAGTCTCAGGTGATCCTGTGCACTGCAGTTCAGCAGTGTACAAGGTGTTTCATGGGGATGGTTATGATCTAATTCAACCAATTCTATAGATTTCTAAATCCCCTACTCTGATTTCTTTTAAGGATATGGTTAGGGGTAGAGTTAATAGGAATGGGTTTTTTCCAAAGTCCAAAAGAAATAAGCGTATGGCTTATGCTAAATCTACCCCATCTGTGAGTTTTGGGGAAGAGGTGATCCAATAAGAAGATGCCTTCAAGAGGGATGGTTTGATTTGTAGATTTAATAACTTCTTCCCGGGATTTCCAATGATTCATGCTTGGATCTCATATTAATGGGGTCCTTGCTTGGTAGGTAGGTTGGATATATTTCCTAGTACTCATCGCTTCTTCATTGTTGCAGTTATTAGTGCTTTAGATACAGATTTAATTTTTGGAAAATTTTAGGAGTTTGAGTCTCATTTTATTTTGATGAAACCTTGGTTTCCTTTAATTAGCCTATTTTTTTATTCTTTCTAAGTTAAACTAGTGTGGAATCATCTTCCTTACTTGCCCCTCTAGTTTTGGTTGGAGAGTTGTTTAGCTGCTATTGGCAATACTTTAGGGAAATGTATACTTACTGACTCTAAAACTGAAGAGTTTGAGCATACTACTTATGCTCGAATCCTAGTTGATATGGATACTTCTTTGGATTTCCCCACCTATACTGAACTTAAAGTTGAAGATCGAATTTGGATTCAAAACCTGGATTACAAAGGTTTTCCCTTTCGATGAAGATCTTGCTTCTCTCTTGGACATTTAGTAGAAGATTGTCACTTGGCTCATAAACATGATAAAGGTAGAAGCTCTTGGTGGAAGAACTCTAATTCTAACCATCTGGTAGTAAATGATCCTCTGAATTTTGGTTTTGATTCATTTTCTGAGCAATCATTCGATGCAAAAATGATGGAAGATCATCAAGTGTGTAAGGATATTTTGACTCACCCTTCTGGGTCCTAAGACTATGGGGAAAACATTGAAGTTTTGATTCCAATTAATAATGAAAATGTTAATCCAATTTCGAAAGAGAATTGGATTGTTGTGAGTAGAAAGAAGAATAGGGTTGTCTCTCCCCTCAAGATGCAGTTAAGATCCAAAGGGAAGGGGTCTAAATCTTGAGATAACTGTTGGTTTTATGCTTTTACTATTGGTTTTCTTGTTGTTGTTTTTTTATCTCCTTTGCCACCGGTAGAGGAATCTTTGTTCACTCATCATTGTCTTATCCTTTTCTCCATCCTTTGTATGGGGTAGGGTCCCCTTAACCCTTTCTTACCTATAGTAAAAAAAATGTAATGAAATGAGTAAAAATAATATCAATGTCATTCAAATAATTAGTCATCCTCTCGTTATTGCATCTACACCTTCACCCTCCTCTGAGTCTCATTTTGACATAATTGAACATGTTAGGAAGTACAAGGTCAAAATTTATTAATTTAACTATATGAGAACTCATCCTATAAAAATTTGATAAACACAAGGTCAAAATTTATTAATTTAACTATATGAGAACTCATCCTATAAAAATTTGATAAACTTTTCTATTTTATCAAATTAAGTAATTGAAAATCACATCCCAAATACCTCATTAGAAAAGAGTCATTTCCCACTCATACCAATTCTACATATTATAACCTTCTTGCCTCCACATCTTCCTCTTCTAGAAATATTAAACCCTTTTACCTATCTTTTCTTTGAAATGGAAACAAATTAATAACTATATTGTTGAATATGGTGCCTCGTAACATCGTACCTGCAAAAGTTACACCTTCTCTTGGTCTCACCTTCATCCCTATTTATGGTCATTGATATTCCATGGAGATAAAACAATTACCTCTCATTAGCCAAGTTAACAATAATTAGGTAACACTTATAGACTTTCTTGTTCAGAAGGTCAATGTTAAAATACTAGTGGTATACATTTTAGTTACATACGGGATATTATTGGGTTAGTGATTATACAGATACATTGGTGGATATATAAATATGGATAGGACATATACCACCATATCATTCAAAGGTACTGTGAAGAATTTTCTTCTCATAATAAATATGAAATATATTGTTCAGAGGAGAAATGACCCAAGGGTGGACATTTTGTATCAATATTCAATAGGTTAGAATAATTTCATAACATCAGAAGAAAATGATAAACTTCTTGTCTTGGTGGAAGAGTTCACAAAGGTGGTGGAACTAGGCAAGGAACATGAGGATGATTTGGTAGATCCTAAACTGGAAGGTGTTCCCTCCTCGATAAAAATGGATATTATTTCTCTATTTGAAAATTATGAAGATCAAGTATGCCTTGACTTGCAATAAGGAAATCCCTAAATGATATGAATTATGGATCATAAGGAAGAGGATGTTTCAAATGATTTCTAGCCATATGATTTCTAGGTTTCTAATAATCTCCCCAAGGCCCAATGTGAATGTTTTTCAAATGAATGTGAAGGTGAGTATGTGACAACTTTGAAGAAGGAATATGGTCAAGAGATTTTAAGGGTTGCAGAAGGAACTAAAGACCCTAAACTTAGTCTTGAAATCCTGACCTATGCTTTAACTATGTAAGATAAGTATGAGTCTAATTTAAATTCCTCATTGATGCAAAAACTTTCAATAACAAAATAAAACAAAGGGAAGAACTCAATGCCATTTTTGAAACATTTGTTGATGAGTATGAATTTGAAGATGCGTCCTTTTATTTCTCATATTTTGAAAAATATGATATTCATGATGAAAGGAATGAAAAGGAAATTATTGAATCTCCCATTGATGTATTCATTCATGATGATAGTACCTGCATCACAGAGAGTGATATCAAGGTCAAGAATGAGCCGATGTGTGGGAAAGAGAAACATATGGAGTATTCATTGAACATAAATCAATAAGAGGTGTATGCTAATGTTGAAAATTTCAAAATATCTACTAGGAACAGTTCTACATAAACAATGACCATGAGGAACATGATAGGTAATGAGTAGTTTCTTGTCAGAGAGAAAAAGGTTGATTGTGAACATGGTGAGCCTGGTGTGATATAGAATCAATCTTATGGTGATAATAAAATGAAAAATGTGAAAGCACAAGCATGAGTGAATGTAAAAATGGATTAGCAACATGAGATGGAAGTTTAGGACAGTGATAAAAGTGAGCTATTCATATTGATCTTCAGTTGTAAGAGGATTCATGCTAACTCAAGAGGAGATACATAATCTTCTTCTCTTTTAGGTACCTGGAGATCTCCTGCAACACCTATCTTTCACAATAATTTTAGAAATGGGTTATACTTCATCGAACCATTCGATGGGGTCATAGAACAAATCCATTTGTTGTTACCCGTACACGGGTAACATCTAGAGAGGAAACAATAATATAATGAAAGTGGGTTGTCCCCTGCATGTACCATAGGAAATTTAGGTAATGTTTCCCTTTATGTTTTGTTTTTCCCTATTGTGTGGTGTGTTTCCCTTTCTTTTGTGTATTTCCCTTTCTAATTTTATTTCCCTTTCCTTTGTGTGTTTGTTTTGGTTGTTCTTGTTTGTCTGTTTTGTTACTCTATATTCCTAATGGATAAGGCACTAGTCTACTCCTCCATGAGATAATTGAGTTTCATGTTTTCTCTATTTTTCCTTTTTCAAATCCAAAACAAGTCCTTGAGTAAGAGACAGTTGTTGTCATGCTAAATTTCTAGCATGAAAAATTTAAAATTTTGGTCATGACAGCCAAACCCACACTTGAAATTCCCTTTCGTGGTTAATTTAACCTTTCCTCTAGCCATCATTTTAACTATTTCACCATCATTATCGCTAAGAGGAATATGATAAAATTATTTTCTAGTGTTTTTCATATGTAAATAATTTTACCTAGCTTGATTATTCAAGTTATTGAGATCTATGAAATAATAGTTCTCCCAGACACTTTAAAAGGGCTATTTTTGGTATTTTTGTTGCATATGAAATTCCACTGAAGCTTATAGATAAGATTAAAAGAATATAAGAGATGTATGAGAGATCAATGAATTGATATGATGCAGTTTAGGGAAAATATATGGAGATAATTGAGGTCAGAAATAATTTAAGGAAAACCGAATCTTTTTGGAAAAGGCACTGGGAAAATCATGTTTCAAAGGATCTATTCACCTTGTTTCAAGGGTCTAAGGAGCCTCATGAAGTGTTAGGATATAATACAATAGGAATTATAAAGATGATGGATCATAATTAATGGTTTAATAGTCCAGCTAGAATTCTAGGAGTATAAAAATGTTGAAACCTATCCATCGATGCAATACAATAATCTTTCGACAAGGTGGAACTTACTTGCGGGTTTTTAGAAACCTTAAGAATACTTTATATTTTACCATAAGAAAAGGTAAAATTTGATTACATTTTACCCTCCTCATTTTCCATATTTTATATTTTTTCATGCACATTATGGACTCTGGTGGCAACTCCACTTACTAGCGAACACACATAGGAAAAAATGAAAAGTAGACTGAAAAGGTACATTTCATGTTGAATAAGGTATTTAAAATGGTTTTAATGGACTCATTGGGTTATTTGGAGTCAAAATCATATAGCTTTGTCCCTCTAAACTCCATGTATTTCTCTAAGACCTAAAATATCACTCTTTAGTCTATTTTCATGTTGAGATTGATGACATCAACATTCCAAGAAGCTTGGGTGGAGTTTTAGAGGCATGATGTCCCTTTGTCTCTTTTTCCATTGGTTCAAGAGGAGATTAGGGACACAAAATTTTTCTCCCGTATCAAGTTTTATGTTTCATTAGTTAAGTGACAACTTAATGTGTTAGAAACATATTATAAGCTTTCCATAAGTTGGATTTTGACCAATTTTCGTGAAAAATGGACCCATGACAGCATTTTGGAGAAAATATTTCCATTTTTACCTTTTTCAAAATATCTAAGGAGACATGGGGGACACAAAAAACTTTCTCCCCCTATGGAGGCAACTATTTGTCACTTCAAAGTGACAACTTGGGTGTTAGAAAAATGTTATAAACTCACCATTTTCATTAAATTTGGGCCCATCCTCATGAAGTGAGCACACATGGCCCAATTTGTATAGGGTGATATATCTTTCCCCCCTATTTTTTGGGGTGAAATCAAACCTCTAACCTCCACCTGACCTAGGTTGAGGTTGTGTGGGTTTAATGTGAGTTAAGGTGTGTAAATGAGAGGGAAAACACATTTGAAAGAGGGGAAATCATATAAATGCAACATTTAATAATTTTAGGATCATTTTTGTTATTTTATCTCCTCCATTTTTTATAGTATGTTTTTATGCTTCCAAACTTTCTTCAGACATCCTCCATACAGAAAAACCCTGTTTCTCATATCTTCCAAACCCATTGTCTGTTTACCATAATATTTTTACTATAGGTTCCTTGCAAAAACACATTTAAAATGAATTTATAATTCCATCCAATGATGTTATATATTATGTTAAACATATAAATTTTTTATCCCAAACTAGAAACTCATTTTTCAGATCTACAAAGTTACGGTAATTGAAATCCTTCAAAAATAAGAGCAAAGAATCCTTTTGAATTAAGAAAACTTTTGAGACCAATTTAATTCCATTTTTACACCAGGAGTTCCCACTTATAAAAATAATAATAATTCCTAAGAATCACTATCAATTAATAGTAATTGATATGAATAGTTCATTATCATATTTGTCACTGCCCCTTACACATAAGGGAAACTCAAAAGTTCCAAATTAAGCAACTATCAACTAAAATGAACTTATAAAAATAAGGCTTACTAAAAATAGTTTGTGTTAAGATATTATCCAAGAAACAAGGATGTTTATCCTCTCATGTTAAATATATAACACCTAGATAAGTTTGAAATAATGTGAACACTTGAGTGACCTGATGGATTCATGGTTTCACATTATGCATTTTCAGTTGAATGAAGTATAAATTCTTCTATTTGTAGGAGAGGACATTTTATAATGAATAACAGATGAGAAATAAATTTATTGATAATTATGGGGTTGATTCCATTCAAAAAGGAAACATATGTATCATAGACGTTAATTTTGAATCCAAGAAGATAAATGTTATGTTCTCCATGTTTTTATGCCAACCTAGTGTTCAAAAATGATCATATTATTTGCATATCATTTCAAGTCTCATAATAATGTTTCTAAACACTCATTAAATGCCTTATATTGTTTCTACATCTCACAAGAGGAGGAATTTTCAATCACGGTGTTCTAACCCAACATGAGGTTAAAGGTAGGAAACTTCATTCATGGATCATTCACTGAAGATCCATTGGAAACAAGTTATTTGTAAAGAATATGCTTTCCCATTTCCTTATTTTCAATTCTCTCTCCTCTCTTGTACCACCTCTTTATTACACTTCTCAACAAGGGAGATTTCTTACATTAACTTCATGCTTCACTAATTTAAATACACAACATTTAAATCAAACATAAATCTATAATTAAATCCATTCGATAAAATTAAAAAACCATGTGTAGCTGTATGAGTCGTTTAGTAACAGATTCCTTATAGATTACTCTTTAAAAGTGTGCATGTATAAGGTATACTATTGGTTTCCTTTTACATGCATTGATAATAACATGATATTTTCTAAGTGTATACCTAGAAATCATTCAATCAAATCTCATCCAGTATCCTACATGCTTAATTAGAACTTGGTGAAATCAAGACAGTGTAATAAACATCTTACACTACTTCAACAAACGTTTCAGAGACATGTTTGCCATTCTTAGTTCCATGATGGCACATTCATCATTAGGAACGTGTCTTTCACCATATCACTTTATTTGGTTATCTCGACTCTTTTATGTTGTTTTCTTATTAAGTTCCCTATTCATCAACTTACGAAATCATTAATTTCCATTTAAAGATACTAGGTCTTTTTACTTTCTTAGATCTGGTTAGTTCATAGTATTATGTCAACTACAAAAGTTCCAATTACAAGGCTAGTTCAGCCAAGTACAAGACTTGATACCCTTCCGCAGCATTAATTAAACATCATTAATGTCAATAGTTTACTTATGTAAAATCTATATACCTGTACCTTTTTCATGTGATCACAAGTAACTTAAATGTTATTTTTTCATATTTTTGTGATTCAATACAATGATCATTGATACTTAATCATGTAATTATGTGTTAATTTTGTTAAAAGATAGCATTTTTGTTTGAATTGCATCTGACTCATAAACTGATTTATATCAGCATACCTAACTTCCCAAAATAGGTTCATTAATTTTCTTAGATACTCAATCCTATGTGTTACTAGTTACTTTTTCAATTTAATTCACTTAATAAAATTAGGTACAAAATAATCCACATTGATCAAGCTACAAGTTGACCAAACCATAAAGGCATATATTGATGCTATAATATTACAGTAGTTGATTTTATTGTGGCATCACGGTTATTCTATAACATTGAGCTATTTGTATAATTGTAACAATAAGTACACCTATTGTACTTAATTTATTTGTTATTTTACCTATTTATTATAATTAATTACCTCCATTACGCTTAATTAACATAATGAAAGTTGATGTCCTAAGGGAAGTAGTATGATCCACACTCTTTCATACCTTGGGACGATAAGATGGTTTTGATAAACCTACTTATCTAGGATTTGGTTCCTTATTACCATTACAACGTGTTAATCTGACCATATTTTGAAAAGACATTACATTACAAGTTGTACATTTACACATTTAATACCCAATCAAAATGAATACATAAATGTTTAATAGTAACACATATATGATCTCAAACATAAAATTTATCATCATAAAAACACTTTATTTATATTTCTACAATAATAAAGTTTCATTACAAGTCACAAGTGACCAAAGATAGCCTTACTAATAACATGCCTATTTACCTTTAAAGATAATTTAGTCTTGCTCTAAGAACAAATGAAAATATTATCTTCCTCGTGAGATCCAAAAATCATACCTACTCCTCATTATTGATAACATCAAGTCAATTCCTCAAATTTCAAGTAGATAAGAGATTACAAATATAATAAAAAAATATTAGGCTCGAGACCCCCTTTTTAGAAACAAGGAGATCTTTCTCTTAAAATCTAATGTTGGTATAACAAGTACATTTTATTTAGTGAAAATCCTGATGATCCTATTTTTTTCAACCCCAGAATCCTTTCATTCCTGCATGGTAAAAATGGTAATTTACACATGGTCTGCTCAACTTGAATTTGCATGAAACATCCACTCTTAATATGTAACATTCATATGAAATCAAGATTATAAATTTGGCATTATAGAACCTTATCTAAAACAATTACATACGGAAATAAAATATTACACTATATCATTCACAATGTTATTTCTCTCAAAAAATTAATTCCAAGATTCGATTAATGATCATTCATTCATCAGTAATAACCTAGTAAATATAGGATCATTCATTCCAATTAAGTAATCACATATGCGAAACTTAATTATTCACCCAATAATAATAATATAATCACAACATTATTCTTATCCCAAAGACATCTCTAGATCTTCCAAATAGTAAGATGAAGATGCCAAAAAAATCAGTAATCTATCAACTTCTCAATATATATATATATATATATATATATATATTCCTTATAACCTAATAGATGTATACATAGTTAACATCAAGGAATACATAAATCATTTGGTTCTAGTACCCAAATCTATTACAACAGTATTATGGTAATACAAGCCCAGAAAAACACATATTCACCCCCTAGATTCTCTAGTTAGGCCTAAAGAGCTCTAATATCTCCTAAATGCAACAGGTATAGCCTATCATGACATTTTCTCATTGCCTGATTGTAGTCTATGAATAAAGTTCAAGTATATTCATTTTTATAAAACTTATAAATATATGTATAGATATATACACTTTTGACCCCCAGTAATTAAATAAACACTAGATTTATTTCGTAAAATTCACGAAGATTATGTTCCTAGTTGGATTTATCACCTCATTTTTTATCGAAGGAAAATATATTTATTCTCTCCTAAATGGATGACATTGGCGTAGGTGAACAACCTCAAATACTATAGAGCATATCTCTTACCAAAAAAATTATTATGCCTCTAAGTTGTAAATCCCCAAACTCAGAGCTCATTAACTATGATAAGTTAACACTCGAGCCAACAGCCAAGTCGAATAGTCATGTCACAACTGTGTCATAGGGCTCACTCGAAAGACACTGAGGTGTGGATAACAATGTTAAAATATTCCACCCAAACCATATTTTCCTACTTACAAAGGCATTATTATCTTAACATAACCTTGATAGGAAAGGAGTGAAGTGCAACATAGACTATTAAGCCTAACATAACATCACCCATGGATGAATGGTAGAGTTGGAATCAATATTTTAATAAATGAAATCAAACCCCCTTAAAGGTGAAGTGAATAACTAGGTGCCAAGCTTCAAAATAAGTGGCCATAACAATATTAAGTGTCACATTAAAAAAATGCAACATTATCCATACATGCATTCCATATGAGATAAAGAACATGTTATCCAATTTTTCCCCTTAGGAAAAATTGGACTCGGATAGATAAAATAACAAGATCTATTCTACCACTGGATCTCACATTTCAGGATTGATTCTAATGAGTTAAAGTGACATGGAAGCATTCGGATTTGGTGGGGAAAAGCTCCGAATCGGTAGGCTCAAAAGGTCCAAAGGACATCAAAGTCAAAAGTCTAAAATTCTAACTTCAAACATTCGGGAGTTTGAAATTGGCAGTAGGTTTGAGTGATGAACAGTACCATGCATAGAGAAAAAGAGGTTTGAAACCCAAAGTCTGAAATTCAGACTTCGGGGTATCAGAATTTTCGGAACATTTTGGCTCAAGTGATGAATAGTTCCATGTAACATGATTTTAGAGTCTGAACTTTGAAGTTCAAATTTCAGATTTCAAAGGTTTGGCATTTCTAAACCCTCGAGCCAACCTGCCAGATGAACAGTACAATGACCTCCAAAGTGGAAATTCCTAAAGCTCTGAATCGTGAAATTCTAAAATTTCAGATTTCAGAGGGTACGATACAAGATCAACCACTTGTATTTATTGCAGTATGGCACCCTCATCTTCATATGACCATAACTTTTGACTAGGAGCTCGGATTTGTACAAAATAAGACTTTATGGAAATATCTCAGTACCCTCTTAATTTTAGTTAGACTAAGTATTTTAAAATGGGGAAATACAGTCATCCATTTTAGAGGAATGTTTCGAAAAAAATCACCTATCCAAATGATGAAGTTATTGGCTTCCTTTCTTCTTGTACAAGGAAATTACATGGAGGTATGGGTTTTGTAGTGGCACCCAGCATTGTTGCAGGTGATTTTAATGCATTTTTGGGTGGTTGAAGAAAGATTTCAAATTCCTTATCTCATTCTTCCTATATATTGTAAGGAGGGGCTCATTTTAAAAAGGTTAGAGACCATGTATATGCCCCTCCCTTCTTCTTCTTGTCTATAAGAGATTTTGTGGAGATTCCAAACCTCCCTACTAGAAATTGTAATGTAAAATATGTGCCTTTGAGCTTGAGTGTGGTGTATTGTATCAATTTCAGGAGAATTATAAATAGATTCATGGATTTTTTAAACACTCTTTTTTTTTATTGCATCTCTTATGGTCTTTCATCACATGCAAATTATTGTCCACTAATTTTTTTTCACTGAAAGATTCTAGTTGTGTTGTATTTATTGTGTAGGTCGTCTAACACTACTTCTTGGTGCATCACCTTCCCTTATAGTAGGTTTTAATTTTCATGCATTTTCTCTATCTCTGTCTCCTTGGAAATATTACTTTGGAGTAGTTGGCTCAAGGATAGGATAGGAAGCCGACGTTCTCTGGACGGTTATCCTGATCGCAAAGTCCAAAACTTTGGAATAACTCCATATTTGATAAATCAATCTAAGTGGCTCAACCATTCATTTGTGAGAAATTAGGGGTGTTTTGATTTCACTTTAACATAACCCAAACGCAAATTTGTAATCTAAACATTTTAGGGATTTGTTAGTCGTCAAATAGGACTTCAAGAAGAGCAATAGTCAGGGGACAAGAATTCCCTCCTCTTTAATGGGAGAGGTTCCCTTATTCAGAAACAAACCTATTTACACAATTACAAAGCATGATTTTACTATGGAACTTGGATATTATGAAAGTGTTTTCTAAAAAGATCATCAATCACAAAAGGACTGAAGAATGAAAATGCGAGAACGAGCAGAAAGGCACCATTCAGAATTATAGATGATAGAGTAATTCCTTATGCATGCGAGGGTATAGCGAATTGGAACAAGATCATTTGTATCACATTAATAAGATGAAATTTGAAAAGACACAAAGCTCTATAAATAACATCTGCAGGAATACAAAGCTTCTCAACATAATACAAACAAATGATCTAACAAGATTAAATGAATAGCTTGAAAATAAAGGAAACCAGATAGACAAAGAATGAAAAATCCTTCTGTATTGATTTCTTTATGATTTATTTACACTTTCAGAAATAAGCCAAGTTCCTTTTTTTCCCTCTCAAAATGGCGAGGAGAGGCCATTATATAGTTTACAAATTAGTTACTCCCGGTAACTACTTCTTTTAATTAATGATTAGTTAAAGGGCTGCAAATCGCAATACCCCAACTAAATACAATAAATTCATGATGAAGAAGAGAAGAAGGAGAAGAATCAGGAGAAGAAGAAAAGCATTCAAGATTGGGAGGGACCCACTGATTTAAGGATCCATTGTCTGAATCTCTTCAACACCTCTGCTATGTCTCTGCCACGTGGAACAGACGTGTTAGCGGTGGACTGAGTCCAAAATCCGAGACATTTCTCCATCTCCTTATCAAACTTGACATGAGTATGATAATCTTTATTGGCTTCCTCTATGGTAGATTGAAGAGAACAGATCTCCTTCATTTTTTCCTTGGAAATGGAGCTTTCCTTGAATAGATCCCCTTTGACAAAAGCTCTGAATTGAGCTTTGATTTCTTGTAAGGAGAGAGGCACACCAGAAGTCTCATTATGAAGATGGCAATGTATATCTTTGAAGGTAGATATAACTAGTGTTTTGAAGGCCTCACCCTTCTACTAGCTATTTCTTAATTCTCCCAAAGCCTCCTCCAGGACCTTGATCTTCCATTCCACATTGTAGACCCACGACTTTGACAAATTATCCTTAGCCTCCTCAAAGACCTTGCTTGCCGTCAAAATATTTTCATCTGTTTGTCCCATTAGATGGAGGTCTACTATGCAACTACCCCAAATTTTAAGTTCTTTATCAATGCTTCCAATAGTGGAGGAGAGCTTCTGTTGTAAATTACTCACCTTCCTGTGAAGTTTGAAGGCTTCATCAATGAAGTTCAATCCTGTAACTAGCATATCATCCACCATGGCCTCCATAGCCCTTCCATATACAGAGTACTTGTGCATGTCTTTGATACTCTGCACTTCATCTTGACTCAGAATTACAGGTGGTGGAAGAGTAGTCAATTGGGTAGGATCCAAAACTTTGTCCTTGGACAAAAGGGATTTGATGAAACTTGTAAGAATCTGGGCTTGTTCTTCCAACTGTTCTATGGTTTGCTGACCTTTCTCTACCCTCCCACTGGATCTGGTGACTGTTTCCTTAATATTTTGGATCTCACCTTCAGGGGTAGATTCTCCCATGGGAATTCTTGAGAGCTTAAGATCAGACGCTTGCAAATCTTGCTCTGGCTTGTCTACTTTAGGCTTGGCTATCTCCAGGAATTGTTGACCTTGAGCATCAGACACTATCCTGGAGGTAATTCTGGATTTTTTGGCACGAGTACGAGGAGTAGAGCCTAACAAGGCCACCACAACATTAAAATTTGGTCTTGAGATCCGGGAGGAAGACTTTCTCTTCCTACTGTCAACAAGAGGTTGCACCTATGCAAAAGAGGAGGAGGAAGAAGCAGGTGGTGCAAGAGGACCAAGAGATAGAGAACTCATGGTGCCCAAGTTTTGTACTGTTGTTGCCTCGAGTTGAGATATGAGTGGAGCGCTTGAGGCTCCTAGGGCAGAGAAATCAATAGTGCTTGGAAGTTCAGTGCTCTAGACTTCTTTATCCTTATCCATTGGGGCTTTAGGGGCACTTGCAGGAGCTGGAACTTCACTCTCTTCACTTTCAATGAGAACAATAATGTCCTCTAGTCCTGAAGGAAATTTTGCATGCTTCCTCAGGGGGTCTTCTTCCACAGGCTCCTTCTTAACTTCTCTGTCTTTCTTCTGATACACCTGGGTGGATGAGGAAGGAGTAGAGACTGTAGGTCCTTGAGTTGACGAGGCAAAAGGGGTTTACACAGGTGCTTCTGATTTGGGTGTGGATGCTTCCCTCCTTGGTGTTGAAGCATCCTTAGAGGAGGATTCCCCTGAGTGCCTCCTAAGCTCACATACTTTCCTATCAAACCAGATCTTGGTCCTGACTAAGACTGGAGCTAGGATTTCAGCCAAATCATCCTTCTCCTTTTTGAACTAATTTAAGTCCTCCAAGGGAGTATGTTTGACCACATTTTCATACTCATATGAGTACGGGTCAGAATTATCATCTTGAAACCCTTCTAGAACTTAGTACAAATTGAGTTCCTAAATCAATTGTAGAGAAAATCTGTCGTAATGCCTCCTTCTTGCTTCAAAATCATCAGCATGGTCATCCCAATAGTCCTCTGTGTCTGCCCTATAATGATAGGTGATCTTGATGTTCTACTCAATAAACTTCTTAAAGTCAAAACAAGTTCTTGGCTTGAAGAAATGGACAGTAATGGGAGTTAGGGCTCTTTCTATATTTTGTGCATCCAAGGCTGTTTTGAAGGTGTAGTTTCCCAAAGAGATGGGGAAATGCAAGCCAGTAATTTTCTTATCCCTACAGGTTCTATGCAATTTTTCCAATTTCTTGCACACTTCAATCAAGGTCATTTTGTCATCACACAACATAAGAAGATTGAGGGGAGTGCTTTCATAGCCAGCAAGCTTGATATAGGAAAAATTCTTGAATTGAAAAAAGTAGGCACCGTAGTGTGATATCAGATTCATAGCCTCATCAGAAAATCTCCTTACGGTGTCACTCTCTGGTAGCCTGACAATGTACATGGTGAAAACATCATTCACCCTTTGGAAATTGTGATTTTTGGTTTCTAGGGTGAACTACGGGCAGTAGGCATACACAGGGTCAGCCTTGTGAGCATCGATGTATGAGAAATCAAACCATTTCCTTGATGCTACCAGAGTATACATCAAGTATGAAGTCATATAAAATTTCTTAGTTTGCTACACATTTGACAGTTGCTCTGCTAGATTCATACTAATGATCTCTTCCCAATTGATATTCTGAGTTCCCTCGCACACCATATTCATAAGCGGGCACATCCAGAAATGGAACCCATTTGTAGAGGGTAAACCCATGACCCAAGCCAGTAGGATTATAAAATCTGACAATTCTTCATTGAAATCTGCATGGAAAAGAGTCTTGGACAGATGAGATGCCCCTTTCTTAGGGTTTTTTAGCCAGGACTTCACCACCCGCACTTTATAGTTATCAATGTCTTGATCGAAAAGGGCCTGTGCTTGATTTTGGGAGATAACTATAGCATTGTCCATTTCTGGAATCCTTAGGGCAGTGCTAATGGCAGTGGCATCTAACTTGGAAATGATTTCTCCATGCACGTTCGTTAGTTCGCTCGAGTCGGGACTGAAATGAGCTCCGCAAGTGAGTACTGTATCTGCACATTGTGCTAAAATTGGGAAGCCACCAGCGAATGCCAAGCCATTGTCATGAATCATCTGTGCCATAGCTGAAGGATTTACATCTGTCATCCTTGCCCAAAAATCCCCAAAATCAAGGTAGCGAACTTCACTGTCCCCGATATCAGGAACGGCAGACTCGAGTGGTGAAACTTGTTCCTGCCCCTAGAATTTGATCTTCATTTTGATAGTAACTCAGAGAGAAAAGCTGCAAGCTAGACTTGGGATGGAATTACAGGGGGAGTGGATACGCGCGCATAAATTTTGGTTGCAAGGGTTTTAGCAATAGATAACATGAAAGCAGTGTGCAAAACGCATAGGCGGGTAGTTCATTATATAGCCGTTTAGGAGTGAGAAAGACAATAAATGTGTATTAAGTACCCATCTACCAAATTGAAAAGAAAGATATTCGGGTAGAGTGGGAAAAATTAGCACAAATGGCACTTGGTTCATTTGGGACACGAGGGACGCGAAAGCGCAAAGTACGCGGTTTGGCCGATTCGAGCGATGCGGGAAAAAGACGCACAAATGCTTTTGGGACATGCGTGACAAAAGTACGCAAAATACGGGACTCGGACGAATCAGAAGAAAAGGGAACAACTGGTCTGAGCAAACTTGGGACACTTGGGACAAAATGTTCCGATGGGCCAGAAAAGAATGGTCTTCGGGTAAACCGGCCGATTGGGGAACAGAGAGCCCGAATGAACCTGGGACACTTGGGACAAAAATGTTCGGCAGGCCCAAAAATCACACCAAATGACCCGAAAAAATTAGATTCTTCCAATTTCTTGACTTTTCACATTACCAAGACAACAGAAAAGACACTTAACCTCAAAATTTTAATTTCCAACTTAAGGGAATTTTGAGTGGACAACAGGATTCAATATACAAAGAGTTAGCTAATTAATGCCTTAGAACTTCACATCCATCCTCAACGGTGAATCCAACAACATTTCACATGCCCTTATAGAGAAATTACCCAAAAATTGACCCAGTGTAATCATGGGCTTGAGCAACTGAATCCTCTCAGTTAAGCTTCAATTTATCAAAATATCCCACTATCGTACTAGGTTAAAATTATTATTTTTAGCCCAAAGATCCAAAAATAACTTAGGAACTACACTAACTTCTAGCATACAAGGCTCCACAAAGAGTGATCCCGAGTTCTACTAACATACCAAGTTCTTAGTCAAGTATGGATTTTCCAAGGATTCCAAATTCGAAACAATACAAAATAGAAAGATTGAAAATGAGGATACAAGGTGATAGCTTCTCCTAAAAGCTTCACCATTTCCTAGAAAATTGAATGTTCATTAAACACATTCAATGGAATGGTGCAACATTTATGGCCCATTCAAATTTACCACTGCCCACTAAGTTCTTCTCAAAACTTATCTAGGGTTTTAAAATAAATAATTATAAATAAAATCATTTACCAATGCATGGTTAACTGTCATTGAAAAAATCAGACCACCCATATAATTGTAGTTCAACCACGATTTAATTAGATGCATTCTAATAATACTCACATGGGTTGATTCGCCAAAAATATAAAACCTTCCATAATTAATCCATAACACCATCAAGGTTGGTGAGGGACATATTATATAATGAAATTGCCATTACTCACCGATGAAATGGAGTAAAACATACTTATACAATTTAATTTCTCATTAATACACTCCTCTTTTCCATCACTTAAGTCTTAAGAATATTTTCAATTTAATACACATACCATTGCATACTTCTTCATATCAGTAGATTTACAAAAAATAACAAACATTACCTTGTTTTAATGTGGTCCTAAACCAACCATCATAAAGATATAACCATTATTATGACCTGCAACAATATTTCCAAATTGACATAATTAAATCATCAAGTAAGAAATATTATACTATTACAACACATATTTCATCCTTAATGGAATAATATTAGTGTAACAATGAAAAATTCCCTCACATTACCCAATCAAATATTTCAGTAAGCTTAGATAATCCACAAGATCAATATTGGATAAGGTAACTAAGAAACATACCAATTTGTCAAATCAATGATATGGAGTGTGGTTGAAGACTACTTGAATGAATTATGTAACAATGACCACCATTATGGGTTTAGACTCCATGGTTGATTAAACACCTTTTCAATGTCAAATCATTTCATAAGGAAATAGATTTTCACTTTATCCATGGAACAATTGGACACTAATTCTAGGATCCTTGATCATTAAAGTTGATCAAGAGGATGGCTATCCATCATGCAATCATCGTTAGTTAACAAAATAACATGACATAATCATATAATACCTTGCTATCAAACCCATAATTCTAGTAAGTAACACATCATATAAGATAAAACAAGTACATGTCATAAATGCTAAGTGTATTACGAGTGGGGTCAAAGCATATAATTGTCCCACTTTTTTGTAGTTTTTGTACTTTCAGCAAACTATGTCTGACAACCAAAACATGACCAAACACATATAAAATGACCAAACATGCATTTTTAAGAGGCAATAAATACCAAGGTGCAGGGCATCCAGAATTTACCTGATTTTTTAAATTTTTATAGTATTTTTTAATTATTTATTCACTAGTCAGATTTTAAAATATTTATGGCCACAAAGTGGGACACACTTGTATGCTTTGACCCAGTGCTAAATGAAAAGTGACGTTCCATGGCTATATAGGAAACCATGCATTAGTATGCACATCATTTTCCAAATATGCATACGCTCGTGTGGCTGCATATGAAACTAAGCAACATAGCTTGTTATTTTAATTTCGTAAACCACTCTTAATTTACAACCAACAAAAACTGTAATATAAAAATTGGAACAATCAATCACAGAGTTATATCTAATAGCTAAGGAGAAAAATCATCATTTTCATCCATAAACTTGATATTTTCTTGATTTCCATCTGTTTTTTTTCAAAAAAATTGGTTGTAATAACCTTACAACCAGTAAAAACTTTCACATAGTCATAAATATGACAAAAAATTTATCATTTTAATCAATCATAATATACAATAATATTTAATATATTTAACATAATAAAAATAAATCTATATATCATAAAAACAAACAAGGAAAGCTCTTTTTTCTCTTTTCCCCATGTCTTTCTAGTTGTTTTGTTTTGTTACTCCACTTGTCTTTCCATACTTTAATTTATGCAATTCTCAATTTTTTTAAAATTCACTTAGCGATTTTACCTTTTTCGGATAGTTTTACTAGCATACTAATATCCTTTTCATCTTTTGGATATTTTGATCCTAGTTTTATGGAAAATGATTACTTAAATCATTCAGCTTGTTCCTTTCTTTTCCATTCAGGCTTGTTATTGTTTCATGGTTCTAGGTACTAAATATCTTCCATATTAGCAAAAACATTGATTTATGCCCGAACAATTAAAATTATTCACTATGTCTCGAGTCCTCTAATGAAATCACTTCCAATCTTTATGTTTCGTGATGAACTTTAAACAATGTCAATATTACATTGACATACATAGATTTACAGTTGTTAACAAATTTATTTTCTTATTATAAATAAAATCATATTTTTCATTCTATTTTCAGCTAATCGCTTGATGTAAGAAACACAACAAACTAGTGTTATACTATAAAAACATTAGGAATTCCATAAATTAACTTTCCATGACATCACATTAGTAATTGCTTGTTCCTTTTCTTGACTTTTTAGTCATCGTAGTCTCATTTTGTTTCTTGCTAGAAATTACAAAAATTATTTCATGTTGGTTCATTTTAGCTATCTGCATTCATTGTCAAATCATTTCCACCACTTTACCTAAAGTTATGGGTGAAGAATATCCAATTATGTTGTATTCTATTAGTATTTTTGAGTCATACTTCATTACAGGTTCCTATTCTAGCCTGATTGGCCTTTCAAATCATTGTTGCAATAATAAATAGTCCTATCTTATCTACTTCACCTACCCTTTACGGGTTTTATTTCATGTTTGGTTCAAGTTACAAAATCTTCCATCAAGATAGTTCAATAATTGAGAAACCCTTTTCTGATTGTTAACAATCAGTTCAAGTTGTTTACCTTGGAAAATCATGTCCATACTTTACCAGTTGCTCCTAGCATCATTCTTGTTTCGTGTGTCACAAAGGACCATTAGAGTGTTATCTAACTTATTAACCACCGAACTTGAAGCATAATTAGGTATGGTTCATTCTTCATGGTCCATCCTTCATTTATTCATTGTTATGAGTTAACAAATTAAAATATTCAGTTAGCATAAGGACCCAATTAGTCCAATAGATGCAACCTTCATCTCTGACATGAAAATGTAACACCTCTTTATTACGTTTATCAACTAGGGAATTTGTTTTACATTAATTTCATGCTTCACTAATTTAAATAACCAAAATTTAAATACAACTTAAATCTTAAATTCAATCCATTCGATAACAGTAAAAAACCATGTGCAGTTGTATGAGTTGATTAGTAACAGATTCCCCATAGATTACTCTTTACAACTGTGTGTACAAGGTATATTATTGGTTACCGTTTATATGCATTAATAATAAAGTGATTTTTTCTAAGTGTATACCTTGAACTCAGTTAATAAAATTCAATCCAGTATCCTACACCCTTAATTACAACTTGGTGAAATAAGGACAATGTAATCAGAAGTCTACACTACTTCGGCCAAAGTTTTAGAGAAATTTTTTCCATGCTCGGTTCCGTGACAACACATTCGTCATTAGGAACTTGTCTTTCACCATATCAATTTATTTAGTAATCTAGATTCTTTTATGTTGTTTACTTATTAAGTTTCTTTTAAATATACTAGGTCTTTTTAGTTTCATAGATCTGATAAGTACATAGTATTGTGTCAACTACAACAGTTCCAATTACGAGGATGGTTAAGCCAAGTACAAGAATTGATACCCTTATGCAACATTAATTCCAATATTTTACTTAGGTCAGATCTATATACCTATATATTTTTCAAGTGACTACAAGTACCTTAAATTTTCTTTATTCATATTGATGTGATTCGATCAAATGATCATCCATACTTAATCAAATAACTACATTTCATTGTTGTTAAAAGATAACATTTTTGTTTGAATTGCATCTGACTCATAAATTTTTTTATATCACCATACCTAACCTCCCAAAATAGGTCCATCCTTTTATTAATATCCTTAGGTACGCAATCCTAGGTTGTTTACTAGTTACTTGTTCAATTTAACTTTTCTAACACAATTAGGTACAACAGAATCCAAGCTGATTAAGCTACAAGTTGACCAAACCATAAATGCGTATACTGCTGCTATAATATTACAGTATTTGATTTTACTGTGAAATCACAATTATTCTATAACATTGAGTTGTTTGTATAATTGTAACAAAAAGTACATCCATTGTACTTAATTTATTGATTATTTTACCTATTTATTATATTTAATTACCTCTATTCTTAATCAACTTAATGAAAGTTGATATCCTTAGGGAAGCAGTATGATCCACACTCTTTCATACCTTGGGAAAATAATATGGTTTTGATAAACCTACTTATCAGATCTTATGTTCCTTGTCACCATTATAATTTTTTAATCTTACCATATTTTGAAAACACATTACATTAGACTTTGTACTTTTACATATTTAATACCCAATCAAAATGAATACATCAATGTTTAATAAAAACACATATATAATCTCAAACATAACCTTTATCAAACCAACATTTCATTAAATTTGGACTAATTTTAGTTCAAGATTTTTTTCAAAAAGTTCATTATAGGTTTCTTCACATTAGAATTGCAGTATTTAAAAATGTTATTATTGGTTTTCGAAATTGCTATTGCTAGTTTTGAACATTTGAGTTATTGGTCTTGAATAATTGCATTATTGGTTTCCAATTTTTAGTTAATTAAATGACGAGGTATAATGGGGGGCCACCCATTCTCCCTATTAATTTTCACTCACATTGGAAAAAAAATCATTAGATTTACATTGATTTTAGTCCAATATTTTTTTCAAGAACTTCTTTATTATTTTCTTTACATCTAAAATTTTTAATTTAAATATTAATTTTTTGATTTCAAAATTTGGTACATGGCAACATGTAATATAATATGAAGCATTTTAGCTGAGATGTAAAAAATGTCATAAGCTTGGACATTTTTCCAGGAAATGCCCGGCAGACAAGAAACAAAGGGGTGAAGGATCTCACGGTTCTTTGAGAGAAAATGAAAAGAAGCCTGGGGATATTGGAAAGATAAATACATATGTAATTATAGATAATATTGCAAATCAAAAGATATCCCAAGTAAAGAAGGTACAAATTCAGGATGCAAACGATAAGGAGATAGAAGGAAACCTTATTTTGATAAATATGAAAAATAAAAGGAACAAAAAGGGATTCAAAGTGATAATAAGGCGACCACCAGTTTGTAGGAAGTTTTGGAGGCCAAAAATTCCCTCAATAAGAAAGGGAGAGGAAGATCTGAAGGAAAAAGTTAAGATCAATGATATGGAGATCCAAAAACTTTTAAAATTAAACATGGAAGTGGATGAAGTAAATGAAAAAGTTTCCATTCATCTAAAAGTCTCAAATCAGGAGAAGGTGGAGGAATTGTTTGTTAATCAATCGATTTATTCTTCTCATGAACAATATAAGGAACCGAGAAAAATAAGAAATTTAACAACTTTAGGGTAACAGACGAAGCCTCATGCTGAAATAGAGGACCTATTGGAATCAATTCTAAAATATCTAAATGAATACAAAGGGTATTTGGTATTGGATGAGTTCATGAATGAGGAATATCCCGGAAGATCTCTTGTGGCTAAATTTTTTTGAATAACACAGTAGGATGATTATGAATATGGGAAAGAGGAAGGGGAGATTACCCCAAATTCATCAAAGGTACCCACTGATTGTGAGAATAATTTTAATAATGGATTCATTGAAGTTAAAAAAAAGAATGAAAGGTTTTGAAAAGATACCTGAATCTTTGTATAGTGATAAAAAGAAAAAAAATGGGTAATTAGGAAGCCTCCACTTCAAGGATCACTAGATCATCTGCTAAAAGGGTGGAAGATATTGGATATAATAGTAAAAAACGTAGGCCTTCAAAAAATAAATTAAGAAAGAAAGAGATTGAGACAAAAATTGCAGATGGAACTCAAAGTCTATTGAGTCATTCAGCAATTGTTTCCCCCAAACTGTTTAGATGAAATTTCTTTCTTAGAATGTTAGAGGACTTAATGGAGGTCCTATACAAAGGATTCTTAAGGAGATTATAATATATAGTAGACATTACATTCTCTTGATACAATAAACTAAAATGAAGAGTGAAACTATGGAAGAATGTAAAAAGAACTTTTGGGAGAATATTTATTTCACTATTGTTGATTCACAAGGGGCATCAGGAGGTTTAGAAATTTTCTAGGACAAATAATTTTTTTATGGTAATGTGATTTTAGCTTCTCATAATCATTTATCTATTAAATTTCATAATTTTGAGAATAATTCAATCTGGATCCTTTCTAATATTTATGATCCCAATACTATTGTTGGTCATAGAAAATTATGGAATGTTGGCATAATACTACGTATCATATCTTCTATATAATTATACTATTTAGATTAGTTGATATCACATTGTTTTCAGATAATTTGTAACCCACTCCATCTATTATGGGGAATATTGTTATGCATCTTTGCTATATAATATGTTTCGTGCTTCTGTTTTTTAATAGAATAAGAAGAGATATCAATATCTATTCTATCTCCACTCCTTTAGCCTCACAATGTGGTAACAGAGATGGTCTACAATCCTTGGATAAGTGGAAAGGAGAATAATATTTTTTTTGTATTATAATTCTTCCAAAACACCAGTGTGTAAATATTCTCAATGTGGAAAAGAGGCATAGAGATATTCATGTACGTGAGAGTGACAAGGTGATG
Source organism: Taxus chinensis (assembly GCA_019776745.2). Taxonomy (NCBI): domain Eukaryota; kingdom Viridiplantae; phylum Streptophyta; class Pinopsida; order Cupressales; family Taxaceae; genus Taxus; species Taxus chinensis. The sequence goes on from CM034156.1 coordinate 220,043,539, forward strand.
CATGGAGATAAGAATACATTCCCAACAACCTAAAACAAGAGACAAATAAGGAAATCAAACACATGAGTGGAAGTTCTATTTTTTATTTTCTTGCGATAGAGAAAAATACTCTTCTGTTGTGTGGAAAACAAGAGTGAAAAGTTGTGTGGAGGTAAATTTGCATGGAGTGGCCTACAAATTCTTAAATCTTTCACCAACGTGGAGAGGTAGAAAATCTGTGTGAAGTGGAGTGAAATATTGAAACATGACCATTTATTCTTCAGTGAAGACATAAAGGAGCACAATATTCAATCTGCGTGAAAGGTTTGTATGCCTGCATTGAAAGGAAAAACTCAATCTTATTATTGTGTGAATGTTTAAAAAAAATCCTCAAAATACAATGCGAGGTAATTACTAAAGAAGGCTGCGTAGCATGATTTCAGGGACCAATTGGAATGTTTGTCTCCTTCGTGGTAATTCTCAGACATTTATTTCCTTCATATTACCATTAATACCTATGTAAAGTATAAGAGGCTGTGTGTTTTGTTTTTATTTTCCTGCATGGAAATTTTCTCTATTGGTTTTCAGTAACCAAGATACCTGCACTTAGCCACAAACACAGTTCCAACACAGACATTATATATTCCCTCCTTCTAAGCATCTGTATGTGCCAACTATGAAAGAGGATAAGACCAGCATGAAGTAGAATATTAAGTGCGTAAAGAAAGAGAAATACTATTCATGTCTAGATAAAGATTTAAAGTGGTACGAGGAGATAATATTTAGTTGCATGATGCCTAAACATCTTCTATAATAATTTTAAAAAGGGGCCATATATTTCTTGGCAAAGAAGACTCTACCATGGCATCGAAGGGTCTCTCAAAGCCAATGTTGAATGACGAGCGTGAATGAAATGATTGAGACTATTGAAAACCACAACATTAACTCACAATCCGAAGAACACCATCCAGAAGCTCCTGAGAGCTCCGGGTTCTACTTTTCACTTCTAAAAAAACTTCAAAACACCAGAAATCTAGTCTTCAACGAGCTAGTTAGAAGAAGAATTCTTGAATATTTCCTTTTCGACATTAGCTACCAAGAAAAAAAATTACGGGAAGAATTAGAAGCTAGGTACAATGTCAACTGTGAAGATGAAGAAGAATGCCCCACAAAGTGTCACCATCTCTCAGCACGTGAGTATCGAGAGCATTTACGAGCTAGTACTTCTCATCAATTAGTAAAAGTTGTAATAACTCTTGAAATAAATAAATAAATAAATAATTATTACGATGTCTGCTCCGAAGTGGCTTCTTTCCTATGTTTAGTTACTTAAAGGGCCCAATTTTGTGGCATGGAAAATAAAAATGAGGAAAATATTTTAGTTTGAAGGATTATGGGGCATTCTCATAGGGTCTGTGACCACTCTCACAACCCCTAATGAATTAATAAAGTATGAGATGGCTAGTGTCAGAGCCTTGATGTTGATAATGCTCAATATTAGTGACAATGTGAAAACACATGTTTGGAATGTAGAGAAACCAAACAAGGTGTGGGACAAGCTGGCAACAATTTATGAAGCTAGAAATCATACTAAGATCCTCCATCTTCAGTCAAAGCTACACACCCTCTCTATGGGGTGCGATGAGAAAGTTGAGAAGTTCTTACATCGCGTGGCTGAGCTGCAATCAGAGTTATTAGCACTCAGTGAAATGGTTGATGACAAATTTCTCATACCGATCATCTTAAGAGCACTCCCTTCTCAATTCCAAGTGTTCGTTACGATACTGAATGTATCTAAACAAACAGTGGCATTCAAATAAATTGTGAATTTTGTGTAGAAGGAAGAGGCCATCAATTCATCCTAAGAGGAGACTCAGGATAAATCCCTATTCTCAAAGTCATACCATGGAAAAAAGAATCGAAAGGTTCGCCCAAAGAAGCCAAATCAATTACAACCAAAACAACAGCAGAAAGATCAAAATTCAAAGAGGTGGTGTCACATTTACAGAACCAACACTCATGACACTGATCACTGCTGGTACAATAGCTTGAAACAAGTGTCTTTAAGTCAAAAAAGTGGGTGCAAAGATTTTCAAAATTCCAAATGGTGTCCCTACTAGAGAAATCACAAGGGACATCTCGTAGCCTAAAAATATAATGAATCTAATGAGGAGACATCAGAAGGAGCCCATGCTGGTAAGAACCTTGTACTTGTCTCACAGACTTCATAGCCCACAAAGAGAGTCTGGCTAATAGACTCCGGTTAAAGTAAGCACATGTCAGGTGATAAGGAGTTGTTTGATTCACTAGACAAACAACCAATTAGTGATCAGGTCCAGATAGCCAATGACAAAGAGTACATTACCAAAGGAATAGGAAGATTCACCATTCCTTTACTCCCAATACTGCTTCTGCTTGTAGAAAATTATGGAAAGAGTTAATCTATTTTAGAAACAATTTTCAAAATTATAATTGGTTGGCCATGGGGGATTTTAATACCCCTCTGAACCCTAGGTAAAAATATGGAGGTAGCTCTGATTTCTCAGTCAATATGGGTGATTTCACAGATTTTATTTCTTCCCTTAACCTAATGGACATTGATATTCATGGTAATCAATTCACTTGGACTAACAGAAGGATTGGCGAGAGTTTGATATAGGTTAGATTAGACAGAGCTCTTATCTCTGCTAATTGGATTTAAAGTCATAATTTTCATCTCTCTTCATTTCCTAGAACTGGATCAGATCATAATCCTATTTCTCTTAGTATTTTTAATTGGTCCAAACCATTGCACTGCTATTTCAAATTTGAAAAAATGTGGCTAGAGAATGAGGATATTTTGGATAGGATAAAGGAATGGTGACTTTGGGATAGTGAAGGGGCAGCTCAATTTAGGCTTCTTCAGAAGCTGAAAATGTAAAACATCATGTTAGAACCTGGAATAAAGAAGTATTTGGTAATATCTTTGAGAAAAAAAAGGAAATAAAACAATAGCTTGAAGATCTTGAGCTGAAATTCTCACTACAAGGTATGAATTATGAACATCAATATCTGGAAAAGAAATTACTTTTTGATTTACATAATATAAACATTCAAGAGAAAACCTTTTGGAGAATGAAATCTACGGCTCTTTGGTTGAAATCTGGGGATGGGAACAAAAAGATCTTTCATGTGACCACCCTTAAACATAGATCTTATAGCAGAATATCTAAGGTTTCTAAAGAAAATGGTATTATTAAAAAGAATTAAAATTATATAAAATCTGAAGCCTTCACATTTTATGAGAATTTGTTAACAGAGAGTAATTCCTATAATGAGGAAGCAACTTCTTTTCTTCTTGATTCCATTCCAATCAACATTATTCCTGATGAGAGATTCATAATTCTTACTAAATATGTCACCATTGAGGAGTTGAAAAAGGCATTTTCGCATTAGAAGGAGACAAGGCATGGGGACCTGACGGCTTTTTGGCTAACTTCTTCCAAAAATGTTTGGACATTTTCTCAGAAGATTTGTTGAGAGCTATAAATGAATTCTATAGAACTGAAAACTTAATCAAGGAGCTAAATACTACTCACATTATGTTAGCTCTAAAGAAGCTGAATCTGAAATATTTCAAGGACATTAGACCCATCAACCTGGTAAATGTGGTCTACAGAATTTTTACTAAAATTTTAGCTACTAGAATGCAACCTTTACTTGCTAAACTTATTTCTCAGCAACAAAGTGGATTCATAAAAGGTAGGATTATTCAAGATGGGGCAATCATGGTTCATGAAACTATCCATTCTATGGATAAAAGTATAAAAGTTGAGATGGCAATAAAATTGGACATTCATAAGGCTTTTGATAGAGTGTCTTAGAAATTTTTAGATAAGGTTCTAACAAAATTTGGTTTCCAGAATAAATTAGAAAAATCATCTAGGCATGCATTTCCTCTTATAGATTTTCAGTGGTGGTTAACGGTGTGCCAATGGGTTTATTTGTAATTAGTATAGGTATAAGAAAAGGGGGTCCTATATCCCCTTTGATTTTTATCATTATGGTAGACATTCTTAAATATCCATAACTAAGGTTGTGAATAGTGGAATGCTAAAATAATTTAAACCTACTTCCACCAATAAAAATAATTCACATCAGTGATTTGCTAATGATACCATTCTACATATGATGGCCTCTATTATTGAAACAAAGTCTATAATTCTCAAATTCTATGAAGCATCTTCTAGTTAGAAAGTCAATTTTGACAAAAGCTAGGTGTATTTCTTTAATACTCCTTTTGATAGGCAGAAAAGAATTGCACTCATTTTGGGATGTAAAATCAGCTCATTACCAACAACTTATTTAGGACTTCCTTTGAGCACTATTAAAGTCTCTAATGTGCTTTGGAATGCCTTGTTAGATAGATTTTAGAAAAAAAATTGGCTAGATGGAAAGGAGCTATTCTTTCCAGTGCTGGAAAATGCTTGGTAATCAAAAACACTCTTTAGAATTTACCCATATATATCATGTCAATGTACAACATTCTAGAAGCAGTTGTGGATGGTATTGAGAGAATTCAAAAAAAAATTATAGTATGGGACAGAAGAAATATTTAGATACCATTTATTAGCTTGGGATTAGGTTTGTATTCCAAAAAAGTTTGGTGGATTAGGGATAAAGGATATCAAAAAAATGAATGTTGCTTTAATTACCAAAATTGGCTGGAGATTAATGAAGGAAAAAAAAAATGTACTGAGCTTATTAGAATAAAATAATTATCTCAACAAAATGTAAATTCATTCAGTTTTGATCAACAGCTTCCCAATGGCTCTATATTGTGGCACAACTTGCTTCAAATCAAGTATATTCTTGTTAAGCGTTGTAGATGGAAAGGTTGTAATGGACAAGATATTCATTTTTGGCATGATACCTAAACTAATTTCATATTGAGTGATACTTTTGGTTCCATAAAACATATACTAATTGAAAATTATGGAAATAATGTCAAAGACTACATTGAGTTGACTGGAAATAAGAGGAATTGGAAGCAACTCAGTGGATATGGAAAATCTGCAACCTGTTGTATCCTCTCTACAAAATAAACTTTCTCTCTTTCCTATTAATCAAAAAGACAGCAAATATGAGCTCATATGGGTGGATTCTTTTGATGGGGATTATTCTATCAAGTCAAAATACAATAATTTTTTTATGCTCACCAAATTGATATAAATTGGAACAAACTCTACATGCCTGAATTAACCTCAAAAGTCAATTTTTTTATGTGGCTTATTCTGAAAGGTAAGATTCTCACTCATGATAATCTGAATAGAAATGGTTTTATTATTCCTAACAGATGTTGCATCTGTAAAAAAAAGGCTAAAGACATCAAACATCTTTTCTTACATTGTGAGTATGCTTTAAAAGGTTTGGAGTCTTATCTTTGCAAACTTCAATCTGCATTGGACTCTTCCTTGTACTTGCTTGCAGACATGAGAGCAATGGGATCCATGATACAAACATTACATGATAAGAATATTATGGAGTCTAGTTCTTCATCATACCATATGGAGATTTTGGAACGCAAGAAATGATGTTATCTTTAGGAATAGAAGACATGTTTGTAACAATTTTTTTAAAGAAATTGTTATTCTTGTCAAGGATAACATTGAAAGGTTTAGGCCTCCAAAAATTAGATTATATCCCAAGACAGAGGAATACATTCTTGCTTCTTGGAGGATTGATACTGACAACATTTAGAATAAGGTTCATAACAACATTGACAGATCTTCAGTGCATTGGATTCAGCCACCCACCACATGGTATAAATTGAATTTTGATGGAGTTTCCAAAGGTAATCCTGGATCTTTAGGAGGAGGTGAGGTGATCATAGATCATATAGGATGTTTTGTTACTACATTTACAACAAATATGGGCCTTCGCAAAAATCATTATTTTGATTCTCTAGCAGCATTATGGGGGATAAGGCTTGTAAGAGACTGTAATATTTCAAATATTATAATTGAAGGGGACTCTTTAAACATTATAAATATTGTAAGTCAAGATCAACCCCCAAGTTGGATTAGGGATTTTATTTATGAATCTATATATTATTTTAAAGCATTTGATAGTTACAAGATCATGCATTCCTATCGTGAAGGTAATAAACTTGCAGATAGTCTAGCCAACTATGGAGTTAATAACAACATGTAAAATTGGTTTAGTGGTGACCTTGTCCCAGCCAAGGTATGTAATGACATCATCGAGGATAAGTATGGTATTCAAAATAATCATTAAGCAATCTCCCTCTGCCAATGGGAAAGTGATTATTAACTTTGCATGTAGGGTTAATAATTTACTTAAGATTTCACACGCTTTCTTGGTATACAGAGGCAGTGGCGAAAGGTAGTATTGGGATCGAAAATTTAACGTTAAGAACCAAGGAAGAAATGACAGTATAATGGGTGGGACTCCTCACAAAACAGAACCCATTCATGAGCCGGCTTGGAAGAATGATGTGCTCCTATGGAATTATTTACAAATGGGTGGTGTTTCGAATCTAATAGAAAAAATATAGGGTCATGACCAAGATATCTCAGTTCAATTCACGAATGGTTGGAAGAAAATTATAATTAAATATGGAGATATCAACATTAAAATCACTAAATATCTCATTGCTCAAGTCACAGGATTGAGCTTAGATGGGGTGAAATTCTTCAACAAATGAGTCGATGGGAATGTTGAAGAAAATAAAATCCTTGATGAAGGATAAAATCTTGAATTTGTAACGGTGGGTATAAACGTGTCTTCTATTCTAGAGCCATTTGCTGAAATTTCATGAATGATTATTCGATATGTCACTCTTGAGGGAAGATATGTGATGATTTCTTTAAATCATTTTGGTCTTCCTTAATCATTTCAGGAGGAATTTAACTTTTAATTTACCACATTACCTTTTGAACTCACTGGAATGATTTTTTCTTGAGTTCCAAAATCACACTCATATTGTCCCCCTCAATGAAGGACTTATTTTTCTATTCATCACCACTTTCTTTCACATTCTCACTTCGTTCCTTTCATCCTTGCTAGCTCTCCTTTTCCAGATTCTAATGACACCATCTCTTCTTCCACTAGCTATAAAATACGAATCAAGAATCCCTTGTATCCCCTCCTCCCCTCTTAGAAGGGTTCTTTATTTCAATAAAGAGATTCAATCGGAAAAAAACCTACTTCATATCAGAAATCTTGTTGAAGACTCTACTACAGAAAAAGAAGAAGGGCTTCTAGGTAGGATTGACAATTCTTAAAGGGGGGTTATGAACCTTAAAGATGAACTCAAGCAGATTGGTAAAATTGTAGGTAAGCAGAAGATGCCTACTAAACCTACAATTTTTCAAGAAACTCAACTCTATGGATAATATATTAGGAAATGCTAAAGGGTGACATGATTGTACCATTTCTGCACTTAAATCTATTTACAACTTTATGGAACAACATGTCAAAAGTGTTTGTATTCTCAATGACATTCCAGCTACCATTTGGGAGTCAAAAATGGTAGGGGACCTGGTCTTTTCACAATTAGATAAGAATGATCCCTCCTGTGTCACTACCCTAGCATTATTTAGCTCTCTATAGAAAGTCAAGACGAAGATTGATAAAGTAGTTAAGTAGAGTTGTTGCCAGTTTGTTAATGTGTTGATGTAAAGAAGATGTTTTCTTGTTGTTTTCATGCTACTCTATCTATTTTTTAATCCTTTTTATAGTTCTCAGTTAAACTATAGTTTGTTCTCTTGTTATTCATGGATTTTGATCCATTTTTGTTGTTTTTACTGTTGTATCAAGATTTTGAGCCTCCTTGTAAAGGGATTTAGTCCCTTTTAACTTTGGATTGTTTTTACTGTTATCTCTGGCTTTTGAGCCCTTTTTGTAAACAGAATATAGTCCCTTTAAAAACTATTTATCCTTAATATAAAACAAATTGAGTTCTTGGTGTTTAATAACTGCATTATTTGTTTCTAATTTTGAGTCAATTAAATTATGAGGGTGAATGTGAGGCCACCCATTCTCGCAATTAATTTTCGCTCATATTGTAAAAATAGATAAGAATTTTATTGTGTTTATAATTTTTTTTAAAAATAATGGGAGGTAAATATATTACATTTTATACACATAATAGAAGGATTCCCAATTGTTTCAATTGTTTTTACATTAGATGATAATGAGAGGCCACACATTCTACCTCTTCATGGTTATTTTGATCTCAAATGGAAAACAGGATTTCATCTAGTTTAATAAAAAAAAAATTATAATATAGTTGGTTTCCAATTGTTGGTTGATATTTTAGGGACAATTGGAAGCCACCTATTCTCCCTTTTAATTTATATTTATATTTATATTTATATAATAGGATTCCATCTAGTTCACTTAAGGATTACCACATTTAAATGATGAATGGGAGGCCATCCAGATCAACATGTGTAATTTTCATATTATTTTTACTCATACAAACAAAATTGAGTGAAAAAATACTACTAAATAAATTGTTTCCATTTTGTTAGTTGACTTCTCTTTACCTTATTATTATTCATAATATCTATGTCAGCACTATTATTATAAAAACAAGAAAATAAACATATACATTTAATATATTTTACACAGAAAAAAGAAGTTCACAATTTAAATTTTAGTTATAATTAATAATCATCAATAGTTAATTTAAAAGTTCTCAATGAACGCCTCAAGTTTTTTACAAGCCCCACATGTTTCACCAAAGTACATAGATGGGTTTTTACAATTTTATCTTTCTCATAAGATCCGTAAAAATCCCAACTGTGTGGGATTTTAAAGTAATTACCATTTCCAAAGTTTTCAAATATCTATTTCCCCTCATTAATGAATAATATGTTAGAATCAACATATGTCTCTTGTAGACATCAATAACATCCTTTAAAATTTTATTATACACAGGCATCCAATTTCCACTCTAAGATATCTTAAATGTATTTGATATTATACAATGTTGTCTTCCCCAAGTGACCACACATTTTATATCTCATAACCAGGTAAATTGTGTAAGAAAAGAATGTACTTCTTTTCTATCTCAAAATGTAAACCACAAAGTAAGATCAAAATGTTCTCTTGCAACCTCTAAGAAATCAAGAGAATAAATCCTCTGGAAATATGTATATGAAGCATATTTAAAATCATGTTGTAATTTGTAAGGCTTAGTTCGAGATTATCCTAGATCTCTGAAAAGCAATCCTTCTACTCTCAATATCAACAATTTCCTTGCTACAAAAATCAAATGTATAATATACATTATTATAGATATTGAATTAATAATTAATCCTATACATAACCACATCAAAAAATTTAACTCCATGTAAATTATAGCATAAATAACAAGATGTATACTAAATTTAAAATAACTTCCAAAAGTGCATCCCTATTACTACAAAAATCAATAAATTCATTGTAATTGAAGTTAAAGATATGCCAAAAATTACTAGAATTTTAATAATTACACTAGTAAAACAACAAATTAAAAAACAAAGTTATGTCAATACTATAAAAGAAATAATAATAATAATACATTATATAAACTTTGGAATGGATTGTATTGTCTTTCAATAAAACATTGTGTCTTCAAAATGATTTCAAAATTTTCTCACAATCAAACTAGCTCAAAAATTTCATTGTAATATCGTTTACAATTTTTTAAGTAATGATCTTGTATAATTTACATCATTCTCAAAAGAGCTCAGGATCTTCCAAACATGAGCCATTAACCAATTATCAGGTTGCATATCATTTAAGAAATAAAAACTTGGTGTAATGAATCAATTTTCTTGAGGAACCCCTGCCATTTCAGAACTGATCAATATGGTATTTGTAGTGTCAAATGGTTTATTCTTTGACCATACTATATTTAGATATTTTATTTGTTCACAATCTATATTTTTTCACATTTCATCACCATAATAAAATAAATCTCTTTCCTTACCATCCCCATATTTCTTCAAAATATTCTTCCCTAATTATTTAACATCTTGGCCACATGAACTTGAGCAAAATTCTATCTCAATATAGTACATATTCATTTTTAAAATTGAGATAACCTTTGTCTTGGAGCATAATGACATCCTTTGGTCTGGAAAGATCCAGATAGTTTAGAAGTAACTTGAAAAATTAGCACACCTTCCAAATCTAGTGTCAATAGAGGTTTTCTACTTAGATCTACATAAATAAATTATTTAATCACAAACTCTAAAAACTACCAATTACAGCTTTTTAAAAAAATTAAATTAACTCAATTTTCTTATACTATACCTGAAGATTGTGGTATTTGGCCTTGATTTGTTGACTCTCCATTTATATTTTCATCAATAACTACAAATAAATGTTTCATATAATTGATCATTTAAATTCACTAATTGCAATAAAATATATTATATGAAATTTAAAAGTGGGTAGTTAATTACATGGTTCAGTTGCAGTGTTATTCAAACATTTCTCAACTTCTTGATTCTATATATTTTCTTGATATTTTACAACATTAGGTATGAGTGGATCTTCTTCCTCATGAACATTTTCCAAATATTTTTGATTCAATATACATTCTTAGAAACTATTGTTTTTGTTGCATCCAAGTCAATACCTTGTGAAACATCCAAAAAATTCAATGCAAGTGGTTATTTATAAGTTTCAGAGACACTCAATTCTTAAATTTCCACACCTAAAAACAAATATTTATTAATATTAGACCAATTATGAAGAATAATGAAAATGGTAGTTAAAGAACATCTTAAAAAGAGATCACAAATTCTTATATCATTAAGTATGTGACCAATTAGAAATAAAAAAGATTCATGAAATAAAAAATAATTTGGAGAAACAAAATTCAATTTAAAGTATAAATATGTGAAATCAAAATTTTTGTTTAGTTCACATATCTGTAAAATTAAAAATAGACTCCAAAATTGAAATAATAAAAATAAAAAGAATGATCTCTCATATTCTCTCTCAATGTGATAAAATTATAAATGAGAAATGATGGCTTCCTATTATCTGTTAAAGAGTAAAATAGGTGAAGATAGGTAATTATATAAATTTTAAAATATTTTGAATTGAAATTAACAATGAAGAGGGAGAATGATAAGCCTAACAATCTATCGCAAAGTGGAAAAATAATTAAAGGAAGAATGGGAGGCCTCCCATTATCCGTCAACATGAAAATCTCATGGAGAATATGAATGACCTCACATTCTCCTCTAGATTGAAGTAGAACAATCAAAGGGATAACTATAAGCCACATCAAAAAAAATAGGGATAATGAGAGGTATCACATACTTCCTCAATTCGTCAATATGCAAAAAATATTATCTTATACAAAATAAACTTCAATTTAAGAGAATACATTTTGATAGTATAATAATTTAATTTTTTCTCTTTCTAAAATAAAAAATTATAATCATAGAAAGGTAAACAACTCACCATGTGCACATGAAGCCTCAATGGTTGAGATTACCTTGTAAAATGTCTTCATAAATAAATCTTGGTCAACATTTTCAACAATTGATACAAGAGAAAGATCACCTATTTTTACAAATGATGGAAGTAATGTGCATCATGTATAAATGATGATAATTTTTCTCTCCTCTTATGTTTTCTTTTTTATCAAATTGTTATAAAAATTATCTATTCGCTTGAATCGTAATGGATTGCTTGACCTAATACTATTAAGACCATTACAAGAAGGAATTTTCACTTTATCTTCATTATGCTCCTAATCTAAATCAACATGAATATTTTCCTCCTCTTCATCATAGGTATGAATGTCATAAATAACCCATATTACTGAAAACCCATCAAAACCATGGGAAGTATAAAATCTATAGCACCCATAATCAAGCTTTGAAACATTATCCTTAACATCTCTGCAGTATATTGTCACAACTGGTACTTTTAAAATTGGAACTAGAAACACATCTACTTGCATGTGTTTCCAAAAATGCGAACATGTCAATAAGGTCCTTTATTGTTACATCAATAGCAATATTACACATATCCATAATAAGAATATCACATGCAAGCATAGATAAACTATGAATATTCTCTAATGTAGTTCTGAGTCCAAATGGAAAACTACAAGTAATATTATTTGTATCTAGATCTCTGGCTAGATTATTGTTGTCAAAAGCTTGAATAGACAAATATAATATTTGTGTTGGAGCTATAGGTAGTTTTGATCCCTTAGCCACATTTTTTATTTTATTTTCCCTTTTTAGCAATTTATTTTCCTTTCTTATTTTTTGAATTTCCCTTTTGAGAATTTTTCTGACCAATAGTAGAGTGTTTTTCTTCACTAATTATGTGACATTATTGAACCAAATGGGTTATATGAATTCCATATTTATTTAGCACATTTTCTGCATGACATTGAAGTCTTGTATAATTGTCACCATCCTTCATGCAAACATCTTCAAATATATTTTCTTTTTGTTTCTTTCTTCCTTGATTATTTTGTAATAATTGGCAACGGTCTCATGTCTTTTACCAAGTTCAACTAATGTCCTAAAAAACATGCCCTTCATATATCTCATTAGCAAGACAATCCAATTCATTTTCATCATGCTCGTGTATGCACTGAAAAATCTTAGGACTGAATTATTTTATTGATTTGTTTGTGAATTCATCTTGGTTGTCTTTTTTGGGTGAACATGTTAATCCACCCAATCTATATAATTCAATTTTCTCCCCTAATTTTTCCAAATAGAATCAGGAAAGTACACAAATATCAACTTATCACGCAAACTTTCTTCTTTTTCTATTTCAAATATATCCATGCACTTTTTAATGAACCTGCATTTAAATCTATTACAAACATGAGTGTTAATTTCTATGTAACTATAAATGTTCAATAAATTTATAATATACACCTTACACTTTTTTTACTATTCATCTCCCCTTCCTAGACGTTTGTGTCTTCCATAATCTATCCATAGCTCTCTTTATTTTGATATCATATCAATAAAATGTGTCTCAACCCACACTTTGTTTTCCCAATTTTTTTGCTTGCAAATATACTATATTTTACTCAATATAACATTGTGGGCCATGATTCTAGCATTTCTCATTCTATAACAATTGTGCAAATCAACATATTTAGGATTGCCAAGTATTTTCTTTTGATCACTAATGGTGTGTTACCCATCTAATATATAAAAATTGATGTTCTCATCCAGGAGATTCTCCTCTGTTATAATTTCATAAATTTGTTTTTTATCTTGTTGAAAGGAAGAAGTATTGCATCTCGAGGATTTGTAATCATATTCTGTATCATTGAGGAAATGATTTTTTAAACTTCATCTTCATCTAGCTTCTTGAATTGGATATCTTTAGGTGCAATTTCACACCTCTGAACATCAATAGAAAACACTTTTTCATCAAACAAGAAATTTTTTACCTCTTCATTAAGTTCTGAAGATACTTTTAAAAAGAGAGTATATACTTTATTTTCAACTTCTTTATTTGGATCTTTTTTCATCTCCTTGAAAGAGGAAAGAGATATATCTACCTCTAATGAAGCTAAATATAAACGCCTGTGATATGTAATTTTTCTGACAAGTACAAGATTAGTTCCAAGGCGTGAAGACTTTATGTTAAGAAGATGAAGAATTGAAGATGTTGTATGTTTTCCATACAACCTTTTAAGACTTTGCAACATACCTCTATATATTTCTTGTGATGTAGCCACACCTTCCTTATTATTTATATCAGTTGGGAATGGTAAATTCCAACCAAAACCACTACAAACATATTTATAATTTTGTGTTGAATTCTCCATTAAATGTTTATGATAATTGACCACATAGTGATCCATTTCCAAAAAATAGAATTTTATTGTGATGTTATCAATTCTCTCAACTTGAACCTTGATCACATCTTTATTTATTGGTTTTGCAGATATAACCATACCAATTTTTGTTACATCATTAACAATCGATTGAAACATCCATAAGTCATCATGAAAGTTATATGGCTTATGTACTTCAAGAAACCTTTCTTCATCCAAAATACCTCTTTCAACTTTTCATACCAGTATTTCTACAAATAAAACTTGACCAAGTACTCTCGTATTGTTCCTACAAATGAGACATTTGAACAAAGCTATCTCAATATCAATAATAATGGAAATAAACTATAAGTGTTTCCATAATGTTCAACAAATGAGACATTTGAACAAATTTATCTCAATATCAACAATAATCAAAATAACCTATAAACAATTCTTGATTACATAAGAAGAGATTGAATTATCTCATATTATTCTGATCATTACAAAGCACACGTCCAGTTTATATAGGACAGAAGAAACTAAACTGACTCCTAACAATGCTGGGAAGATCCACAAAGCCAGCAGAGAATAATGTGATAAGAAACAGAAGATAAGAATTGACAACTATTCTAAAAACAACGTATCCTATAGTTAGAAATCAACGTATCCTAACATTCCCCCCCTTATTACATTATTCTTGCAAATGTGACCTCTGAAAGATTCAAATTTCACTTTTCCAAGAGATTTAGTGAGAATGTCAGCAACTTGTGCTTCAGTAGGACAGTACTGGAGCTGAATTTGATGGTTCAAGACGTGCTCTCGAATGAAATGGCAGTCAATTTCAATATGCTTTGTTCGTTCATGAAAGACTGGATTCTGCACGAGCTTCAACACACTCTGATTGTCGCAATAGAGAATAGGTGACTGTTTTTCAGGAATTCCTAGGTCATCCATAATGCGACGTATCCATATCACTTCGCACACAGCTCCTCGTGCGGCGCGATATTCTGCCTCTGTGGATGAGATAGAAACAACATTCTGCTTCTTGCTTATCCACGAGATTGGTCCAGATCCGAGATGAAATATGTATCCTGTAGTTGACTTCCTATCATCAACAGATCCAGCATGGTCCGAGTCGACATATCCCTGTAGGAAGAATTGATCATTCTTTTTATATTCCAGACCATAATTAGTTGTTCCTCGGACATATCTCAAAACATGCTTTGCTGCATTCCAGTGACATTTCTTTGGCTCTTGCATGAACCTAGAAAGATAGCTGACAGCATAGCAGAGATCTGGTCTGGTGTATGTCAAATAGATGAGCCCTCCAATCAATTGCCTGTAGAGAGTAGCATCTACTTGAGGTGAGTCCTGGAATCTTGAAAGTTGCAAGCCTTTTTCCATGGGAGTGGATATAGGTTTACAATCAGACATTCTGTACTTTTCCAGGAGTGTCTTGGCGTACTTTTTCTGGGAGACAAAGATGTGATGCTCCTTTTGCCAAATTTCCAAGCCAAGACAGTAATGTAGTAGCCCCAAATCTGTCATGTCGAAGGTTCTTTTGAGAT
This sequence comes from Taxus chinensis, assembly GCA_019776745.2. Taxonomy (NCBI): domain Eukaryota; kingdom Viridiplantae; phylum Streptophyta; class Pinopsida; order Cupressales; family Taxaceae; genus Taxus; species Taxus chinensis. Next base: position 220,058,902 of record CM034156.1, read on the forward strand.
CATTCTTTACAATATCAACCTGGTCTTCTGAACTACCAGTGATCACAAGATCATCTACATAAACAACCAGAATGATAATTTCTTTGCCTACCTTCTTTATATACAGATTTGAATCTGAGGGACTACGAGTGAACCCATGCTGCAGAAGGTGATCGTTGATCTTGATATACCATGCCCTGGGAGCTTGTTTCAGTCCGTAAAGAGATTTGATGAGACGACATACCTTTTTAGGCTGATTTTCATCAACAAATCCTTCAGGTTGGGTCATGTATACTTCTTCTTTCAGATCACCATTTAGGAAAGCACTCTTGACGTCCATCTGCTGAAGTCTCCATCCTTTCTGTGCTGCAAGTGCGCAAACTACCCTGATGGTCTTCATCTTCGCAGTGGGTGCAAAGGTTTCTTCATAGTCGATGCCTTCTTTCTGAGCATATCCTTTGGCTACAAGTCGTGCTTTGTATTTGTCGATGGATCCATCTGCCTTATATTTTGTCTTGAAGACCCATTTGCAGCCTATGGGTTTCTTTCCTGTAGGCAGATCGACAAGTTCCCATGTCCGATTTTTCATGAGTGAGTCATATTCTGTTTCCATAGCTTCCTTCCACTGAGTTTGACTGAGTGCTTCACGAACATTATCTGGCTCGGAGCTATTCATCAGTGAACTCATGAGTGCAAAGTTTACCTCATTTCTTGTTTGACTCCTCGTTTTGACTCCGGATGATGTATCTGGGAGTTGTTGCAAATTTGAGTCCTTGATAGTTCTTTGTACCCACTTCGGATGAGAACTTGACTGCTTTTGAGAAGAACTGTGTTGTTGCCGTGAGGATTGATGTGGAGTCACATTCTGCAGTTCTCCAAGGTCAACAAATAGTTCTCCTGGTAGCATTTCTTTTCTCTGAGTAGTCTCCTCCAGCTCATCATCTGATTCAGAGACTAATCGGTGAGATGTGTTTGGAAGTGGATCTTCTGTTGATACTATTGAGTCAAAGGATGACTCGTCACAAACCACATCCCGACTTTCGTATACTTTCTTTGTCTCAGGATCCATGAGACGATACGCCTTCGAGGTAGTACTGTAGCCAAGAAGGATACACGGGAGTGTTTTTGGCTCTACCTTCTTTCTCTTCTGAGCTGGAACATGCATGTATGCTGTGCAACCAAATACTCGCAAATGAGAAATTGATGGCTTTTTACCACTCCATACCTCTTCTGGCGTCTTGTTCAGTAGAATCTTTGTTGGTGCCCTGTTGAGAAGATATACAGCCGTTTGTACTGCTTCAGCCCAATAGCGTTCTCCTAGCTTTGCAGTTGATAGCATGCAGCGAGCCATCTCCATCACTGTGCGATTGCGACGCTCAACAATGCCATTTTGCTGGGGCGTGTAGGGAGCTGTCAGGTGCTGCTTAATGCCGTGATGGTTTAGGAAGGCCAAGAACTTCTTTGATGTGAATTCCCCCCCTCGATCTGAGCGGAGTAGAAGAAGTGGTTGTCCAGATTCTTTGACAACACGATGATAGAAGTTCTGAAAGTGTTGAAGAGCCTCACTTTTCTGCTTTAGGAAAGTATACCCACATCTTGCGAGAGTGGTCATCCACGAACAACTGGAAGTATTTGTATCCTGAAAACGAAGCAGGCAATGGGCCGTTCAGATCGGTATGAACTATCTCCAGACACTTCTTGGCATGGAAGGTGCTCGCTTGAAACGGATCTCTATGTTGTTTTCCTGCAAGACAACCAGGGCAAATAGGCAAGGAACTGGACAATTTGGGTAGTCCACGGACCATTGCTTTTGAACTCATCTGGTACAGTGAACCGACCGACAAGTGTCCATATCTATAATGCCATAAGGCAGTTGATTCTATGTTTGAAGCAGATAAAGCTACTGCAGAAGATGAAACAGTATCTAAAGCAAATAACTTATCTTTTACAAAGGCTTTAGCAAGAATCGTACCTTGTCGGGAGATTAAGCATGATTTAATGCCATTTTGAACAAGAAATTCAACCTTAAGGTGATGATTCAAGAGCTGAGTAACTGACAAAAGATTGCTAGTCAAGCCAGGAACATATAGTACCTTTGTAAGTGTACATTTTCGTGGCCCCAGAGGAATGGTCACATTCCCTATTCCTTCTGCAATGTACTCTTTGTCATCCGCTATCCGAACTCGATCTCCAGTTGGTTCTTCACGTAGTGAATCAAACAGCTTCTTGTCACCTGACATATGCTTGCTTGCACCAGAGTCTATCAACCAGACTTTCTTCGTGGGCTGAGAAGTTTGAGAGACGAGTACAAGATTCTTACTATAATGGGCTCCTTCTGATGTCTCGTCATCAGATTCATCATCCTCTTGTTGGGCTGCAAGATGTCCTTTTTGCTTTCTCCAGCGGGGACGTCGTTTAGACTTTTGAAAATCTTCGCGCCCGGATGTGCTTGTATGGCTTGAAGACCCTTGTTTCAGGCTGTTGTGCCAACAGTGATCAGTGTCGTGAGTATTGGTTCTGCAAATGTGACACCATCTCTTTGACTTTTGATCTTTCTGTTTGGATTGCGCTGGATTTGGCTTCTCTGGGGGACCTTTCCGATTCTTCTGGCCACGATTAGGCTTTGAGAACAAGGCTTTGTCCTGAGTCTCCCCATTTGATGAAGTGATAGCTTCTTCCTGCTGCAGCAAATTCACAAGCTCTTCGAATGTCACTGTTTGTTTAGACACATTCAGTGTTGTAACAAACACTCGAAATTGAGAAGGGAGTGCTCTCAAGGTGATTGGGACGAGTAGTTTATCGTCTACCGTTTCACCGAGCGCCAATAACTCCGATCTCAACTCAGCCACGCGACGCAGGAATTCCTCCACTTTCTCGTCAGACCCCATAGAGAGGGTGTGCAGCTTCGACTGAAGATGAAGAATCTTTGTCTGATTTTTGGCTTCATAAATGGTTGCCAACTTGTCCCAGGCCTCCTTGGGTTTCTCCGCATTCCGAACATGCGGTTGCACGTCATCACTGATACTGAGCATTATCAGCATCAAGGCTTTAGCACTAGCCATGTCATATTTTACTAGTTCATCAGGGGCTGTGGGAGCAGGCACAGACCCTGTGACAATTCCCCATAATCCTTCAAACTGAAGGATTGTCTTCATTTTTGTCTTCCAGGCCGCAAAATTAGGCCCTTTGAGCAACTGAGCATCAGACAGGAGTAACTTCGGAGCAGACATTGTAATAAAAAAAAATATTTATTTATTTGAAAGAGGTATTACAATTTGGACTCACTGTCGAGAATGACTTGCTCGTAGATGCTCGTAATATTCGCGTGCTGTGAGACGACGACGCTTTGCAGGGCGTTCTTCTTCGTCGTCACAATCTGCGTCGTATCCGGCTTCTAATTCTTCCCGTACCCGCTTTGCTTGGCAGCTGACGTCGAAAAGAAAGTACTCAAGGAGTCCTTCTCGAACAAGTTTGTCGAATGCAAGATTGCCGCAATTTTTAAGCTCGTTCAGCAAGGCAAAGTAGAACCCGGAGCTCTCAGGAGCTTCTCCACGGTGTTCTCTGGCTGGCGAGTTGATGTTGTGGCTTTCAGCTGTAGCGACCGTGTTGTTGACGCTTTCAATCGAGTTGTCTACACTCGACATTCGATGTAGTGTAGAAGAGACTATTGTAGACTCAAGATTACCTCGAAAAACGTGCACGTGCTGCCTTCCTTCAGCAGGTGACTGAGTAACTCTCCACGTGGCAGCGAGATTGTTTTCGCAGCACACTATTCCACGTAGCAGCAAATCTCCACGTGAATTTTAGTGCTGGGATATACCATTTTGCTGGAGGAGGCGGATAAGAAGAAAGTTGCTGTGTTTTTCGGCACACAGACTGGAACAGCCGAGCGCTATGCTCAGGAAATTGCAGTGGAAGGCAATGTACTAGAGCCAAAAAACTGTTCAACGCCTCCCAGATCTCCTTTGAACAACACAGACACGCTGTCTTCTCTTCACGCACTCCACACGCTGTCTTCTCTTCACGCACTCCACAGGCCTGTAGCAGACTGAAACAACGCTTTTCTACGCCAATCAACTATCAATCAATCCTCACGCAGCAGCAAAGTGTGGTGAAAACAATGCTCTTCTACGCCAATCCAAAGTGGCCCGCCTTTCTGCAAGTGCCGAGGCTTCTCCACGCACTCCACACGCACTGAACACGCACTCCACGCCTTCTGGTTCTCCAAAGAACTCCGAGTGTATCTGAGTGCCGCTGGCTTTCAGTACACAGGAGGCGGAGACTCCACGTGGTACTCTGAGTTCCTCCACGTTTTCGAAGTCCCTCTACACTTCAGCGTCTGAATGTTCTGTCACGCTGAGCTCCTTCTAGCGCCAGATCCAGCGCCTTCAGTCTCTCAGCTACGTTTTCTAACAGGCCGCAGCAACAGATCTCCACGTCCAGCAGCAGGTTTTCCAGGCGCTCAGAACAACATCGATGACAAAGATCTTGAAGATCTTGGCTTGCAACCAGACCGAACGTGCTCTGATACCAAACTGAGAGCAGCAGTGAGAAATAAGAAGAGATTGAATTATCTCATATTATTCTGATCATTACAAAGCACACGTCCAGTTTATATAGGACAGAAGAAACTAAACTGACTCCTAACAATGCTGGGAAGATCCACAAAGCCAGCAGAGAATAATGTGACTGATTGTCGCAATAGAGAATAGGTGACTATTTTTCAGGAATTCCTAGGTCATCCATAATGCGACGTATCCATATCACTTCGCACACAGCTCCTCGTGCGGCGCGATATTCTGCCTCTGTGGATGAGATAGAAACAACATTCTGCTTCTTGCTTATCCACGAGATTGGTCCAGATCCGAGATGAAATATGTATCCTGTAGTTGACTTCCTATCATCAACAGATCCAGCATGGTCCGAGTCGACATATCCCTGTAGGAAGAATTGATCATTCTTTTTATATTCCAGACCATAATTAGTTGTTCCTCGGACATATCTCAAAACATGCTTTGCTGCATTCCAGTGACATTTCTTTGGCTCTTGCATGAACCTGGAAAGATAGCTGACAGCATAGCAGAGATCTGGTCTGGTGTATGTCAAATAGATGAGCCCTCCAATCAATTGCCTGTAGAGAGTAGCATCTACTTGAGGTGAGTCCTGGAATCTTGAAAGTTGCAAGCCTTTTTCCATGGGAGTGGATATAGGTTTACAATCAGACATTCTATACTTTTCCAGGAGTGTCTTGGCATACTTTTTCTGGGAGACAAAGATGTGATGCTCCTTTTGCCAAATTTCCAAGCCAAGACAGTAATGTAGTAGCCCCAAATCTGTCATGTCGAAGGTTCTTTTGAGATCATTCTTTACAATATCAACCTGGTCTTCTGAACTACCAGTGATCACAAGATCATCTACATAAACAACCAAAATGATAATTTCTTTGCCTACCTTCTTTATATACAGATTTGAATCTGAGGGACTACGAGTGAACCCATGCTGCAGAAGGTGATCGTTGATCTTGATATACCATGCCCTGGGAGCTTGTTTCAGTCCGTAAAGAGATTTGATGAGACGACATACCTTTTTAGGCTGATTTTCATCAACAAATCCTTCAGGTTGGGTCATGTATACTTCTTCTTTCAGATCACCATTTAGGAAAGCACTCTTGATGTCCATCTGCTGAGTCTCCATCCTTTCTGTGCTGCAAGTGCGCAAACTACCCTGATGGTCTTCATCTTCGCAGTGGGTGCAAAGGTTTCTTCATAGTCGATGCCTTCTTTCTGAGCATATCCTTTGGCTACAAGTCATGCTTTGTATTTGTCGATGGATCCGTCTGCCTTATATTTTGTCTTGAAGACCCATTTGCAGCCTATGGGTTTCTTTCCTGTAGGCAGATCGACAAGTTCCCATGTCTGATTTTTCATGAGTGAGTCATATTCAGTTTCCATAGCTTCCTTCCACTGAGTTTGACTGAGTGCTTCACGAACATTATCTGGCTCGGAGCTATTCATCAGTGAACTCATGAGTGCAAAGTTTACCTCATTTCTTGTTTGACTCCTCGTTTTGACTCCGGATGATGTATCTGGGAGCTGTTGCAAATTTGAGTCCTTGATAGTTCTTTGTACCCACTTCGGATGAGAACTTGACTGCTTTTGAGAAGAACTGTGTTGTTTCCGTGAGGATTGATGTGGAGTCACATTCTGCAGTTCTCCAAGGTCAACAAATAGTTCTCCTGGTAGCATTTCTTTTCTCTGAGTAGTCTCCTCCAGCTCATCATCTGATTCAGAGACTAATCGGTGAGATGTGTTTGGAAGTGGATCTTCTGTTGATACTATTGAGTCAAAGGATGACTCGTCACAAACCACATCCCGACTTTCGTATACTTTCTTTGTCTCAGGATCCATGAGACGATACGCCTTCGAGGTAGTACTGTAGCCAAGAAGGATACACGGGAGTGTTTTTGGCTCTACCTTCTTTCTCTTCTGAGCTGGAACATGCATGTATGATGTGCAACCAAATACTCGCAAATGAGAAATTGATGGCTTTTTACCACTCCATACCTCTTCTGGCGTCTTGTTCAGTAGAATCTTTGTTGGTGCCCTGTTGAGAAGATATACAGCCGTTTGTACTGCTTCAGCCCAATAGCGTTCTCCTAGCTTTGCAGTTGATAGCATGCAGCGAGCCATCTCCATCACTGTGCGATTGCGACGCTCAACAATGCCATTTTGCTGGGGCGTGTAGGGAGCTGTCAGGTGCTGCTTAATGCCGTGATGGTTGAGGAAGGCCAAGAACTTCTTTGATGTGAATTCCCCCCCTCGATCTGAGCGGAGTAGAAGAAGTGGTTGTCCAGATTCTTTGACAACACGATGATAGAAGTTCTGAAAGTGTTGAAGAGCCTCACTTTTCTGCTTTAGGAAATATACCCACATCTTGCGAGAGTGGTCATCCACGAACAACTGGAAGTATTTGTATCCTGAAAACGAAGCAGGCAATGGGCCGTTCAGATCGGTATGAACTATCTCCAGACACTTCTTGGCACGGAAGGTGCTCGCTTGAAACGGATCTCTATGTTGTTTTCCTGCAAGACAGCCAGGGCAAATAGGCAAGGAACTGGACAATTTGGGTAGTCCACGGACCATTGCTTTTGAACTCATCTGGTGCAGTGAACCGACCGACAAGTGTCCATATCTATAATGCCATAAGGCAGTTGATTCTATGTTTAAGCAGATAAAGCTACTGCAGAAGATGAAACAGTATCTAAAGCAAATAACTTATCTTTTACAAATGCTTTAGCAAGAATCGTACCTTGTCGGGAGATTAAGCATGATTTAATGCCATTTTGAACAAGAAATTCAACCTTAAGGTGATGATTCAAGAGCTGAGTAACTGACAAAAGATTGCTAGTCAAGCCAGGAACATATAGTACCTTTGTAAGTGTACATTTTCGTGGCCCCAGAGGAATGGTCACATTCCCTATTCCTTCTGCAATGTATTCTTTGTCATCCGCTATCCGAACTCGATCTCCAGTTGGTTCTTCACGTAGTGAATCAAACAGCTTCTTGTCACCTGACATATGCTTGCTTGCACCAGAGTCTATCAACCAGACTTTCTTCGTGGGCTGAGAAGTTTGGGAGACGAGTACAAGATTCTTACTATAATGGGCTCCTTCTGATGTCTCGTCATCAGATTCATCATCCTCTTGTTGGGCTGCAAGATGTCCTTTTTGCTTTCTCCAGCGGGGACGTCGTTTAGACTTTTGAAAATCTTCGCGCCCGGATGTGCTTGTATGGCTTGAAGACCCTTGTTTCAGGCTGTTGTGCCAACAGTGATCAGTGTCGTGAGTATTGGTTCTGCAAATGTGACACCATCTCTTTGACTTTTGATCTTTCTGTTTGGATTACGCTGGATTTGGCTTCTCTGGGGGACCTTTCCGATTCTTCTGGCCACGATTAGGCTTTGAGAACAAGGCTTTGTCCTGAGTCTCCCCATTTGATGAAGTGATAGCTTCTTCCTGCTGCAGCAAATTCACAAGCTCTTCGAATGTCACTGTTTGTTTAGACACATTCAGTGTTGTAACAAACACTCGAAATTGAGAAGGGAGTGCTCTCAAGGTGATTGGGACGAGTAGTTTATCGTCTACCGTTTCACCGAGCGCCAATAACTCCGATCTCAACTCAGCACGCGACGCAGGAATTCCTCCACTTTCTCGTCAGACCCCATAGAGAGGGTGTGCAGCTTCGACTGAAGATGAAGAATCTTTGTCTGATTTTTGGCTTCATAAATGGTTGCCAACTTGTCCCAGGCCTCCTTGGGTTTCTCCGCATTCCGAACATGCGGTTGCACGTCATCACTGATACTGAGCATTATCAGCATCAAGGCTTTAGCACTAGCCATGTCATATTTTACTAGTTCATCAGGGGCTGTGGGAGCAGGCACAGACCCTGTGACAATTCCCCATAATCCTTCAAACTGAAGGATTGTCTTCATTTTTGTCTTCCAGGCCGCAAAATTAGGCCCTTTGAGCAACTGAGCATCAGACAGGAGTAACTTCGGAGCAGACATTGTAATAAAAAAAATATTTATTTATTTGAAAGAGGTATTACAATTTGGACTCACTGTCGAGAATGACTTGCTCGTAGATGCTCGTAATATTCGCGTGCTGTGAGACGACGACGCTTTGCAGGGCGTTCTTCTTCGTCGTCACAATCTGCGTCGTATCCGGCTTCTAATTCTTCCCGTACCCGCTTTGCTTGGTAGCTGACGTCGAAAAGAAAGTACTCAAGGAGTCCTTCTCGAACAAGTTTGTCGAATGCAAGATTGCCGCAATTTTTAAGCTCGTTCAGCAAGGCAAAGTAGAACCCAGAGCTCTCAGGAGCTTCTTCACGGTGTTCTCTGGCTGGCGAGTTGATGTTGTGGCTTTCAGCTGTAGCGACCGTGTTGTTGACGCTTTCAATCGAGTTGTCTACACTCGACATTCGATGTAGTGTAGAAGAGACTATTGTAGACTCAAGATTACCTCGAAAAACGTGCACGTGCTGCCTTCCTTCAGCAGGCCACTGAGTAACTCTCCACGTGGCAGCGAGATTGTTTTCGCAGCACACTCTTCGACGCAGCAGCAACTGTCTCCACGCAACAGCAGCTGTCTACGCTGTAAAAGCTTCAGGCACTACAGGCTCTGGCTCCAAGTTCTGGACTGATCTTCAGCTGGATCAATCACACCGGCCGCATCTTCTTCAGACACCCGTTCTCAGATCTCTGGCTCTTCTGGCCAATGCAAGGTTGCCACGCCTTCTCCTCACGCACTCCACAGGCCTGTAGCAGACTGAAACAACGCTTTTCTCTTCTACGCCAATCAACTATCAATCAATCCTCACGTTTCAGAAGCTGGGACTGGTAGCTGTCAAGAGGTCTGCGGAATAGAGTATTCAACTTTGGATCAAGTTGGCACTTGTCCGATACCAAGCTCTCCAAAGTGGCCCGCCTTTCTGCAAGTGCCGAGGCTTTTCCTTACGCACTCTACACGCACTCTCCTCTATGATTCAGGCAAAACACAATGAAGAATGGAACTCTGAGCTCCTGGTCTGCACGATTTGCACCGTGCTCAACTCGAACAGGTCGCAGCAACAGATGTCCACGCCAAAAAAAAAACTTCTCCTCCCGCCTTTCTTTCCTACGCCACCAGCAGAGTTCCTGCCTCTCTCACAGCTGCAGGAAACAAACATTCACTGACATGTACGATGGATCACGCACAGCGCCTGGAAAAAATGCTGGCTAATGGATCACGCGCCTCCTGCGCATCTGCAAACCGCGTGAGGAAAAAAAAAACAAAGTGCAGTCTTGTTGAACTCTGCACCTTTGCACACGTTCTCCAGCAAACACTGACGCGCTCTAGAACAACATCGATGACAAAGATCTTGAAGATCTTGGCTTGCAACCAGACCGAACGTGCTCTGATACCAAACTGAGAGCAGCAGTGAGAAATAAGAAGAGATTGAATTATCTCATATTATTCTGATCATTACAAAGCACACGTCCAGTTTATATAGGACAGAAGAAACTAAACTGACTCCTAACAATGCTGGGAAGATCCACAAAGCTAGCAGAGAATAATGTGATAGAAGATAACAGGATAAGAATAGACAACTAAGCAAAAACAAACGTATCCTATATCTAAGAACCAGCGTATCCTAACACTTTTTCCTTAGAGTGGAAAAAATATTTTATCTTCCTCAAAAATAAATTTTATAATCAAGATGGTAATTGAGAAGCCATCAAATCTCCCTAAAATTATAAATCAAAATTTTATGGTATATGAGGCCTACCATTATCTTTCAATAATACCCTTCATTGGTGGAGAGATCTACAATTCTTAAATAATGATAGTTTTCATCCTTAGAATATAAATAAATAAAAAAGGTAGACTGTGATGTATCCCATTCTCCTTCATATTGAAAAATAATTAAGAGGTAGAAAGGGAGTTCTCCCTTTCTCCCTTAAGTAAATTTTTTTCCCTCAAAGTAAAATTACAATCAAAATAAATGGGAAGCCTCCTAATCTCTCTAAAACTATAAATCAATGTTTCATAGAATGAGAGGCCCACCATTCTCTTCTTATAATAGTTTTCAATCTTATATTTAAAAAATATACATGGAAAATGAGATGTCTCTTAGTATCCTTCATTTTGAAAACTAATTAACAGGAAGAAAATAAGCTCTCCCTTTCTCCCTCAAAGTAAAATTACACTCAAAACAAACAAAAATCCTCTTAATATCTATAAAACTATAAATCAATGTTTTATAAAATGGGAGGCTTACCATTCTCTTCCAATAATATTTCTCAACCTTAGATTTAAAAAATACCAAGAGGAAGAATGGGAGGTCTCCCATTATCTTTCATATTGATAAATAGTTGTAAGGTAAAAAGGATGGTCTATCATTTTCCCTAAAATTGTAAAGAATATTTTCTCTGTCAAAATAAAATTATATTGAAAAGGGAAAAAGGGAGACTGTACATATGAAAATTGACATGCAACCTTTAACCACATTCGACCACTCGAGGTCATGTTGGGGCAGACGACATGGAAATATGTATGGCTAACTATAAGAGGATCAGTGAATAAGATCTAGTAATGTGATCTTCTAGGAGATGAGTTGGCAAAGGGGAGATTTAGAGGCTATGAATGGGTAGCATAAATTCCCTATGGTTTGCTAACAAAAATCTCAATGTTAAACTAGTTTAAATTGTCCAAATTAACTAAGATGAAACTAAAAAAATATGTTACTCCTAAAAGGAAACTAACCTAAATAAATAAACAAAACTGAAACATCATAATTACAAACAATAATTTGCTTTTATTCTAAATAATCAGATCTACTTCTACACTAAAACTATAAAAGAAAATAAACCTGGTGTGGTTATTCAAATGTGTTGAGTGTATTCTAAATAACATGCTAACATAAAACAATATTTTTTCTAAATAATCTATGATATGCAAACAACTTCCTACATATATTTTATCCTTCAAATTCGCAAGGATAGGAAATAGAGGATCCGTTATCTGGAGCTACTATTAACGATTTAAAACCTCTTGGAAATTAAATAATTACTTACAAATGAAAGGAAATTTATTTCTACTCTATTTGATATGATGTAACAATGATAAATTACAAAAATGAAGGAAAATCAAGCAACAACCCCAACCTGGAATTTACAGAAGAGAGATAAATCCATATGTGTGATGAATTTTCCTCTCAGTTTTTTCTTTATTTCTTTGTGTGTCCATATGAGTCCAAAGAATTGGGAATGCAAAGGAAGCAGTAGGAGAAGGCACTTGAGAAATGTCAACTTGAATACATTCCCGTTGAAATGCAAGTGGAAGATGGATAACACAAGTGAACAGAGTTTGGCTATGCAATTTCCAACAGGATTGTGGCAACAATACTATGTAAGATACACAAAATTATCAAGCCATTTGATTGAATATAAGAATTGAATATATAAGAATTGGATGGGATGTTCCTTCATGCACAAGGAAGCCTTGGAATGCCAAATCACTAGGTGAAGAGGCATTTCAAACTAATTAAATATATTCAAAAATGGAAGAGGGAAGGAATAACATGCAATCAAGGCTATTTTTAGGTAATTTGGCTCACAAATGCACCTTGGAAATCAAGTTAAGTGAAGCATCGCATGTTAAAATCATGTGTGAGGAGTTATGGAAAATTTTCTCAGGACCACCACCCTACGCAGAGTAACGATTGCAGGACCACTACCCTTCCTAGGCGGCGGTCACAAAACTGTCATCTAGGAAGAGTGGTAGTTTTGACACTTAAGGCCAAAACATGCACGGAAAAGAGTGGAAAAGCTAATGTGGAAAAGCTAAGTAAAGATGTATAGGTTACAAATATACACTGCGGATGAACTAAGGAACTTGAACACCTTCTGAAAGGACATGAATCATCATTGGGGACTTTTGTAACCATTTTCTGATAATGTAGCACATGCAATTTTGGGTGTGTACAGAGACCTCCCAATCTCCATGAAATAAAAAACTATTATTAATGTAATGGAAGGCCTACCATTCCCCTACATAATATTTTAAATAGAATTAGAGTTTTACCATTATCTTCTAATTATAGTTTTCCAGCATCATAATAAAATAGTAATAGAGAGATAATTGAAGGTCTCAAATTCTCACTCATATTGAAATATTATCATATGGTATGAAGGAAGGTATCTCTTTCTACCTCAAAGTGGAAATTTTTTTTTTTTCCCCTGATGTAAATTTATAAATAAATTTTCTAAGAATATCTTTCATGAACTGGTATACCTAACCATTAGGTATATCTCTTTCGATAATAAAATTCAACCTCAGAGTAAAAAAATATTCCAAATGGAAAATAGTATGTCTCACATTCTTCCTCATATTGAAAAATAATTATGAGGTACAAAGGGAGGACTCTCCTTCTCCCTCAAATTATAAAATAGGTTTTTTCTCTCTCAAAGTAAAATTACAATCAAGAGGGTAAATGGGAGGCCTATTGATCTCCGTAAGTTTCTAAATAAATTTTTCATGGTATGTGAAGAATACCATTATTTTATGATAATATATTTCATGTAAACTTCCAATAATAGTTTTCAACCTCATAGTACAAAAAAATCAAGAGCAAGAATGGGTTGTCTCTAATTCTTACTAATATTGACAAATATTATGATGTAAAATGGAACGTCTCCCTTATCTCTCAAAATAAAATTACAATAAAGAGGTTAAAAGTGAGGCCTTATAATCTCCCTAAAAATATACATTATTTTTTCCTATAATGGGAGGCCTACCATTTTGTTTGAAAAATAGTTGTCAACTTGACAGTAAGTAAATGATCAAGAGGCAAAATGGGACGTCTCCCATTCTTACACATAATGAAATATGATTATTAGGTAAAAACAGATGCCTCTATTTCTCCCTAAAAATAAAGTTACATTCAAGAGGTAAAATGAGAGGAATCCCAATCTCTCAAAAAATTAATATCAAATTTTCATAGAATGGAAGGCCTACCATTTTGTTATATAATCTTTTTTATGAAATGAAATGTCTAACATTCTCTTCCAATAATAATTTTAAACTGTGTAGGGAAAATATAATAAAAGGGAAGAATTTGAGGTCACCAATTCTAAATCATATTGAAAAATTCCTATGATTCTCTTCTAATAATAGTATTGAAGAGGGAAAAAATGATCCTCCCAATCTTTCTAAAATTATAAACAATTGTTTTGTATGGAAGGGTACGCTTACCATTCTCTTCCAATAATAGTTTTCAACCTCATAGTACAAAAAAATCAAGAGAAAGAATGGGTTGTCTCTAATTATTACTAATATTGACAAATATTATGATGTAAAATGGAACATCTCCCTTATCTCTCAAAATAAAACTACAATAAAGAGGTTAAAAGTGAGGCCTTACAATCTCCCTAAAAATATACATTATTTTTTCCTAGAATGGGAGGCCTACCATTTTGTTTGAAAAATAGTTGTCAACTTGACAGTAAGTAAATGATCAAGAGACAGAATGGGACATCTCCCATTCTTACACATAATTAAATATGATTATTAGGTAAAAACAGATGCCTCTATTTCTCCCTAAAAATAAAGTTACATTCAAGAGGTAAAATGAGAGGAATCCCAATCTCTCAAAAAATTAATATCAAATTTTCATAGATTGGAAGGCCTACCATTTTGTTATATAATATTTTTTTATGAAATGAAATGTCTAACATTCTCTTCCAATAATAATTTTAAACCGTGTAGGAAAAATATAATAAAAGGGAAGAATTTGAGGTCACCAATTCTAAATCATATTGAAAAATTCCTATGATTCTATTCTAATAATAGTATTGAAGAGGGAAAAAATGATCCTCGCAATCTCCCTAAAATTATAAACAATTGTTTTGTATGGAAGGGTAGGCTTACCATTCTCTTCCAATAATATTTTTCAACCTCATAGTAAAAAAAAAAGAAAGAGGGAGAATGCGAGGTCTCCCATTCTCACTCATATTGAAAACTTATTAAATGAGGTAGAAAGGGAGATCTACCTTTTTATATCAACATGAAAATTATAATTTTAATCCCTCAAAATAAACTTACAATCAAAAGATAAAATTGTAGGCCTCTCGATTTCATTAAAATTATAAAATAATTCTCCATGCTATGTGAGACATACCATTCTCTGAATATGATAATTTCTTTCATGGAATGGTGGCTTGTCATTCTGTTCCTATAATAGTGTTCAATTTCAAAGAAAAAGTAATCAAGAGATAGAATTGGTGGTCTCCCATTCACACTCATATCTAAATATAATCAAGAGGGAGATGGGGAAAGAGGAAGAATGGGAGGTCTCCCATTCTCACACATATCTAAAAATAATTGATATGGATAATGAGATGTATCCCTTTCTTAGACAATGGGATGCATCCCTTTCTCTCTCAAATGTTGAAAAAAAAATGTTTCTCCCTCAAATTAAACTTATAATCAAAAGGTGAAAAGAGAGCCATGTCATTCTCTCTACTATTATAAATCATTTTTCTACAAAATGGAAGCCTACCATTCTATTCTAATAATATTTTGCAACCTTAGAGTAGAAAATAATGACAAGGGAGAATGATAGGTTTCCCAATCTCACTCATATTGAAAAATAATTTTGAGTTAGAAAAGGAGGCCTCCATTTCATCCTGAATATAAATAAAAGTGTTTCTCCCTCAATAAAAAAAATAGAGGAAAAATTGGAGGCCTTCCAATCTCCTTCAAATTATAAATCAATTAAAAGGGATTAGAAGACCTCTCATTCTCAATCTCTTATTATATTTTTCCCTTATAAAAATATTGAATCAAGAAGGAGAATCGAAGGCATCCAATTATACCTCAATGTAAAAAAAACTAATATCGATAATGGGAGATCTCCCTTCCTCCCTCATACTTTTTTAAAAATTAAATATTATAAAGGGAGAGCTCTTATTTTACATAAATTTTAAAGAATTCAAAAGAGAATGACAAGCCTCATTTTCTATCTTACAGAGAATAAACATTGACGACATAGAATTGGAATCCTCCCATTCTTTCTGAACGTTAAAATTAATCATTTTTTAATAAAAATTAGAATGAAAGGTATTAATTCTTTCTTAAAAATTAGAACATTGCATGACAATCAACAACCTGCCATTATCATTCAAATACTTTAATTTGATGGAGGATGGGAGGCCTCCCATTCTCCCTCAAGTTCAAAGGAAAATGTAATGTCTCACATTGTCATTCAAAGTAAAATAATGTTAATTTATAATGGAAGGCCTTGGATTCTCCTTAAATTTTAAAACCTTACTAACAGGGAGAAAGTGGAGTTTGTCATTCTCCCTTATAATGATGTGTTTTTTAGAATATTAATTAAAAATAAAAATGAATATTCTAATATTTAACTTATCAACATTCACCTATCAAAAACAATAATATTCTAATATTATAAAATTTAATTTAGTTTCAACATCAATAAAATTATATTGATTAAACATTGTTAAATTATTACATTAATTTAACATTGCTAGTTAATTTAGAACTTTATTTTACAATTTCTAGCTAGCTAGTTTCAAGGTAATTTAAAATTTCAATAACAATATATTAATTTAACATTATTGCAAAAAATATTAACAATTTAATATAGCAAGTTAAATTCAAAAATATACTTAAATGGCTATACATAAAATAATATTCACTAAAAATATTTAGAATGAACCACTTAAACTCAAGTATTTGTATGACATCACTTAATCACACATATAACAATTTGTATCTATTATTATTTTAGAATTATTAATTCTAATTCTTCTAATTATTATTTTTAACCTATTTAAATTTTTATATCAACCTATTTTTAATTGTTATTTGATCATGTTTAATTTTATTTTCATTAAAATGGTGTCTAGCTATATTTAATTTATTTCCACTATTTTAATTTATGTATCAATTTTTTAATTTTAAATTTCAAATTCAATCCCCATTATTTTAAATATCAATTAATATTGTCAAATGTAAATTATTTTTTGTATTCAAAAGTAAATACATAAATGTGTAATGAATAATAACTACCACGCTTATTCTTATTTTAAAAATCATAATGAGGTAAAAATGTAATTATTTTCTAAAATATAGATATCCCTCCTATTTTCATTTTCAAATTTGTGTCACCTCATTTTTAATTTGAAATATTTTTCTATTATAAATTTTAAACCCAAAATATTTTTATTTTCAAATTTTTACAAGAGTCAAAAAGTGATTATATATTAAAAATAGTTATCCCACCTATTCTCATTTTCAAATTCATCCCACCTATTTTGAATTTGAAAATCCATGAAAAGCATCTAAAACACTACAAAAAGGGTTTTAAAGGAAGTGAAACATTTTTTCCATTTCGTGAATTTAGTTTTTGCAGGATTACCAGATGATGAACTCTCAATGCAGTGTTATAATCATGGAAGTGGCAACATGATTTGAATGTTATCCTAATAAAAATAGAATATTCATCAATGGAATAGGCTACATGATTTGAAGGTGATCTGAAGATAAAAAAACGTTTAGTCATGGTAGTAACTACATGATTTGAAAATGATATCAGAAAAAAAACTAAAGGTTGATCCAACAAATATGAAATTCATCTCAACTACATAGGGCATTATTTAATATTATATTCGAAGCAACATATATCATAATTATATGCTTCTTATTTTCTAGTAGGAAAGGAATAACTACATATTAATACAAATACACGTTTTACAAGTACCATTTCTCTACATTTTCTATTTTTATTTGAATATGATTAAAGATGTTTTGAAAAAGAAGAATACCTGTAAATATTTGTTTCTTCTACTATCACTTCCATTTTCAAAAATTCTTGTTATCTCTTCTCTTCTGTGTTCAAAAACATAAAAAAAAAACCATCTTGGAAATTTATTTTTATTAATAAACTTACCTATAATGTAAAAAACCATGATTATATATGTTTAAAGAAATGAATAATACCTACAAATTTCTATATCTTCTAGTATGACTTCCAGTTTCAAATATTCTTATTATTTCTTCTTCTCTATTTTCAAAAACAAAAAAAACATGCATTGATTTTATTTTTATTATGAAATTTATCTTCATTGTAATGAACTATTTCCAAGCTCCCATATTTTTAAATGTAATGCACAAGAAACAAATATTTAGAATTTAGAAATTGTGGGTTTTAAGTTTAGAGTTATATGCATCTAACTATTTAATGTTAAAAGAGTGATATTTTGACTTCAACATTCACATTGTAATATTAAATAAAAAAGAATATGAATCTATACAAAAAAATATTAAATGTATTACTTTATTTTAATAAGTTCAATGTTTTTGTTTTCATTAGTCATCAACATAATTTAAACATTATTTTTCACCTTGAAGCATAATGGGTAGCTTCCCAACCTTCCAATATCACTTTTAATATGTTTTATATTTTGTAGAAGAATGGGAGGCCTCATATTATCCTTCAAATTAAAAAAAAACAAACAAATTGAAGGAGAATGGGAGGTCTCCACTCTCCTTCATAATTGTTTTTTAATTTGAAGGAGAATGAGATGCCTCTTATTCTCCTTCAAATTAAAAAAAAAAAAAAATGAAGAATAATGGGAGGCCTCTACTCTCCTTCATAATTATTTTTTAATTTGAAGGAGAATGGGAAGCCTCCCATTCTCCTTCAAATTATGAAAACAATTATGAAGGAGAATGAGAAACCTCTCATTCTTGTTTAAAGTATAAAAATTAAAAGAGTAAATGGGAGGCATCCCATTCTCCTTTAAATTAAAAATATATTTTTGAAGGAGAATGGGAGGCCTCACATTCTCCTTCATAATTATTGTTTAATTTGAAGGAGAATTGGAGGCCTCGCATTTATACTTATAATTTTAATACTTTAAACAAGAATGGGAGGTTTCTCAATCTATCTCAAAGTTGATAAAAATCAATAGTGAGAATGAGAGGTTTCTTTTTCTCCTTTAATGTGAAAAATTAAATTTGATTCTCCTTTAGATTTGATTTTTCACAATAAGGGAGAGTGGGAGGCCTTTGATTTTCCTTATTTATTCCTTTTATTTTAAGGGAGAATAGGCTTTGTATTATCTCTAATGTGAAACATTAAATATAAGTGAGAATGATAATCTCGTCATTTTATTTTTAGATTTGATTTATCACTTAGAGGGAGAATGGGAGGCCTCCTATTCTCCTTATTTATTGTTTTTGTTTTTGAGAAGAAAGAAAATGTTTTCATTAGGATGGAGATTTGGATGCATCATAGTTTACAAATAAAATATAAACCTTGCTATTCTCAATAAAAATTAAATACTAAATGTTAAGGATATTGGGAGGCCTTCCATTCTCCCTCACTCTTAAAAATATTTGTTTAGAGAGAATAAAAAATTTCCCATTCTCTTTTCGCCCTTTTGTTCTTAAATTTTATTCTCATTAATAAAGTATATTTTAGGGCCTCTCACTCCCACTCAGAGTGAAACATTAGTTCAAACAATAATTCAAAAGAGATATAAAAAGACATTATTCTCACAAAGTAAACAAAAATCTATAAGGAAAATGAGACATAAACACTCAAATTTAAAAAAATATTGAAGATTGGGAATGGGAGGCCTCCCATTCTCCTTGAAAGTAATCAATTATTAAAAGGGGCAGTGGGGACATTTCATTGGACGACATCTCATTATCCCTCAAATTAAACAAATAAATGGAGATGGAGATTGGGATGCCTCTAATTCTACCTAAAAGTGAACTATTATAAAAATATATATTGAGAAAAATATCCCTCAAATTATAAAAAATAATCAACAAAGAGAATTGGAAGCCTCCAATTCTCCTCAAAAGTGAATAACAATGTAAGTTCTCTTATTATCCCTCAAATTATAAAAATAATCAAGATAGAGAATGGGAAGCCTCACATACTCCTAAAAAGTGAATAATTATTAAAAGGGATATCGGTGGCCTCTCATTTGAAAGCATCTTATCATCCCTCAAAGTAAACAAAATAATCAAGATAGAGAATGGAATGCCTCCCATTCTCCCTACAAGTAATAAATTCTTAAAAAGTATATTTTTGGGCCTCTCATTCCTACTTAGATTGAAATAATAATTCAAACAATAAATCACAAGAGATATAAAAAGACTTTATTCTTTCAAAGTAAAAATAAATGTACAAGGATAATAAGACATAATCCTTCAAAGTAAAAAAAAAAAATTAAAATGGGAGGCCTCCCATTCTTCAAGAAAGAGATAAATTATTAAAAGCAATAATGTGGGTATCTCATTGGAAAACCTCTAATTATCCCTCAAAGAAAACCAAATAATCAAGATGGAGATTTGGGTGCCTTTGATTCTCCCTAAAAGTGAACCATTCTTAAAAATGATATTAATAACAATGTAAGGTCTCTCATTATCCCTCAAAGTATAAAAAATGATCAACACAGAAAATAGGATGCCTCCCATTCTCCTCAAAAGTGAATATCAATGTAAGGTTTCTCGTTATCCCTTAAAGTATAAAAATAATCAACATGGAGAATGGAAAGCCTCTCATTCTCTTCAAAAGTGAATAATTCTTAAAACAGATATTGGTGGCCTCTCATTAAAAGGCTCATTATCATCCATCAAAGTAAACAAAATAATTCTCCCTAGAAGTAATATTTTCTTAAAAAGTATATTTTGAGGTATCTCATTCCCACTTAGAGTGAAAAATAGTTGAAAAAATCATTCACGAGAGATATAAAAGGACATCATTCTCTCAAAGTAAATGAAAATCTACAAGAAGAATGAGACATAATCACTTAAAGTAAAAAAGTAATGAAGATAGAGAATGGGATGCCTCACATTCTCCTTGAAAGTGAGTAATTATTAAAAGGGATAGTGGGGGCCTCTCATTTGAAGAAATCACATTATCCCTCAAACTAAAAATAATATTCAAGATGGACATTAAGATGCCTCTGATTCTCTCTAAAAGTGAACCATTCTTAAAAATGATATTGAAAAGAATGTGAGGTATCTCATTATCCATTCAAGTTTTAAAATAATCAAGACGGAGAATGGAAGGTCTCACATTCTCCTTAAAAATGAATAACAATATAAGGTCTCTCGTAATCCCTCAAAGTATAAAAATAATCAACATGAAGAATGGAAAGCCTTCCACTTTCCTCAAAATTGAATCATTCTTAAAAGGGATATTGGTGACCTCTCATTTTAAAACCTCTTATCATTCGTCAAAGTTAAAAAATAATCAATATGGAGAATGATAGGCCTCCCATTCTCCCTAGGAGTAACAAGTTCTTAAAAAGTATATTTCAGGGCCTTTTATTCCCACTTAGAGTGAAAAAATAGTTCAAGTAATCACTCAAAAGATATATAAAAAATACATTATTCTCTTAATGGAAACAAAAATCTACCAGGACAATGAGACATAATCTCTAAAAGTAAAGAATAATGAAGATGTAGAATGGGAGGCATCTCATTCTCTTGAAAAGTGAGAAATTATTAAAAGGGATAGCGGGGGCCTCTCATTCAAAGACCTCTAATTATCACTCAAAATAAATAAAATAATCAAAATGGATATTGGGATGCCTCTGATTCTCCCTAAAATTCAATCATTCTTAAAAAGGATATTCCAAACAATGTAAGGTCTCTCATTATCCCTCAAAGTATAAAAAATAATCAAAACTGAGAATGGGAAGCCTCCCGTTCTCCTCAAACATGAATAATTTTTAAAAGGAGTATTGGTGGACTCTCATTTGAAGGCCTCTTATTATTCATAAAAGTAAATAAAAATAATCAAGATAGAGAATGGGAGAACTCCCTTTCTTTATAAAAGTAATAAATAATTCAAAAATATATTTCAAGGCCTCTCATTCCTACTTAGAGTGAAAAAAAATTCAAATAATAAGTCACAACACATATAAAAAGGCATTAATCTCTCAAATTAAACAAAAATCTTCAAGGATAAAGATACATAATCCCTCAAAGTAAATAAATAATGAAGATTAAGAATGGGAGGCCTCCCATTCTCCTTGAAAGTGAGCAATTATTAAATGGAATAGTGGGGGGCTCTCATTAGAATACCTCTCGTTATCCCTCAAAGTAAACCAAATAATCAAGATGGATATTGGGATGCCTCAGATTCTCCCTAAAAGTGAACCATTCTTTAAAAGGATATTGAGAACAGTGTAAGGTCCCTCATTATCCCTCAAAGTATAAAAACTAATCAACACATAGAATGGAAAGCCTCTCATTCTCTTCAAAAGTGAATAATGATGTAAGGTCTCTTGTTATCCCTAAAAGTATATAAATTTTCAACACGGAGAATGGGAAACCTCACATTCTCCTTAAAAATGAATTATTCTTAAAAGGGGTATTTGTGGCCTCTAATTTGAAGGCATATTATTATCCCTCAAAGTAAACAAAAATACTCAAGATGGATAATGGGAGGCCTCCCATTCTACCTAGAAGTAATAAATACTTATAAAGTATATTTTTTGGCCTCTCATTCCAACATAGAGTGAATATTTTTTCAAAAAATCATTCACAAGAGATATAAAAAGACATCATTCTCTCAAAGTAAACAAAAATATTCAAGGAGAAAGAGACATAATCCCTTAAAGTAAAAAATATAATGAAGATTTAAAATGTGAGGCCTCCCATTCTTCTTGAAGTGAACAATTATTAAATGGAATAGTGGGGGGATCTCATTTGAATACCTCTCATTATCCCTCAAAATAAAATAAAAAATCATGATAGAGATTGGGATACCTCTGATTCTCCCTAAAAGTGAACCATTCTTAAAAATTATATTGAGAACAATGTAACGTCTCTCATTATCCCTCAAAATATAATAAATAATCAACACAGAGAATGGGAAGCCTCTCATTCTCATCAAAAGTAAATAATAATGTAAGGTCTCTCGTTATCCCTCAAAGTATAAAAATAATCAACACGAAGAATGGGAAGCATATCATTCTCCTCAAAAGTGCATATTTCTTAAAAGGAATATTTGTGGCCTCTCATTCAAAGGGCTCTTATCATCCATAAAAGTAAAAAAAATAATCAAGATAGAGAATGAGAGGCCTCCCATTATCCCTAGAAGTAATAAAATCTTTAAAACTATAGTTTGGAGCCTGACATTTTGACTTAGAGTGAAAACATAGTTTAAACAGTCATTCACGAGATATAAAAAGACACCATTATCTCAAAGTAAACAAAAATTTATAAGGAGAATGAGACATAATCCCTCAAATTAAAAACAATTAATATTTAGAATGGGAGGCTTCCCATTCTCCTAGTAAGTGAGAAATTATTAAAAGTGATAGTGGGGGCATCTCATTGAAGGACCTCTCATTATCCCTTAAATTAAACAAAACAATTAAGATGGAGATTGGGATGCCTCTGAATTCTCCCTATAAGTGAGTCATTCTTCAAAATGATATTGAGAATAGTGTAAGGTGTCTCATTATCCCTTAGAGTATAAAAAATAATCAACAATGAGAATGGGAAGCCTCTCATTATTCTCAAAGTGAATAACAATGTAAGGCCTCTTGTTATCCCTCAAAGTATAAAAATAATCAACAAGGAGAATAGGAAGCCTCTCATTCTCCTCAAAAGTGAATAATTCTTAAAAGAGATATTGGTGGCCTCTCATTTGAAGGCCTCTTATCATCCCTTTAAGTAAAGAAAATAATCAAGATGGAGAATGAGAGGCCTCTCATTCTCCTTAGAAGTAATAAATTCTTAAAATGTATATTTTTAGGCCTCTCATTCCCACTTAGAGTGAAAATATAGTTCAAAAACTCATTCACAAGAGATATAAAAAGACATAATTCTCTCAAAGTAAACAAGAATCTGTAACGAGAATGATATACCTTATATTCTCGTTCACATTGAAAAAAATAATAATTAGAATAGGATTCCTCCCATTCTAAATTCAAATGAAAAAATATTCAAAAAGGTAAAATGGAAGCTCTTGCATTTTACATCGAAATGAAGAAACGCTGAAATTGTAGAAATAATCAAGAGTAAGAATGATATTCCTCCCATTCTACCTTCAAAAGAAAAATAGTTAAGAAGTAAAATGAGAGATCTTCCATTTTACATCAAAGTGAAGAAACACTTAGGATGTATAATGAGAGGCCTCTTAAAGTGAAAATCAGTAAAGATGGAGAATGTGAGGCCCCCCATTTCCCTATTGTATTTGTAGAATTGAAATTATGTTACGTAAAAAAACATGTAAGCATCATAAAACATGTATAAAAAAGAAACATATAGATCTAATTTAGAATGATTATTCAATATTTTGGTTTTTATTAGGCATACATGGGAAATTTCATGTTGATGGGAATTATAATTTATACTAAAAAATATGTCTACTTTCTCACGTTGATTTTTATTTCCTTTATAGTTACCTCTTTTTTATCTATATATTACGTTTATATGTATTAATCTATTCTTTTTTAAAATTTATAGATTTACCACAATGCCTCACATATTTGAAGAATCACAACATGTTGATTTATTTTCACAAGGATTGAAAATTGCTAAGGGAATATTTTATCCAAGTAGAAAAATTCTACATTGCAGAGTAATGGGAGAAGGTTTATTTTGTATTATTGTAGATAAAGTATTGGATGGGAAAGCTTGGTTGCCATATTTTTTTGATGAATCAAAAATATTAGCATGCATAGAAAATAAAGGGTACTATATTGCATGGGATGAGAAGAATATGTTAGCACATGATGATTCATCAATACCTGATATCAATGATATAGATGAAACATTGAATTGTAATTCAATGGATGTAATTGATTCATATGATGCTAAAATTGAATACAATGATAAAATTAATGACACATCTGAATTAGATCAGTTCTAATTTATTACAGAGAATATGATACATGAACAACATTATTATATGCATGGAGAAAATATAGCCTTGGGTTTTATATCAAATGTGATTGAGGAACACATTTTTTAAGGTGAAAAGTTGGGTCATCTAATGTTTGGTGTGATGGTGGAGAAGATATTAATTTCTTGTAATATTTGTTCATCATCGTTGAAACCAACCAGTATAATAGCATGGCCAATAGAGAAATTGGCAAATCAAAATGTATGGTTTTCACTAAAGGTCAAAAATAGGGCTGCATTAGAATGTTTGGCCTCATCAAATGCCAATGATCACAACTTGAAATTTAGAGGACTTCAGGAAAAGTTAATCCATCTTTGTTTAAAGGAGAAAAAATATGTTGAAGAGGGGACAATTACAATAAGAATAACAGAAAAGGGACATGCATCCTTTAAATAATATCAAGTACAACTTCAAAAAATTGAGGATATCCAAAGTGATAATGATTTTGAATCAAAGAAAATATGTGATATTTTATCTTGTCTCAAGTTATGGGTTTTCTAAAAATTTAGATTTTTTTACACTTAAGATGATGGAAATATATGTTCTATGCAATCATTATAAATATTATTTTTAAAATAATATTACCTTTAGCTTTATTTGACAAAGTTCATAGGTAATCTAACTTCAAAACAATTTCCTCCTTTGAGCAACTAGTTATTTACCAACTACTACACATATTTGTGTCTTACGCAATCAACATTTGTTTGTTGCATATAGTGGATAATAATATGATATTTTCCTTCAAATCACACATTACAATGAACAATTCATATGATGATTGACAAGAAGTGAACTATCATGTAATTATTGTCCATAAAGCTATGCATCTAAATAATGAATATCCTCTTGCCTTACTCTTTAAGTTTAAAATTTGTGAAATCCTTTCTCAATGATATTTATAGAGTGAAGAGGTTAGAAATTATATGCAACAATATATATGTTTCACAATAATGATCACAAAATATTAATTCATCTAAATATAGTGTTAGTAAAGAAGACTACAAATATATTTTATTGGATGGTAAAAATAACTTGAAGATGGTTGATACTTTATTTGAATATAGTTATCCCATATTTAAATGTAATATGGCCATGATGTTTTTATTTAAATACAACAAATTTTAAATTTAAAGGATTATGTGGTTTTCAAACTACGAATCCAACTTATATGCATCCACTTATAAATTGTATACCAATGTTGACCCTTAGAAACTACTATGCTGCTCATGATGAACATAGGATTACTAATTTTCTAGGGTCATATAAGAACTACTAAATTTGAATATTAGATAGAAAACTAAAATATGAAATGTGTGATATTTTCCTTCTCAACATCTTTAAGTAGTATTTAAAAAAAATTAAAGGCACAAATAGCGTAAATAATTTGCACAATATGTATCCTTATTCTATTAAATTAAATCAATATTACTATTTATATGGTAACTTTTTCATTTCCACACTCAAAATTTTCATTCATAAGATATATACTCATGTTAAAAGTCCTAATCGATTTAATTATTACTAATTAGTATGAATACTTACATCTTACCTTTTCAATCAAGGCACATTGGAGTTAAACATGTTTTCTTGTCATGAAATCCATAATTGAGTAAGCTTCGAGCATCATAAATTTTCCTATGCCATATTTTTCATTCTCATGTCTCTAATACTTTCATCATGATTGATGTCACTTAATCCTATATTTGTAACTTTGGATTAATGACATTGCCAAAGTGTACAAGTGAAACACTTATAGCATTAGAAGAGCATAAAGCCAATAGGAATGATGGAACCAAAAATATTTAATATTATCACAAATATATGATCTATCCAAACATCCTACAAAGATCCAATGCGGACATGAATATTTCACTATATTGCACCACCCTAGTATGCCTAGATTTAAATAAAAGGAACTTCAAGTTAGATTTCAATTCTACAATGACTGGAAGTCAAGCCCCTATGAGTAAAGAATTGAATGGAATTGATGAGGAGGAATTTGATACCAAACACTCTAATCCCATTACTATGGTGATAGGAATTTCCTCTGGTGTTATGGGGAAAGGGGGAAGGCACAAAAAAGAAGACTTGGAGAACATGATGTAATCAATTAAGACATTGTGAATTTTAGATTTTTGGTGGTTAGTCCAAATCATAAAGATAACAACAAAAAACTATGTTGCCAACATATGCAGATACACCAATTTTAAAGAACTCTTAGGTATGATACATCTTGGATACGTCCATGCATATATATTAAAAAATTATATATATGTTTTTAGTCTATAAGAAATACAAAACTTGAAAAACATAGTACCATCAATGTTCAAAACTTTTTTTTATTAAGGATAAATAGTTTTTGAAAGGGACTATACCCTTGTACAGGAAGGCTTAAAAGCAAAATGCTACAATAGTTCCAAAGAAAAGAAGTGACCAAAATCATGATTTTATAATATAGCCCAAAAGTAGAAAAACAATCTGCCAAGAAAAGTACCAAGTTCACCTACAAACAACAACAGAACAGCAAACAAACAACAAAAAATAGTAACTTAGGAGCTGGTTTCTGTGCAAACAATTTTCTTCTTGCTACGAATTGTAATCCAATCATCATAGGCTTTCTGTAAAGGAATAATAACCTCAAGATCTGTGATCGGCTGATATGTATTGTTTGAACAAAGAGATGGAGGAGCAACATTCTCCTTAGCCACTACAGAAGCTTTTGGTTTAATGTTTTTGGTTCTCTGAGCTTCACCCCTAGATGACTCCTTTTTTCTATGATACGTGATCTCACTCGAAGGGGTTTTGGGGACCATTTCAATCAAGTCTTCCTCCTCAACATCAGAAATAGGGATATCCTTAGGTTCAAATACTAGATGTTCCGAGAGGGCATTTTTCCACCTGTTATCTTTCTCATTTTTATGTTTTACTATCTCGCAATTAATAGCAGAATGTCCTAAAGAGAAACATCTCCTACATCTAAAAGGAAGACCCTCATAATCCATAGGCTAAATCCAAGTTCAGTTTTGTACTTTTAGCTCAATTTGAGCTAGAAGATCCTTTGAAGTATCAATCTCCACAAGGATCCTTGCGTAGGTTGTATGTGTGAAATCAGTGGTTTGAGATTCAATGTTAGTGATATTACCCAAGGTATTTCCTATGTTTATTAGACATTTTTTATCCCAAAATTGCAAAGGTGGGTGGGGTAATCTGATCCAGATCGGTTTGCAGAAGAAGGATTCAGTTAGAGGGTTAAATGATGGGAACCAGGGTTTTGAAATAAGGTATTTTTGCTGGCAGGCCCAAAGTTGTCTAGAAATGACATCCTTATCCTCTATGGATTGAAAAGAGACAATAAAAATTCCCTTAGCATAAGGGTAGAGATCTAACCTTCCTTTTAGAAGTGGAATCCAATGCTTGGAGATCCATTCCTTTAGGACAAGTAGGCTAGGCCAGAGTCCAACAAATCTACAGATCAAGGAATGTTCTTGATAGAATAACTCTATTTCGAGGACTTCATCTCCAAAGGTTACACATGGGATTCTCACTGCAAGCCTCAAAGTTTTGAACTCTGACTTCTTTTCTAGAACCTCCCTGAATGAGCAATGGGACAGAGTTCCCGTCATTGCAGGATCTTTCAGCAGGTTGTTGGCACTAGTGTCAGATTTGAATCCAACTCCGAAGCCACCAGTAGTATTGCACTTCTCATGGATTTCTGGGAAAAAATCGTGAGGAGTCACAGTATGCAGCACAGGGGTTCATGTTTTTCCTGATCCAGTGTGTGTTTTCTCATATTCTTGTAAACAAACAAAGCTATGGCCACTGCCAGTACCAAAAGGTGCAGAGATTTCTGGTTCGCCCTTAGTTTTTCCATAGCCGCCGCCTCCATCTGAGCCCTCACAACCCTGAGCATGGATGCCGCCTCCAGCTGAGCCCTCACGATTTAGGGTTCGTAACGGTGAGCGTCGGTTAGGGTTCGGATTCGGGTTTGTAGCCATTTTTTAATATACTTAAGATTTAACAATTTATTTTTTTATGATATATGATTATTATATTTCTTTTTGTTTCGTCCATTTCCTTTGAGATCAATTTTTGTGTTGCGATGGTGGCCATAAAATATGTATATAGGGAGCTCTTGATGGACTTATTTAATTAGGTTAACTTCGACCTCCCAATGATTACTAAAGAGGTCAGTCGAAAGGTTGGATTTTGCATTCATAGTATCGAAAAATCACGTTATAATCCTTCTTAAGGATGTCGGAAGAGTCAATGGTCTATGATCTTCCCAAACTATTTAATATTATCACAAATATAGTATTAAGTCGTATGTAAATTTTTTGCCATATATACAGTTATATATGTTGCAGAAATCAATTACATTTTAATAAATGTTTGCAATATATAAATGTTTCAAACCTAAATGCCATAAATGGTTTTTATTTTATTTTGTTATTCTCATTTTGATCTTGAATTTTTTCTCCATGCACTTCATCTCACTTCTCCACTACCCACGATTATTCAATCCTTGGATAATTAGAACCTTGTATAGTTTATCTTTTTAAGCCTTGAGTAATTACCATGTGGGTGGCGTGATTGAGTTCTGGGTGGTGGGATTATCATAGTAGTGGCAATGGTGTAATTTTGGGGCTCCTAAGCTCGGCAAGATCCCATTAATTTGGTCAGATTATGTAAGTAGATTAATATGTAAATAAATGTTTGGAATATATAAGAATATTTGTGGAGAATGCAATGTTTAAAGAAATCAAAAAATTTGAAAGCATAGGATTTGTGTATGCACGAGGAAGGGATCAATGCTAACCTTAATATGTAATTTTGTGTATATTTTTCTTCCTCACTGGCTTAGGAGTGCATACAAACTTCTCTTACAACTACTTCTCTTGTTATTTATTCCACAAAATATATATTAAACATTGTCTAGAAAAAATCCTACTGATTACCCTGCACATGACAAACCCTTAAAATTTTAACAATAAAATTGCCAAACAATTTGTTTTTTGATTGAAAACATATTTAGTAGAATGAAGTGGGGGTGCCGAGGCCGGGTATTTCAAATCCTCGGCACCCCCTCTCGACTTACCAGCTCAATCAAGATCAATTTTGGCTCAACACGTCTACTTTTTCACCTACTCATCTTTCATGGCCTGTCTCATTCATTCTATGGCTGAGCTGATCTCCTGAAATAGAAGTGAGCGTACCTTTGGCTAGGTGATGATAAACTAGGCACCAAAGACAGTTATATGAAGTAGCCTAAGATTTCTTCGTCCCTATCTCATCCAGATTTGTGGTGGGATTCCATAAACAAATTTTCTTCACCGCTGGGAAACTCGTCCAGCTGAAGGTGGAGAGAAATTGGGAGATAAGCACATTCTATCTAGTTATTTCTTATAATACACGCTTTAACTCGTAGATTTATACACATCATTGCAACGTTTCTGTTGTTATTTCTTTCATTGTCTGCAAATATTCAAGAAGCACATTTTGTAGTTGGATCTATAGATTTTATCGTAGGTTGGAATACCACCTTTCATTCCTGCAAACATATCTCAGCCCATGCCCTTCTCTTCCCTGATCGGCCCTTCTCAGGATTTTTAATACCCGATACCCCCACTCCATGCATTCTCTCCTCTCCACCCCACGCAACTGCCATGGCCGCCCTCTCCCTCCAATTACAAAGCTTGCTCCCTCATCACCTCATCATCATCAAAGCTTGCTCCACATCCGTACCTATATTCTCCACCCCTTTCCCCTACTCTCCATTTCCTCCTCCTCCTTGGCCGCCACTGCACCTGCACAAAAACAATAAAGCAAAGAAATTTAAAAAGATAAACCTAAAACCAAGTCAAAAGTCATACGCATGATATTACGTTTAAGTTTAGGTAGGATTAGAGTTGTTAAGATAGATTAGTTACTTTTAATTAATGATATTTTATAATATATAACATATTATATTTGATAGGTTACAAAGTATATAAAATGCGATATATATTATAACATGTAATATATGTTATATATTACATTTATTTTTATAATATATATAATATAGAATAAGATGTAATACAATTGGCCGATAGGCTTTATTAGAGGCAAATTTCTTGATAACCTTTATTTTCGTCGTTGTCGTCCTCATATTATTCTTTAATTTAAAATCGTTAATATTATTCTTCATCATTTGCCATAGTTATGTTTTTAAATGGGTAGGAGATGAAGAGAATTAATAATACGGAAAATCATATAGACTTTTGGTATGCAAAGACTATTGTTTGAATGGCTTACTAAATGACTTGATGTGTTTCAGAAACTAAGTGGAAGGTGAGCCTCTAATCATTTTCTATCCTGCAATTTCAACTACGCCATTATAATCAAAACCACTGGAAATTTCAATGGAGGCTAGATCAATGTGAATATGAATACAAAATTGACAAAACTATTTCATAAACCAATGAATTAAATTAAAATCAGAAGAAAAAGGGTTCCAATAGTTAACACAAAGGATGAATTTCTCATCTTCGAGCAAAAACTTTATGGTAACTTACAATCTATTTCATTTTATATGATCCAATTACTTTCGCATCAAAGGCGGTGAAGAAAAAAGTTCAATAATTAGTGTTTTTTTCTAAATTTGAATGACATAAAACATTTACATGTAAATTATTTGAATTAAAAATAATGATTAGATATGAACAAAAATATAAATATGTTTTGTTTTAATTATAAGATAGAATTACATTTGTATTTATATAGCTTATTAGTTTTTACCTAAAGCTACATCTATATTTTCATATATAAGGCTTCATCTTATCCATTTCACATCACATCAAAATCAAAATCCTCTATCTCTTATATGTCACTCTTTATGGATTTAGAATTCGAGGATGATTTTAAACCAGAGCACGTGATGTTATAATTTCCATATATTTTTAACTCTAGAGATGAACCTTAAGAAAAAAAATTGTTACATTGATCTCCAATATTATGTATAAACTAAAATAAATACAATCTCATAAAAACCAAATAGATGAAAGTTAATTTGAAAAAACCAATATATTTGAGAAGTGTTTATTACTTTCATACTATTAATTGTCATTATTTGTGTAAATATGACCGATTTGTTTTCATTTACGTTCGATCTAACCGATGAAAGTATATTTGGGGGAAATCATGCATTATTTAACACATATGACATTATTTCATGATCATGTGTCAATCTTTAAGTATTTTGAGAAATTTAGGCCATGATTATGTACTATTCTATGTATAAATTTACCAACTTTTGATGTTATTTCATTAGATCAAATATCTTTTTTCAAAACAAATTTGTTAAATTGATCCCCAATTACTTCTCTTTTGATATGTAAAAACCCTATTTTACCCATTTGATTTGTGCATTTTAAATTTTTAATTCATGATATTTTCCTTACGTATCCATCCATAGCCAAAAATATTCTCGTATCTATGAATAAGGCTCTTCCTTCTAAAAATTTTGATTCAAGAATGTAAGGCAAAGATTGTCACATTTCTATTATATGGTTTTTTTTTAATTTATCAATCTTAACTTTACATTTACTATTCTAATGATATATTCTTCCATCTGCATATTGGCCTCTCACATGCACCTATGGATGCATTATCTAGCCCAAGTATATAGGTTTAGATAATATGGTATAATGAAGAATTTTTCACGGCTTATTATAAAATATATTGGTATTATTAATATTTTATTTGTATATATTTAAATTTATTAAGGTGAACGTTGAGAGGGGAATCAAGATAAATTTAATAAATTTGACTTTTTGAGAAACATGACACTAAAATAGAAAAGAGATAATTTCATATGGTGCTTATGTTAAAAGGAGATGTTAATGTCCATGGAGGTAAGAAAAAACATGTATAATTTTGGAGAAGTTTGATAGGAGATAAAATATGTGTATAAGTGGTAAGATCAGTATTTTAGATGTTAAAATAGTTGAATGAAAGGTTAAAAAGTCTTTACAAGCTTTAGAAATGGGTAGAATAATATGTCTAAGATATTTTTTATAAATATAATTCATTATCAAATAGTATAAGCCAAATTAGTGTTACAAATAATCTAAATACAAAATATAGTTGTTTACACCTTCCTGTGCTAGATTCAACATGATGTTATTATCATGTTATGCCTTGTGCTAGCTCTTATATATGCCTTAAATTGAGTGATTTTTTAGTCTCCTTTCATCAAATTTCATGATTTCATAAAACATTTCATCTATGGAATGTTGGTAGTTTAGATTTCTTACGCATATAAAACATAGGATTAACACTAAAAATTCAACTTCTAGTTCCATACCACTTTTATAGACTAGATAAAATTGTGAATACTATTTACCTTCTTATATGTTATTTGATACGCCCACAATGTGAAACATAATTGTCATCTTAATCTATCTTCCAAACATCATTGGTATTATTCAAAGTATTTTTTAAAATATTGTTAAAGGTTCTATTATTTTATTTTCCTATGGTAGGTAGAGAAAGTATTGTGATGCACATTCATAAATTCATTTAGTGAAATATAAATTCTTTCTACGAGGAAATGGGTTCATCATTCATTAATAAACATCAATAACAATTAACTAAAAAAGTAATGACAATTCTTTTAATAGCTCTTGTGCCATGACATGAACTAGTTCCATCTCATATATTATTATCATCTTACCCACACTTTCAAAAAATCACATTAGAGATCATATTTATTATAATGCTTGAACACTATTGGTGACATGAAAATTGTAATGTTAAAATTCCATTATGAAAGTACATGTGTGAGAAAAATGGAAGGTTCTTGGTGTCCAATAAAGGATCAATGGTAGGTCATCATGCTTGCATACTGTTGAACTCGGATGATTTGGATTTGGAAATGACGAACAAGGATAATTCAAATCTGTGAATTCCATTAACATAATTTTTGTATCAGATGCTCAAAAGGTGATAAAATAATAAATATGAAAAATGTATTTCCTTTCATTATCCCTTAAAGTAGATAAATAATGAAGATGGATAATGGGTGGCCTCTAATTATCTCTCAAATTAGAAAAACGATGAATATGGATAATGGGAGGCCTTCCAATCTCCTTAAAAGTGAATAATAAATCAAGACAGAGAATAGGAGGCCCCCCATTCTATCCCAACATAAAAAAATGAAGAATCAAAAGAAAATTCCTTCTATTCTCTATCAAAGTTCAAATAAATGAAGAGATAAAATGGGAAAATGAAAAAATTTAAAGACAGAAAATAGGAGAAAAAAATCTAAAGATAGAATATAAAGTAAAAATAAATAAATGGATAGGATGGGAGGCCTCTCGCTCTCCCTTTAAGTGAAAAAATTAAAAGGTAGAATAAGAATCCTCTTTAACCTATATATGTATTCAACACATCACAATATTATATGGTGCCCCACAATTTAAATTTAAAATTTTAGTTACTGATTTTGAAAAATTGAAAACTTATAACGAAACATTTGGTCACCAAAATTCAAATTCTTGGAAACCAATATTATC
This sequence comes from Taxus chinensis, assembly GCA_019776745.2. NCBI lineage: Eukaryota > Viridiplantae > Streptophyta > Pinopsida > Cupressales > Taxaceae > Taxus > Taxus chinensis. The sequence goes on from CM034156.1 coordinate 220,092,935, forward strand.
ACAATTCAAAACGGATAATAACACAATCGAAAACCAAATTTCATGTTTTTTAAAACCATGAACCATGTTATTAGAAGTCTAGATTTTTGGTGGTTAGTCCAAATTTAATGAAATGGTGGTTATTATCAGAAAATATCTTTATTTATATATCAACAATCATAAATTCTCATTACAAGTCACAAGTGACCAAATATGGCCTTACTAATAACAGGCCTACTAACCTTTACAGATAATTTACTCATGTTGTACTTATGAAAAGATTATCTTCCTCTAGAGATCCAAAAATCATATATACTCCTCATTATTGATAACATCAGATCAATTCCTATAATTTCAAGAAGATAAGAGATTATCGAGATAATCACAAAATATCAGGGTCAAGACCCCCTTTTCAGACACAAGGAGATGTCTCTCAAAAATTCTAATGCTGGTACAAGAAGTATATTTTATTTAATGAAAATTATGATGACCTTATTTTTTCAACCCAAGAATCCTTTCATTCCTATGTAGCATCGATACGAAATCAAGAGTATAAATTTGATATTCTACAACCTTATATAAATCAATTACATATCTAAATAAAATATTGCACTATATCATTCACAATGTTATTTCTCCCAACAAAGTAATTCCAAGCTTCGATTAATTATCATTCATTCATCAGTAATAACATAGTAACTACATGATCATTCATTCTAGTTAAGTAATAACATATTCGATACTTAATTATTCAACCAATAATAATAATATAATCACAACATTATTCTTATCCCAAAAGACAACTTTACATCTTCCAAATATTAAGATGAAGATGCCAAACAAGTATCAAGAATTTATCAACTTCTCAATGTATATATTTCTTATAACCTAATAGATGCATATACAGTTAACATCAAGGAATACATAAATCATTTGGTTCTAGTACCCAAATCTATTACAATAGTATTATGCTAATGCAAGTCGAGAAAACACAAGTTCACCCCCTAAATTCCCTAGTCGTGCCTAAAGAGCTCTAATATCTTCTCAATGCAAAAGTTATAGCCTATCGGAGTGTTTTCTCATAATCTTAGTTCAAATATATTCATTTTTATAAAATGTAGAGAATATCTATATATATAACCACCGATAATTAAATAGACACATAATTTCTTTTGTAAAATTCATGAAGTTTATATTCCGAGTTGGATTTATCACCTTTTTTTTATCAAAGGAAAATATATTTATTCTCGCCTAAGAGGAAGACATTAGCCTAGGCGAATAACCTCAAATACTATGGAGCATAGTTCTTACCAAAAAAAAAGATCCTATGCCTCCGAGTTGTAAATCCCCAAACTGGGAGCTCATGACCCAAATAGTGATGTCACAACTCACTCCAGGTGTGACCAGCAACGCTAACATCTTCCACCTAAACCATATTTTCCTACTTACTAAGGCATTATTATCTTAACATAACCCTGATAGGAAAGGAGTGAAGTGCAACATAGACTGCTAAGCCTAACATAACATCACCCGTGGATGAATGACAGAGTTGGAATCTATATTTTAATAAATGAACTCAAACCCCCTTGAAGGTGAAGTGAATAAGTATATGCCAAGCTTCGAAACAAGTGACCAGAAAAATATTAATAGTATTGAGAAAATGCAACAATATCCATACATGCATGCCATATGGGATAAAGAAACAAAAAGCAAATTTGATATCCAACTCTGTAGGGATTCGATATAAAAAGAGTTATATATTTCAGGCCTCAGAACTTCGCAGCCATCCTCAACGGTGAATCCAACAATAGCTAACACGCACTCATCAAGAGGCTTGAGCAACCGAATCCTCTCAATTAAGCTCTAATTTATCAAAATCTCCCACCATCGTACTCGGTTAAAATTGTTATTTTTTAGCCCAAAGATCCAAAAATAACTCATCAACTACACTAACTTTTGGCATGCAAGGCTCCACAAAGGGTGACACCGAGTTATTAGTCCAGTATTGCTTCGCCCAAGGAGTCTAGATTCGAAATAGAAAGAATGAAAATGTGCAAAGTCGGTAGCTTCTCCTGAAACCTAGAAAATTGAATGTGCCACATTTATGGGCCCTTCAAAATTACCACTGGCCTCTAAGTTATTCTCAAAACTTATCCGGGGTTTTAAAATAAATAATGCTAAATAAAAAGCCTTTATCAATGCATGGTTAACCGTCCATGAGAAAATCAGACCTCCCGTGCAATGTAGTTCGACCACAATTTGATTAGATGGATTCCAATAATTCTCACATAGGTTGATTGACCAAATTGAAAAAAACGTTCCATATAGGTTGGTTGGGGTTATATAATGAAATTTCCATTACTTACCAACAAAATGGGGTAAGAGATACTTATTTATACAATTTAATTTCTCATTACTACAATCCTCTTTGTCATCATCTTGGTCTTAAGATTATTTTCAATTTAATACATATATCATTTCATACTTCTTCATATCAGTAGTTTTACGACAAATAATAAACGTTACCTTGTTGTTATGTGGTCTCAAACTAATAGTCGTAAAGATATAACCGAAATTGTGACCTACAACAATCCTATCAACTTGACATAATTAAATCGTCAAGTAAGAAATATTACACTATTACAATACATACTTCATCCATAATGGAATAATAATAGTGTAATAATGAAAAAGTCCCTCACATTACCCAATCAAATATTTCAGTAAGCTTAGGTAATCCACAAGATCAATATCGGATAAGGTAACCAAGAAACATACAAATTCATCAAATTAATGATATGGAGTGTGGTCGAAGACCAATTGAATCAGTTATGTAACAATGCCCACCATTATGGGTTTAGACCCCATGGTCGATTAAACACCTCTTCAATTCCGAAGCATTAAACAAGTCAATAGAGTTTGACTTTATCCATGGAACAATCGGAAACCAATTCTAGTATCCTTGATCATTAAAAGTTGGTCATGAAGATGGTTATCTATTATGCAGTCATCATTAATTAACGAAATAACACGGCATAATCACGTAATACCTTGCTATCAAACCCATAATTCCAACAAGCAACACATCATACAAGGTAAAACAAGTAAATGCTGTAAATGTTGAGTGCATGACGAGTGTTAGACGATAAGTGATGTTGTATGGTTATATAGGCAACCACGTGTTAGTACGTACATCCTTTTCAGGATATGCATACACTCATGTGGATGCATATGCAACTAAGCAATAGAGCTTATTTTATGGCTCTCGTAACCCACTCTTCATTTAGGAATCATTCATTTATAAAAACATACATAATTTGAGGGATGTGACATATTTCCCCCCTTAATGAATCATTGTCTTGATGATTTTACTCATTATTCAAAATCATAACAATCAATCACAGAGTTATATCTAACAAACAAGGAGAACAATCATCATTTTCATCATAGAACTCTATATTTTCCAGATTTCCATCTATCAGTTTTCAAATTTATTGGCTATAACAACCTTATAACTAGAAAAAATTGTCTCATAGTCATAAATATGACATTTTTTTGTCATTTTAATCAATCATAATATACAATATTATTTAATATATTTAACAGAGTAAAAAACAATCTATATATCGCAAAAACAAACAAGGAAAACTATGTGTTCTATTTTCCCCAGGTCTTTCCAGTTGTTTTGTTCTGTTACTCCATTTTTTTCCGAACTTCACCCTGTGCAATTCTAAAAAAAAATTCAAATGCACTCAATGATTTTACCTTTTTTGGCTAGTTAGTAATTGCTTGTTCCTTTTCTTGACTTTTTAGTCATCGTAGTGTCATTATGTTTCATGCTAGAAATTTCAACAAGTCTTTTATGTTGGTTCATCCTGACATTCTGCATTCGTTGTCATATCGTTTCCACCACTTTACCTAAATTTATGGGTGAAGAAGATCCAATACTCTTGTATTATTTTACTCTTTTCGAGTCAGAATTAATTGCAGGTTCATGTTCTATCTTGATTGGCCTTTCAAATCATTATTGCAAAAATAGATAGTCCTATCCTATCTACTTCATCTACCCTTTACGGGTTTTATTTTGTGTTGGATTCAAGATCTAGAATCTACCATCAAGATAGTTCAATAATCAAGAAACCATCTGCTGATTGTTAACAATTAGTTAAAGTTGTTTACCTTGGCTGATCATGTTCACACTTTACGAGTTGTTCCTCGCATCATTCTAGTTTCATGTGTCACAAAGGACCGTTAGAGTGTTATCTAACATATTAACCATCAAACCTGAAGCATAATTAGGTCTGGTTTGTTCTCCATGGTTCATCCTTCATTTATCCATTATCCTCAATTAACAAGTTAAAATATTTAGTTAGCATAAGGACGTAATTAGTCCAAGAGCTGCAACCTTCAACTCAAACACTAAAATGTAACACCTCTTTATTACGCTTCTCAAGTAGGGAATTTTTTAATTTTTTTAAATTAAATTCATGATTCACTACTTTAAATACAAAATATTTAAATCCAGGATAAATATTAAATTCAATCCATCTGATGATAATCAAAAACCATGTGCAGCTGTATGAGTTTGATAGTAATTGATTCCCCATAGATTACTCTTTACGAGTGTGTGTACAAGGTATATTATTGGTTTTATTTTACAGGAGCGTAGTTAATTGAATCCCATCCGGTATCGTACACCCTTAATTAGAACTTGGTGAAATCAAGATAGTGTAATCAACAGCTTACTCTACTTCAGCCAAAGTTTAAGAGACCTGTTTGTCATGTTCAGTTCCGTGACAACACATTCATCATTAGGAACTTGTCTTTCACCATATCACTTTATTCAGTTATCTAGATTATTATTTCTTTTGTTTACTTATTAAGTTCGTTATTCATCAACTTACATAATCATTAATGTCCATCTAAAGATACTAGGCCTATTTAGTTTCTTAGATCTGATAAGTACATAGTATTGTGCCAACTACAACAATTCCAATTACGAGGATAGTTCATCCAATTACAAGACTAGATGCGCTTCCACATCATTAATGCCAATAGTTTACTTAGGTCATATATATACATTTACCCCTTTCAAGTGATCACAAGTACCTTAAATGTTCTTTGTTCATATTGTTGTAATTCGATCCAACGATCATCGATACCTAATCATAAAATTATGTGTCATTGTTGTTAAAAGATAGTATTTTTGTTTGAATTACATCCGACTCATAAACTATTTTATATCAGCACACCTTACTTCCCAAAATAGATCCATCCTATTATTAATTTCTCAAGGTACTCAATCCTATGTTTGTTATTAGTTAGTTGTTCAATTTAATTTTCCTAACATAGTTAGGTACAACAGAATCCAGGTTGATCAAGATACAAGTTGACCAAACCATAAAGGCGTATACTATTGCTATAATATTATAGCAGTTAATTTTATTGTGGAATCACAATTATTCTATAACATTGAGTTGTTTTTATAATTGTTACAACAAGTACATCCATTGTACTTAATTTCTTTGTTATTTTACCTATTTTTTATATTTAATTACCTCCATTACGCTTAATCAACTTAATGAAAGTTGATATCCTAAGGCTAGAAATATGATCCACACTCTTTCATACATTTGGATGATAAGATGGTTTTGATAAACCTACTTATTTGGGTTTTTGTTCCTTATTACCATTACAACTTGTTAATCTCACCATATTTCGAAAATACATTACATTACAATATCTAGTTTTACACATTTAATACCCAATGAAAATGAATACTTCAATATTTAATAACAACACAGATATGATCTCAAAACCAATCTTTATTATTAGAAAATATATTTATTTATATATTAACAATCAAAAATTCTCTTTACAAGTCACAAGTGACCAAAGATGGCCTTACTAATAATAGGCCTATTTACCTTTACAGATAATTTACTCATGCTCTAAGGAAAAATGAAAATATTATCTTCCTCTTGATATCCAAAAATCATACATACTCCTCATAATTGATAACATAAATTCAATTCCTAAAATTTCACGAAGATAAGAGATTATCAAGATAATCACAAAATATCAGGCTCAAGATCCCCTTTCAAGAAACAATGAGATCTTTCTCTCAAACTCTAATACTAGTACAACAAGTACATTTTATGTAGTGCAAATCATGATGATCGTCTCTTTTTTCAACCCTAGAATCATTTCATTTCTACATGCTTAAAATAGTAATTTATACATGGCCAGCTTAACTTAAATTGGCATGAAACATCGACTCTAAATATGTAGCATTTGTACAAAATCAAGAGTATAAATTTAACATTCTATAACCTTATCTAAAAAAATTTCATATGGAAATAAAATATTGCACTATATCATTCACAATGTTTTTTCTCCCAACAAAGTAATTCCCATATTCGATTAATGATCATTCATTCATCAATAATAACATAGTAACTATAGGATCATTCATTCCAAGTAAGTAATCATAGATGCGACACTTAATTATTCACCTAATAATAATAATATAATCATAATAATATTCTTATCCCAAAAGAAAGCTTTATATCTTCCAAACAGTAACATGAAGATGCGAAAAAAACTATCAAGAATTTATCAACTTCTCAATATATATTCCTTATAACCTAATAAATGTATACATAGTTAACATCAAGGAATACATAAATATTTTTGGTCTAGTACCCAAATCTATTACAGTGGTATTATGCTAATACAAGCAAAAAAACACATATTCACCCCAACATCTCTAGTCGAACCTAAAGATCTCTAATATCTTCTCAACGGAATAGTTATAGCGTATCACGGTATTTCCTCATAACCTGATTGCAGTCTACGACTACAGTTCAAGTATATTCATTTTTATAAAACATAAAGAGTATGTTTATGTTATATATATATATACTTCCGACCACCAGTAATTAAATAGACACTAGATTCTTTTTGTAAAATTCACAAAGTTTATATTCCCTATTGGATTTATCACTTGTTTTTTTATGGAAGGAAAATATATTTATTATCACCTAAGCAGCATGAGACATAGGCCCAAGTAAATAACCTCAAATACTAAGGAGCATAGCTCTTACCAAAAAATTATCCTATGCCTCCGAGTTGTAAATCCCCAAACTTGAAGCTCATTCACTATGGAAAAGGAAGTGGTTGAATCACAGACCTGACTGCCTAAAGTGGAGAGAGGTGAGTAGAGGAGAGGGTGGACAAGATGAACCATAGACCAGAGATAGTTTTCACATAGAGCACCACTTCAAACCCATTAAGCACAGCTCCCAGAACATAGGGAACGAGAATCGACATATTGTGGGTAGATTTGAGAGTGACATTGATTGATGGTGGTTGAGATTTCAGAACAGGATTCAATGCGTCATAGAGGTGGTTGAAGTAGGATTTGAATTTTTCCCACCTCTCTCTCTTATTATTTCTATATATTGTAACGAAGGGGCATATTCAAATGGTTTTTGATCTTCCCTCTTCTGCCCCCTCTCTCTTTCTTCCTTAGGGTCGAATATGGAGTCTAATCCTCCTCCCATGGCTTTGTAATGGTGTTTTCTTACCTCTTGCCCACTGAAAAATGTACCATGTAACTTTTGGAGCAATAGAATCTGTCTTGTGATGCATTTGTCCATCATTGGCTCATTTTATTGTCTCTTCTTACCTCTTATTGTCGCAGGGTATATTGTGCATACTCTGATGTCTGTTGTAGGTTTTTGGAGTTGTGATTAATTGGTTTTGAAGTGGTGCTCTGTGTGAAAACTATCTCTGGTCTTTGGTGCATCTTGTCCACCCTCTCCTCTTCTCACCTCTCTTCACTTCAGGCGGTCGGGTTTTTGATTCAACCACTTCCTTTTATTGTGTATCACTGCTTATCTTCCAAAAATGCTAAAATCTTTCACCCATACCATATTTTCCTACTTACTAAGGATTATTATCTTAACATAACTTTGATAGGAAAGGAGTGAAGTGCAGCATAGACTGCTAAGCCTAATAGAACATCACCTGTGGATGTATGACAGAGTTGGAATCAATATTATAATAAATGAAATAAAACCCCCTTAAAGGTGAAGTGAATAACAATTTTCCAAGATTCAAAACAAGCATCCATCACAATATTAAGCATAGTATTCAAAAAATGCAACAATATCAATACATGCATTCCATATGAGATAAAGAAATAGAAAGAAAATTGATAATCTAACTCTCTCAGGGATTTAATATAAAAAATATTTAGATATTTCATGCCTTAAAACTTCGTAGCCATCCTCAACGGTGAATCTAGCAACAACTAACATGCCCTCATCAAGTTATCGCCTAAGTGGCATGAGACATAGGCCCAAGTGAATAACCTCAAATACTAAGGAACATAGCTCTTAACAAAAAATTATCCTATGCCTCCGAGTTGTCCACCCTCTCTCTCTCTCTCTGTCCCCTTGGAATGGTTAGATTAGGATAGGATAGGTTCTGCCTGCACTGGAGTAGTTTGTGGCAGGTAGATTAGGAGGCAAGAATCGGATTTCTCTAGAGGTCCATCTCAATTTTTGCAAGTCCCATAACTTGAGATATGGTCCCATGTTGTGTAATCATACCGAATGCCCCACTTCATAATCAGGCCATTCGAGGGTGATGTGATTCTGCACTAACACGTTCTCTCAAAACATCTTTAGCCATGTCATTCAAATCTACCGAAATACCATCACTTCAGCCTAAGGACCATGACTAACCTCTTTTCATCACCACCCAAAGTCATTATGTCCTTGTCAAAAGGGTCATAATTGATGGGGGCGTGTTGTCTACTCAAAATTCCCCTCTCTAACAAGAACAAATTTTGAAAATTTTGAGTCTAAGTGCTTTTTTTCTGAGATACCCAGGTCGTGAAGTCGAAAGAATCTAAGTTTTGGGTCATCTTGTAAGTATTTCGGGTCTGTCGGAACTTTCTGTCCCACCTGTCCCAAGTACGAAAGTGCAAGTTGTTCCCCGATCGGCCGAAATCCCCGAAACTGTCCCATTCTCGGGCCCGTCGGAACTTTTTGTCCCAAGTGTCCCAAAACTTTTGTGCGAGCTTTCCCATTTTCGGCCGAAACTCCCGAACCGCGTACTTCGCACCTTTTTGTCCCAAATATCCCAAAGTCAAAAGTGCGAGCTTCCTCTTTTTCGGCCGAAGCTTCCTAGTCGCGTACTCCGGAATTTTCTGTTCCAAAAGTCCCAAGTCCAAATGGGCCTGCTGTTCCAATTTCGGCCGAAATGCCTGAACCGCGTACCTCGCGCATTTTCGTCCCAATTGTTCCAAAAGATTTTGTGCATTCTCTCTCCATTTCACCTGAGCCGCGTGTTTCGCGCATTCGCGTCTCACCTGTTCCAAGCGTACCAAGTGTCATTCACACTTAGCTTTTCCCGCTCATTCCGAATATGACGCTCTTTCAAATTGGTGGTGGTGTATTCAATGCGCATTAAATTCATTCCGCTCCTCAAACGGCTATATAACCAAGCATACCACCTTCACATTTTTCACATTGCTTTCTTGCTATCATTTGCTCAAACCCTTGCAATCTAGTTCCCTTTGCAAATTCCTTCCAAAGTCTGGGTCGCAGCTCCGAATCTATCAATATGAAGATCAAGTTTCAGGGACAGGAGCAAATTTCTCCACTTGAGTCTGCCGTTAGCAATATCGGAGACAGTGAAGCTCGTCATCTCGACTTCGGCGATTTTTGGTCAAGAATGACAGATGCAAACCCTACGCCGATGGCACAGATGATTAATGATAGCGGTTTGGCTTTCGCCGGAGGTTTCCCTATCTCAGTGCAGTGTGCTGATACGGTACTTTCATGCGGAGCTCACTTCGACCCCGATTCGAGTGAATTGACAAATGTACACGGGGAGCTCATTGCCAAGCTAGACGCTGCCGCCATTGGAGCTGCTCTGAGGATTCCGGAGATGGACAATGCCATAGTCGTCTCTCGGGATCAAGCACAGGCCATGTTCGACCAAGACAGTGATAAATATAAAGCTCGAGTGGCGAGGTCTTGGTTGAAGAACCCTAGGAAAGGAGCTTCTCGTCTGACCAAAACCCTCTTCCAAGTGGATTTCAATGAAGAATTGTCAGATTTTATAATCCTGCTGGCTCGGGTTATGGGTTTTCCCTCAACCAATGAGTTTCATTTCTGGATGTGCCCGCTCATCAGCATGGTGTGCGAGGGAACGCAAAACATCAATTGGGCAGAAATCATAAGCATGAATTTGGCCGAGCAATTATCCAATGTGCAACAAACAAAGAAGTTCTTCATGACTTCGTATCTGATGTATACCCTAGCAGCGTCACGGCAATGGTTTGGCTTTTCCTACATTGATGCGCACAAAGACGATCCAGTGTACGCCTATTGCTCGCAGTTCACCCTAGAGACCAGCAATCGGAATTTCAGAAGGGTCAATGATGCCTTCACCATGTACGTGGTCAGATTGCTCGAAGGTGACACCGCCCGGAGGTTTTCAGACGAAGCTATGAACCTGATATCACAATATGGAGCCTATTTCATTCAGTTCAGGAAATTCTCTTATATCAGGCTTGCTGGCTATGAGAACACTCCTCTGCGGCTTCCCATGTTCTGCAATGACAAATGGCCTTGATTGAGATATGCAGGCAACTGGACAAGTTGCACAGAACTTGCAGAGACAAGAAGATTTCTGGCTTACACTTTCCCCATCTCTCTGGGAAACTACACATGCAAAACGGCCCTGGATGCTCAGAACGTAGAAAGAGCCCTGGTCCCTATCACTGTTCATTTCTTCAAGCCAAGAACCTGTTTTGACTTGAAGACGTTCATTGAAAGGAACATCAAGATAGTCTATCATCACAGGGCAGATACAGAAGACTACTGGGCCGACTGTGCAGATGATTTTGAAGCCAGAAGAAGGCATTGTGGCAGGTTCTCCCTGCAATTGATCCAAGAACTCAGTCTGTACCAAGTTCCTGAAGGTCTCCAGGATGACAACTCTGAGCTATATTCGTATGAATACGAAAATGTGATTAAGCACACCCCTCTGGAGGACCTGGATTGGAACAGAAAAGAAAGAGATGATCTGGCTGAGATTATTGCCCCAGTCTTGATCAGAACTAGGGTCTGGTTCAGTAAGAAGATCCGAGAATTCAAGAGGCACTCAGGAGAATCCAGCTCCAAAGATGATTCGACACCCATAAGGGAAGCATCAGTTCCAGAGTCTGGGACACCAGTGAAAACCCCTCCTGCCTCAATAGCTCAGGGACTTGTAGGATCTACTCCTTCTCCATCTACCCAGGTATACAAGAAGAAACTCAAATAGGTAAAGAAGGAGCCTGCAGAGAATGACCCTCCAAGAAAACAGGCAGAGTTGCCTATGGGGCTAGAGAACATCATCGTTCTCAGTGAAAGTGAAGACAGTGAGGTGCCAATTCCTGCAAGTGTTCCTGAAAATCCAGCAGATAAAGATAAAGAAGTCCAGAGCACCGAACTTCCAGGTACTACTGATTCTTCTGCCGCCATTACCTCCAGTGTTCTACCTACATCTCAGCTTGAGTCAACAGCTGCACAGACCTTGAGTGTCATGAGCTCCCTGTCTCTTGGTTCCCTTGCAATTCCTGCAGATTCTTCTTCCTCTTTTGCTTGGGTGCAACCTCTGGTTGATAAAAGGAAGAGAAAATCCTCCTCTCAAAGCTTGGGACCAAATTTTGATGCTTTGTAGCAGCCTTGTTGGGCACCACTCCTTCTCGTGCTAAAAATCCAGAACGACTTCCAGGATTGTGTCGGATGCTCGAGGTCAGCAATTCCTGGAGATTGCTAAGCCCACAGTAGACAAATCGGAATCAGAGTTGCTAACATCCGACTTGGAGCTTTCAAGGATCCCTATGGGAGAGTCTACTCCTGAAGGTGAGATTCATAACCTCCAGGAAACAGTCACCAGAGTCATTGGAAGGGTAGAGAAAGGGCAGCAGACGATTGAACAGCTGGAAGAACAAGCCCAAGTTCTCACAAGTTTTATCAAGTCACTCTTGTCTAAGGACAAAGTTTTAGGACCCCACTCCCTTGACTGCTCTACCCCCTCCTGTAATTCTAAGCCAAGATGAAGTGCAAGAAAATTAAAGATATGCACAAGTATTCTGTCTATGGTAGAGCTATCGAAGCCATGGTGGATGACATGCTTGTTGCCGGGCTAAACTCATCGACGAAGCTTTTAAGCTACATGGAAAGGTAGACAAGTTTGCAACATAACTATTCCTCTACCATTGAGGTTATGAATAAGGAGCTTAAACTTTGGGGCAGTTGCATTGTAGACCTTCGCCTCATGGGACAGACAGATGAGAACATCTTACTGGCAAGTAAGATTTTCGATGATGCGGAAGATAATCTATCAAAATCCTGGGTCTACGATGTAGAGTGGAAATCAGAGTCTTGGAAGAGGCTTTGTAGGAGCAATGAAGAATAGCTGCAAAAGGGAAGAAGCTTTCAAGACGCTAGCAGCTGCTGCTTTCAAAGATATGCATTTTCATCTCAGGATGAAAACTCTGGCATTCCCTCGTCCTTGCAAGAAATCAAAGCTCAGTTCAGAGCTTTTGTCAAAGATAATCTTTTCAAGGAAGACTCCATCTCTAAAGACAAGATAAAAGAAATTTGTTCTCTCCAGTCTGCCATTAAAGAAGCAAACAAAGACTATCATACTCACGTCGAGTTTGATAAAGAGATGGAGAAATGCCTGGGATTTTGGACTCAGTCTGCAACTAACACATCAGTCCCTCGTGGCAGAGATATAGCTGAGTCATTGAGAAGTTCAGGCAGCGGATTCTGAAGACAGTGGGTCCCTCCCAGTAGCCGGCCACCTGTCTCCTTCTCTCTCCTTTCCTCTTCTTCCTTTCTTTCGTATTTCGTTGTAATTAGTTAAGGTATTGCAACCGGAAATACTTAACTATTCTTTATTTAAAAGAAACGGTTACAAGTCGTAACCGACTTGTAAGCTATATAATGGCCTTCCCACGCCATTTTGAAGGAGGAGGAAAAACTTGGCATACTCCCGAAATTGTAAATAGATCTTGAACGTATCAATACAAAAGGGCTTTTCTTTTCATTCTCTATCTGAATCTCTGTATCTCTGTGTTTTCCTTTAGTATTGTGAAGATTATTTTGTACCTAATTCGTTAGTCTTGCTGATTGCTTTTGCAAATACAGTGATCTTGCACGACCAAGAAAGAACTTTGTGTCTTTGATTAATGAATTTGAAAAGGTCGTTGAAGAACTTTGTGTCTTTGATCTTATTCAGTTAATGCAAATAATCTTGTTTCAAATTCCCTGCAACTTCGCACTCGTAAAGAATTATTCTGTTATCTATAATTCCAAACGTTTGCTATTCTGCTTATCTTCGTACCTCTTTCCTCAGCCCGTTTGTAACTGATGATCTTTGTGGAAAACATTTTCGTGGTATCCAAGTTCAACCATAAAATGACCCTCTGTATATTTGTAAATAAGTTCGTGTCTCAATAAGGGAACCTCTCCCATTAAAGAGGAGGGACTTCTTGTCCCCTGACTGTTGCTCTTCTAAAAAGTCTTATTTGAAAACCAACAGTTTTTGGTGACTCCGCTGGGGAAAATCGCATTCCAGTACTATTTTTTTTTTTTTCGATCATTCTTTGATCTGGCGACTCCGCGTTTCACTCGAGGGGAAGGGCCCTTGGTATCGAAGATTCTCAGTTTCAGCTTTTGGAGCAACAGGGTTTTCCTTTCCCTTCAAATAGAAGAACTCGTTCAACGAGCACTCCACCTGTTCGAGAAAGAAGTCCTTCAGAGCCTGCTAGTCCTAATCTGCAAGCTTTAATCCTTGCTGGTGTTACAGTTCCCCTCAGAACCGTATTTCCAAGAAGAATGGCACAAGTTCCATGGGGTCAACGTGTCGGGCCCTGGCCCTCACTCAGCCTTTGCATGAGTTACCTAGAGGTAACCGAAAAGAACTTCCCCAAATTCAGGGGCGACGGCAAAGTGCACCCTGACGAGCATATTGCAGCCTTCATAGTTGCGTGTGGAGTCTTGGGGGTCGAACATGAAGACGTCTCAGTAAGACTGTTCGTCGAAACGTTACAGGACAATGCTGCTGACTGGTTCTATCACCTTCCGGCTGGTGCCATCATCGACTGGAATACCATGAGAACTCAGTTCGAAAGCCGTTTCAAACCGGCAGAAGAGATGTGCATGCACTCCTTGCCCAGATTTCTCAAATAAAGAAAGATCCATCGGAACCCATGAGAGAATTTGTGGCTCGGTTCAACAGACTGATCAACAAAATCCCCGTGAACACTCGGCCGGTTGATCAAATCCAAAAATGTTTCTTTTTGAATGCCCAAACGCCTAAAGTCAGTTATGCTCTAAGAAGGGCTAACCTTGGAACGTTAATACTGGATCAAGAACTGGCTGTTAGTGTCGAGGATGACCTAATCATGTCAGGGAAATTGAAGAGAGATCCTCCCAAATCTAAATCTGCTGCTTCTCCCTCTTCCACTTCTGGACCCAATACTGATCCATTAGTCCAGAAACTTGCAAATGATCTGGTAGCTATAAAGAAACAATTAGCTCAGCATGCACCGTATGCAGATGTTCCTAGAAGAAATTTTCAACCCAGAAACCGTTTGCCAGCTCCCCACACAAGATTGGCACTTGAAGGACCTCCCGTCAACGTTCCTGTGAATGCAACTTGCCGAGGTCGAAGAACCAGAAGATGATAATGAAGCTTGTGAGGAGTTCTTGGAGGAATTCGATGATGAGGCAGAAGAACTCAAGGGATCTCGAGTCAATTTCTTTACCACTGAAGGCATTGATGATGCAGATGACTATGATGAAGTGGTAGCAGATATGAACAGCGAATCCTTCGCTGTCATGACTCGGGAATAGACGCATCAGAGGGGAAAACGTGACACAACCCCTGAAGAAGTCCAAAGAGCAGCCTGCAACTATTCCTGTAATTGCCAGAAGAGGATCTCCTATTCCTACCTCATCTGCACCAAAGGTAGAGTACTGCCAATCCTGCCCCCAAAGTTGTTTCTTCTTCTTTTTCTCCTAGGGTTGATAAACCTAAGATTCCAAATGATAATGGACCATCCACCTCTGGATCCTTTGACATTGGTAGATCATCTAAAAAGGACCAAAGTTCAAATTTCAGAGGCTGAATATTACCAAACCCATCCAAAAGCTTTTGCCAAGATGATCCAATTTGTAAATTCCCATTCCAAGACCACCTCCAAAGGCCTTTTGCCCACACCTCCTTCTGCACCACAGCCCAGTCTAGTAGCTGCTGTCACCTCACCTGGTGACAAGATCAAGCCTTTCTATGTAACACTCCTTATAGCTGGCCACAGGGTCAGTAACTGTGTCATAGATTCCGGAGCCTCAGATAATGTGATGCCTGCCAAAGTAGCTCATGCTTTAGGCTTGACCCTTACTCGTACTTATGGATCTTGCTACTCCATGGAAAGTAAGGAAGTACCTTTTGGTGGGAAGGATTAAAGATGCACAAGTGGCTTTTGCTGCTTTACCTGAAAAGAAGGTCTTGGCTACCATACTAGTAGCAGACATTCCTCCTTCCTATGGAATGTTGCTAAGCAGAAACTTCTGTAAAGATGTGGGGTGGAGAGATTCAAATGGATTGGTCACACACTCTCATACCTGTCAATGGACAAATGAAGAAGCTACTACCTGAGAAGCTGTCCGAGTACATTGTGCAGAAGACAGATGATCCCAAGGCACAAATACTCTATGAGGACAGGGGCCATGGTAATTACATGATTTTGTCCCCTGATGAAATCCGACCCTGCAAAATATCACCTAAAGATCCCAATGGTGTCTAGATCTTAGAATTCGATGGCAGTTGTTCTTCAGCTGGTTCTGGAGCCGGTGTTCTGTTAATATCACCTGATGGCTGCCTGTACCCCTTTTCATTCAAATTGCAGTTCGAGAACACTAACAATACAGCAGTGTATGAGGCTCTCATCCTTAGATTGCAAGTGGCCAAAGAACGAGGTGTAAAAATTCTTTTGGCTCGTGGTGATGCAGAGCTGATTGTGAAGCAAGTCAGAAGCCTGTTTTAGGTAAAGAACGGGAGGCTGAAGCATTATTGGAATCAGGTTTGGGATTCAATTGAATTCCTTGATGCCTTCTCCATTGAGCCAATTCCCAGAGAAACGAACAGCAGAGCTGATTCACCTGGCTGTCTCAGGGGTCATTATTGATTCCTCATCCTGAATTCTCTCAGGATAAATTCACTATTGAGATGATCCACTGACCTAGTGTCCCTGACAATACTAACAACTGGCAAAGTCTTAAACGACGACCAGCATTTGCTTTCCTTCCTGGAGCTCAAGGGAAATTTTGAACAACTGTATTTCGAAGGAAGTGACAACCTGCCTCGTGAGAGCGTGTCTTCGGACCAAGCCGTCACCCAAGGAGAAGAAACTGATCAGGAAGGGGGCATTAAGCTCAAAGGAAACAAGATCCCCAAAGGTTTGGTGAGTTTGGAGGAGTTGTTTGATAAGCATGACAGGTACGTGAGATCTAAAGCTTCCATTGGACCTCAGCAATCAGCTGAGTATGATAAAATTGATATTGGGAGTTCTGATGACCCAAAGCTGGTAAATATCAGGAAGTGTTGCACATCAGATGAAAGGAGAAGAGCAATTGACCTTCTAAGGAAATATAAGGATGTGCTTGCTTATTCTTATGAAGATCTAAAAGCCTTCAAGCCAAAAGAAATGTAGCACTCTATCCCTCTCAAGCCAGGAATCAAGCCTTTCAAGTAGAAGCAGAGGCAGTATAACCCAAAGATTAGCTGACACCATATTTCAGGAGATTCAGAAACTGCTAAAGGCTAAAATCATCTTTCCCATTCACCATTCGACTTGGATTGCAAACATTGTACCTGTTAGGAAGAAGAATGGGGAGATCCACATCTGTGTTGATTTCAGGAACCTGAATCAGGCCTCTCTGAAAGATAACTACCCTCTGCCTATGATTGGATCAGGTTTTTGCAAGCGGTAACAGGGCTCTGAGATGTTATCTATGCTTGATGGCTTTTCTGGATACAATCAGGTAGAGGTTGATACTGCTGATCAACATAAGACAGCCTTCACAACTCCTTTGGGTACCCTTTGCCTACAAGAGGGATGCCTTTTGGGCTGATTAATGCTGGTGCCACCTTCCAGAGAGCTATGGATCTGGCTTTCGGAAGCTTGAAGGGAAAATGCATAGTCATATACCTTGATGACCTGACAGTGTTCTCAAAGACAAGAGTGGATCACTTCGACCACTTGGAAGCAGTTCTGCAAAGATGCCGAGAGCATGGGATTTTCCTTAAATCCTAAAAAATCTATCTTCTGTGTTACAGAGGGAAAGCTATTAGGACACATTGTCTCAAAGGATGGCATCAAGATTGATCCTGAACGAGTTCATGCCATCCAACAGATTCCTCTCCCTACTAGTAAAAAGGGCGTGCATTCCTTTTTCGGTAAGATCAATTTTCTAAGAAGATTCATCCCTGACTTTGCTAAATTAACTTTGAATATTTCTCAGATGATGAAAGGAAAGCAAGCATTTGGTTGGTCTTCTGAAGGAAAGGAATCCTTTGAGGGTATCAAGAAAGCTATTGCTAAAACTCCAGTTTTGGCCTGCCCTGATTTCAGCAAGGATTTCATTATCTACTGCTACGCTACAGATATGTACTCTGGCTGCTGTCTTAACCTAGGAGGATCCTGATAAACATGAGCTACCAATTGCCTTCATGAGCTATATCCTGAAGAACCATGAGCTAAAGTACACCATGATGGAGAAGCATGCCTTTGCAGTAGTCCAAAGCTGTCAAGCAGTTCCGTTTCTATATCCTCAACTCTCACTCTACGGTGGCTTGGTCCCAGATATGACTGTAAAGTCAATTCTCACGCAACAAGAATTTGGATCCAAGAGGGGAAACTGGGTGGCTAAAGTCCAGGAGTATGACCTTGATATCAAGCCAACCAAGCTGGTTCGGGGAAAAGGTCTTTGCGAGCTCATTGCTGAAGGAGCCCAACATGAGTTGTTGGAGAAGAAAGCTGACCTTCCTACTGTTCTGTTCCTGAGTTCAGTTGATGAATGGTATGCCGACATCACTCATTTTCTCACCTACGGGGAATGCCCCTCTCATTTAACTGCTAAAGAAAAGAGGACTGTTAAGTTGAGATCAGCACAATATGTATTGTGGGGAAAATGCCTTGTTCAAGCGTGGTTTGGATGGGAGATTCCTGAAGTGTGTAGACAAAGAACAACAGAGAAAATTGCTCTCAGCTTTTCATGATCAGGCATGTGGAGGGCACTATTCATCAACAGTCACAGCTCATAAGATACTCCGTGGAGGGTATTACTGGCCTTCTTTTGTTCAAAGATTGCATCCAAGTGGGTGGATAAATGTGAGGCCTGTCAGACTTTCGTAGGAAGACCTAAATTGGCTTCCTTACCTCTCAAACCAGTTGTGATTGAAGAACCTTTCGAACAGTGGGGTCTAGACTTCATTGGTGCACTCAACCCTGTTTCCAGCGCTGGACATACTCATGTGCTAACTGCTACTGACTACTTCACCAAATGGGTGGAAGCTATTCCAGTCAAGAGCACCACTTCTGAAGTAGTGTGCAACTTCATTAAAGAGAACATCTTGGTTAGGTATGGTGTGCCTAACAAGATTGTAACAGATAATGCCTCAAACTTCTCCTCAACTGAGATAATGGATTTTCTGCTACGGGGTATGGCATCTCTCTGGCTCATTCTTCAGATTATTATCCCCAGGGAAATGGACAAGCAGAATCTACCAACAAGAATCTGGTGACTATCATAAGAAAGTTGGTCAATGAATCTCAGAGAAACTGGCATAAGAAACTTTACGATGCTCTTTGGGTAGACAGGATCACACCTAAAAGAGCCATTGGAATGTCCCCCTTTCAAATAGTGTATGGAGGTAGAGGCTCAATTGCCATTGACAGTGGAACTACCAGCCTTGCACCTGATGAAGGCCATTGAAGACACTAGTTTCAGTGATGCTCTGGACAAAAGGATCATGTACCTGCACAAATTGAACGAGGATAGATTGGAGGTTGCTGACAGAATAGCTGTCCCACCAGCAGAAGGTGAAGATTCTGTTTGATAAGAAAGCTAGGAGCAGAGAGTTCCAAGTTGGTGATACTGTGCTGTTGTGGGACAAAAGACATGAACCTCGTGGTAGCCATGGAAAATTTGATTCTTTGTGGCTTGGAGCCTTTCAAGATAAGACACTTTGCTGGTAAGAACTCTTTCTATCTTGATTACATGGATGGTTCCCCCCTCCCACTTCCTTACAGTGGGCAGTATCTCAAGTTGTTCAAGTCCCTAGGTGACTAGGGAGTCCCTTTGTATATTATGTACAGTGTTTATGCTTTTTTTTTTGCTTTTTGGTGTGTTTCCCTTCTGTTGTTGTGTGTGTTTCCCTTGTATTGGTTTGTCCTTAACTCCTTTTGCCCAATGGATAAGGCACTGGTCTGCTTCACCAAGTTTGTCTAAGTTCTTGCCTTGTTTCATTCAGTGAATTTATGCCAAGTCATCCCCAGAAGGAGCCAGCTGTTGTCTACTCAAAATTCCCCTCTCTAACAAGAACAAATTTTGAAAATTTTGAGTCTAAGTGCTTTTTTCTGAGATACCCAGGTCGTGAAGTCGAAAGAATCTAAGTTTTGGGTCATTTTGTAAGTATTTCGGGTCTGTCGGAACTTTCTGTCCCACCTGTCCCAAGTACGAAAGTGCAAGTTGTTCCTCCCGATCGGCCGAAAATCCCCGAAACTGTCCCATTCTCGGGGCCCGTCGGAACTTTTTGTCCCAAGTGTCCCAAAATTTTTGTGCGAGCTTTCCCATTTTCGGCCGAAACTCCCGAACCGCGTACTTCGCACCTTTTTGTCCCAAATATCCCAAAGTCAAAAGTGCAAGCTTCCTCTTTTTCGGCCGAAGCTTCCTAGTCGCGTACTCTGGAATTTTCTGTTCCAAAAGTCCCAAGTCCAAATGGGCCTGCTGTTCCAATTTCGGCCGAAATGCCTGAACCGCGTACCTCACTTATTTTCGTCCCAATTGTTCCAAAAGCTTTTGTGCATTCTCTCTCCATTTTGCCCGAGCTGCGTGTTTCGCGCATTCGCGTCTCACCTGTTCCAAGCGTACCAAATGTCATTCACACTTAGCTTTTCCCGCTCATTCCGAATATGACGCTCTTTCAAATTGGTGGTGGTGTATTCAATGCGCATTAAATTCATTCCGCTCCTCAAACGGCTATATAACCAAGCATACCACCTTCGCATTTTTTCACATTGCTTCTCTTGCTATCATTTTCTCAAACCCTTGTAATCTAGTTCCCTTTGCAAATTCCTTCCAGAGTCTGGGTCGCAGCTCCGAATCTATCAATATGAAGATCAAGTTTCAGGGACAGGAGCAAATTTCTCCACTTGAGTCTGCCTGTTAGCAATATCGGAAGACAGTGAAGCTCGTCATCTCGACTTCGGTGATTTTTGGTCAAGAATGACAGATGCAAACCCTACGCCGATGGAACAGATGATTAATGATAGCGGTTTGGCTTTCACCGGAGGTTTCCCTATCTCAGTGCAGTGTGCTGATACGGTACTTTCATGCGGAGCTCACTTTGACCCCGACTCGAGCGAATTGACAAATGTACACGGGGAGCTCATTGCCAAGCTGGATGCTGCCGCCATTGGAGCTGCTCTGAGGATTCCGGAGATGGACAATGCCATAGTCGTCTCTCGGGGATCAAGCACAGGCCATGTTTCGACCAAGACAGTGATAAATATAAAGCTGCGAGTGGCGAGGTCTTGGTTGAAGAACCCTAGGAAAGGAGCTTCTCGTCTGACCAAAACCCTCTTCCGGGAGGATTTCAATGAAGAATTGTCAGATTTTATAATCCTGCTAGCTCAGGTTATGGGTTTGCCCTCAACCAATGAGTTTCATTTCTGGATGTGCCCGCTCATCAGCATGGTGGTGCGAGGGAACGCAAAAACATCAATTGGGCAGAAATCATAAGCATGAATTTGGGGAACCGAGAAATTATCCAATGTGCAACAACACAAAGAAGTTCTTCATGACTTCGTATCTGATTTATACCCTAGGCAGCGTCACGGCAATGGTTTGGCTTTTCCTACATTGATGCGCACAAAGACGATCCAGTGTACGGCCTATTGCCCGCAGTTCACCCTAGAGACCAGCAATCGGAATTTCAGAAGGGTCAATGATGCCTTCACCATGTACGTGCGTCAGATTGCTCGAAGGTGACACTGCCAGGAGGTTTTCAGACGAAGCTATGAACCTGATATCACAATATGGAGCCTATTTTCATTCAGTTCAGGAAATTCTCTTATATCAGGCTTGCTGGCTATGAGAACACTCCTCTGCGGCTTCCCATGTTCTGCAACGACAAAATGGCCTTGATTGAGATATGCAGGAAACTGGACAAGTTGCACAGAACTTGCAGAGACAAGAAGATTTCTGGCTTACACTTTCCCATCTCTCTGGGAAACTACACATGCAAAACGGCCCCTGGATGCTCAGAACGTAGAAAGAGCCCTAGGGTGCCTATCACTGTTCAATTCTTCAAGCCAAGAACCTATTTTGACTCGAAGAAGTTCATTGAAAGGAACATCAAGATAGTCTATCATCACAGGGCAGATACAGAAGACTACTGGGCCGACTGTGCAGATGATTTTGAAGCCAGAAGAAGGCATTGTGGCAGGTTCTCCCTGCAATTGATCCAAGAACTCAGTCTGTACCAAGTTCCTGAAGGTCTCCAGGATGACAATTCTGAGCTATATTCGTATGAATACGAAAATGTGATTAAGCACACCCCTCTGGAGGACCTGGATTGGAACAGAAAAGAAAGAGATGATCTGGCTGAGATTATTGCCCCAGTCTTGATCAGAACTAGGGTCTGGTTCAGTAAGAAGATCCGAGAATTCAAGAGGCACTCAGGAGAATCCAGCTCCAAAGATGATTCGACACCCATAAGGGAAGCATCAGTTCCAGAGTCTGGGACACCAGTGAAAACCCCTCCTGCCTCAATAGCTCAGGGACTTGTAGGATCTACTCCTTCTCCATCTACCCAGGTATACAAGAAGAAACTCAAAGAGGTAAAGAAGGATCCTGCAGAGAATGACCCTCCAAGAAAACAGGTAGAGTTGCCTATGGGGCCAGAGAACATCATCGTTCTCAGTGAAAGTGAAGACAGTGAGGTGCCAATTCCTGCAAGTGTTCCTGAAAATCCAGCAGATAAAGATAAAGAAGTCCAGAGCACTGAACTTCCAGGTACTACTGATTCTTCTGCCGCCATTACCTCCAGTGTTCTGCCTACATCTCAGCTTGAGTCAACAGCTGCACAGACCTTGAGTGTCATGAGCTCCCTGTCTCTTGGTTCCCTTGCAATTCCTGCAGATTCTTCTTCCTCTTTTGCTTGGGTGCAACCTCTGGTTGATAAAAGGAAGAGAAAATCCTCCTCTCAAAGCTTGGGACCAAATTTTGATGCTGTAGCAGCCTTGTTGGGCACCACTCCTTCTCGTGCTAAAAAAGCCAGAACGACTTCCAGGATTGTGTCGGATGCTCGAGGTCAGCAATTCCTGGAGATTGCTAAGCCCACAGTAGACAAATCGGAATCAGAGTTGCTAACATCCGACTTGGAGCTTTCAAGGATCCCTATGGGAGAGTCTACTCCTGAAGGTGAGATTCATAACCTCCAGGAAACAGTCACCAGAGTCATTGGAAGGGTAGAGAAAGGGTAGCAGACGATTGAACAGCTGGAAGAACAAGCCCAAGTTCTCACGAGTTTTATCAAGTCACTCTTGTCTAAGGACAAAGTTTTAGACCCCACTCCCTTGACTGCTCTACCCCCTCCTGTAATTCTAAGCCAAGATGAAGTGCAAGAAATTAAAGATATGCACAAGTATTCTGTCTATGGTAGAGCTATCGAAGCCATGGTGGATGACATGCTTGTTGCCGGGCTAAACTTCATCGACGAAGCTTTTAAGCTACATGGAAAGGTAGACAAGTTGCAACATAAACTATCCTCTACCATTGAGGTTATGAATAAGGAGCTTAAACTTTGGGGCAGTTGCATTGTAGACCTTCGCCTCATGGGACAGACAGATGAGAACATCTTACTGGCGAGTAAGATTTTCGATGATGCCGAAGATAATCTATCAAAATCCTGGGTCTACAGTGTAGAGTGGAAAATCAGAGTCCTGGAAGAGGCTGTAGGAGAAATGAAGAATAGCTGGCAAAAGGGAGAAGCTTTCAAGACGCTAGCAGCTGCTGCTTTCAAAGATATGCATTGTCATCTTCAGGATGAAAACTCTGGCATTCCCTCGTCCTTGCAAGAAATCAAAGCTCAGTTCAGAGCTTTTGTCAAAGATAATCTTTTCAAGGAAGACTCCATCTCTAAAGACAAGATAAAAGAAATTTGTTCTCTCCAGTCTGCCATTGAAGAAGCAAACAAAGACTATCATACTCACGTCGAGTTTGATAAAGAGATGGAGAAATGCCTGGGATTTTGGACTCAGTCTGCAACTAACACATCAGTCCCTCGTGGCAGAGATATAGCCGAGTCATTGAAGAAGTTCAGGCAGCGGATTCTGAAGACAGTGGGTCCCTCCCAGTAGCCGGCCACCTGTCTCCTTCTCTCTCCTTTCCTCTTCTTTCCTTTCTTTTCGTATTCGTTGTAATTAGTTAAGGTATTGCAACCGGAAATACTTAACTATTCTTTATTTAAAAGAAACGGTTACAAGTCGTAACCGACTTGTAAGCTATATAATGGCCTTCCCACGCCATTTTGAAGGAGGAGGCAAAAACTTGGCATACTCCCGAAATTGTAAATAGATCTTGAACGTATCAATACAAAAGGGCTTTTCTTTTCATTCTCTATCTGAATCTCTGTATCTCTATGTTTTCCTTTAGTATTGTGAAGATTATTTTGTACCTAATTCGTTAGTCTTGCTGCTTACTTTTGCAAATACAGTGATCTTGCACGACCAAGAAAGAACTTTGTGTCTTTGATTAATGAATCTGAAGAAGGTTGTTGAAGAACTTTGTGTCTTTAATCTTATTCAGCTAATACAAATAATCTTGTTCCAAATTCCCTGAAACTTCGCACTCGTAAAGAATTATTCTGTTATCTATAATTCGAAACGTTTGCTATTCTGCTTATCTTCGTACCCTCTTTCCTCAGCCCGTTTGTAACTGATGATCTTTGTGGAAAACATTTTCGTGGTATCCAAGTTCAACCATAAAATGACATTCTGTATATTTGTAAATAAGTTCGTGTCTCAATAAGGGAACCTCTCCCATTAAAGAGGAGGGACTTCTTGTCCCCTGACTGTTGCTCTTCTAAAAAGTCCTATTTGAAAACCAACAGGGCGCAGTAATCAATATCATCTCATCCATCGCCTTCAACCAACTTATATTACTATACGCACCCAAAATTACATGTGCTACATTGTCAAAAAAGGTTGCAAAAGTCCCTAATGACGATTCATGTTCTTTCAAAAGGTGTTCAAGTTCCTAAGCTCATCCGAAGTGTATATTTGTAACCTAAACATATTTACTTAGCTTTTCCATGATTTATTCCATCTTCTTGCTCTTTTTTCTGCATGTGTTGGCCTTAAGTGTCAAAACTGCTACCTTGCCTAGGCGGTGATTTTGTGATTGCTACCCAGGAAGGGTGGTGGCCCTTCGATTGTCACCCTATACATGGTGGCTGTCTAGAGAAATTTTTGTAGAAATCATCATGCGTGATTTTAACACGTGACGCTTCACTTAACTAGACTTCCAAGGTGCGTTTGTGAACCAAATTGCCTAAAAATAGTCTTGATTGTTTGGTATTCAAGCAAGTGGCTTGATAATTTTGTGTATTATGCAGAGTATTTCTATAACAATCCTACTAGAAATTGCATAGCCAAGCTCTGTTCACTTGTTCTATCTCTCTTCTACCTGCATTGTAACCATATTTTCCTTCAAGCTTTCATTACTCAAGTGCTTTCTCCTCCTACTACTTTTAGATTCCCAATTCCTTTGACTCATATGGACACACAGAGAAAGAAAGGATAAACTAAGGGGACAAGTCATCACACAACTAGATTTATCTATTTTATGTAAATTCCAGGTTGGGGTGGTTGTTTGATTCTCCTTCATTTCTGTAATTTATTACTTGTTATATCATATCAAATAGAGTATAAAACTAGTATTCTTTCATTTGCAAGTAATTAGTTAGTTTCCAAGAGATTTTAAATAATTAATAGCAACTCTCGGTGATGGATATTACTCTTCCTATCCCTACGGATTTGAAGGATAAAATATCTGCAAGAAGTTGTCTGCATATCACAGATTATTTGGAAAAGTTCTTGTTTTATGTTATCATTATTTAGAATACACTCAAAACAATTGAATAACCACACCGGGTTATTTTTCTTCTTTATTTTTGGTGTAGAATTAGATTTTATCATTTATAATAAAAGAAAATTCTTTTTTGTAATTATGATGTTTTAGTTTTGTTGATTTATTTATGTTATTTTTTGTACACACCAAAATTTGCATGTGCTACATTATCAGAAAATGGTTACAAAAGGCCCCAATGATGATTCATGTCCTTTCAAAAGGTGTTCGAGTTCCTAAACCTATTCAAAGTGAAATCATTACTTAGCTTTTCCATGCCTTTTTCTAACTTCTCGCTTCATTTTGTGCATTTTTGGCCTTAAATGTTAGGGTGACGGTCCTGAGACTGCCACCCTGTGTAGGCAAGAGGTCTTGTCTATGTTTTCCATAAATCTTCATGCGTGATTTTAACACGCATGATTTCACTTAACTTGACTTCTAGGGAACGTTTGTGAACCAAATTTCCTAAAAATAGTCTTGATTGTTTAGTATTTCTTCCTTCTTCTATTTTTAAATAGATTTAATTAGTTTGAACTATCTCTTCACCCAATGATTTGGCACTCCAAGACTGTTTTGTGCATGAAGGCAGATCCCAGCCAATTCCTATATATCCCATGCTTGTATTCAAGAAAACGGCCTTGAGAATTTATTGTATCTTATATATTATTTTTTCCACAATCCTACTGGAAATTACATAGCCAATCTCTATTCACTTGTACTATCTCTCTTCCACTTGCATTGTAACTAGACTTCCTTCAAGCTGACATTGCTCAAATGCCTTCTTGTGCTGCTGCATTTTCATTCCCAATTCCTTGGAATCATATGGACACATAGAGAAAGAAAGGGATAAACTGAGGGGATAGATACAAATACAACCAGATTTTCCAAAGCTCTTGCTTATCTAGGTTTGAATTATTTGTTTGTTTTCTTCATTTGTCAAATTTTCAATTCTGAGTTATTCATTTCAAATAAATATCAAATAAAGGAGCAAAATTATTCATTTCAGTTGATTAAGCAATTACAAATAGAGAAAATCATTAGGAAGTTTTCTCTTTGACATTAACGAGGAAGTAGTGTGGAACAATACCTCTTTTAGGGTTATGATTTGTTCTCTACCTCGGAGGTAGGGTTTGAAGGGTTTTGATTAAATTAGTTTAGTTGTTTTAGATCCAGATTCACATACTTCCACAAGTAATTAAATAGAACCATCTGATTACTTTTATTTAATTTCATTTATTAGATTAGAATCATTATTTAAAAAACTAGAAAAGATCAAAAATATTTACGTTTGTTATATCAGTTTGCTTCCATTGTTTTGTTCAGATATACTGCGAAAATACCAAAAACATAGATTAAATTTCGTTTGGTAGTTAATTTGTTTCGTCAAAACCAATTCAGTTCATTTTTCATGACCATCAAAGGATCACAACAAGAGAAAACATTTGGTTGTGATCCACTGGTCCCACAACCCAACGGGCCAGAGTTGACCAACATTGATATAGGTTTACTCTTGTTGGATTTATGCACAACTACTAGGTAGTATAAGAAGATAGAACAATTTAACACATTAAACATTGCAGCTAATCAAGCCTATGATTACTGACTTCTCCTAGAAATAGGTCTTTATTTCACGTATGAACATACAAGGACCACAACCTCCATGAGTTTACGGTTGTGATCCCTAGGTCCCACAACCCAATGGGCATGTTGACCAATTAAACATAGACACTAGTTTACGTGCATTGGTATTTAGATCATCACCACTTCCACCTGAAATAATCGCACAACTTTCATTATTGAAAATAGTAGCCGATTAGGCTAGGGATTTCTGGACTAGACCGGAAAACCTCCCATAGTCCCTATGGTTTCTTTACACCTCTCATTCTCAATTCCATGACATTGTCTGGAAATCTATATGAGACACCCGCAAGTCACTTTCCATGTGTTTCACAACCAGTAGATAGAATCTCGACAGAGCTAGATATCGACTGGAGCCTCCAAGTTGCTATTTTATTCGATCAATCCATCACACCACTTCAACTTAGGATGGATTTATTTTCCTTAGAATCAAAAATCCTGATATTTTGTATTGAATATGTAAGGTTTCCTCGTTATCTCGTTTAGCGTTACTAGACTCACATCTATTTCTATTCTACACCAGTGGTCTCGGCACGACCTCAAGAAGTCGGGTGCGAATAATGTCACGTGTTGATTTTCTGTCATACAAATTGATGAGCCCAATGTGAAAATATAGTCTCTAAATGTTTCCACTTTCTTTGTCCATATTCCTCTCTCCCTTTATTCTATGGGTATTCTTATATCCCCAAATATGTTAGAATACGATGAATATGGTTGACCCCTCTCGGGTTTCGATATGTAAAACTATCAAATGGGTAGAAAACAAGAATCACCTTCACTCTCTACATGGGTAGATAACCATTTAACTGCTCTGGCTCAAAATCCTCTTCTACATGGAACCAAGGTTGGTTCCTCTATACGTATCAAGGAGCTTTACCAAATCACATAGACACATCTTCCTAATCAGTTAAGTTATAACAACATAAATTTGATTGGGGAGGAAAATTTTTCTCCTCGAATTTTTTTCTGACAACCCATTAACATGCAATCAGACCAACTCTTGCCTCTAGATGAGGATTACTTAGCATGATATGCTAGAAGTGAACATCACATCTAGAATATAAACTAGGATTTTGACAGGTTGCAAGTAAATGCTTATGTTTTTCTCCAAAACAATAACACTATCCCTATAACAAAAAAACACATTGCCAACGAGGTGTGGCAAAACAATGAACAATTCATAGCAAGATACCACACTCCTCAACAACCTCAAAAAGTTCAACAACAAGCACTGAAACAAAACACCACCCCATCAATGGGTGACATCATCTTGTCACTATTATAAAAATTCAAAGAGTTAGAGCTTTCCCAAAACACTCAAAATTCATACATAGGGCAAGTAAGAATTTCTCACTATCTACAAAATTATGGAAAAATACCTACTGCGCAGGCTCCTCTAGTTTATATAGGCACTCCAAGATATGGAGATGTTCTAACTTAGAAGGGCACCTTGGGTATGCCCCTCCATGCCACATATGGATATCTAAAATAGACACCAGTCAGAAGTGTGTTCTCAAATGCCATACCAGCTAGAAATGCAACATTCCTTGGCTTTGTGCATTTAACTCCATATCAAAACAGTCATCCCCCTTACGTACACATGTACTCTAAATCAATATAGGGGGATATGTACAGTTACCCAGGTCCATATGGTCAGCCACAGGGGATGCCATATGCCCCAAAAAATGTTTACATTGTACCTTTTCAATAATTAATGTAACATCCACCTCCCCAACAAGGATCTTCAATAGTTGAAACATACGCAACGAGAACCTAGTATGAATATCTTAAGGAGCCTCTAGAATTATCCATCTGCACTTTCATGCTCCCAAGACCCTTACCTGATCTTCCAAATTTTAAAGGGGAGGGAGATCCTTTCACTCACATCAAAGCTTATGCAATGAACATTCGAGAGCTGATCCCATGAGACGTAGTTGTTGTGAATATTTTCCCTAAGACGCTGGAAGGTATTGCTCTCGGTTGGTACTATATGATACTATATTCTTTGATAGAATCCGTCAAGAAAATCATGCTATATTTTATTAAGGATTTTGATATGAACAAATTTTTAAGGACAGGAATAAAATAATTCCTTCATATTAAAAAAGAGCACAACGATTCCGCTACTCACTTCATTCAAAGTTGGAAAAAGGTTCTTTATTCCTTTGCAAGTGCTCCAAACATAGATCAAACTAAGATTTTCCATTTTTTCCTCCATTCCCTCAATACAGAGACAGAGGAAGACTTCCAAAAATTCCGGCTAAGGAGCTACAGAGAGGTGCTAGAGGGTGCTCTCCAAATTGATCCAACAGTCATTGACAATGGTCATAATACTTATGGAACAAATTGGAGGTTAATCACTCCTAACAAAAAAAACCGGTTACTCCAACAATGTGAACAATAATCAGGGACTAAAGGTCCTTAATAAGAATTATGGGGTTACAACTAACGGTATTACCGATTAGACAAAGAAACCAAATGTTGTTAGTTCTTACAATACAATCCCCAATAACAAAAACAACAGTGGCAATAGTAAAATAAATAATTTCTCACCCTCAATCAACATTGTGGATTTTAATGGTTGTCAAAAACAACAAAAATAACCTCAACAACCAAGATAGGTGCAGACCAAAGGCCCTAATAAGTACCTAGATGGGTATCCAAACTAATTCCAAAACCAAGGGCAGGGGTTCCCAAATTTTAATTAAAACAATGAGCAATTGAACAATAATCCTAATTTTGGACAGCAACAAAGTGCAAACCAAAGGCCTTGATATTATGATTCCGATTTGTATTGTGGTTTTCATAGGGTTCGAGGGTATGACAAAAGAAAATTCAGCGATTGTAAAAAAATTTTACAACATTTTCCGGAGGATCAAACACAATTATTTTTTGACATGTTTTTCACAAACCCAACATCACCAACTCAAAACACTGACATGGGGCTGATATCCCCACATAACACAGAACTTGGGAACTTTAGTGATCCTCTCCCCATGCACCCAAAAGACAGTAGAATAGATCCCAACATCTCAAAAAAAGGCATTGCAATAGGAACCAATGATCATGGAGCCTCCACTTTGTCAAATAGACAAGTAACACCACCTTTGGATGGTTGTCAACAAACAAAAATTGTTGGATTGGTAGAGTTGGACACCGAACCTCAGATTAACATTTCCACTAAAACTAAAGATTATTCTTCATTTCCTATCATGCTCTACCTGACTATATTGGATGACATTCGTGATACACTAGGTAATCCAATATGAGCTTATGACTTGATCAATGACTTGACCAAAACCTTTTCTCACATTTCCTTCTTGGAGCGGTTAAAGAATTACCCTACTCACAGAGCCACTTTATTAGAAGCACTAGGTATTGGGCATCTTATTAATGTCACCCATCCTCTAGAAGCACATATAAATAACATAGAATTTGATGTTTACCCTCCAGGGTAGCCTGAAAGATATGTTGGATTCGTATTTGACATCAACAAGATGCCCACGAATGTTGAAATAGATCATAGAGGTGATTCGACCTTGTTTTTTACAAGTTTTGATTTACAAAAACTATGTAAAATGTGTGATGATTGATGGTGGGGAAGAGGTCAACACAGTTCCCTTCTCTTTCCTTCAAAATTTAGGTTACAGAGAGACCAATTACTCCTCAACACGAAACACATTGAGAGGCTATAACAACCTCAAAGCAACGTCAATTGGAACTATAGTGTTTCCAGTTACCCTTGGACCTAAGATGGTTCTAACCAATTTTTATATTATAGATTGGGAAACCAACTATAATACGATCCTCATCTATCCTTAGATTCATCACATGAATGTGATTCCCTTTACTTTATTTTAGGAAGTAAGGTTCCTACATCTAGGGAAGATCTTCGTGGTGCAAGGTGACCCAAAAACCTTTGGCATACATATTGGTAATTTAAAGAAGAGGCTAGGGGTTCAATCTAAGTTTTATCTTCCTACAAATCAGTTAAAAAAACCTACAAGCTGAGTGCCAAAATAAAATCTAGTTCCCATAACAGAGCAAGAAACTGCGGGTTTGATTGAAGGAGTTCCTTCGGCAAAGGATGAAACCGTACTTGTTGAGATAGTTTCAATAGGAATGATGAAAAGGATAGTTGATTTGTTGGATAATGACCTACCCCTTCTTCTTTAATTTGATTCCATTGGTATAGGACATGCCCTAAGACTTGGCTCTCTCCCCGCTAATGATGTATGAATGGTAGAGGTCTCGGAAGTAAGGGAAGATAATACAAAAAATAATCCAAATTCAATCCTCCCAAATGATTGTCTGAATTTTAATTACGATGAAGCAAAGTGCTACTTTAGTGTTGGGGCATGTGTGATACTTACCAACCCTCAGGGAAGGGTCATGCCCTTCACCTTTAAATTAAATTTCGAATACACTAACAATAGAGCAAAATATGAGGCTCTCCTTCTTGGTCTCATTGTAGCCAAAAGGATGGGTGATCTTAATATTAGGGTGTTGGGTGATTATCAACAAGTTTCAAATCAAGTATCCAAAGTATATGATACTAGGGCTGAGCATCTACAGCTCTATAACACTGTCATCCTCGAGTTAAGCAAAGGTTTCGATTTCATTTCAATCAAGGCTATACCCAAAGAGAAAAACCTCATTGTTGACTCTATAACAACTTATAC
The DNA here is from genome assembly GCA_019776745.2 of Taxus chinensis. NCBI lineage: Eukaryota > Viridiplantae > Streptophyta > Pinopsida > Cupressales > Taxaceae > Taxus > Taxus chinensis. Next base: position 220,124,727 of record CM034156.1, read on the forward strand.
TTCTCCTTTTACCCCAAGCAGCAAGTTAGAAGACACTATATTTACGGTTTTGGTTTATGCAAAAACTTTGGTTCACAAGTTACCAACAATCTCAATTTTTTCTTATGTAGAGGCTGAGAATGAGATTATCACCTTAGATTATGCTGAAAATGACAAAGAAATCCTAGTATATTTGAATGCCTACACAAAATTGCATCCCTCTCATTATAAGATCGTCTTTTCTCTCATCCCACACCCTTCCTCTTACTTTGGCGATTCCATCATATACCCTTCCCCTATGGAAGGTCTTGAGGTATATGAATAGTAAGATGAAGGATACTTAGAGATACTTCCAACCCCATCTTAATTTGAAGAGGGTAACGCTTCCTTAATCGAAGGAACAAAACATTGGTATGGAGGAGGAAGCAAGAATCTTGAAGGTGGGGTTCTCTCTAACTCTAGAGGAGATAGAAATGCATACTTGAATCCTCAAAGAGCATGAAAAATATTTCACATTTAGCTACAAATAAATGATGGGAATTGCGCCACACATTGTAGTTCATAACCTTGTCACTAAGCCAAATGTTAATCAAATTAAATAAAAGTCGAGACCCATGAAGGCAAAGGTTTCCCTCATGGTAAAAGAAGAAGTGATGAAAATCCTACATGTGAGGTTCATCATGCCATTCAACTATTCAAAATGGGCGTCTAATATCATCCCCGTTCTCAAGAAGAATGGAAAAATTCACATTTACATAGAATTTTGGAATATCAACAAAGGTTGTCCCAAAGATGATTTCACATTACCATCCATTGATGTTATTATTGACACAACAGTTGGTTATGAGTTGTTTTCTCTCTTAGATGGGTTTTCTAGATATAACCAAATCAGAATCACCAAGGAGGATCATACCAAAACTACATTTATCACTCATTGGGGAACATACTATTATGTTGTCATGTTGTTCAGACTTAAGAAGGCTAGTGCCACATACCAATGGGTGATGACTTATATATTCCATGATAATATCCATAATATTGTGCAATCCTACATGGATGATCTTCTAGCTAAGGCCAGAAAATGCTATGATCACCCTGATGTGCTTCGTATCATTATTTCTCAATCAAATACAGTGTCAATTTTAACGTAGAAAAATGTGTATTTGGTGTAACAGGAGGTAATTTGTTGGGATACATCATATCTTCATGAGGGGTTGATGTAGACCTAGCTAAAATTTGAGTTGTACTGGAAATGACTCAACCATGAGACAAGTTTGGCATCAAATATTTTCTTCAAAAACTCGGTGCAATCCAAAGGTTTATCCCAGATCTAACATTTTCTATTCACCCAATCAACAATTTATTAAAAAAGGATTACACCATTGATTGGGTGGAAGGGTGAAATGACGCATTTGAGTCGGTTAAATGATTCTTGTTGTCTCCCCACACACTCATACCACCTAAGTCAGATAACTCCTTGATCTTGTATTCACGAGCTACAAATGTCTCATTAGCTTGCATGTTAGCTCAAGAAGATGATGATTAAATAGAGTTGGAAATCTATTTTATTATTCAACTAGAGCTTGACTATGAGACACGTTACACATAGGGAAAAAAGGAATGTCTTTCCATAGTCTTTGTAACAAAACACTTAAGACATTACATGCTAAATCAAAAAACAAAGGTTATCATCAAATTGGATCATTTGCAGACATTTCTCATGCAAGGGTCCTTATCTAAGAAGGAGGGACACTTCATAACTCTGATGGGTGAGTTCAAGTTAAAATTTGTTAATTAGAACTCTGTCAAAGGAAAAATCATTATGGACTGGTTGGCTAAAAACCCGTAAGATGGAGATGATCTAGTAAATTTGGACTTCCATGATGAATATGTGTATTTTTTTCAAATGAAGCCCCCTATTTCTATGTGCCCATGATATAATGACATCATTAATTTCATAGTTGACAAAACATACCTAGAAGGGGAGGCAACAAAAAAAATAATATCGTTACGTGTTATAACCGCTAAGACATATGTCATCTCCTTCCTATGGATCGACTCCACAAGCTCAACTTGCAAGCTTGCCACTGAGTGACTCAGCCTTAACTCAGCTCATCCCGAGTCACTTTCCATGCATCATGCCAACTTATCTCCTTTGTGTATTTCCCCGATCTTGATCCCACTACAGGCTTCATTTTCTTCTCATCGAGCTCTACTTGCAAGATCTTCTGAAAATCACCTTATTTCCCTTCATATCGATGTCGATTCCTGACGACTCATGTAATTCCTAGCTTGGTGTTGATTCCACTGAGTCTTTCCCTGTCAATTCCTTCATGAAATCTTTCCTGAATTCATTTCATGATGTGAACCGTGTCTCGAGCTTATGCAGATCCTACCTCACCACGTTCATACTCCCCTTGTTATCCATTAAGCCACTCGTAGTACATTGAGCTTATGACACATTTTCTCCCCCAAATAGCTCGGTCAGTGACTCTTCATTTCCTAATTATGATGGATTGACCGATTACTGTTTGAATCAATAGTTTCCTCATTTAACACTTTACTAAGTGTATTGATCATCCTGTCATGTAACATTGAATGTCACATCTATTCATACTGAGAACTTTACGTTAACCATTGCATTCCTCATTTTTTGGATTGATCATGACACCTAGTCCAATGTACTAGCCTATGTGACATGATAACAACTCAACGTATAAATTGTCAACTTATTTGCATTCCACATTGAGCGGTGTTCAATCTACTTATGAATGAGTTCCTCAAAGATTGGTCTACCAATGCCGAACTCTCCACATTGAGCTCTTTTTTTTCCACATCCTATTTGGTGGGTCCGATCTCTCTCAGGATAAGGAGCCTTATTTTCCTTGGCTAACTTACCTCAAATTACCCACATCCTTGGCAATTCAAATCTTAGGACCTGAAGACCCCATGATCCCACCTCGTGCTTTCGATGCCTTGTCCTAATGGCCTCAATTTTCCCATTAGCCATGGGTTCTCAAAATTCCTCTAGTGTAGAATTCACTTTGGATTTCCATATTGAACTTGGCCTTAACTCATATTTTCTCCCCACGAGCCTTTCCAGATGAGCTCGTTTTGAGCATTGGCTAAGTCTCTCACAATCCCCCCTTTTTATGAGAAGATCACTCATGAAGCCAAGTTGTTGAGCTCTTCTCCAACCATATTTGAGCTCCAAGTCTGATCATCATTCATCATGCTGCACTGTTTGAACCATTTTCACCCTCATGTGAGTTCGAGCTCTTCAAACTAGGCCAAACATAACTCAGTATTCTCACTTGGTAAACGGAACGAAAAACTCCACAAGCCTAATTCATTACCAAATGATGAGATCCATACATTCTCCAATACATGAGTCTCCATTCTACTTATCTTGACGACACCAACATCTGTAAGTACCTCAGCTCACCATCTTCACCATTGCATCCACTTTGGCTCTTACCAAGCTCATACACCTTTTAGGACAATTCTGAGCTAATTTTTGTTGAGTATCTCTGTAATTATCTGACGTCCTTTGACTTGGCTTGAACTTTTCGAGCTCGTTGGCTTCCCTATGTGGTGATTCTTTTGGTTTGATCTACTTATTATGGTTATTTTTATTTTCTACAATCTTCCTGTGGGTTTGGTGATTTTTATGTTTCGCCTAAGCTATTTGTTTGATTGTTATTTGTTCTCAGCTTGGCATAGATGCATGGTTCAATTTTTCCTCACGCCATCGTGATGTGCTTTCCCATGGTATTCACAAGTTCTCCATTCGACCTCTTAGCAATACCTTTTTTGCAACTTAGTTGACATCCATGCTCATTCCACTGCAATACTTAGAGATCCTTCTGGTATCATCTCATCCTTTACACTAATTAACTCAGATAGAATATTTGGACAATACGATTCCTAGTTCTATAGAGTTTTAATAAAATCCTAAATTCAACCTCTAACCTAACACCAATAATCTAGATGAGCTTTGCGACTTGGCCCAACACCGAGATTATATATGCCGTCCTCTGAAAGTGCCATGTTCATTTCATCTGGTCGACCTATTTATGTGCAGAAGTTGAGCCACCTGAGCTCGCACTAAAATCAGTCTCCAAGTCCACTTTCAAGACCATATCACTCTATTTAGCAAGGTAATTGATAACTACTTTGGCATTCTCCAATCTGCAACCTGATGATGCGAAGCCAACCCTTGGAGGTGAGCTCCATGTGCAAGCCATCATTTTATGCATCCCATCAATATGGCTCGAGGTCTCATGTGATTGAGTTATTCGTTAAGCTCCAACTTAGCTCCAAACTTTCCTCTATGTTCTCATTATTTTACCAACTTTTGGTTCTATATTATATAATGTCAAGCCTGAGTCATCATCAAGTCAATACGTCTTCTCATCCGAGATATCCATACCAAATTTTTAATCTCCAATTAACTCGGGTCCTATACCATACCAATTGGCTTGCTTGCACCTTTATTCAGCTCACCAACTTGAACTCTTGAGCCACCTCATTCTAAGCTCACCTAGGCACTCACTGATTGACTCAACTCCTCAATATAAATGATAATTCATTTTTAATCAATTTGATATTTTCCTTATAACACTTAAGATCATAATATCAGCTCAACCAAGCTCCATGCGAGATAGGTATCATAATACCTTTGTCAAGTCTTTCAACTTATGTGAATAACTTTCCTGAGCTATTTCTTTTTCGAGGCACCTTCAACCCCTTCTGAGAAAATTTAACTAGGTACAACTTGATTTATTTTGTCAACTCGAGGATCATGAATAATCAATAAGGCCCCTCAAATTTTTTTTATTAATTTTGACCAATTTTTACCATAGTGACTTGAAGTAGGCTTTCGAGGATCAACATTCCTGTTCTGAGAAAACTAAAAACCTTCAAAACCCTAGAACAGAGAAAATAATTTAAAATGACCCTAAACTCTCTTGGAACACCATAAATGTTATCAAAGCTCAAAATTTACTTCAAATGGTCTGGAATGATCAGGAATAAATTTTTCGGTCCCAGGATCCAATCGGCCTCCATTATCCAACCTTACCCTAAGGGGGAAAATTGGATAACATTTTTTGTGACCTCTCAGGGATGATTGTCTACTAAGCATCATTCCAGTAGTATTAATTCATCCATTGGGCATGGAGTAAATTTTGGTGTTCTGAAACTGATATGATCATTACGATGGATACTGAAGTCTTTTTGGGCATTACTGATCTTGGACCTTCTTGCAAGTATGAAGTATATGACATATCATGAATGATTGACATTCATGACATACTATAGAGTTTTGAATGACTCACCTTCTAAATTTTGGGATATCATGAACTTTCTATTAAACTCAAATCTTCTCTTCTCCTACCAAATTTCCACCTTCAACACATTGTGCACGAGAAATGACAAAACATAATAACTAAAAATCATACATGCTTCCAATTAAACATGCAGAGTTTGCTAGGCACTTATTTTACTAAAAAAAAACCTATATCTAATCTACGCTAACAGAAGGCACAACTAAGCTAAGTAAATCCTACAACTAGTTGCACAAAATAGCTTCCTTTCCTCACAATGGGTAGCCATGTAGATGATTTTACAATGGACATGGCTGAGAATGAGAGTGAAAACCTAAAACAATCCCAATTATTTACTTGATTCACCAAGGAATCAACCTGAAAGAGGAATTATGCCTCTTTTAGTTGCTCTGTATTTGTCTTGTAGAGGCATTGCAACTAATCCTCAGAATTTTGAAACTCACCCTCACATTCTGAAATGATTGTGATTAGTTTTGGCTTCTCCTCTAACTTTAATTAATCCAAATACATTATTGGGCATGGTCTAATCCGTTGAATATTCCTTCTTCTCTAAGCTTCAATTTTAACAAAAAAAACTTGCTGAAGACATCCTTGAAAAAGATGGTTATTCACAATCTGATTTCCCTCTTGTCTCCCATTTACAAGCAACTGATATTCCACCTAGGTGGATGGTATTACAGTGAAACATCCCTCATTCTACATGGATTTTGTAAATTCAAAACCTCTAATTTCTAGCTTTTGAAGATTGTTAGGGGAAAAAAATTCTTCAAGAATTCTTTCCTCTATCATAGATTCATTAACCCAAAATCAGTCCCGTAACTGAAAATAGGAAGCTTTCCATGACATAGTCTTCATTTAATGATTCTGAATTAGTCCTATATTTTCCCATGTGTTCATTTTCCTCTTCAATCCATGAGGGATATGAAATATTCGATTCCTCCAATTCTAATTACAAAGGACAATTATGAGTGATGAGGTATTTTTTAGCATGTCCCTCCATAACACTCAACACTTTATGTTGGAAAAGAAGTGACTGAATAATAAATTTGTCAAGTTCCATAAGCTCTTTTCCATCAAAACATTCTTCCAAATCTATTAGATAATCTACTTCTTTATTTTCTGAATATGTCAAAGGTTCTTCTTCAATCTGAGTATCTTCCAAACTAGAACCTCCTTCACCTTGATATTCTTTATTTTCAAACATGAAATTAGAAACATCAAATTCATCTCAAAAATTGGATTTTTGAGAAGGTAGAGAGGGAAAAGGATTAGAAATCCTCTGAATGGTTTCATTTGCATCCATGACCTCTAAATATTCCTTGGTCTCATGAAACCCCTTATGGCTAATCGTAACATCCAATGATGGCCTTCAAAAGCTACTACAACCCTCCAGAAGTGCTACAAGTTCTTGAAAAGCATGTCAATTAGGATCATTACACTCACTAGAACTACCTTTTATGTTTGAGATTTTTTCTTCTTTGACTTGCACATGCTCTTCTCTTAGAAGATTTAGAGTTGTCACTTTCTCTTCTACAACTAGTTTTACCACTTGTGGTAATTCAACCTCCTCTGAAGATATGGAACCAATATGGATACTACATTCTTAATAGGTAGAATTATGGTCTTCATCTTTTAGCACTATATTTTTTTCTAGTACAAAACTAGTTTGTTATGTCTATTTCTGATCTCCAACCTCTGCAGAAGGTTTATTCAGGAATGAAGTTTGCTTGATGTTAAGTTTTGCAGCCCATTCCTTTGGATTATTTACATGCTCTCCTTTTCTAGTCTCCTTAACCATATACTCCTCCCTTTTTCTCATGTCTTGATGATACTCATTTGAAAATGGGTTTGGGACTACAAGAGGAGGGGCAGGTTGGGATTCAATGGATTCCCTCACTGTTTGAGGAAGTGGAAGAGATTTTTATTCTTGTCTTGATGTCCCTTGTAGAAAAGAAGGAACTTTAGAAGAACAAGGAATGAAAGATTCATGATGGGATGGAGGAATAGGAGATGAAGCAGTGAAATCCAACGTAGGGGTTGCAACTAGAAGGTTAGGACCGTGGGGCTCAAATTACAATTGCATGGAGGAAACACAAAAATAGGGTTAATAGATGGTAATGCTAGGACCTCACAGTGAAAGGATTCACTAACATTATATTCATGAGCACCCATCTTCTTGATCCATTCTCCAACTTGATTCATCGTCTTGATTATGAAATGAAAAATTTGTTGAGGATTAATCTCACATGGTATAGGGCTAGTCCATGGGTATGGAATGTTGAAGTAATTTTTGGCTGTCTTTTTAATTTCTTTTATCCTTATTTACACCATTCTATACTCCAGCTCTTGAACCTTCTTCTGCAAGTGGTCTTCTTCAGGTGTATGATAGATTCTGGAATATTTATATCATTTTTCTTCAGTAGTCCCCCAGTTTGGTGGGTGACCAAAATGATATACATTTTTTGCATGTGGGCATGCATGCTCAAACTGATATTTTTCATGAAATTGGTATGGAGGTGAATTACAATAGCCTAAAGATGGAAATAATTGATGTTTTTGCAAGTGGGAATCCCACTGTGGAAATAAAGCCATGATTTCACTGCTTCATGAATGAGAAAAACGTAAATATGTCGAAGAAAACTAGATGGAAATGGGTAAGAAATGAAAGTCTACAACATAGAGAGTGGGTTACTTTGACCAATGGAGTTGTCAATTGTGCTTGGGTATACCTCCTAGGGCTGAAATTTTACTAAGATAACAACAACTTAATGAAATAAAGTGAACAAAATACACACACCTATGAAAGATATGACTCTTGTGGTCCCACTGGGAATGCCAAAAATTGTTAGTGTTGGTAACACAGTGGCTAAGATATTACAATGGGATACTTGTGAAATGTATAACTTTCACCTACTATCCCATCGGGCGTGCCAAAATTGTTATCGCCAAATCACTTCACCCTCTGAAAGACCATAATGTGAATGGGATATCTGGTGTGGTTGGGTAATATGGGATCACCTCTCAAGTTGTGGTACTTGGGCTTGAGGTGAACCTCCAGAGAAGCACAACTTCCTCTTCCTAAACTCAGTGTTGTACTACTCTTAGTGTAGTAAAATGGTTATCTAGACCTATGCTAGCATTTTCATGGGTTTTAGGGAGATATATTTGGAAGAAACGAAACTATAATAGGGATGGTGATGCACCAAATAAAGGGTGTTTCTAGAATCAGGAAGGGTTTATTTTAAGAGGGTGTTGTGCACCACAAGTCAATTTCACCTACTGTAACTTAGAGAGGGTAAAAAAATAGTACAAACTAGGAAGCATGCATTTCCTTTTTTAAAGTCAATCAAACAAAACAATCTATCAATATTCCAGTGAAGAATGATGAACTTGAAAAGGGTGAACCAACACCATAACAAAATTGCATGTAATACTCCACCACTTGATAAGCACAGAACTCTAAGAACCTACAATAGAAACTTGAACTTGCACAATGTACCTACAAGCATGAGAAAGGCACAAAGAAGTATAGAAGGATGAAAGCACCAAGATTAGTCACACAATAGAAACTTTTATTACTTTAACAACATGCACAATGCATCATTACATTAGGAAGAGGCAATGGTTACCATTACATTCTTGAAAGAGAGGTTGGAAAGTTCAATTGTCTAACTGTCTAACTTGTCCAACCTCTTGGAATGAGCTTCCAACTCACATTTATAGAATAATTCTATTGAGAAAAGAGGGGAGAAGTAATAAATTCCTTCCTAGATTGAAGGTACATGATGGTTAATATTTATTACAAAGTTGGTTGAACCACTTAAGAACCTTCCGTCATGTGCCATTAATTCCCGTTGACTTAGAAATTCTCAATTAATTAAAGGAAAATTTAAATAAAATATTTTAATAATAATAATATATATTATTATTAAAATATTTAAATAAAAATATTGATTTAATAAAATCAAGTGGGACCCCCAAAGGTCAGTTTACATTCAAAGATCTCCACATTTCCAAAATGGACCAACTCGGTGGTTAGCTCACCCAACCAACTCACCAAGTTGGTGTCAAGATCCTTCTTCCATTGCATTAACCGAGCTTCCAAGTATCTACTATCAAAATGTTTATGGCACCTTCCATCCACTTTTCCATTCTCCACGAGGCTTTTTATTCGATGAATCCCATCAATTTTGTGCCCCCACTTCTAAAATTTGCATTTACCAAGTCCTTTCTGAGTTGTTCTTCGAACTAGGCTTAACTCGACTCGGTTTCCCCACTTTCGGGCTCGACTCATTTCAACATCGAGTCCTTAACACATCAACATTTCCTTATCAACTCACAACTCATCCATGTCCAAACTATTCCAATGGGCCCAAATGAGCTCAAAATTCCAACTCTAAAATCATCTCTCCATATTCGTATGTGACAACTCGCGACTTAGGTCTATGAGCCAGAAGTGCTTCCACCTTCGAGATCTACTTCAAACACCATGGAATCATCATATTATAACCTTGATCCCCTTCACTGTAAGATTCTTAACCTATCCCAAAAATAATTCATTCACATGAGCTCAAACTCCTTGCATCAAATGTTTTACATGCGTCCAACTCAGTCACCTAAGTTGTCTCAAGTTCATCTTCCTGGGAGCTTATCTTGAAATGACGACTCACTTCATACTTATTCAGATTAACAACATATTTGATCTCGGATTAACGCAAGGTTGGACTTTTCAGAAAGCTTACGAGGTCCTCTGTCCAACTACGACTGGATATCTTTAATTGGGTGGGAACAAATTCTTAAAAATGCAAAATAATGTTCACCACTTTTTGGGTTTGCTAGGGTTCTCACCTACTACCATAATGAGATGAATTAAATGTAACCTAGAGGTGGTTGGGGTAGATTTGGATTTCCTCTCTCTTCCCTCTCTCATTCTTCCTATAAATTGTAAGGAGGGGATTCTTTCTAAAGGCTGGAAATTCTTGTTTTTCCCCTCCCTTATTCTCTTTGGCAAGTGAGTTTGTGGAGTTCAAACCTTCCATTTAAAAACTGTAATGCAACTTTGCCTCTTGGCATTTTGTAGTGTATTGTATCAATCTTTGAAGCAGATAATGCATGTCTGTGGATGATTCTCAACCCTCTCTGTGTTTATTTACATCCCCTTGATCTTTCACTACAATTTTGGTTATTTGTGCATGATCTTGCATTGCATTTTAATGGTTTGTGTTTATTGGCAAGACAGGTGTTCTTCATTCCTCGGTGCATCACCTTTGTTAGTTTAGGTTTATTTTTATGCATCTTCTTACCTTGTCTCCTTGGCAAGTTAGATTAGGTTTTTGAGTAAACCCTCTACATTTTTATGTGTGCATCTGAATAGAGGAATATGAACCGGCCTTCATCCGGAGATCTTTCCCGATTCACAAGGTCCCACACTTGGGAAAAGCTCCACGTTATGCAATCGCATTGAGAGTCTCAACCCATCGAGTTGCAGACATTCAGGGGTGCTGTGATTTTCCATCAACTTTTTTGGCATGCCCGGTGGGACAAGAGGTCATTCCACAAGATTTGAAGCAATTTTCAAGAAATTTGGACTAAAAAATTGCACGTTTTACAATTTCAAAATTTTCACCTTCCAAGCTGAACTTTGAAATCAATTTTCAAGGGCTTAACTTGCTCAAAACAAGTCAAAATTTCACCAGTTGATAGATCAGGGGGTAATCTTCAAAAGGGTATTCTTATATTTTTGAGATTTTGACTTTCAAAATTTCATGGTTTTTAGTATTTCAGGTTTTCTCAGGTATTGAACATGTCCCAAGTTCTGACACGGTGTATTTCAGGTTTTGTAAGCTGCTGTTATCCAATTTTACGCACATGGAAAAATTGGAAAACAGGGCCTTGTTACAATCAAATCACGACATTGGTCCCAGGGACCCACTTTTGGTGATCAGGTGAGATCGCTCATTTTTTCCAAGAATGCGAGCTATCGAGGAGTTTGACAAGTTTATCTCGCTCGGTCGAGCTAAAACAGTGTCAAATCGGGAATAAAGAGACGAGTCATCAGAGGAGTTCGTGCCTTCTCCTAACTCGGTCATAACTCAGATCACAAGCCTTAGACGAGTTCACGAGTAGGAAATGTAAGCTCAGTTAACTGAGTTTGGCTTGTCGTAGAAGGAATCTCGATAGGAGCGGAGGATGTTTCGATGGTTGGCTCATTGAGGCAGAGAAATGATGAGCTCGACTCGGTTTAATTTCAACATGGAGAGATTGATGCTTCCTTGTTGGAATATGAATTTACAATTTAATGAGTCGATTCGAAGACAATAGCTTGCCTCAAGATTTGGTCGAGCTTCTTCCATGGAAGAGAATTTCCAAAATGAAAAGGTGAGACAACTCAACTAAAATTTTATCTTGTTCTTCTACTACAGCGGTAATATTTTACAAAAACTGATCACGACTATGGTCGCATGCAACCAGAACACCAGGAATTAACACCAACGGTTCCTTGGGATCACTCTGTGGCAGCTATCGCAATCGAACTCTCTCTGGAGGCCATTCATTTCTTTGAAATAAAGTTTACTTCTTTACCCTGTAGCTGCTAGGTATAGCCAATTGCTTCCTCATGGCACTTTCCTAGGAGAAGTTTCAGTTCTACGTTCAAAGCGTGGACCGATGCATTCGATGCACATGGAACAAATGTTGCAGTATAGTAGAAGCCTTTTTGAGCACTTCCAGCAAGCAAGTCGTCCAACGATGTTTTTATCTGTTCAGCATCGAATGCATCCTCAAATTCGGGATTTTCCTTCAAGATATTTTTATTGAAAATCGATTAGAGTGAGCATGTAAGAGTGTTACTGGGAGACTTGATTAAATTTATTAGCAATGATTCTACTATCAAGACCTTACTTGTTTTACGATTTGCCAACTCATTCTGGAAGCAGATCTCATAGAGGTGGAACTGTTTCATATTAGAATATTCATGGAGCATAATTTTCTTTGCAATTATATGAGCATCTTTAACGAGTCACTAAGTTGGTGAGCATAAAGGATTCTGTTGGAATTATCAAACCTTACAAGCTACAGCTGAAATGTTTGCACCGAGAAAATGATGTCTCCTCACGCTGAGTGGAAAGGTGGAAGTCAGCGGCCATCTGTCTAAAATGAGATATGGCCAAATGATAACGAAACCCCGCACTCCAATCCCGGACATGGGAAATAAGGCGACCAATGCCAAGAAGGTTTTCGTGGGATGGCAAGCCAAGGAAGAAATTCCACGCGGGGGAGATTCAGAGCACCGCCAAGTGGAAATTTTGGGTTGGTAAACCATGCTGTTCACTCCGCGTAGGGGAGAAATCAGATCAAACTGCCAAAAAATGGGAGAAATCTGATCAAACTGCCAAGCGGGTTTTTTGTGGATGGCAAACCAAAGAAGAAACTCCGCGCGGGGGAGATTTGGAGCAGCACTGCCAAGTGGAGATTTGACGATGGCAATCCAACATCAAACTTCCGCACGAGCCGTTTAAACGTGGTCCAAGTCTTTGGGCGAGTCACACGCAAGGTAAGTTGGAAAACGTGGAATGAAGCAGTTGAAGTGTTTAATCAGATTAAACGTGGTTGTCTGGTCGGCCGTTTTGTAAACAGAAGGTTGTTTGAAGGAGGTTTTACACATTCCGCATCCACGCATAGCATTCGGTGGTCGCGAGAAGCTCCCACGCACAGTTGCAGAAAACAAATATTCACTGCCATGCACGATGGATTGGAGTCACGCTGTTCGAGGCTTCATAGAATTTCCATGAACCAGGAGATGAAGGTTTATTACGTGCAGAGTGAAATGATTCATATTGCTCGGCATTGTTTTCCCCTAGAAACGAATTGAATGCGAAGGTCAACTCTGAAGATACCCGGTCAGCCGTTTTGCCTGCTACATCCTTGTTACTCGTAAATGGTCTCTTCGAGAAAATCCGAGAGTAGAGGCAATATTTATACCTTTCCATTATGTGCGTTCAATCAGACAATAAAATTTTCTTTTACCAGGTTCAGAGAAGCTCGTTTTTAACAATGGACGATTATACTGTAGTTTCGAGCCGGTTTTATCGGCTTATTAGCTTTGATCCACGACTAAGGAAGAATTCATATAGTTGTTACTGTACATTTTTTCCAAGGTCCTCTTGGCTGCCCCTGCTGTTCAATGTATTTTTGAAGGACTCCTTTTATGTGTTGCAAATTGTAACATGAAGGATCTTTTTAGTTTCTGAAAAAAATGAGTATATTGTATAGCTCACGGCTACCTATGCCATAGGTTCCAATAGTAGCATAATTGTCGATTGGAGCTGAGATTTCCGGGTGCACTGCCAAAATACCAAGGGGCTCTTTGGCCAAAAAATCAGTCTTAGGGTGTCTATCAGACATGTTATGGGCATGAGACTGTGTCATCATCATGGCAGCATTAGGTCTTTATTAATAATGGCATTTTCTCATCGTTTGGAAGGTACAAATTGTGCTTATTATGGCAAAGCTAAACATTCTTACTACAAGTGTTATATGATAAGGAAGAACCGTGAGCATTGTGGTAAAACCATTCTTAGAGGCGTGAAAATGTGAACATGATCGAACAAATCTTGATATTTCCCGCAGATACAAAGCACAGAATAGCTCAAGAGATCGACCGAATCAAAGAAGAGCTCAATGCATGAGCTAGTGCTTGAGTTTATAACCAATGAGCATAGACCCATTGTTGTTCAGGGAGTAAGGAAATCAGATGTGCAGGATGGTAAATATGAGCTCGGTACATAGACATGTGAGAGTCCGAGTTGAGACCGGGTGCTCGGGTTGATATGCAAAACAAAGCCAGGTCGAATCAGTTGGGAGCTCGTGGTGATGTTTCATGAAGTTTGAACGTGGAATGCATAAATGGCTTCTAGTTTAACAGATGAAAATGATAAGAATCGAGTTTGATAGCTCACCGTTCGAAGGACTCAATGCATAAGATCCTGATTGCCAAGACGAGGAAAGAGTTGGTGTGGGGTTCAAAATCAATTGCAACACCGAGTTAGAGGATTTGAAGCTCACTGAGTTGATATTTGTGCAGACTCTATCCACATGGACCCCCCCTCCTCTTCAAGTCAAACGGGTCAACGGGGGGGGTCCCAACATTATGTTAATTAAATTAATATTTTTATTTAAATATTTTAATAATAATATTCATTATTATTATTTAAATATTTATTTAAATATTCTTTTAATTAATTGAGAAGACTAGGTCATCAGGCAATTAATGACCCATGATGGAACCTTCTCAGGTGGTTCAACTAACTGTAATAAATACATCATGGGCCTTCAATTTAGGAATGTAATTATGACCTTTCCTCTTCTTGCTCACATATTCTTCTATAAGTGTAAGTTGGAGGCTCATTCCAAGCGGTTCCAACAGGTCAGATAGGTTGGAAAGTTAAACAACTTAGGCAAGTGTAATTTTCAAGAGTCCTCTCTCTTCTACAAGTTGTCCTTGTGTGTTGAGAGAACTTTCAAGCCTCCTCTTCAAGACTGTAATGACAACTATTTCCTATTCTAAATGTATGATGCATTGTGCACGTTATTGAAGCAATAAATGTGTGTGTTTTGTTACTAATCTTGGTCCTTTCATCCTTCTATACTTCTTTGTTCCTTTTCTCATGCTTGCAGGTGCACTGTGCAAGTTCACATTTCTATTACAGGTTCTTATAGTTTTGTGCTTATTGAGCGGTGGATTATTGCATGCAGTTGAGTTGTGGTGTCTGTCTAACCTTCTTGAGTTCATCCTTCTTCACTGGGAAACTGATATATTGCTCTGTCTGATCAAGTTTAACAAAGGGAATGCATGTCTCTTAGTCTATGGTATCATGTACCCTCTCTAAGTTGCAGTAGGTGAAGTTGACCTATGGTGCACACACCCTCTTCAAATTAACCCTTCCCAAGTCTTAAAAACACCCCTTTATTTGGTACATCACCATCCCTAGTTTATTTTAATTTCTGTAAATATCTTCCCCTAAAACCCCATGAAGATGTTAGCATAGGACTAGATAGCCTTTTTATCACACTAGGAATAGTACAACACTTAGTTTAGGAAGAGGAAGCCGGCCTTCTTTGGAGGTTCAGCTTGAGCCCAAGTCCCACAGTTTGAGAGGTGATCCCATGTGTCCCAATTACACCAAACGTCCTATTCAAATTCTAGCCATTCCAAGGGTGCAGTGATTTGGTGACAACAGGTTAGAGTCATCTTTGGCACGCCTGGTGGGACCAAGAGTTGGTACTTCTCTTCTCACTTACACAAGTCAAAGTACCTGCGCGACTCTATATCTCTAGATTCCAAATCTCAGTGTGTTAACTTATGTGAAGAATTCAGAAAAGAACTTCTTCAAAGCAAGTAAATTGTCAACATATTGAAATTTCTTTGTCTCCTCTAAAGAGAAGAAGAAGAGGCATCAACATCACCAGTTACAGCTCTACCTCGTAGGGGTCATTCAAGTCCTCCTGTATGGAAGGTTCACTCCACCAAGGAACAATCAACCTCTTCGCTACTATGGCACAAAACCAAGTTTTTCCCCCTTTCAATGCAAGAAGTCCTTTTCTGTTGGCTCAATGTGACCCTATACCTGTTGCGGCACTCAAAATTTTACCCTTTTACATAGGGGAAACTCATTTACTCTAGTGTAACATATTCTTGATGTAGCCAAAATTTGTGCCAGTACATAATGTCACAGAAGGAAAACATTACAGTTAGAATTCTTACTACCTCTTTTAAGGGAAAAACACTTCAATGGTTTCAAGGGTTAACTGTTGGCATCTATAACCACTTGCGATGAATTAGGAGAAAAGCTATCTGTAAACAGCTTGAAGACAAGAGTGATCACCTATTTAACTTTTGGAACAACTCACTACCATGAAGAGAGCTCCCCAGGAATACATGAGTGACTTCAACTTCCGATTCCACAGGACCTAGAATAGGATTTTGGCACTTGTAAAGCCTTCTGCACATAATGCATTCTTGTATTGTTTGTGAGCCTTGAATAATGATGTAGTAGTCTATGATCCATTCCATGGGAGGGACTACATTACCTAACGCCTACGATGTTTCCATAAGAGTGGAAAATTCCCTGATGCAAGGCTGGAAAGATAGCTCCACCACCACCAATGTCATTCTCTTTGAATTATATGAACAATCAGCCTATCATTGCTCCTATTCCGAATAGACTTCTATAATCAACTAGCTCAGTCTACCCCTGCCTCTTCAAATGATCTATTTTAAGTCAAGTCACTATTGTAAACATTTTGGAAACGATCTTGTTGCACTCAAGAGGCAAAAATTTTAATACAATAGTCCATATCAACCACAAAATCAGCAGTATCAGGATAACCGTCCTCCTTTTCAAGGAAAAATCATTACTGCAAAATCAAGCTACAAGTCAAGCTACAAATGTTACTCACACCTTTGAACTTCGAAACCCTCTTGCTGCTAGTTCATCTAGAGCCATTGTACTTGTCTAGAAAAATATAGTCCAAGACTAGGAATGGTGTTACCCTTGTTATCAACCCCACAATCAAAATATTTGTCCTAATTGAGTTCTTGGCTAGGCCCTTATGGTTTAAATCATATTTTCCCCTTTCGAAAAAATAGAGAACATTCATCTACGCAAGAAGCAACAAATCAACTACCGGTACGTGAAGAAACCACTTTGGTAAATTGGCAAGAATTTTTTTTTGCGGGTTGAATATAGATTCCTCATCAGTAACGGAAAACACTCATTCTAAGAAGAGAGCAATGGAACCTCAAACTTCCAAATATGATCAAACATCCACTTGTCATAGCCTCAGACATAAGTGGCGGTTGATAAAGACATGTAGGAAAGAAACCGCCAGACATACCTGTTAGCCAAGCCGCAAGGAAAATAAAGTTCATCAGGCATCACGGTACCCAACAAGAATTTTCCAAAGGAGGATCTATTGTCTCCTAAAAAATGCTCTATGTTTTCATAGCCAAATTCCATTTTTTTGAGCTCATGCCCTTCGTTGCTGTTTAAGCCATAGTTAGAGATTCAAGAAATTAGCAAAAGCCGTGCTCAAGAGCTATTTAAACCTTTGTTTTTCTCATTTCTAGAAATCCTCCTTTTCTCGGTCTGTGTATGTAATATCCTCTTTGCGAACCTCCATTTTTGATTGAAACAGTTAACTTAGTTCTATGGCCTGGGTCATCAAATCATTTTTTCCCCCCATGTCTCTAGTTCATGAAGGAAATTCAAAAATTAGTACGCTCAAAATGATGAAGTTCTCTTCCTCTGTGTATTTTTCCCGCAGTCAGGAGGACATGTATCTTTTCCCCATCAAATTTTGGCCCCAATGAATGCAGGTACGTGGTATCCAGATCTCTATTGGATGGGGAGGAACATGTTTTTGGCAAAATTAACACTTTTGGCAAAAATGTGAAATTTGCCACGTGGACCTGAAAAGCTGAATCGACCGTTGAAAAGTCTAACCTCAGCAGATGGCTCCTCATGTCACAATGATGTAACTCCAGGGCAGGGTAGAAAGGACTTCAATTACCAAATCAAATGCCCAAATTTCCACATGGTCAGAGTCATCGGAGAGACAAATCCTGTCATTGAAAAGTCAAAGTGTATAAGCGGGCCAACGGGGGAATTTGTGCCAAGATTTTGAGCCCCTTTGCAAAAAAGGTGAAAAGTTAAAAAGTGACCCACAGCACCCCGATCAGTCTTTGAAAGGAAAAAATCAAATTTGAAGCCCACAAGGATAAAATTCAAAGGTGAATGTGCCACGTGTCCTAGTCAAATAAGAGCAGTGGGCTGGTCAGGAACCAACCACCCTTTTGAGCCTTTTTCCAAATTAGGTTAAAAATGTTGATGAAAAGGGCACACGACCCCATTTCCAATTAGAAGGTGCCACATGTCCTAGTCAAATCAGAGTAACGGGCCGACGAAGGAAATTGATTTTTTAGCCTTTTTCCAGAAAAGGTTAAAAATGTTGAGAAAAGGGCTGTGACCCCATTTCCAATCAGGAGGTGCCACGTGTCTAAGTTGAAAAGTCAAATCGAGGGTGTGGGCCAATTTTTTCCAAATTCCCAAATCTCTAAAAAATCACAAAATGTAAAGGTATTTCCCCCGCTAACCACTCTAATCCCTTCTTGCCACGTGGACAACCTAATTTCAAAACTATAGGAGCATAATCAAATGGTCTCATATTTAAACTGGAAAATCGAATGTAACGGTTGCTTTGCAAGATCTAGTTTTTAACCCGCCATGAGTGTTTTCTTCACAAAAAAGGAATTTGAGCCCAAAGGTCTCGAGGATTTGTAAAGATTGTAACCATTTTGGACAAGTATATAATGGCTTCTCAACACCATTCCAAGGGATGGCGATTGATTCTCGAAAAGATGAGAGTACTCTGTACCTGGAAAAGATAGAAAACACCATTCTTGGGACCTATTTTCTCTTCTTCCTCGAATTTCTTCCATTCTCAAGCTATGTACAAACTCTTCTCGAGCTTCAGTATTAAAAAGAAGGAATTATTGCCTCTTTAATTGAGGAATTTATTGGTACTTTGTGACCAATGGGTTTCATTTGAAAGTCTTGTAGCTTCTCATGGTGATTTATTTTTCTTCTGATTATAATGCATGTAAATGAAATTTCTAATTAATGTGTATGGGAATTTGATAGTCTACTCACAACATTAGTTTCTCCTATCAAGAAGATTCTCACTCCCTTTCCCCTTCTCAAAAAAGTTCTTCTCTAGTGAGAAATTGCTAGCTTTGCCACAGGGTTACCACAAGTGGAGTGCCCCTGTTGGAATCTCTTTTCAAAAGGCCAAGCCATTGAAATCCACTTTTTCATTCATGCACATATGAAAATTGCACTGTTCAAGTAGAGGGACTTAGATTCCCATAGCGTTGGCTTGAAACTCACCAATTTGTCTACAAAACAATTTTTCCTCGCCAACAGGATCCGGATGCTGCCCAAAAAAAGTTTCAAAAAATTAGGAGCAATTTCCTACAGCATAGCTAGAACAGATGAAGAAAACCAACCTAAGCATTACTATGTGGGACACACTCTCAATTCCTTCTCAGAAATAAACTTGTTGTGAGAATATCTGAATAATTTTGGTATAACCAACGGATCATCAGCTCATGGAGCAATAACTACTATGATTTTGTGTCAACCAAAAGGGGAAATTATTCCTAAAGAAAACAAACTTCCACCATTATATATTTCCCTGATCATTGGCAATCACCTGGTGGGACACAATTTCATGATCGATTCTTGTGCCAATAGCTCAGTCATGCCCAAAACAATTACAGATGTACTAGACATACAATATACACCAATTGCAAGAGGATTTGTTTAGCTAGATGGTACAACTGTTAAGAATGTTGGAGTTATCAAAGGAATTCAACTTACCATCCATACATGCCCAAGTTTTTCATTCCCCCAAGACATATCAGTCATGATCTTCCTCCTCTCTTTACACATCTACCTATCACAATATTTCACTGCTAAGATGGGCGGTTAACTAATCAGCTGATTGGTCACATATGATTCTCAAGACTTGATACGGAACAAAAGTGACTATAAGGGGTGGAAACAATCTACCAAAATCATGTAGAACCCTACACTGCTAGTCCTATAAATGGTAATTACACCATCAGAGATCCGGAAGAAGAAGATGGTGATCATGAAATGAACCACTCTTGTTGAAGAAGTCCCCGATACTATGATAGATGAAGTAAGTGGAGATCATTAGTATGATCCCTACTGCTGATGTGTTGGCAGAAGAAGAAGAAGCTGGTTTGTCTACTTTTGGAAGAAACAAGATTGGGTACATAATTCATTCATGAAGAAGATACAATCATACCATAACTCGTCAGAAGAAAACACCAAATGATTTGAAAGGACTGTGGAAATTGTTATTTGATGGCTCGAGAAGTAAGAATGGATCTGGTACTGGTGTTCATGTTGATTTCTCTAGAAGGAGATAAGTACTTCTCATATTTTTGGTTGCAGTTCAGTTGCACTAAAAATATTTTTGAATACTGAGGCCCTCGTGCAAGGAATTCAACTAGCCCAAAAGAAGGGTATCAAAGACCTTACTATTTTTGGAGACAGTGAGTTAGTTTCCATCAAGTGATTTTCATGTAGTGTATCCAAGAATGATCTCTTAAGATCATACAAGAACCGAGTTTGGGACTTGATTGAAGGTTTCGAAGCTTTCGGAATCCACGATATTCCTAGAAATCAGAATCAATATGCTGATAGGCTTGCTACCATTGGCTCGCAATACGACATACCCATTGATGTCATGAAAGAAGGAAAGTAAGTTGTCAAAATGGTGGTTTGACCTGCGGTTCCTAATAATGTGAGTAGCTAACAAGTGTTTGATAGTGATGAAAAAATTGTTCTTTTCCTACATGAAGAGGTGAATTTTTGCTGCCAGAAATCAGGATAGGTTGTAAGATTCATATGGTGATCTAATTATACAATTAAAAAGAAATAAAATACCAAAAGGATTAGTAACTTTGGAATCCATTTTCAATTCGGCCGGTTTGGGATCTTTTGTCCAAAAGACAAATCTCTAACATGGTGGTCAAAGAAGAAAAAATTGAGGAAGTAGAGGTAGATAATGATTTTTTATTAAGATTGGAAAAGTATGTACTTATGAAGAGAAAGAATCTTTCATCAAACTTTGTCAAGAGTATCATGACATCTTTGCATGGAGCTATAAAGACCTACGTGGTTTTGATCTGGGTCTATCACAACATATCATCAAACTGGATCCTAATGCCAAGCCAGTTCGGCAGAAACAGAGACCAATTAATCCCAAAATTGAGCCACTAATGAGAAAGGAGCTAACCAAACTCATCGAGGCCTGTATAATTTTTCCCATCAAGCATTCCTCTTGGGTAGCCAATTTGGTGCCTGTAAGGAAGAAGAACGGAGAGATCCGGTTATGTGTAGATTTCAGGGATTTGAATCATGCGTCATTGAAAGACCATTATCCTCTTCCATCAATGGAGCAGATCCTTCAAACGGTGGCAGGAGCTCAAATATTTTATTTTCTTGATGGATATTCACGTTATAATCAAATCCTAGTCCAAGAATTTGACCAATTCAAAACGGATTTCACTACCAAGTGGGACACGCATGCCTACAACAAAATGCCATTCGGATTGTCCAACACCGGGGCTACTTTCCAAAGAGCCATGAATATGGTGTTTAAAGGACTAATCAACGATATCATTTTGGTTTACCTTGATGATATAACTATATACTCTAAGCATGCAGAAGATCACATCATGCATCTAAGGAAAGTTTTCCAAAGGTGTAGGGAATTTGGGGTTTCACTTAACCCCAAGAAATGTATTTTCGCAGTGCACGAGGGAAAATTGTTGGGGCATGTTGTTTCAGCAGAAGGATTATCAATCGATCTAGCCATGATTCATTCGATTATGTCCTTATCTCTCCCAAGTCACAAGAAGGGCCTCCAGAGCTTTTTGGGAACCATAAATTTTGTGCGGAGATTCATCCCTCAATTTGCGACATTGGCTAAACCACTGACAGCCATGCTAAAGAAAAACATGCCATTCTCATGGACAAAGGAAGGGCGAGAAAGCTTTGAAGCCATCAAAATAGCCATTTCTCAAGCTCCCACGCTTGTGAACCCCAGGTTTGACAAAGATTTTATCCTTTATGCTTTTGCAGGTCAAGAGAGCATTTCAGGGATCCTCACCCAACAAAACGACAACCTGATGGAGCAACCAATCGCTTTCTTCAGTCAATCCCTCAAAGACTACGAGTTTAAATACTCATTCATTGAAAAGCAAGTCTTTGCGGTTATTCGAGCTTTGAAGAAATTCAAGCACATGTTGTCCAACAACAAGATTCATCTGATGGTGTCTCATCCAGGTGTCAAGGAGTTTTTGCTGAACAAAGAAATGAACGAAAAGCGTGCTGGATGGATCACGAAGGTAATGGAGTATGACGTGCATATCAAAGTCACTAAACTTGTCAGAGGTAAGGGTTTATGTGAGCAACTTGCTGCAGACATGGAATCAAAAGGTAATGAGGACGTGACACTCCTAAATACTGATGAGGATGTTGATCAAGCTGACTGGTTATCCAAAATGAAGAATTTCATCTTCTCAGGAGCATACCCGGCAAACATGGATAAAAACCAAAGACGAACTTTCCGTCTTCAATCTATCCCATATGTTTTGGTAGATAGCATTCTCTTTCGAAAAGATTTGAACGGTGTTCTCCTTCGGTGCATAGGACCGGAACAGGTAAGTAAGATACTAGAAGAATTTCATAATGGCCTATCTGGAGGACATTATTCTGCACGAACAACAGCTACCAAGATCATGTGAGCTGGCTACTATTGGCCAGATTTATTCAAGGATGCCCATCTCTGGGTAAGGAAATGTAAGGAATGTGCCTTTTTCACAGGTAAGCAGAAGCTGACAGCTCTTCCACTACATCCAATTCAAGTGGATCAACCCTTTGTTCAATGGGGGTTGGACTTCATTGGAATGATTAATCCTCCATCCAGTGACGGACATAAGTGGGTCCTTACCGCAACAGACTATTTTACTCGATGGACAGAGGTGGTAGCATTAAAAGAGAGCAATGAAAAGGCAGTTCTAGATTTTTTGGAGGGTATAATGACGAGGTTTGGTGTTCCATTTACAATCATTTCAGACAACGCGCTAGCTTTTCTTGGTATGAAACTGAGTGAATGGGCTGTTAAAAATGGGGTATACCTCAAAACTTCATCCAATTACTATCCGCAAGGAAACGGATTGGCTGAGTCTAGCAACAAAAACCTCATAAGGATTATTAAGCGCACAATGGAGACTAACAAGAGGACTTGGCATACACAGCTTAAGACCGCCTTATGGGCAGATCGAATCACACCTAAAAGGGCCATCGGAAATTCTCCTTTTGTTCTTGTATATGGAAGAGAGGCAAAACTCCCACTCTCATTGGAGTTACCTTCTTTGGAGTTAGCTCATCAACTTGAAGTTATAGAGAGTGATCCTCTGACAGTAAGGTTTGCTGAACTCATGGAGTTAGAGGAAGTACGAGACAAGGCTATGAAAACTTTGGAGCAGCATCAGGCTCAAGTTAAGAAATCTTTTGACAAGAAGGCATCCGACAGACATTTTCAAGAGGGAGATTTAGTTCTCAAATGGGATGAAGACAGGGCCAAACCAGGCAAGCATGCCAAGTTTGACGCTCTCTGGAGTGGACCATACATCATCACAAGTTGCAAAGAGGCAAATTCATTTCATCTATCTAGGCTCAATGGAGAAGAACTGCCCATTCATGTGAATGGGATACATCTCAAAGCTTGTTTTTGAGAAGCGTTCCACCCCCTGTACAGTTAAATTAGGTGTTTTCCTCCAAGTGCTTATGCACATTGTTGTGTGTTGTTGTTTTGCTTTCCTTGTTGTTGTGTTTTGTGTTGTTTTGCACATTGTTTCATCATTGGAAGGTGTCAAGGTAAAAAAGGTTTAAGGTCTCTATAACAGTTCAAAATCTGCTTCGTTCAAAATTTTGCAGTGTTCCATGGATGTCAAGCATTCAATAGATTCAGTATACTTCATGCTTAGCATTCCAGGGAGGCCCAGGATATCAGCAATGTTCAAGGAGATTCCGGGATGTGTCAAAGAAAATCATACTACTTTCAGGATTCCAACATAGACTCCATGCCCAATGGATGACTTAAGGCTACTGGAATCATGCTTAGCAGGCAATCATCCCCGAGAGGTCGCCAAAAATGTTATCCAATTTTACGCACATGGAAAAATTGGAAAACAGGGCCTTGTTACAATCAAATCACGACATTGGTCCCAGGGACCCACTTTTGGTGATCAGGTGAGATCGCTCATTTTTTCCAAGAATGCGAGCTATCGAGGAGTTTGACAAGTTTATCTCGCTCGGTCGAGCTAAAACAGTGTCAAATCGGGAATAAAGAGACGAGTCATCAGAGGAGTTCGTGCCTTCTCCTAACTCGGTCATAACTCAGATCACAAGCCTTAGACGAGTTCATGAGTAGGAAATGTAAGTTCGGTTGTCCAACTTTGGCTTGTCATAGAAGAGTCTCGATAGGAGTGGAGGATGTTTCGATGGTTGGCTCATTGAGGCAGAGAAATGACGAGCTCGACTCGGTTTAATTCAACATGGAGAGATTGATGCTTCCTTGTTGGAATATGAATTCACAATCTCAGCCTCATTCACAAAACTTGTCTCAAGATTTGATCGAGCTTCTTCCATGGAAGCGACTTTCCAAAGTGAAAAGGCGAGACAACTCAACTAAAACTTTATCTCGTCCTTCTACTACAGCAGCAAGATTTTACAACGACTGATCACGGCTGTCGTCGCATGCAACTAGAACATCAGGATCAACACCAACGATTCCTTGGGATCACCCTGTGGCAGCTGTCGCAATTAACTCTCTCTGGAGGCGATTGTTTCTCTGAGATAAAGTTTACTTCTCTACCATGTAGCTGCTGCGTATAGCCAATTCAAATTGCTAAAAGTATGGTCCCATGTGGTGGACTAATGCATCGATTTTCATGGAACAGATGGTCTTATGAAATTTTTACAGATCCCGCAATCGCTTAAATTTGAATCTTTCCTGAAAAATTCAAGCGGCAACTGTTCAAGAATCAATATTAAAGCAGCATGTAGAGTGGTTAATTGAAGATAAGCAATGACTACATAAACTATTTCTGCCATTTGCCAACTATTCTCGAAAATTTCTACCTGTAGCTGCTTTAAAAAATTATCTACGCGGCTGCATGGGACCTCACAATAAGTGAAGGCACGATCTTGGCAAGAGAACAATATTTCCGTGCATGGGAAATATTTCACTTGATTTCCAAGTGGATTTTTATGAATGGCGGGCCAAGCTGAAAATCCCGCTCGCTGGTGGAAATTGCGGAGATAAGGAGCGAACTTGCCAAGGTTGCGCGGCAAAGCTGAGGCCGGGGCCCGTGGATTAGTTTGTCCAAGCCGTTGGACGTGGGAAATAAGGAGCAGCACTGCCAAGCGGGTTTTTTGTGGATGGCAAACCAAAGAAGAAACTCCGCGCGGGGGAGATTTGGAGCAGCACTGCCAAGTGGAGATTTGACGATGGCAATCCAACATCAAACTTCCGCACGAGCCGTTTAAACGTGGTCCGAGTCTTTGGGCGAGTCACACGCAAGGTAAGTTGGAAAACGTGGAATGAAGCAGTTGAAGTGTTTAATCGGATTAAACGTGGTTGTCTGGTCGGCCGTTTTGTAAACAGAAGGTTGTTTGAAGGAGGTTTTACACATTCCGCATCCACGCATAGCATTCGGTGGTCGCGAGAAGCTCCCACGCACAGTTGCAGAAAACAAATATTCACTGCCATGCACGATGGATTGGAGTCACGCTGTTCGAGGCTTCATAGAATTTCCATGAACCAGGAGATGAAGGTTTATTACGTGCAGAGCGAAACGATTCATATTGCTCGGCATTGTTTTCCCCTAGAAACGAATTGAATGCGAAGGTCAACTCTGAAGATACCCGGTCAGCCGTTTTTCCTGCTACATCCTTGTTACTCGTAAATGGTCTCTTCGAGAAAATCCGAGAGCAGAGGCAATATTTATACCTTTCCATTATGTGCGTTCAATCAGACAATAAAATATTCTTTTACCAGGTTCAGAGAAGCTCGTTTTTAACAATGGACGATTATACTGTAGTTTCGAGCCGGTTTTATCGGCTTATTAGCTTTGATCCACGACTAAGGAAGAATTCATATAGTTGTTACTGTACATTTTTTCCAAGGTCCTCTTGGCTGCCCCAGCTGTTCAATGTATTTTTTGAAGGACTCCTTTTATGTGTTGCAAATTGTAACATGAAGGATCTTTTTAGTTTCTGAAAAAATGAGTATATTGTATAGCTCACGGCTACCTATGCCATAGGTTCCAATAGTAGCATAATTGTCGATTGGAGCTGAGATTTCCGGGTGCACTGCCAAAATACCAAGGGGCTCTTTGGCCAAAAAATCAGTCTTAGGGTGTCTATCAGACATGTTATGGGCATGAGACTGTGTCATCATCATGGCAGCATTAGGTCTTTATTAATAATGGCATTTTCTCATCGTTTGGAAGGTACAAATTGTGCTTATTATGGCAAAGCTAAACATTCTTACTACAAGTGTTATATGATAAGGAAGAACCGTGAGCATTGTGGTAAAACCATTCTTAGAGGCGTGAAAATGTGAACATGATCGAACAAATCTTGATATTTCCCGCAGATACAAAGCACAGAATAGCTCAAGAGATCGACCGAATCAAAGAAGAGCTCAATGCATGAGCTAGTGCTTGAGTTTATAACCAATGAGCATAGACCCATTGTTGTTCAGGGAGTAAGGAAATCAGATGTGCAGGATGGTAAATATGAGCTCGGTACATAGACATGTGAGAGTCCGAGTTGAGACCCGGGTGCTCGGGTTGATATGCAAAACAAAGCCAGGTCGAATCAGTTGGGAGCTCGTGGTGATGTTTCATGAAGTTTGAACGAGGAATGCATAAATGGTTTCGAGTTAACAGAGCGAAATGATAAGAATCAAGTTTGATAGTCCACCATTCGGAGGACTCAATGCAAAAGGGCCCGATTGCCAAGACGAGGAAAGAGTTGGTGCGGGGTCAAAAATCGAGTGCAATACCGAGTTAGAGGATTCGAAGCTCATCAAATTTGGCTATGTGCAGATTCTATCCACATGGACCCCCCTCCTCTTCAAGTCAAACGGGTCAACGGGGGGTCCCAACATTATGTTAATTAAATTAATATTTTTATTTAAATATTTTAATAATAATATTTATTATTATTATTTAAATATTTTATTTAAATATTCTTTTAATTAATTGAGAAGACTTGGTCATCAGGCAATTAATGACCCATGATGGAACCTTCTCAGGTAGTTCAACTAACTGCAATAAATACATCATGGGCCTTCAATTTAGGAATGTAATTATGACCATTTCCTCTTCTTTCTCACATATTATTCTATAAATGTAAGTTGGAAGCTCATTTCAAAGGGTTCCAACAGTTCAGACAAGTTGGACAGTTAGATATCTCAGGCGAGTGTATACTTTTCAAGAATCCTCTCTCTTCTACAAGTTGTTCTTGTGTGTTGAGAGAACTTTCAAGCCTCCTCTTCAAGACTGTAATGGCAAATATTGCCTCTTCTGAATGTATGATGCATTGTGCATGTTATTGAAGCAATAAAAGTGTGTGTTTTGTGACTAATCTCGGTCCTTTCATCCTTCTATGCTTCTTTGTGCCTTTCTCATACTTGCAGGTACACTGTGCAAGTTTAAGTTTCTATTGCAGGTTCTTGGAGTTCTGTGTTTATCGAGTGGTGAAGTATTGCATGCAGTTGAGTTGTGGTGTCTGTTCACCCTTCTTGAGTTCATCCTTCTTCACTGGGAAACTGGTATATTTCTCGGTCTGATAAAGTTTAACAAAAGGAACGCGTGTCTCTTAGCCTGTGGTATCTTGTACCCTCTCTAAGTTGCAGTAGGTGAAGTTGACCTGTGGTGCACACACCCTCTTCAAATTAACCCTTCCTGAATCTGAAGACACCCTTCATTCGGTGCATCACCATCCCTAGTATAGTTTCATTTCTATAAATTTCTTTCCCTAAAACCCCATGAAAATGTTAGCCTAGGACTAGATAATCATTTTTGTTACACTAGGAGTAGTACAGCACTTAGTTTAGGAAGAGGAAGCCGGCCTTCTCCGGAGGTTCACCTCAAGCCCAAGTCCCACAGCTTGAGAGGTGATCCCATGTGTCCCAATCACACCGAACGTCCTATTCACATCCTGGCCATTCGGGGGGTGCAGTGATTTGGCGACAACAGTTGCCTTGCATGACCTGAGTTTTGCCTGTACCTTTTGGGGATTAGTAACTACACAACAATACCTGATAACCGTATTGAAGAACTGTATCTTTTGGGTCCTTCAAAGTTTTAAATTATTTTTTAATATTCTCAGGTTTGGCGTGTAACCTGGCAGAATCTAACCTTTTGAGGCTCACTTTCTAACACATCTGGCGACTCCAAAGGGATAGAATTCAGTGGTATAGCAACACAGGTTTCCCAGGCACATGAGAAGAATTTGAACCAGGTCTGATACTTGAGAAGAGGGGCTATTTGTTCACTTACAGCTATCACCAGGTAGAGGAAGGAGAGGAAGAAGACCACAAAGGTCACCATCTCCACCTAACCAGACTTTGTCTACACCTCCACCTGGTAGACCTTTTCTTGCATCAACCAGAGTTCTTAGGCCAATCATAATGGCACATCTACCACCGAATCCCTTCATTAATTTCACTGGCAGCATCCCACTTGCCCTCAATGCATAGAATCTAGTTCCAATTGCAGCATTGAAGAACATTCCATTTTTCACTGGAGAAAATCATACCACTCCTGGTGATCATGTCAAAGACATTACTAACGTTTGTGCAATCCACAAGATAAATGAAATGGATGTTGCTG
The DNA here is from genome assembly GCA_019776745.2 of Taxus chinensis. Lineage (NCBI taxonomy): Eukaryota > Viridiplantae > Streptophyta > Pinopsida > Cupressales > Taxaceae > Taxus > Taxus chinensis. Next base: position 220,153,620 of record CM034156.1, read on the forward strand.
TCAAATTGTTGGCATCTTCATTCAAAGGGAAGGCTTTGCAGTGGTTTAGGAGCCTTCGAGCTGGTTCTATCCAAAATTGGAATCAGTTCTGCATAGTTCTCCATGAGAAGTTCGGAGAAAAGGGAGACAATTTGTCTCTAGGAGAACAATTGACGACTATCAAGAGAGCTCCCAACAAGCAGCTGACTGACTTCAACTTCAGATTTCAAAGGTCTTGGGATAGGATTCCAGTGGCCGTTAGGCCAACAGCTGAAGGTGATTTTCTATATTATCTTAAGGCTTTGAATTTTGATATTTCTATGTTAATTCAATCTATGGGAAGCACAACCTTACCTTCTACTTATAGCATCACCATTAGGGTTGAAAACTGTCTTATTCAAGCTAGTAAGTTGGCTCCTAGGCCTCCCATGCCATTGTATCCAAACTTAGAAAATCTAAGCACTATTCAGGCACCCACTTTGGCTCCTATTCCCACTCCTAGAAATCAAAGTTCAAATGAAACTTCTACTTCATCCTCTAGTGCTTCAAATGAACTCCAAGAGGTTATGAAACAGTTGCAGAACCTTGGAAATGAGCTGGTGACTATCAAAAGACAACAAGCTCAAAGTGCTAGACCGTATTAGCCTCAAGCGCAGTACCAAGCTAGGCCCCCATACCAACATAATAGGTCACCAGCTCAGGCTGCAAATCAAAATCAAATCCGAGTAAGGCCTCCCACTAATAGACCATTTCATCCCTATAACCCCAATGTTGCATATGCTTCTAAAGCATTAGTGTCAGTCCAAAACAACATAGCTCAAGAGTATGATTGGTGTTTCCCATGCAATGAACCTCACAACCAATCTATGTGCTTTAATGATGCTTTAAACCAAGCCTTGATGGTGACAACTACTGGCGTTGAGGGTGAAGTGAGTCAAGAAGAAAATCAGCAACAAGGGACATCTCAGCAAAACACAGCTCCAAATGATACCGCACTTGCGAATTGGCAAGCTGAGGATTTTTGTGGAATGAATCAAACAATTTCTCATAATGTAGCAGCTAACACAAGATCAAAGAAGAGGAATATTGGTGAAGGGCAGTCATTGGCTCCAAGTGATCTACAACCTTCCATCACTCCACAAGGTGTTGGTAAGAAAAATACAGTTCCAAACATGCAAGGATAGCCCAAACCACCTTCTAAACCAACTCAAATGCTAGCTGTTGCTGTCCATGCACAAGAAAGGAATGTGAAGCCTAAAGGACAGAAAAGAGATCTTTCATCCCCATTTAGCATCATTGATCAAATGAAGAAGACAAATGTGAATATATCAATGTGGGAATCTTTATCCATCCCAGGCCAAAGAGATCTTCTACAAGCTACCATGAAGAATTAGTCAACTTCGAAGCAGCAAGTCCATATGCAAGAGAATGTCCTCATAAATGTTGCTCAACCTGAAGGGAATCATGGAGGACAACAAGGTAAAGTTTTGAAACCCCCTCCAATCTATGTTTCATTAATCATTGGCAATAAACTAGTACACAAGTGCATGATTGATTCTAGGGTGAGTAGTTCTGTCATGCCCAAGCAAATAGCTGATCAACTAGGTCTCCAATATGAAGTCATATCAAAGGGGGTAGTGCAATTGGATGGGACAGTAGTAGCAACGGTAGGAGTGATTAAAACTTTGAATCTTACCTTGCATGCATGCCCCAACGTTACCATTTTGCAAGACGTGTCAGTGATAGATTTGCCACCACTCTTTGCCTTATGGTTATCAAGGGATTTCACAGCTAAAATTAGAGGCTACTTATCTGCTGATTGGTCACACATGTTGTTTAGAACAAGATATGGTACTAAGGTCACAATCAGATTTGAACCAATTGCAAACTTTCATATTGAGCCTCATACTCCAAGCCAAATCAATGCCAACTGTTCAGCATTTGATCAAGAAGATTATCCAAGCACAGATGAAGCTGAAACCAAAGTTGGAAGCATTCCATATTTGAATCTTAATGAATGGTCAAGCAAGGTACATGCTTTTGATCCCTACCAAGAAGTAGAAGAATCTGAGCTAGGAGTCTATTACATACATGAAGGAAACCGGCCTATTCCTAGCATCACCAAACCAGACCATAAGGATGACAATGAGGTATGGCAGTTATTTTTTAATGGATCAAGGAGTAGGCAAGGTGCAAGAGGAGGAGCTATGATTTTTTCACCTCAAGGCATCAAATATTATTCAGCTTTCCGTTTCCATTTTTCCTGTTCAAACAACATAACTGAATATGAGGCCTTGATTCACAGACTTCATTGGGCCACGAAAAAAGGCATAAAGAACTTGCAGGTGTTAGAGGATAGTGAGATAATCATTAATCAAGTCAGGGGACAACATGCTACAAAGAATGAACTGCTGAAGAACTACAATAACAGGGTGTGGGACCTCGTTGAGGATTCCAAAGCTTTCAATATCGTGTCCATACCCAGGAAGAAAAATGAAGCAACGGATAGGCTCACAGCAGTTAGAGCAACGTTTGATGTGGTTGACAACATCAAAAGGAAAAAAATTCAACCACATGTCCATGTGATTGTGAGGCCAACAGTTCCATATAATAACACAAGCTGGCAGGTGTTTGAGAACGATCAACAGATCATCAATTTCTTACAAGAAGAGGCTGAATTCTCAGCTAGGAATCAAGATAGATTAGAGTAGCAGTATGGGGATCAAGTAGTGTAGCTACGGACAAACAAGCTTCCCAAGGGTTTATTAACATTGGAGTTTATCTTCAACCCTAACAACCAATTCCGTAAGGAAAAGGCTAACATACAGGTCAAGAGAGAAGATTCAGAGCCAATTCCGGTTGGGGAAGGTAAAACACTTCAAATTGGCAAAGTGGCCACTGAGTAGGAGAAATCAGATTTTATACAACTTTGCCAAGAATTTCCGGATGTCTTCACTTAGAGCTATGAATACTTAAGAGGTTTCAATCCGAAGTTGGGACAACATACCATAGAATTAGATCCAGATGCTAAGCCCATCAGGCAGAAGTAGAGACCAGTTAACCCTCACATTGAGCCTCTAATGAAGAAAGAGTTAAGCAAGCTAATAGATGCAAGCATTATATTTCTGATCAAGCACTCAAGTTGGGTTGCAAACTTGGTTCCGATCAGAAAGAAGAGCGGAGAAATTAGGTTATGTGTGGACTTTCGAGACCTAAACAAGGCATCTCTCAAAGACCATTACCCACTTCCTTTAATGGAACAAATATTGCAAGTAGTATCTAGTTCGGAGAGATTCTCTCTCCTAGATGGCTACTCAGGGTATAATAAGGTAATGGTGAAAGAAGCTGAACAGTTCAAGACGGCTTTCACCACCAAATGGGGCACCTATGCCTACAAGAAGATGCCATTTGGACTATCAAATGCTGGAGCCACTTTCCAAAGGGAAATGGATATGGCATTCAAGGGATTGATCAATAAAATAGTTCTGATATATCTTGACGACATCACTGTATTCTCAAAAAATGTATCGGATCACCTCTTCCATTTGAGGTAGGTGTTTTAGAGGTGTAGAAGATTTGGGGTATCATTAAATCCCAAAAAATGCATATTATTGGCTCATGAGGGAAAACTTCTAGGCCATATTGTTTCAAAGGAGGGGTTGACGATTGACCCAGAAAGAGTTGAAGCAATTCGAGCGTTGCCATTGCCAAGTCACAAGAAGGCTCTTTAAATCTTCTTGGGAAGGATCAATTTTGTCCGCAGGTTTGTTCTAAACTTCGCAGCTCTTGTAAAGCCAATAATGCTGATGTTGAAAAAGAGCATGACATTTAAGTGGACATCTGAAGGCAAGGCAAGTTTTGAGGCAATAAAAGAGGCTATATCTCAAGCTCTGACTCTTGTCAATCCAGAATTCTCCAAGGATTTCATGTTATATGCCTTCGGTGGTGGAGACACAATTTCTACAATCTTGGTACAACAAAACAAGGAAGAATTAGAACAACCAGTTGCTTTCTTCAGTCAAGGCTTGGAGGAATATGAAAATAGGTACTCTTTCATTGAAAAGCATGTCCTCGCAGTGATCAGGAGCTTAAAAAAATTCAAGCACCTAGTCTCAAACAACAAGATCCAATTATTGGTCTCTCATGCGGGAGTCAAGGACTTCCTTCTAAACAAGGATTTGAACGAGAAACATGTAGGATGGATAACCCATGTCATGGAATATGACATCGAGATTAAGGTCACTAAGCTAGTACATGGAAAATGACTATGTGAACAACTAGCTTTGAGTTGGAAAGTTGAAGTAGGTGATGAAAAAGATACTTCCTTGGTACTACATGATGGTCAAGAACAAGAAAATGATGATGTACCCGCTCCTTTTTGGTCTCAGAATATGATACACTTCCTACAGGTAGGCCTATGCCCTCTAGAATTGAGCAAAGTAAAAAGGAGATACTTCATATTACAAGCCATTCCATATGTTCTTGTTGATGGTGTTTTGTTCCAGAAAGACATCAATGGAGTTCTATTAAGGTGCATTGGGACAGGTCAAATTGAGAGGGTGTTACAAGATTTTCATGATGGTTATTCTGGGGGACATTTTCCCCCACGGATAACATCTCTCAAGATAATGAAGGCGGGGTATTATTGGCCCACAGTGTTCAGCGAATGTTATACATGGATAAGAAAGTGTAAGAAATGTGCACTCTTCACAGGCAAAGAAAGACTAGTAGCGCTTCCATTTCACCCAATTTTGGTTAACCAACTATTTATGCAATGGGTATTGGACTTCGTCGGGGTCATCAACCCAAACTCAAGCCAAGGCCACAAGTGGATTCTCACGACAACAGACTATTTCACCAAGTGGACCGAAGCAGTAGCGCTCAAAGAGGCAAATGAGTCTAACATACTAGACTTCTATGAAGGAATAGTGACCAGGTTTGGTGTGCCAGCCACTATCATATCAGACAATGCATTGGCATTCATAGGTTCCAAGGTTACAGAATGGGTTGTCAAGAATGGAATCTATTTGATCACCTCTTTAAATTATTACCCACAGGGTAATGGACAGGCAGAGTCCATGAACAAGAATTTGCTAAGAATCATCAGAAGGACTCTGGATGAAAACCAAAGGACATGGCATACCAAGCTAAAATCAGAATTTTGGGCTAACAGAAGAACGCCAAAGAGATCTACTAGTAATTCTCTCTAAAATTTGGTCTATGGGAAAGAGGCAGTATTGCCTATATCATTAGAATTGCCAGCATTGGAGCTCATGAAGCAGTTTTCGTTGTCTGAGTTCGAACCAATGGAGGCCAGGTATGCAGAATTGATGGAATTGGAAGAAATAAGAGAACATGCACTTTTGATGATTGAAAGGATCAAGCCTTAGTAAAAAGATGGTTTGATAAGAAGGCAAGAGCAAGGACCTTCCAGGAAGGGGACCTAGTTCTGAAATGGGATGCAGATCGAGAAAAACCAGGAAGGCACTCCAAGTCTGATTCCATTTAGAGTGGCCCCTACATGGTCACGGGATGTAAAAGTAGTAATGCCTTCCAATTGTCAACATTGGATGGAGAAGAACTCCTGATTCTGGTTAACGGAATCTATCTTAAACATTGCTACTAAAAGGAAAAGGTTTACCCTTGTAAATATTAGCCTAGATTTCAATTCCTCTAAGTGCGTATGCACATCGTCTTGTTATAATTAGGTTTCATTTTCCCTAAGTGCTTCGGCATAGGTCTTGTTGCTCTCAGGTTGAATTTCTACAGTTCAGCATGCTCTTGGAGAATGAGTTGTGGTATCAGGCTCGGGATCAGAGATCAAGTTAGTTTCAAGATATTACTTATGACTCCATGCCCAATGGATTGCTAAAAGGCCACTGATCTTCTACCTAGCAGGCAGGTGATCCGGTTGAGTCACCAAATTGTTGTAAATATCTCCCCCCGGGTAGATATAGACAAGCAGAAGAATATGGAAATCAAATAAACTCAGAGCCCAATATTTATTACGTCACCAACAGCCTTGGCGCACGTAAAAGGCACATGGCACAAAGTGTTGACATGGCAAAAGTCATGCCTTAGCGCACGTAAAAGGCGCATGACACAGAGTGTTGACATGTAAAAAAGTCACGCCTTGGCACACGTAAAGGGCACATAACACAGAGTGTTGACATGCCAAAAGTAGCACCTTGGCACACGTAAAGGGCGCATGACACAGAGTGTCAACATGCCAAAAGTTGTGCCTTGGCGCACGTAAAGGGCGCATGACACAGAGTGTCGACATGCCAAAAGTCGTGCCTTGGCACACGTAAAGGGTGCATGACACAGAGTGTTGACATGGAAAAATTTGCACCTTGGTGCACGTAAGGGTGTGTCAACATAAGGATGGATGCGCCAAGGCGCACCTTCAAGAGGTGCAACATTTTGAGCCCTGACAGGAAGCAGACCCTGACCCAGATATTCAGATGGCCATAACTTTTCACAGGGAGCTTGGATTAACACAAGGTTGAACTTTTCAAAAATATTACGAGGTCCTCTATCCAACTATGACTGGATATCTTTAATTGGGTTCGAAAAAATTCTTAAAAATGCAAAATATTGTTCGCCACTTTTTGGGTTTGCTAGGGTTCTCACCTACCACCATAATGAGATGAATTAAATGTAACCTAGAGGTGGTTGGGGTAGATTTGGATTTCCTCTCTCTTCCCTCTCTCATTCTTCCTATAAATTTTAAGGAGGGGCTTCTTTCTAAAGGTTGGACATTCTTGTTTTTCCCCTCCCTTCTTCTCTTTGGCAGGTGAGTTTGTGGAGTTCAAACCTCCCATTTAAAAACTGTAATGCAACTTTGCCTCTTGGCATTTTGTAGTGTATTGTATCAATATTTGGAGTAGATAATGCATGTCTGTGGATGATTCTCAACCCTCTCTGTGTTTATTTTCATCCCCTTGATCTTTCACTACAATTTTGGTTATCTGTGCATGATCTTGCATTGCATTTTAATGGTTTTTGTTTATTGGCAAGTCAGGTGTTCTTCATTCCTCGGTGCATCACCTTTGTTAGTTTAGGTTTATTTTTATGCATCTTCTTACCCTATCTCCTTGGAAAGTTAGATTAGGTTTTTGAGTAAACCCTCTGCATTTTTATGTGTGCATCTGAACAGAGGAATAGGAACTTTCCTTCATCCAGAGAGCTTTTCCGATTCACAAGGTCCCACACTTGGGAAAAGCTCCGTGTTATGCAATCACACTGAGAGTCTCAACCCATCGAGTTGTAGACGTTCAGGGGTGCTGTGATTCACCATCAATAGGGTCTAGGGTGTTTTTTGTACATTACTTATCCTCTCATAAGTGGTTTAATTAGCTACTCCCATCTCTTCCCCATGTGAAGCTCAAATTCAAGTATGTAAAGGAAAAATCAAATTTATAAAAAATAGACTGATACCTTAAAGGACATATGTTCATTCAAAATACAAAAGAAAAAAAATGTACACAAATTAAAATCAAAACAAAATCAAAAGAAATAGACTAATCCCTTGAAGAACAGCTATCATATTATTCTTTCCATCCATATTATGTATAAAGTAGACCATATCCTCGAAGGATGGCTACTCTATTATTATGGCATCTGGAAGGTTTTCTGCATTGATCAACCTTCCATTATCAACATTTTCAGAAAGCTCTCTGCTATTGTTCTTTCCCTTTCCCAGAGTTGGGGCATAGACTTAAGAAATACCACCTTTAGAGATCCCTCTTCCCGCATACAAGTCACATCTTTGATCCCTTTGTCATGTCAATATTAGGATTATGAGCATCCTTCATCCATATTTACCTTAGGTTCTTTTGGTATAACTAATCATCGTTGGTTATATACTAACACTTGCTATTGGTTACAAGTGCAATTCCTTGAGTGGTAACCTTTTTTTGTTTATATCAAATCCATTTCGAAACATAGTTTCCTTGTATGCCCTTGCTACAACTATGTTCCATTCATCTCATCCAGATCATCTTTTATAAAAATCATATCAAATTGCACACTATGAATTTTATATCTATCTGTCATCTCCATGAATGCATTTGCAAATACACTCTTCGATTTCTGAATTCTACTTGATCGCCATTTCAGTTTATGAATCCTACTTGAGGATCCTTCTCAAGGCAAGTTTGTTATCCTACATCTCCTTATCTCTCAACATGTTCAACACCATCTTTGATCCATTGATACTCTCTCTCCATGTCCACTCATCACCATTTGTCTCCACATCATCCTTCTCAGCTTTCTGCCCCCTTACATGACACTAGATATCTTACTCGTCTTTCCTCTTGAGTTTATCTTTTACTCTTCTGATTTCAGTTTGAAAATCTTACTTAACCATCCATATAGCCAAAGAACCTTAGTTAAGGTATATCTTCTTCCTTGGATCCTTCCACTGTAGAATATTCTCCACCATTTCCTCTTTCAACAAACGAAAATCACCATAAACGTCTTTCCACTCCTCCTTTTCCACTTAACACTCTTATATCATCACTACCACCACGTGGGCATCCCAGGTAAGTGTTATCCAAAATTCACCCCCCAGGGTAAATTTGATAACATGCATCAGGATGTCCAAATTCCAAGAAAAATGACTGATTCAGAGCAAAATCAGGTTTCTAGGGTCCCTTCAAGAATCTTTCTAAACTCCCCAGGCCGAAGAAGGAAGGAGCAAGCTTTGAGAAAGTGTGAAAGGTTGCAGAAAGGCAAATAGGATTGATCTAGGAAAAAGTGAAAAAATTGGCTAAGTCCTTCTAGAGGGAGCAGTCGGGACGTTTGGGACAGAAGGGCCCGAACCGGCCGGTTCGCGCGAAATCAGCACAAGTCAGCCCAAAAGCAATTGGGACAAGCGGGCCAGAAATACCCGAACCGGCCGAACCGGCCGAAATTGTCCCAAAAGGTCCAAAATCAAAATAGGACGTCTGGGACAAAAAGACCCGAAATACGCGAAGAAGCCGAGGGAGCCGAAAGCCAATCAAAAGGTGCCACGTGTCTTTGGCCAAATGAGGGACAAGGAAGCCCATTTCAGGTGGATCGGAGGTTTTTGTCCCAAGTAGCACTGGGACATCCGGGACGAATGGACGCGAAGTACGCGGAAGACCCGGCAGGCCCGAGAACCATTGAGAAATTGCCACGTGTCATCAAGGAAAAGTCGAAGGGTCAAAGGGCAAGATTTGAAGCGCTGGCCCGAGCCAATAGAAATTGGACACGTGTCCAATGGAGCATAGAAGTGTGGAGCTCGGGAGGAGTTGGAAGGTTGGCCAATCTAAGCCAAAAGGGGTAAAAGTGAAGGAAGACCTGGCAGGTTCGTGAACCAACCAATGCATGCCACGTATCCCTAGTGGCGAGGCATGGGAAAAAATGTGGAAAATATTCCAAGAGCACCAAAAGTCAAAATTCAAGAGACAGCCCGCCGAAAAGAAGAGGAGAGAGAATTATTCAGCGAATCAGAGCATGCCACGTGGCGTTCAAGTGGCAGTGCGCGGGAAAATATTTCAAAATCTGTTTTCGCCTGTTCCGTGTCCTAAATCTTCAGATCGACATATCTTTCGATCCAGAGCTCGGATTTGCACGTTCTTGATATCAATGGAAAGCTGTTGAAATTCTCTACACGTTTCCAGGGTCAATCTTACATTTTGGTGTAGTCTGGAGGGATAAAATTGAGAAACGCCTCTGGCACGAAATAACAAGCAGAGGTAATACTTCAACAACCACTTTAATGCAGCAGACAGTTCGCCGCTTCTGTTAGGCAAACCGCCGCTTTGCCAGAACCTGCCGCTTCTGCCATGATGGACGAATTAAATGCAACCTAGAGGTGGTTGGGGTAGATTTCGAATTCCTCTCTTTTTTCTCTCCCATTCTTCCTATAAATTGTAAGGAGGGGTTTCTTTCTGTAGTTGGACATTTTTACTTTGCACCCTCCCTTCTCTCCTGTTCATAAGAAGATTTGTGGAGTTTTCAAACCTCCCATATAGACTGTAACACCGTTTCTTGCTTTTGGCCATTGCAATGTATTGAATCGATCCTTGAGCAATATATATGTGTCTGTGGTTGCTTCTAAACCCTCTTACATATTTATTACTGTCATTCTTGATCTTTCATTGCATTTTTGCTATCTGTGCATGGTGTTGTGTTATATCTACATGGTCTGTGTTTAATGTGGCAAAGCGTATGTTCTTCATTCCTCGGTGCATCACCTCTATTAGCTTAGATTTATTTTATGCATCTTCTTACCTTGTCTCCTTGGCAGATTAGATTAGATTCTGAGAAAACCCTCTGCATATTTCGTGTGCACCTGAACAGAGGAATAGGAACCAGCCTTTCTCTAGAGATTCCTTTCTCACTCTTCAAGTCCCACACTTGGAGAAAGGATTCAATGTTATGCTATCACACTGGATATTAATATGATCAACCTAGAAAACTGATCAATATCCAGGGGTGCTGTGATTTTGCACTAACAGTAAGGATTTCCCTTACACTCTCCATCTACACTACATATGTTCCTCCATCCATTTATGTCACACTTTTTTGTTTCCTAGTTATCACTTTGATATTACCTCCTTTCATCTCTTGTTCCATTTTGGTATACAATGCTCAGTATTTTCATCATTCTTCTTCTTCTTCTTCGGTTTGGTGATCCTACTTAATCATCTCCATTGTAGGGTAATCTTACTTAAGAGTTTATCTTAAGAATGGTTGACTTTCTGATCCTTCCATCTCCCATCGTCTCTTCCTCATCTTCTATCTCTTTCCTCTCATCATATCCGTTCACTCCAACACATGCATCTAATACAATGTTGTCTTTCTCTTTCCATATCATCACTTCCCGTTTTTTTATCTTACTTAAATCCTCATGCGGCATGGAGATCTTACTTAAGATTCCATCTTAAGCATGATTTGTCATCCTACACTCCCCCACTAATCCACATTCTCTCCATATACATTTTCTCGACATTCCCCATCATCACATTCTCTCACCTCCTCTTTTATTCTCGCAAACACCACTTCCTACTAGTCTCTTTTTTATCTCCATCATCCATTGCTGGGTAATCTTACTTAACTGTTGCTTCTCCAATCATTTTTTTCTTGTTTCTTCATTTTTCTCTCATTCATTCTCATCCACTGCATCCTCTCCTTGCCTTCATCTTCCTACACATCGTTATCCCTCCTTTATTTACTCTTTCCACTCCGTCTTCTAGAGTTCTCCCACATATCTACCCATATATTTACCCATCATTGTCATTGGTCTCTCTCTAACATTCTTTCATCATTATCTTCCATTTCCGTGCTAGTAATTATCAGTGGAATTCTCTTAAAAATCACTCATCCCCATTCCACATAGCCTGAATCCTTTTCTTTGACCTCCTCCATTCTATCTTCATTCCTTCCTTCCTCTGTGTCCTCTGATCATTATCAAAGGACTTATCCTAACGTCCCTTCATTGGCGTTCCCCCTCCCATTCTTTGTTTAATTTTTGCCTTGTCTCATCTTTTGTCCCATCTTTTCCTACTGATCATTATCGGTGGATTTCTCCTAACATCCATTCACAAGCATTGCCTCTCCTATCCCATCCTTTCTTTTTCCTCGGTACCTCTCCATCTTCCATTCTTCCTTGCCAAGTTCTTCACTTTCTTCATCATACACCTTCTCTCTATTTTCTCATCATCAACATATACTCATCTCATGCATCTCTGTTTATTTTCCAATTGATGTCACCTTCCCTCAAGTTTCTCTTTACATTCCTTATGCTTCTCACTCTTTACCAAATATCTTCATTCTTGGTTCACTTCCTTTAGCATAATTTTCTTCGTTTTCTTCTCCTCCTTTATGATATTCATCTTATTTCACTTCCTCTACATCATCCTTCTTTCCATTACCTCTCTATTTTCCTTTGCTCCAATCTTCATCACACCTTTCATCTTGACTAACTCTCTCCCTTTTCCATAATATCATCCTCTACTCTGTTCTTTTCTTGTCTTCTCTTTGTTTGTCCTTCTTCCTTTCTCCCTTTCTCTATTATCCTTCTTTGTTATCTTCTTCCTCCCCTTCCATTCCTTATTTTCTCCTCCTTCATCTCCATCCCTTTATTCCATATCCCTGTTGCCTTCATATTCAATATTTCTTTCTCTTCTCATAATCAACCAATCCTCATGTCTATTCCCTTTTCTCTTTCTCAACATCCCTTACATTTGGCATTCACTTTCAATGCCAATGTTTCTTTGTTTATGTATCGCCATCTATCCCTTTCATTACCGTTCTTATTCTTCTCTTTGCCACATTGACCTCTTCTCTTTTTGAGGACCCTGTCACATCTTTTAGCTTCATCATTCCTCTCATAGGGACATCATCATAAACATTTCTAAGAATCTCTTCCCATATTCTTTTGACATTTTTGTCTTGGAAAATACTATAATGGCCATCACCTATTTAATCTTGTTCTCTTCCATGAATATTTTCTCAGCTTTGTTTTTGTCGCAAAAGTATCTCTATCATACTCATCAAAGAAACAAGACTTTTTTGTCTTCTTCACCTTCTAATTTGCTAACACTTATGCATCTTTCCTATGAAACATGATTGTCATCATATTTATTACCCTTTTAGAGTATTTTATCTCACCTTTCTATCTTATCTGCTCATCTTGTCCACATTTATGATTATTCTATCTATGTCTTATGTTGGGGCACCTTTTCATCCTTGTACTTGTCAACACATATAACTCACTTTGTGTCTTTCTCGTGCCCTATGCTAGAGCATATTTATCTTCATCATTATCCATTTTGTAGACACATGAATTTTTTGCACAATTCCTCACAAAAAATGATTACGCACATCTTTCGTATTCATTTGCACATATCTTGATATTTTCCTATGACCCATTGGTCATCTTGGTTTACATCCATACTGCAGTGGTCTTCACCCACTCACTGGTATGTAGAATGTTGTTGTCTATCTCTGTTGAGACTGTAATTATCCTCTACTGATGTGATATTGGAGCCACCACCATATTTTTTATTTTTTATTTTTTATTTATTGTGATCCTTTTTTGCCTAGGGAATCTTTCCTTTGGTCATGTATTCATCCATCCTCAGACATATCTTTCATCTAACCCTTTTTTGTTTTTGTCTCATGGCCTACTATCGCAAACCACTCAATAAAAAGGGGAAAATGTAGACACCTATTTTGGGTATAGCACCCCTCTGACATCTCACATTCATGCAATTCCCATCCTCACATCTCTTTCTATTAAATTAAATAAAATCCTATCTATTTTCTCACATTATTTGATTGATTATCAATGGGCTCTATATGGACCCATTTGATAGTTCAATTTTTGGCATCATCCCCCATCTCTCACAAATTATTTAATTCATGAGTATTAAAATGCACTCATCTGACACCTTTTTTTTTCTAAATGGGATCTTCTCACCCACCATGCCCCCCACTACATGTAATAATTCCAGTCGTGGTCCCCACGTGATCACATCATATCCCTAAATTAGGTTACTTTACTCCACCTATTTTGCTCGGAATGTTTCGGCTTCTGGGAATAGAGTTGCTTCTATCCTTTCATTCCTTTTAGAAATAGATGAGGTTAGGGTTAGGAGGAATACCTGTTGAATGTCGAGATGGTGTGCGCGTACCGTAGAGAAAGATCAGGTTGACTGCGGAGAACTCCTTTTTGTCTTGGAAGAACTACCTGCAAATAAGAACACAAGACCACAAGATTTTGATTAAACAATAAATGAGGAAACTGCCTTGGGCCCAGGAAATATAAAACTTCCTTTCGAAGGTGGTCAGTTCCCCTGCTAATATGAATTAACACAAAAGACTGCAAAATATCAATTAGATTACTTGGTTGAAACTAGTAGGAGAAGGCTGGTTTCTGGTTATAGTCAGGGTAACCGATACCGGTTTCTGGTAACCGCCGTCGGTTGGGTCTAGGACCTGTAGGTTGATTGTTTTGGTGGGGTGTTTGTGTTTCTTGGTATTGGTAAGGTTGGTTTATGGATGATATTAGGAAATGAGATGATGAGGGGTAAAAGAATGACAGCTAGATGCAATGGGATCTTGAGTAGTGGGTTCAGAACTGGATTTAGGAGGACTGTGATTCAAAGAGCATAAGAAATGTTATAACAGAGGAAATGCAAGATATGACTTACTGGTTTTGGCAAAGATGCAAGTTGATATCCTCTACTGTAAGCACTTCTGGTTTCTTCACTCGTCTCTGCTTGGTTAAGTGAAGATCTGGACTCCGTTTTTCACTCCTAATGATCTCTGTTGTTTCAAAAATCATTCGAATGATCTCCCAAATGAAATTCCGATCCATTGTTTTGGTTTGGGGAGCCCATTTACAGGAAACTAATGGCGGTTACGTAACCGACGGTGGTCGAGTAGGAACCGGCATTGGTAAGGAAAAAGTAGGCTATTTTTAGTAAAATAGCCCACCTTCCCTACTTTTCTCCCGAGAGATCAGTTGCGGGCTTGGTCAAGTGGCTAGAAGGTCGGCTTTGGGTGCGAGTAAGGAGGCATTAGTTATGGATGTGAGTCTAGACCAAGTCATAGGTCGTAATTAGGTTAGTTTAGGGTTAGGGCTAGGTCATGATTGTTGGTGTGTGTGACTGTCCAGTCATTGTCCACATCACCTAGGTGAGTCATCTCGCCTTGCGAGAGTCATAGGTCTTAGGAAGTCAAATGACAAGTGTCAAATTCTGTCATAGAATCTGACACTTGTCATTTGCGTCAATGCGTCATAGGAGTTACATTCCTTATTTGGAATTGTAACTCCTCTTCTAGTGGCGTCATATGCGTCAGTCAACGTCATATGCATCAGTGGCGTCATTGATTTCTTTCCATGTTTAGGCATGGGGGTTACACAGCACCCCTATTTGTACTTCCTATTTTTCGATCTATGAGTATGAGTAGACCCATTCTTCTTACTTGCAATCTTCTTTCCATTGTTTCGAATCTTGCATATTGCGTTGGCTTGAGGTTACCATCGGAGTGCAACTTCGTTGTGGTGCATCGCTTTCGACATCGGTTCTCGCGAATCCCTCTTTCATGGTATCAGAGCTGGTTTCGGTAAACGTGCACTCTTCGTTTCTCAGTTGTTTATTACTTCTGGTTTCTTCTTATTTCCTCGTGTGCAAGTTTTTTTTCGATTATCATTTTGGAATTATTGCTCACCTCATATTGAGGTTTCAGCAGTTGCAAGTTAAAGTATTTCGCTGGTTTGCTTATCAGCTAAGATCGTATTTTGGATACTTCTAGATCTTTGTGGCTGTCGTTTCTGGGTTGTTTGTGTTTCTTGCTGGTTGTGTTTAGATTCAGCTGCAGGGTAAAAGAAGAGCTCGTTTTTTGGCGTGGACCTGTGATTACTGGTTGGGATCGTTGTTTTTTCTTCACCGGTGTATACTCAGACTATTCCGAGCTTCTTCCTCATCGCCGTGGTTCCTTGCTGTCTCAAAACTTTTTTTGCAACCTCTCACGTTTTTTGCAAAACCTCTCACGTTTTTGCCTGATCTCTCACGTTTTTGGGAGTCTACTCACGTTTTTTTGACCCTTGTTGCCTTCCCCAGCTTCAACGTTCAACCTTCTATGACTTCCAGGCGTTTTTAACCTGTTCCAGGCGTTTTTTCTATCCTCTGGCTGTTTTTTTAACTGTCCAGGCGTTTTTTCTATCCTCTGGCTGTTTTTTCAACTGTCCAGGCGTTTTTTTCTATCCTCTGGCTGTTTTTTCAACTGTCCAGGCATTTTTGCACTGTCCTCAGTTGTTTTTCTCTCCTTTCCTGCGTTTTCCCAGCTTCTCTGGCCGTTTTTCCCTGTCCTCAGGCGTTTTCTTTCAGCTGGCTGCATTTTTACACGCTATTCTGGTGTTTTTGGACGGTTGAGGCGTTTTTTTGGACTGGCAAGGCGTTTTTTCCTTCAGCTGACATTTTTTGGACTGTTTTGGCACTTACTTACAGTGGACAGTCACTACATTATCTCTTTTTACCTGCCTTTCATCCCCACGTGGCTTTCTCAGTCCGCTGCCAGGTAATATCTCTCTTAAAATACGTTTTTTATTCACTTTTTTTTTTAAAAAAAAACGTGGTTTCATTCTTTTTATCTTATCACTCTTCTAAAAAACGTGTTGTTTCATTATTTTTAAAAGGTATAAGGTAAAAACATTACATTTTATTGGCATTGTAAGTTTTTTGGCTTGTTTTATTAACCTTCCGTCGAGTGCCAAAGACGAAGGGTGAGGTCCGAGATTGGCAGGTGGCTAATCCCCCCTCGCAATACAAACAAACCCTATCTCAAATTCCATGCCATTTCCAATGAGCATACATACGACACCTTTTGCATGCGTTTAGGGCACTTTTTTAATCTGTTTGCAGGCTTATTGGCTTTTTCCTCATCAGTTGCGGGAATTGGTTTTTGCTATAACTTTTGACTCGTTGCTCGGTTTTGAGCACTTCTTTAGTAAAATTTGCATGTTTTTTCGCACTCTAGATGATGGGATCATTAGCTTTGTAAACGCACTAATTTTATAAAGTGCCGCATTCTGGGGGGGTGTCTTTGTATTGCTTTTTTCAGCTCATTTTTTCTTGAGCTTTGTTTTATTCCTTTTTTGTGGACTTGTGAGCGCGTCCGCCATAGTCTAACAACAAAGGGATTCTTTTGTGCGACGTGAGACGCTGTTTCTCACAAAGCTCTTTCTTCCCCCTCTTGCTTCTCTCTTTCTGTGCTTGCTTGCAGTGTTGATCTGTTGTGCCCTACGAACCTTGATTGTTGTCTCCACCATTGCGCGTTATTACGCTAATTGCAAGGTGAGTGACAAACTGGTTCTCGGAACACAGTCGCATCTGGTTGTAATCAACGCACTAAATTATAAAGTGCCAAACTCGGGGGGGTGTAATTTTGTTCTGGGGGGTTGTTATTGTCCTGGGTGTTGTATTACATACAGACGCATTATCGGCCGAGTCCGACGTCTTGCATTTGTGCATCTTACACTTTTTGATTCCGCATCATGGAGGGTGCTCTTTCCAGATTTGAGCGTCGTAGGATCGCTTTACAGCCTCCGCCAATTCTTACTGGGAGAGAGAACTATGCAGCTTGGCGTGCTTCTATGGAACATTACTTCGCCTACAAGGGTCTTTCTCACTTCTTGGTTGGGCCTGTTCTTGCACCCACTGATCGTCGTCATCTTAATGATTTTCTCAATGATTGTGACCGTGTCTTTGGTCACATGATGATGCATGTCTCTACATCTCAATGGGTTCATGTGGCAGACTCAGATCCACCCCACCATGTCTGGAGCATTCTTCAGTCCCTCTATGGAGACCCTTCACAAACTGCCGCAGTTGTTATTGCAGCTGATTCAGTTGTCTCCTCTATTTCTTTATGTGATGACAGTTTCACTGACACAGGTTTGCTTGGTTCTACTTCTGATGACGAGGATTATGCATCCAGTTCTGATGTCGAGAGTAATACAGAGGACTCTTCTCCTCTTTCTCTCACTATTCCAGAGAGTGTTGACACTTCCCACATCTCATCAGATATCGAGCAGTCCCCTTCTCAGTCTCATATAGTCATCACACCCGCCTCCTTTCCACCTCCAGTGTGTGAGGCCCATTTCACTCCTCTACCTTCATTGGATGACTCATACCTATCTGACATCGCTCTTCTGTTTGTTGAGCCCCCTCATTGGGACAAGTATCTGCCTGACCTTAGTCATCTTTTCACAGATTCCACTTGTGATGCTCTACAGGTCCCTCATCCATCTACAGGTGTTTTAGAGGAGTTCATCATCTCTGTTGTTGGGAGTGCCCCTTCCGGGAATCATGTCACTTCCACATTTCCAGAGACCTTCATTGATCCACCCTCAGCAGTGGATCCCTTTTTTGTTGTGGAGGATGTTCTGTTCCCTTCACATCACTTGGACATCCTTTCTGCGGGTGTTCCTCTTCACTCTGACAGTTCTACACACGTGGCATTACCTTCGGTTCCTTGGCACTCACTCGCTAGACCTATGTCACACTTCAGTGCACCAGACTCAGAGTTCTTCGTGTTGCTGCCTTCAGTTTCCTTTGTGGAGTGGGCGGACTTCCAGCACGTCATTTCTGTCCTTCCTAAGGGCAGGCACACAGTTCGGTGTGGATGGCTCTTCTTCAGTCCAGAGGCAGAGGATCTCATCATCGACATACATTATGTTCAAACAGTTGATCAGATTGTAGACATTTTCACCAAGCCCTTCACTGAGGTGAAGTTTCTTCACTTGCGGTCTCTTCTTGGGGTGAGGTCTGCTGCAGCCACCCATCTTCTTCAGGCTATATAGTCCTCCTTCTTGTCCTCTTCTTCTTTCCAGAAAGATGTTGTTTGTACATGGGCACCTTATCAGGCCTTTAGTTGCTGGGGCCCATTGACACATCTTTCTTAGTTGTCTAGGGGAGTCTTCTTTTTCTGTTCTGGCTTACCTTGACCTCTTCATCGGCTTCGATGAAGGGGGGGGTGTTGGTGTGTGTGACTGTCCAGTCATCGTCCACATCACCTAGGTGAGTCATCTCGCCTTGCAAGAGTCATAGGTCTTAGGAAGTCAAATGACAAGTGTCAGATTCTGTCATAGAATCTGACACTTGTCATTTGCGTCAATGCGTCATAGGAGTTACATTCCTTATTTGGAATTGTAACTCCTCTTCTAGTGGCGTCATATGCGTCAGTCAACGTCATATGCATCAGTGGCGTCATTGATTTCTTTCCATGTTTAGGCATGGGGGTTACACAGCACCCCTATTTGTACTTCCTATTTTTCGATCTATGAGTATGAGTAGAACTGTCCAGTCATCGTCCACATCACCTAGGTGAGTCATCTCGCCTTGCGAGAGTCATAGGTCTTAGGAAGTCAAATGACAAGTGTCAGATTCTGTCATAGAATCTGACACTTGTCATTTACGTCAATGCGTCATAGGAGTTACATTCCTTATTTGGAATTGTAACTCCTCTTCTAGTGGCGTCATATGCGTCAGTCAACGTCATATGCATCAGTGGCGTCATTGATTTCTTTCCATGTTTAGGCATGGGGGTTACACAGCACCCCTATTTGTACTTCCTATTTTTCGATCTATGAGTATGAGTAGACCCATTCTTCTTACTTGCAATCTTCTTTCCATTGTTTCGAATCTTGCATATTGCGTTGGCTTGAGGTTACCATCGGAGTGCAACTTCGTTGTGGTGCATCGCTTTTCGACATCGGTTCTCGCGAATCCCTCTTTCAATGATGAGGTGGTAAAGTGAGGTGGCGGGTAAGGTGATGTGGATTTATCAATTATAAGGTAATTAATAAATAATTGTGTAAGGTTTAGGTGATGAGGTTAGATTGCGAGATGAGATGCGGGTCACAAGGGGTCGTAAGACACAAATTTGGTGTCTACATTAGCCCCTTATTGTCGTGTAGCTTGTTTTGTAAAGCTGCATGGACAATAATATGAAGTGGTTACTCCTGTTAAGGGTATAGGTAATCCCCCTCAAATCTATCACAGATTGAGTGAACGGGAAATCAGGGATAGGATTGATAACGGGTAAATGGGGTAGAGGGAATGGTAAGATGGTGGGGTAGATTCAAGGAAGCAGACGCATATTGAAATGCCATAGTACGACTAGGGTACGTGATTTGACGAGCAAACCAGTAGTGCAGAGGCAAAGGTCGATAGTTTATCCAAACAAGGGTGATATAATCCTGGTATCCAAGGCATAGGAAGTAGCCCCAGGGTATATAACAGGTAAGGTACAGGAACGTTTAGGCATGTTCGGCAGTACCAAAAGGTTGGTTTGGTTGAAATAAACGTCACGGTCTAGGTCTGGGCAAAGTTGGTCGACAGATCAAGTCAAGGACCCTAATCATGCTAAAACACGAACAGGTGAGCTCGATTGAACAAAAAACTACCGGATGGGTGGATAAAAGTGTATGGTGTTGATTTTGGGTAAGGGATGGAAGTGGTGCGGCCGTGGGTCGGGCCAAGTTGTTGGGTTGCGGCCTTGGGTCGGACCAGAAGGGTAAAGGGAGGCCTTGGGTCGGGCCAAATAGTGAGGGCGAGGCCTTAGGTCAGGCCAATTGGTAGGTTGAGGCCTTGGGTCGGGCCGAATAGGTAGGTTGAGGCCTTAGGTCAGGCCAAATGGGTAGGGCGAGGCCTTGGGTCGGGCCGAATAGGTAGGTTGAGGCCTTCGGTCGGGCCGAATAGGTAGGTTGAGGCCTTGGGTCGGGCCGAATAGGTAGGTTGAGGCCTTAGGTCAGGCCGGACAAGTGAACAAATGGTGTGCAGCAAAGGTGGATAGAGGCGATATTGGTGAAAAAGAGGCAAGGAGTGAATAAGGGTAAAGAATGGGGTGAAATTTGGGTAGAGAACCGATGTCAATTCCGCATGACCGATATTGGTTAAGGGACCGATACCGGTTAAGGGACCGATACCGGTTCCTTAGGGCAAAATGAAACTGATATCGGTGAAAGGCGAAAAACCTATAAAAAAAAATACGGCTTGTCATTGTCACTTTTGTTATTTGCAAACCAAATCGACTTGTTTGACGTGGAGAGTTGAGATTAGAGGCTTGATTGAGTGAGGTGGAGCTATTGTATTGGCGGAGAGAGTTGATAGTGGGCCCGATTAAGGAGGAGCCAACAGTTGATTGGCTGGGGACCCAGCAGATCAGGATTGGAGCCATGGCACAGGCAGGAGGAGTTGACGATCACGATCATCACCTAGTTCGGGATGAGGCGTGAGGGTCTGAGTAAATGTTAGCAAGGTATAAGAATAAATAAGGATGCCGACCTGCATGTCGATGATAGAGAAGATGTATTTGTTTAACATCTAAATAAAGCTGAATATGTATGTTGATTTGAGTTATGATAAAAATAAGAATGTTTATGTTTTGATTTTCGGTGTTTTGAAAAAGGATAAAGAGGAATGTGATTAAATAGAAATACACAGAAATATTTATTATACCACACATGATAGATTATGGTAGGGGATGGTCGAGCTAACCTTGGGAGACCCCATGTCTCCGAAGTGCTGCCTACATAGCCCATTGCACAAAGCAAGGAGGGGCCTCAGACCGATATAGTTCTCCCTTAGGATCAGGGAGAGGTGAATTCAGGCAATTTGGTACGGTTTAGGAAATTGGTTGGTTGGTAAAAATATTAAGATTGGTAAAGGTAAGGTTGATGGTGTTGGTAATGAATTGGTGATGTTGTACAAGGTATAAGGGAAGCGAAAGTTAGCCTACCCAAGTAGAAGGGAACCATGTCCTGATTAAGGTCAACACACAATCCTAGATGCAAGGCAAAGCAGAAAGAGTGCTCCGTAGGTGAAAAGAGCTAAACAAACCACACAACGTAGAACGAGCTTGGAGCCCTAGGTACCGTGCATAGACGAGAAGTCAATAGGTGAAAAGAGTTGTGTGATCATAATATATCGAGCGTACATTACGTCCCTTGAGTTGAAACAAATGGTGAGGTGAGGTGGATGGTATAGCTGAGGTGCAGAGAACTTATTACAAAGTGAGTGTTCTGACGAAAGAGAACCTACCCTAAATAGACAAGTCCATGACTCAAAAGTCCTTTTGAATGAGGCTTTTATTTTATTGAATGTAGGCTGATCGATGCGGGAAGTCTACAAGGGATATTGATTGTATTATTCGTGAGGTCTTCACGAAGCTGATCGATGCGAGAAGCTTCTGCTAGAGGATGACTGTGTATAGCTGTCCTTTGAGGGAGCAGTCTATTTATAGTAGCAGATATGATTTTAGTGCATAACTGTCCTTCAGGGGAGCAGTCTATAGAGAATAGCAGCAATAATTTGGCATATAGTTGTCCTTCGAGGGAGCAGTCTATATTTAATTTAGATGACTAGATGTTCTTTTTAGCGTGAAGCATCTAGTTTAGTAGGAAGTTTGACTCAAGAAAATCCCAGAAGAATACGACTTATCTTAATTCTTTGAAGTCATGGACTAGACTAAAAAGGGAAAGGCGTCGTCAAGGGGAGGTGAGAATCAAACTATGTGAGCTTGATTATTATTATGAGGTGTAGGAAACAGAGTGTATGTAGTGGTAAGTGAGCTCAAGGGATGAGAGGCAGGTAGATAAGAAGTGATATAACACTAATTTCAACAGTAGAATGGTCGAAGATGCAAGGCATTAAGGGGTTCAGGCTCAGGTTTACCATTAAGTGAAGCTAAACGATAAGTGTCTGATCCATAGGTGTGAGTGATTATATAAGGCCCAATCTAATTGGGAGCAAATTTTCCACATTTGCTCTTTTCTAGTTTGGTGACATGTTGATTCTCTTTGAGGACAAGATCACCAACCTTAAAAGTACGCTCATGAAGTCACTTATCATAAGCACGTTTAATGCGTTTTTGATAGATTTGAAGGTGATCAAGAGCTGTAAGACGGCGTTCGTCAAGAAGCTCCAATTGGGCTAACCGCTCTTGGCAGAAATCATCGTTGGTGAGAATATCCTGAAGAGATATTCTAAGGGAGGGTATTTGTATTTCGAGAGGCAAAACAGCCTCGGTACCGTATACCAAAGAAAAAGGTGTGGCATTAGTGGAGGTACAAATACTAGTGCGATAAGCCCAAAGGGAAAAGGGAATGTGATCGTGCCAATTTCTTCCGGATTCATTGACAACTTTCATGAGGATTTTGGTTAGTGTTTTATTAGAGGACTCGGCTTGCCCATTGGCTTGTGGATAGTAGGGTGATGAGAAGCTAAGTTTGATACCAAAGTTGTCGCAAAGGTCTTGAAACAACTTGTTTTTGAAAGATTTTCCATTATCTGTTATCATGCGATGAGGAACACCAAAACGATAGATAATGTGGTGGTTAATGAACTCTACGATTTTTTCTTTTTTAGTTGAAATGAGTGGAATAGCCTCCACCCATTTTGTATAATATTCGGTTGCTGTGATAATCCATCGGTGACGTTGCGAAGAGGACGGATGAATCTCACCAATAAGGTCTAAACCCCATTGTGAGAAGGGCCAAAGATCTCGAACGACCTGGAGCGGGTGGCTAGGAGTATGTTGAAGGTTGGCATGTTGTTGACACATAACACAACACTTGACATATTCGTAGTAGTCGTTATTGAGAGTAGGCCAATAATAACCAAGGCAAAGGATTCATTTGGCCACGGCAAGGCCGCTAAAATGTCCACCACAAATACCGTCATGGACCTGTTGGATGGTATGGGTGACCTCCGCGCCGGTGAGACATCGAAGGAGGATGCCATCGAAGCCGCGTTTATAAAGGAGTCCTCCCATAACAACATAACGAGAAATGTGTTTAAGAAATGCACGTTTGCCAGTATTAGTAAGGTCAGGTGGGAGAATAGAAGTTGTAAGATAATCGTGAAATTGGTGATACCAAGTATCCTGCGAACTAGCAGACACGTTATTTATCATACAAACAACCGGGGCTGAGTAAGATGGGGCAAAGAGTTGTTGGATCAAGACGAAAACTTCAGAGTCAGTTGATGAAGCCGGAATTTGCGAGGCTAAGCAAGCCATAGTATCCGCAAATTTGTTAGTGGAACGTGGAATGGTTTGGATAGAATAGTGAGTAAATAAGGCTAGAAGTGAATCCACGTAGTGTTTGTATTTTTGAAGCTCCTCATTTTTACATTGGTAGATGCCCATAACTTGATTGACTACCAATTGAGAGTCACCAAAAATATTGATAGATTTGATACCTAAATGTAACGCAACCTGGAGACCCAGAACAAGGGCCTCATATTCCGCTGTATTATTAGTGCAAGGGAAATCGAGTCGTAATGAAAGAGGCATAGGCTCAGCGTCGAGAGGAATAAGAACAACGCCAGCTCCTCCACCACGATGGAATTTGGATCCATCGAAGAAGAGGGTCATTGGATACGACTCCTTTGTGAGGGAAAGAGTAGCGATGAGTTCATCGGGAAATGTAAAATTGGTAAATTGTTCCCCAGGTAAGGGAGCTTCCGCAAGTTGGTCTGCGATGGTTTGTCCTTTGATTGATTTCTGGTGGACAAACTCAAGGTCGAGGTCAGCGAGAAGCATGAGCCATCTGGCAATGCGTTGGTTCAGATGAGGTTTGGCATACATGTAATGGATGGGGGTCCATGTTGGTGATGACGAAAGTCTTGTGATTTAGAAGATAGTGTCGGAGTTTGGTGGCCACGAATGATAGGGCTAGGCATAACTTTTCTATATGTGTGTACCTAGTCTCATAGTCCACCAAAGTACGACTTATATAATAAACGACTTGTTCGCAATTCTCAGAGTCACGATGTGCAAGCATGGCTCCCACAGCGTGGTCGGCTGGCGGAAAGGTAAAGGTAGAAAGGGCGGTCGTCTTGAGGTGGGATAAGCACAGGTGGCTGTAAGAGATACGTTTTGAGAGCGTCAAAGGCTTGGTGGCATTCTCCGCTCCATTGGAATGCAATATCCTTTTAAGGAGGTGATGGAAAGGTTGACATCGATCCGAAAGTTGGGAGATGAAACGTTGGATAGATTGGAGCTTACCTTGTAAACTATGCAATTGTTTGAGATTTTTGGGTGGGGGCATTTCTAGGATAGCTTTGACTTTAGATGGATCGACCTCAATGCCACACAAAGAGACGATAAAGCCAAGAATTTTTCCCGAAAGAACACCAAAGACACATTTCTTTGGTTGAAGGCAGACAGAATATTGTAGCAGGCGATCAAAAATAATGGTTAAAACATCAAGATGTTCACTACGATGTTTAGACTTGCCGAGAAGATCGTCGACATAATATTCAAGGATAGTGTGCATAATGTCATGAAAAATGTAGGTCATAGCCTGCTGATAGGTAGCACCAGCATTCTTAAGGCCAAATGGCATGACATGATAACAGAAGGTTCCCCAAGGAGTTATGAAGGTAGTTTTGTGTTGATCGGCAGGGGCAACCAAAATTTGGTTGTATCCTGAAAAGCCATCCATGAGAGAGAGCATCTCATGACCTGCAGTTAGATCAACAAGTTGGTCAATGCTAGGTAAGGGGAAGTCATCCTTAGGGCAAGCGAGGTTAAGATCCCAGAAATCTGTGCATATCCGAAGTCCCCCAGTCGCTTTAGTGACAGGTACGATGTTAGAAATCCATTGAGGATAGTCAATAGGCAAGATGAAGGAAACAGAAAGGAGTCGTTGGAGCTCCTCTTTGACCAAGAGAGCAATGCGTGGATGCATTTTTCTCAATTTCTATTTGACTGGTTTGGAATCGGGGTTTAGGGTGATGTTATGGACGGCAATGGTAGGATCAATTCCTGGCATGTCAGCGTAAGACCATGCGAAAGCTTGGTTGCGAGCACGGAGAAAGGTAGTAAAGGTGGCTTGTTCTGATGTGTTAAGGGATTGTCCAATCTTCACAATGTGAGGATCCTCCTCCGTGTGGATGTTGATTACTATGGTAGATTCGTTCAGCATGGTTTGGGTTTCAGATGGTAAGGCTCGTTGAATATAAGAATCATCTGCGCCAAGGTAAGTGAGGATGGAGTCGTCATCCTGACATTCAACAACATTAATCAAAGGCGAATCCTCTTCGATCATGTCTGGATATAGAAGGGGAAGAGAAGATGGGTCCTCATTATCACGTTGATAAGTGAGAGGACCTATGAAGATAGCATTTATGAAAAAAAAAATTTAGGAGGGATGGATTCAGGGTCTATAGATTCTGTGGGTGATGATGGTTTGGTAGGGGCGACGTCTTCTTCTTCCAGGATACAACTGACAGGAGGTGTCTCCTGTGTAGGTGTTTCGGGGAAACCGAGACCACTACAATCATTATGTTTACGGGTAGTCACGGGAATGAGTGTATGTCGGCCTTGTTCGTAAAGGCCAAAACCAAAGCCTTTCCACGCACAGCAAGTCAAGAAGGTGAGGGTGAAACGACGATTTGTCAAGTATTGAAAATCAGATTGGAAGGGAACCACACCAAGAGGAGGTTCAGGGGTAATGGAGGATGCATCAACACCCCCATACATTAGGTTAGTGCGGTAATGGGGTGGTCCGTAAGAGATTACCTCCCCCACGCGACGGTCGTAGGTGGGATGTGCATGTAATTGTCCGTACTCCTGCGGGGTAGGGAAAGAACTAACGTTATATAGGCGGTACTCCCCCAGCATAAGGCACTGAAAAACATCTACTAAGGGGTCGGAGGTTGGAATGTTAGCTGCGGGAAGGGAAGTGGTTTTTGCGATGGTGGTTTCATCAGTTGAAGGCGTAGGCGCGGTTGAGGTGGATGGTTGGGTTGAATGTATGGGTGTCTTGATTGGTATAAGCACATCGTTAGGGCGGTATAACATATTGCAGGTTTTAAAGGGGGGAGGGTCAGTTTTTACGGTGTAGGACTTCCCCTCGTACTCAAATTTTATGCATCTATGTAATGTTGAGGGAACGCATCCCATGGCTCGGATCCAAGGACGACCCAACAATATATTATATTGGAATTCTCCCTCCAAGACATAGAAGAATTCGGGTAAAGTACGTGGTCCTACCCGAATGTTGAGGATCACGGTGCCTAAGGTAGAAGTAATAGCGTCATTGAATGACCGCAACATGATGGGGTTGGCACACATGCAACTAGAAGGGATATTCATTTGTTGGAAGGCTTTTGAAGAGATGATGTTTAGGCTAGCACCCCCGTCAATCATAACACGACGTACTCGAATGTCCCGGATGTAAGCTGAGATGAAAAGAGCAGGGTCAGGATCTTCTGTACCAAAGTCAACAATTTCATCTTCGGAGAAACTGACTGCAACAACTTGTTGTACAGAGACAGAAGTGGTTGGGGTAGTGGGTTGTTTGGTGAGAGAAGAAACGTGATTGGGTGTTAGAATGGAGGTGACAGGCAGGGTTTCATTAGGTAAAACCTCTATCCCTTGAAGGATCTCAACGAGAGCTTGTCGATGAGAATCAGAAGTTTGAATGAGATCATATAGTGTCATTTTTACGGGCGATTGGTGAAGCTGTTTAATCATATTTCGGTGGGCAATGCCATTAGAGACGGGATAGGCGGGTCTGCAAATGACCACTTTAGGTGGTGGTGCAATCGGGATGTTTGACGGAGAAAGAGATGCCGCAGGTGTGTTTTCTTTTGCTTTCCCATTGTTTTTCTGCCCTCGAGTAGCGACACTAATCATATTAATCTCGTAGACCTGAGATGAGGAAGATGGTTGGGATAACTCATGGTCTTCAAGAGGTGGGGTTGTAATAATGATAGATTTTGGTGAGGCGGGGACAAATGGTATAGGAGAGGGAATGGAAACTAAAGGTCTCTCCCTTCGTAAGTTGTCTTTCTTAATCTTTCTATCCGGGAGAGGTGACCGACGAAGGATGGTTTTTAGAGCTTTGCATCCCTCCACATCATGTCCTGGTGTGCGGTGATAAGCGCAGATTTTAGACTCATCGTAACCCATAGGTTGGGGTTTAGACGGGTCATAAGGTCTAAGTGGAGGTAGGGAAATGGTCGCATTCTCCACCAACATAGCAAGGATTTTGGCGTAAGATCCTTTGAGTGGGTCAAAATCGGAAGAGGATGAGGGTATTGGTTGTGTGGGTTTTGGTAATGTTTGGGCGTGGTTGGTTCGCACGGGTGGTGGTTTAGCCGAGGGGTGTTGATACGTGGTTTTCACTAAACGTGATTTCTTTGGCACAGAAGCTATGTTGGATGATGAGGCCGTAGATGATGTGGTATCAGAAAACAACCACGGTGAAATAGGAGTGACCGAAAACAAATCTTCTGATGATGGAATTTGTTTAGGGTTGATAGGTGGACAGGATATGCGGAGTGACGGTGTTGCTATACCCTGGAATTTCTGTATGGGTGCGGAAGGCGTAGGTTGTTTTGAAGAAAATGCAGGAGGTATGATATATTGATGTGAGGTAGAGGGATGGGGTCCCAATATGGAAGGTAGGTATGACGATGATGGTTTTGATTGTGATAGGGGCACGGATTGAGTTTGTCTCTTAAGTGGCGGGACGGATTTATTTTTGGATAGATCGAGTCGCTTAGGCGGGTGCGTTAGACTGGGCATTGGTGAGGTCCCAAGCGTAGGGGAAGATCTGGTTAAGTTGATAGAAGTGGACGGGGCATTTGGTAGAGGTGAGGGGGGTGAAGGTGAGAACAGGGGCATTTTAAGCTTCTGTAAACACTTCGGGTATATGGTGGAGACATTAGGATCAGTCATTTGCATTTGAGTAGAAAAAGGGGTACTCAAACGTTCCCATAGGGCCTGTCTATCTTCTATGGAATGATAGTCTCCAGGTGTGATTTGTAATTGTTGTATGGAAGAAAGGTGGGTTGTAATTCCAGTCCACTGCGGGTGTGATACAAGGGGTAGATGAGGTGCTGTATCAATAGATGTTAAGAGGTCAACAGGTCGCTGAAAAGATTTAGGCGATGAAGAACTAATAGGTAAGAGGGTGTGTTTGAGAGGGTCCGTTATGGTTAAAGAAGTTGGTGATGTCGGTGTAAGAAGTTTCTCGTCTAAAGGTGAAAAAAGGAGTGGCGAGCTCTCCTCTTGTGTAGCAAGAGTTGTAGAAGGGGATCTTTGGGAAATAGATAGGTTAGCTAACAGGTGTTCGCAGTCTTACAGGGATGTGGTGTAAGAAGACTCATCGGTGAAACGAGAATCCTGGGCGGTTGATTCCTGTATGGGTAAAGGAATGATTTTGCCTTGTGTTGATGGTGGTGAAGGAGGTTCGGGCTCCTGTGTCAATGAAGAGGCTTGATTCAAAAAAAATTCGATAGAAGCTTTTGGCTGGGAATCGAAGACTGCATGGATCTCATGAACACTCTTCTCGGCTAAGATATCTTGGTTTATATTACTATTAGAAGAGTGATTCGGGAATGGTTTGTTAAAGATTTTCAAATTTCGGTTAGCAGGGGCGTTAGGATTATCGAGGGTTATATCCCCTGCGTCAACCATTTCCTGCACTATGTTTTTCAACATCTTGCAGTTTTCATGACTATGTCCTTTTACGCGGTGAAAGTTACAAAAGTCATTTTCTTTGTACCAGGAAGGTATGGCACGAGTGGAATCAAACCCGGAATGAGGTTTAACAGGAGGTAAGGTAATGGCTGCTGCTTTGAGCAATTTTTCCAATATCACACCATATGTTTCTCCCAAGGGAGTTTAGTTGATGGGTTCTGCTTTATACTTCTAAGTGGTTTTTGGTGGGGTATTAGATGGTGGTTGGGATTTGACCATCACCGCGTGGACAGCTCCTTTTGATTTAGAAGAAGTGGATGTGTGAGGAGTGGCGGTATTGGGTTTATTGATAGAATCAGGAGTTCGGAAATTGGGGTTTTTGTTACGCAACCGCAATTTCTCCTCTTCTAAGGCTCGAATTTCTAATTTTCGGGCCATGGTAAAGGCCTCGTCGAATGTGCGGAAAGTTTGAATTTGAAGAGTAGGAGAAATGTGCTTAGCACATGCCCGCGTGAAAAGTTCGATAAGTTCAGCTTGAGGCAAGGCATATGTAAGTTGGTTGATAAGGCCGCGCCATTGTCCCACGAAATCTGCGATAGATTCGTCTTCGAATTGTCGGATGGCATAAAGGTCGATGATAGATACTTTCTTGGCAATGTTAATGGAGAAATGATCCAAGAAAGATTGGGCTAGTTGGTTAAAAGAGAAGATCGAGTGCTGGGTTAAAGCACTGTACCACTCCAAGGCGGGTCCTGATAAGGACATGGGGAAGGTGTGGAGTAATAAGGCGTCATCATGGGAAATCAAATAACAAGCATGTCTAAATGATCGCAAGTGTTGTTGAGGATCCTCTTTACTATTAAAACGAGTAAATTTCGGCAACTCCCATTGCGGAGGATATGAATGAAGGGGAACAGTAGGGTGAATAGGCTCCCGACAAACTTGCTCGTATGTCAAGGCACTACGACTTCCCGAAACAGAAGCCTCCAGGTTTTGCATTTTGTCCATCGTTTGTTTGATGAAATCTGTGGTTGGATGAGATGATGGTGCGGTTGTGGTAAACAGAGGCAAGTTGGACCAAGGGCTTCCGCTGGACAATGGTGGGGCTAAGTGTTGATAAGGTAAGGAGGATGAGTATGTTGGAGCAACAGAATAGGGATGTCCCATATAAGGTGTTGAGGTTACTGGATACGTGTATGGGAATGAAAAGGTAGGCGGAGCTTGAGAAGGAAAGCTCGTGTGAATAGGTGGCAGAGAGCAAGTCATGAATGGAGTGGTCTGAAAGAGAGATGAGGTAGGGGTAGTTGGTGGTAACGATACGTGGGGTCCAAGATTAACCAAAGGAAAGCTAATCGGGGTCGTATGAACCTCTGAAGCCATCGGATTGGGAGACGGGGCTAGAGATGCAGGAAGTAAGGCGGTGTTATCAGGAGGAGTGGGAGCTAAATGAGTAGCTATACTAATAGGCATGCCAACAAGGAGCTGACCATCAGGCGTACGGTCAGGGGCATGAGACAAATAGTATTGTACAGCGTTGGGATTAACATCCAGGAATTTGGCAAAGTCCTTGTCTCCTACAGGAATTTGGGGGATCTCACTGGTGTCCGTAGGGTTCCCTATAGAATGTGAAGGGGGTGATTTAGGCAAAGACACAGAGCAGGCATGTGAAACCATGGTGGCGGCTTGCTTCCGAGTGATGACAACCATGGACAAGAACACACAGGAAAGTTTCAATCTATCAAGAACAAAAAAAATCTCAGAGAGCTGGATGAATTTGGCAGGTTGCTGGTTTGTCAGGGGCTAATGAAGACAGTAACCGATATCGGTTTAATAACCGTTGTCGGTCAGAGAGCAGACGACGTCGGTCCGTTAATCAATGCCGGTGTCAAAAGTCTAGGATAAAAAGATATAAAAGGCTGCTAATTTGATTTTTAGCAACATTGAGTATATTTGTCAACTTATTGATCACAGAAGACAAAGTATGACAGAGAAAACAGAATTTGAAAACAAGCAAGATGCACACGCAAATCCAGAGACTAATCCTAGGGTTAATTTTAGTTATCGTGGGCTTATGCCTTTAGACGTAAGATGATGTCAGAATCCTAAACAACAAGACCTAGGGGAAATGTAAAGTTTGTTTTGGCTTATAAGGTTACCTCAATCGGGCGGAGGAATACCGCGGAAAAAGGGGGATGTTTGAGCTGTTGTGTTAAATGTGAAGTGATTCGGTATGTGTTGTGAAGTGAAACTAGGGTTAATTTCCTGTCAATACCGTGGATATCACCCCCATGTGTATGACCTGTTACTTAATCTATGTTCACTAGAATTGAAGAACAACAAGCACGAATGCAATGCATGTGTTTTAAACCCAAATCGAAAATTATGTTCGATGAAGCAAGAGAGATGACTTTCACTAATGTGAAACTAGGAAAGCAAGACAAATTCTTTACGAAATATATA
Organism: Taxus chinensis; assembly: GCA_019776745.2. NCBI lineage: Eukaryota > Viridiplantae > Streptophyta > Pinopsida > Cupressales > Taxaceae > Taxus > Taxus chinensis. Next base: position 220,185,042 of record CM034156.1, read on the forward strand.
ACAAAAGCAGCAACAACAAGTATGCTTCCTAAAATGAAAATAAGCAAGAGAAAGAAACCCAAAATGGGTCCCACCGGGCGTGCCAAAATGTTTCACTCGAAATGTTTCGGCTTCTGGGAATAGAGTTGCTTCTATCCTTTCATTCCTTTTAGAAACAGATAAGAGTTAGGTGCTAGGAGGAATACCTGTAGAATGTCGAGATGGTGTGTGCGTACCGTAGAGAAAGATCAGGTTGACTGCGGAGAACTCCTTTTTGTCTTGGAAGGACTACCTGCAAATAAGAACACAAGACCACAAGATTTTGATTAAACAATAAATGAGGAAACTACCTTGGGCCCAGGAAATATAAACTTCCTTTCGAAGGTGGTCAGTTCCCCTGCTAATATGAATTAACACAAAAGACTGCAAAATATCAATTAGATTACTTGGTTGAAACTAGTAGGAGAAGGCTAGTTTCTGGTTATAGTCAGGGTAACCGATACCGGTTTCTGGTAACCGCCGTCGGTTGGGTCTAGGACCTGTAGGTTGATTGTTTTGACTGGGGTGTTTGTGTTTCTTGGTGTTGGTAAGGTTGGTTTATGGATGATATTAGGAAATGAGATGATGAGGGGTAAAAGAATGACAGCTAGATGCAATGGGATCTTGAGTAGTGGGTTCAAAACTGGATTTAAGAGGACTGTGATTCAAAGAGCATAAGAAATGTTATAACAGAGGACATGCAAGATATGACTTACTGGTTTTGGTGAAGATGCAAGTTGATATCCTCTACTGCAAGCACTTCTGGTTTCTTCACTCGTCTCTGCTTGGTTAAGTGAAGATCTGGACTCTGTTTTTCGCTCCCAATGATCTCTGTTGTTTCAAAAATCATTCGACTGATCTCCCAAATGAAATTCCGATCCATTGTTTTGGTTTGGGGAGCCCATTTACATGGAACTGATGGTGGTTACGTAACCGACGGCGGTCGAGTAGGAACCGGCATCGGTAAGGAAAAAGTAGGCTATTTTTAGTAAAATAGCCCACCTTCCCTGCTTTTCTCCCAAGAGATCAGTTGCGGGCTTGGTCAAGTGGCTAGAAGGTCGGCTTTGGGTGCGAGTAAGGAGGCATTAGTTATGGATGTGAGTCTAGACCAAGTCATGGGTCTTAATTAGGTTAGTTTAGGGTTAGGGCTAGGTCATGATGAGGTGGCAAAGTGAGGTGGCGGGTAAGGTGATGTGGATTTATCAATTATAAGGTAATTAATAAATAATTGTGTAAGGTTTAGGTGATGAGGTTAGATTGCGAGATGAGATGCGAGTCACAAGGGGTCGTAAGACACAAATTTGGTGTCTACACCACCCTAGGTATCATCTAACCTGTAGTTTAGTCTCACATCTAAGCTATAAATATGGGGTTTTCCCCCATATTTGAAGGAGGGAGATAGATTTTTCAAAGGCTCTGAGAAATTTTTTTAGAAGGACCTAGGCTAGAGAAGAGAAGAAAGAGCTTAAAATGGTTCATTATCTTGCCATCTTGATGCCCGGTTCATCTCCATAACAAAGCACCAGCTAAGTTCCCTTGTTATTTTAGTTACTTTTTGTTTTATATTTCATTACTATTGTTCATGATCTGTTATTATCTTATCTGACACGGGGGTTGACATCCTCCAAGGGAGTTAAATTCCTCTTGGAACTGGCACTGTCTGGGAAACCCCGCATATTATGATCTAATCTTATCTGTTTCAGTTTTACAGATGTAGCTTCTTGATATCATGCATCTATTTTCTTTGTGCCCATATCATCCATCTCCATCTCCAAGGTACTAAGCCCTTGTATACTTGACGTTGTCTTGTGTTTCTTGATTACTTGTACACTCATATGGATAGGAAGCTGGAAAAAAATATCAACAGGGAGTGCCAGTACATGACCCAGGGGCCGTTAGGGCCGCTAGATGGATGATGATGTCAGTTCTCATAGTGCCACATCAGCCAATGGCTTCCTTGACCACAACAAACATGGTGACCACTCCATATCAAGATATGGCAGGATTGTGGGGATGGGATGGGACCATAGTGGTGGTTTGTACCACTACTGGCCCATTAATTGATAGGATGGGGAAGGTTGAGATTTTCCTATTTGGTCAAGTTCCTCAGTAATTCGGTCTTCCATATATTGATATGCTTCCCCCAGTGGAACTTGCATACAGGAGTTTGAACAATGCCTGAAAGGGCCCTCACAAAGATCTGGGTCAGACAGTGGTGATTCCAGGAGTTCTTATTGAATTTAGGTGAGTTTTTTTGTGATTTACGGGAAGATGGTACCACTTACGCACCTTTACTCTAGATTGAGGCTACACCTACCAATAATGGGAAGGAGGATGAGCCCATAGATGTGAACTCTAATTCTGAGGAGGAGAAAATAGATGAGACTTGAGAAGATTCAGGTGATGAGGGGCTGGGTAGTGGGACTAGAGAGGAAGCTCACATGGAGGGGGATGAGAGTGATCCTGAGTGGCATGATACCCAAAAGATACCGAGAGAGGAGCATGAAGAGGAAAAAATATAGAACGAGACCTTGTTTTATGAGGAGCCACTTCCTCAAGATGAGGGAGGAGGTGAAGGATCTGTCATGGGTCAACACATGACCTCAAGAAGAGAGGAGGTGCACTAGGTACCTGTAGCATCAGCTCTAGTACCACTAGCTAACCCCACATGGATGTCGAGAGATCCGAATATGTGTATACTATTCTCTTTAATTTGTTAGCCAGCAATGTTAATTTGTATTTCTTTTGTTGTTGATTTTTTAGCTTTCTAACTCATCATTTATTATTTTTTGCAGTGACTGCATAGGGATGGTGAGAACTTATTCGTCAGGTGTACATGGACACCTTATTGATTCCTTTGGGGAAGACATGAACTGAGCTAACTGAGGACACATGACATCTACTAGTATCCGATAGACATACTTATGTGTTTGCACCCATCTAGTTTACAACAGAGATCATGATTTCTCTTTGTACTCAGGTTGCCTCATACAAGACAACTGAGAGATTGATGAGGTGGAGAATTTCTCATAATGAGACCATAGCTAGTGGCCACCATCACGAGAAATCCCACCATTCAGTGCATTCTCGATGTCCTAGACACAGCTAGAGTCCTGGATGTATCCGTGCACCGTCTCAAGGAACCCATAGGGATTGACATGCCATTGGGCCTTTTCTTGCTTAGCTAAAATTTTTTCAAGCATTTATATGAATTTTTTTATATACTTTGGGCTCATTGCGAGCATTTTGACCACTCCCAGTGCATCATGGAAATGTATACAAAATATATTTATTATGATATATATACAGAATCCTCTCTTTGGTTCAGTAATTCATTGTATCTGAGTTGAATTATTCTTAGATCACTTCACATGTGTACTCTAGATGTTTAGAACTTCCCTTTTTATATGATTTTCAGAATGTATGTAATGGATATGAATGCTAACAAAATGATTTCTTTTTTTTTGTGTTCTGTAATGATGATAAATGATAATTCAAATACACTGTAATGATTAACTTTAGTTTCTCTAAGAAAATTTTGACACTTCATATTATTTTGGCAAGAGGTGACAAAAGAGTGATATGATAAGTGAACAAACTTTCCCCACTCCTAACTCCATGTAGCCGATAAGATACAAGGGCTCAACACCAAGAGCTAGAAGGGGTACATGTTATAGAAATTTGTTGAATGGTAATGATAAGATAAAGACAAGGATTTGGAAAAAAAACAAATTGAGACCCTACAACCTCATTCTTCTCAAGTTTTCTTCATTATTTAAAATGTGAATTTCTTTCCATTTTATCTAGAATTAGATTTGTAGATGGCCACTTGGTTGATAAAATATAATTTTGAGGTTTTAAACTCTTTTGGAATTCTAGACATCTAACTCACTTTGTTATGATTTATAATTTCACAAAATTTGAATGAAATGTTTCTAAATTTTAAATTTGTTAAAATTACCCCCTACACCTTGGCCCATTCTACTAGTAGGAAGTATGGTCTCATCACCATGGACAAGGCATAGGTGAGTAAGGGAACTTCTCTCTTTTCCTAACCCTACATCACTAGTAAGAGACATAGGCTCAACACCGAAGGTTGGTAGGGAAAATAAATGTGTAAAATAAAAATTTTCTGTGGATTTGCATTTGACTTATTTATCTAGGAAAAATGTCTCAAATTATCTTATTTCCAAAGAGACATATATGGGATAAATGTGACACCATGAAGCTTCTAGAACAAACCGTAGGTAAAGACACCTAATTTAGAAAAAACTAAAAATAGAACCAAGTATGCAGGCCTTGGTATGGTTATTGTCAAAGCTTGTCTTATCTTATTTGAACTAATGAAATGATTCGGAAACAATTGATGAATCTGAGAGAATTTGAAGAGGCATGATTTGGATGAACTGAACTGGAAGATGAAAATGCAATGTGGATGTAGTAATGTACATATGGAAATGCAGGTGAAACTACATGTCATGATGGCTAAGGTGAAGAAATTTTATGAATATCAATTTCTTCACCCCTAAAAGTACATAGCAAAGAACCATGATCCTCAAAATTTATGTTCTCTTGACAAGGGCCTACCATTCTTGGTTTAAACTTATAACCCTTTCCCATAAGTTTTTATGTCTAATCATTAAAAAAAAAATTCTGAAAGAGGCATTCATGTACCTTTTTGTCATGTTTTTGCGACATGGTTTGTGGGTGAGCATGACTATACAACCTAAACTTGTTTCCTATGTAGACAGTTGTGTTTACTTGTGATCTTTTTTGAATGATGAGGCATTACCTCATATATATGGCAAGCTTAGCTTCAGAAACACATGGGTTAAAACTGGGGTTTAGAATAGAACAACCCTTATAGGTGGTTTTGATGGGCATCGTTTCAATCTTAAATTTCCCTTCTTCGTTTGTTAATTCTATCATGTTTAGAACTAGACCTACATCATCAAAGGGAAAAGATGCTAAACCAAGAAGACTACACATCCCTTATGGTTCAAACAAGAGGAATATTGAATTTTCACTCTTTAAGAGTTTAATAATTTCCACTATGGTTTTAGTGGACAGTGTTTCCACAGATATTGATTTACCCTTATCTATTTTTTCCACCTCAAATGTTTTTGGTTTAACAACTTCAACATTCAACACACCTAGGGTGATTGTGACTAACTCTTTTGATAGAAGTGGTTAGTTCTATTGATTCAAAGGAATTTCATACTTAGTATGGACTCCTTTATTCTTCGTGAGGTTTTCTAAATGTATATCAAAGGGATTAGGATCCCCTTGAGCAATGAAGACCTTCCATGAATGGAGAAATATAATCTCCTAGAACATGGTAAGGGGATAGCCTTCGTTTGATGAATCCAAGGTCTTCCAAGGATCATGTTATAACTTGTTTCCCTGTTGATAAAGTAAAACTCTATCAAGATGGTTTTTTGACCAAGCTTGACTGGAAGAAGTATGGTTCTAATCAAGGTCACTTTAAAACTGTTGTACCCCCGTAATGTGTTTCTTGTAGAGGAAATTTTTTTGTCTCCATATCCCAACTTCTATAAGAAAGAGAAGGGAACCACATTTACATCAGCCCCATCATCAATCATGGCTCTCTTAATGTAATTTTTATAAACCTAGACTTGTAAAAATAAGGCAGGATCACCTTTTCAGGAATTTTAAGAATTAGATGAAATCTTTTCCATATAGAAAACAAACCCACTATCTCTATCATTCTGTCTCAGAGGATGTATTTCAAATTCAATATGATTTATTTGAGCACTAGGAAGTAGCGTAACATGGATTAGATGACCATACTTAGTGCATCAAGCAATGTAGAATGATGCATAGGTGAATTCTTCAGCAAATCTAGAAACAAAATTGAGAAAAGGTCTTGTTCAAATCCAATATTAAATCATAGGATCCTACTAGTTTTAAGATTGTAGGAACGTCATCCTACATGAAGGAAATATTGGGTAGGGGTTGTGAAACATACTCCTTTATCCGAGTTGTTGCATTAATTTCTCGCTTGACCTCTAGCTCGACTAACCCCAATATTTTTGTATTATAGTTTGAACTAAGGTTATGAGAAACACAAGAGTTGTTAAAAGTTGAGGCTTCATGGTCATTGTTTCCTATAGAAATACCCTTGTTTATATTTTTAGGATTCACTTGGGAATCCCCATGATGTTTAGGATTTACATTTTGAGGTGTGACAGGTCTGATATGGATTAGCAGCGTGTTTGTTTTAGGATTTTCTAGGAGCATATCTACAAATATCTACCTTTGGCTTTCAGGAAGTATTTGTAAAAACTTGTTGTAATCGTGGAAATTCCTATCATCATGACCTTGAACCTTATGGAAACCATAATATAGGTTAGGTTCGTAATCTCTTGGCCTTTGATAAGAATCTTGATGTTGTTGATTATAACCTCAGTTAGAATTTTGAAATTGATTGTTATATCCATGATTCGCTGCCCCTTGGCAAGAGTTTTGATACTCTTTTGGGCCTTGGGTTTGATATTTTTTTGGGGGGGGTTAGTTTACATCAAATGTATTGATAGAAGACACAATGCTAGGGAATCTTTGATTTCTTGTGTTGTTATTATTTTTAGTGTTACCATTGTTTGCAAAACCAACGTTCTTGGCTTGATCAATAGCACTATTCATGGTAGCACCATGATTAAAATTCACACTCCTAGGTGCTTGGTAGTTTGCACCATTGTTTTGATAATTTTCATTATTTTGATTTGGGGATGCCAATTTCACATTAGGACCATAGATTTTACACCCACTATCCATAGCGGCTTGGTCCATCTGAATCACACCTTCCAATACTTCCTCGTAACTATGGAAAGGAAACTTCTTGACTTCCTTCCTAGTCTCGCGATTGAGTGAGTGAAGGAAAATATCACAAAGTTCCATCTAGTCCATGTTGGGCACACTTGTAGAGGAATAGAGAACTTGGCACCATATCTAGATAAAATGGGTGGAAGATTCATTTTGATCTTGTCTAATATTTAGGAACTCTATAATCCTTGTACACAACAACTTGTTCATGTCAAATGCTTTGATGAAGTCAGAAACAAGTTATTTAAAGGAATGTATAAAAGTTTATGGAATATGGTAATACCAATCAAATGTGATTCCTTTGAGTTTCTTTGGAAATATCTTATCCACTAGAACATCCCAAGGAAGCAATTCCCTGATATCAGTAGTGTAGGCCTTGATATGAGTGTTTAGGTTTCCTTCTCCCTTAATTTTTTGAAGATCTGACAATGGGCATAGAAGCACGACACCATGTATGGTGAAGTCAAAAGGATCCTTTGAGTACTCATCATATGTACCCATTATATAATATTCCACCATTAAAAATCCTTGATGAGGAGGTGGAGGAGGAGTAGTTGACGAAAACGTATGGGTTCCCTTGATATGACATCTAGGGAGTGGGAATAGAATATGGGCCTATCTGGGGAGTTTTTGAATACATGTGCATATAAGGTGGGCTAGTACCAGGATATGGAGTAGCGGGCATAAAACAAGGGAACATTGTATTGCCTATTATGGTGGCATTCAAGAATGCACTTCTGGCCAAACCTTGCGTAGGATAAGATTGAGAAGGATGAGGACCCATCGCTAGTGTTTCTAGTCCTTTGAGAAGATCACCTAGATTTGAATGAACCTGATAACCTTGTTGTACATGATATTGTGTTGGTTGTTCATTAGAAGGGATGTATCCTATTCTATCAACTGAATACCTCGTGCTCTTCCCTACTGCATGTGTTGGTTGTGAAGTCTGGGAACTTTTTTAGTTCTTTAATCCTCCCTAATAAATTAGAAATGATAACATTGGGAGAGGATTGAGTCCCTTGTTGGGGTACCTATGGTGTAGGGTTGATTGAGCAGCCTCATGATACCATGCCATTAATTGTTCATTGTTATAATTCTTATCTTCCTCGAAAGTAAGAATATTAGGATAAGAATTCAAAATCTTAGAGGTTGTAGCCTTCATTCTATCCAAATAATCATCTATATGATGATTAGCTATTCATTAAAATATATCATCTTTTGTTGATTGCATGGCAATGTGAGTTATTGACAAGACTCTATGATAAGAACCTATTCCATTTGTGATAAAAATGGTTTGCATTGGGTCAACCATATTGCATGTTTAACAGTTGATCAACCTCCTCCATCCTTACATAGTTAATGGGGTTTGAAGTGTAACTAGGGGAGGTTTGGACGTTTCTTGTGTAATTTTCACCCCAACTCGAAAGAGAAGGAGACTTTTGTGGCTGCACGTTGGTGTAATATCTATCAGAGCTAAATGGCCACCAAACTATCTTCCAGAAATATTTTAGAAAGTATTAAATACCTATTTAAATAGGGGAAGAAATGGAAAGATGAGGTACTAGAAATGAAATAAAAGGAAACAAGAAGGGATTAATCCTTCTCGTTGGGTTCACCAATTTGTATGGATGAAAATTGACATGCAACCTTCGACCACACTTAACCCCTCGAGGTCGTACCAAGGAGGACGATGTGGAAATATGTGTGGCTAACTATAGGAGGATTGGTGACTAAGATTTAGTAGTGTGATTTCCTAGTAGTTGAGTTGGCAAAGGGGAGATTTAGAGGTTATGAACGGGTAGCATAAATAACATATGGTTTGTCTAACTGAATCTCAATGTTGAACTAGTTTGAAGTGTCCAAATTAACTAAGATGAAACTAAAAATCTATACTAATGTTGAAAGGAAATTGCACGAAATAAAATAAACACATGACCTTCTTAACACCTGACTTCCTAAGGTCATGCTGAGATAGCTGGCATAGAATAGAAATGGATGTGAGTGTCGTAACAATGAATGAGCTAACGAGACAACCTTATATCTTCCACACACAATATCATGATTTATGAGTCTAAGGAAAAGAAAGTTATCCTAAGTTGAAGTGGTGTGATAGATCGATCAGATAGAATAACAACTTAGAGGGTCTAATCAATATCGAACTCTGCCGATATTTTGTTTGCTTGTTTTGGAACATGCGGAAAGTGATATGTGGGTGCCTTGTATATATGTATAAAAAATTTCATGGAAGTGAGAATGAGAGGAATAAAGAAACCACAGGGACTATGGATTGTTTTCGGGTCTAGTCCACTAATCCCTAGCCTAATCGGCTGCTATGTTCAATAATGAAAGTTTTCCAATGATGTTAAGTAGAAGCAGTGATGATCTAAATACCGATGCACACAAACCTGTATCGATGTTTAATTGGTCAACATGTCCATTGGGTTGTGGGACCTGGGGATGACAACCATAAACTCGTGGAGGATGTGGTCCTTATATGGTCATGCACGTAATCAATCCCTAAAGCTAGGAGTATTCCAATAACTGTAGGCTTGATTAGCTACAATTTTTAATGTGTTCAATTGTTCTATCTTCTTAGATTACCTAGCATCCATGCATAGAACTAACAAGCGTAAACTTGTTTAATGTTGGTAAATAAAAATTCCTTTTTGGGTTATGGGACCATTGGATCACAACTGAACATTTTCTCTTATTGTGGACCTTTAATGGTCAAGTGCAATAAACTTAATTGGTTTTGATGAAACAAACTAGCTACTAAAGGAAATTTAATCTATGTTTTTGGTATTTTCACAGTATATCTGAACAAAACAATGGAAGCAAACTAATATAAGAAAAGTAAATATTTTTTTATCTTTTCTAGTTTTTTAAACAATGCTTCTAATCTAATAAACGAAATTAAATATAAGTAATCAGCCAGTTGTAGTTAATTACTTGTACAAGTATGTGAATCGAGATCTAAAACAACTAAAGTAATTTAATCAAAACCCTTCAAACCCTACCTCAAAGGTAGAGAACATATCATGACCCTAAAAGAGCTATTATTCCCCACTACTTCCTCGGTAATGTCAAAGAGCAAGATTCCAAATGATTTTCTCTATTTATAATTTCTTAATCAACAGAAATGAACAATTTTTCTCCTTTATTTGATATGTATTTGAAATGAAAAAATTAGAATTGATAATTTGACAAATGAAGCAAACAAACGAATAATTCCAACCTAGATAAGAAAGAGCTTTGGAAAATTTGGTTGTATCTGTATCTTTCCCCTCAGCTTATCCCTTTCTTTCTTTGTGTGTCCATATGAGTCCAAGGAATTGGGAATGAAAAGGAAGAAATAGGAGAAGGCACTTGAGAAATGCCAACTTGAAGGCAATCTAGTTAAAATGTAGGTGGAAGAGAGATAGCACAAGTGAACAAATTTTGGCCATAAAATTTCTAGCAAGATTGTGGCATCAATACTATCTAAGATACACAAAATTCTAAAGCATTTTTCTTGAACACAAGCATGGGATATATAGGTATTGACTAGGATATGCTTTCATGCACAAGGAAGCCTTGGAGTGCTAAATAATTTGGTGAAGAGGTAGTTCAAACTAATTAAATCTATTTAAAAATAGAAGAGGGAAGGAATACCAAGAAATCAAGACTATTTTTAGGAAATTCGGTTCACAAACACGCCTTAGAAGTCAAGTTAAGTGAAATCACGCGTGTTAAAAAATGCATGAAGAGTTCTGAAAAAAACAAGCAAGACTGCGACCCTGCGTGAGGAAGCAGTCTCGAGACCGCTGCCCTACCTGGGTGATGGTTTGAGAATCGTTGCCCATGAAGGGTGATGTTCATAACACAAAAGGATAAAACATGTACAAAATGAACCGAGAAGTTGTAAAAATGTGTGGAAAAGCTAAGTAAGAATGTCTAGGCTAGAAATATACACAACATATGTGTTTAGGAACTCAAACACCTTTTGAAAGGACATGAATCATCATTAGGGACTTTTGTTACTATTTTCTAACAATTTAGCACATGCAATATTAGGTGCGTACATATTTCCACCTCGGGGAAGTGTCTACATGGTGTTCCAAAAATGTGGAGTTAGAAGTTATACCTAACATGCCTGTGTGTCGAAATGTCATCGTCCAAACTCTCGCTACTTGAAAAATGAAGAGAAGACTTAAGTGCAGATAGATAAAATATCAAAAAATAAACACTAAGTTTCTACGACAAGAGGACTTCCCATTTGTGTGGGGATATATAAATAGACCTGCACCAATGCTCCAACCCTACGAACATATGCACTCAAAATGAAGTTATAACAATATATATGTATTATATATATATATATCAAAACAAACTCATTTTCAAATTCATTTGTGCATATCGCCTTGGTGATTTTGGAGCTCTGGGCCCACAGTGACCTTTTTCATCGAAAGAATATCCAAAATGTTCATTTTGAGGTCGTGATCATGCCTCCGTGAGCGGTAAATCAACCAATGCATTCTCAGGTTAGTTTTACTCACTTGTGTGTTTTTAAATCTGAAATGTCAAAATGTCAAAATATTTTCCTAGGGGAGATAATTTTTGAAATTTCTTTTCTTAAATGAATCTCTAAGGGACTACCCTCAGGTTAGTCTTCTATTTGGTTGAAAATGGTATTTTTTTACATTTTTGAGAATTTTTATGGCAACAACACCATATGGAAAATTGGTTCAAGACTGCTACCCTGAGTAAGGTGGTGGTCGATGAACCACTGCATTACCAAGGTGGCGGTCCTAGAACCACCATCCTACACTAGGTGGCGGTTCTAAACAGAATGATCAAAACTCCATGATAACTTAATTTTTTTTGGATTTTTAAAGTTTTTTTATGATTTTGATGATCTTGTTTCTCGAAAAATTTTACTTTCTTTTTGTCCTTTGGTGGATAAAAAATAAGGAATACTATATTTATTGGAGTAGTTAGAGGTAGTGTGAATGGCTCCTAGTGATATTGGATTAGCTGACTCAAGATGAGACCGATACTCTTTAGAGAGCGGGCATATGGAGGATTGCACAGGTGCCCCATGTTACTCCTGCTAGTCACATACTATATGACCCATTCTCTTATTGGGATGCAAACTGGAATACCTTCTAATTGTAGGGTGTTAGGGGTAAGTGGATGATCACCCTATAAGATGTGTACCATATTATTGGGGTTCCAATACTAGGTAGACGACTGACACTGGAGGTGGCAGGATCCAAAGCCATGATGAATCTTTGGGCCACCTATATGGGGCATGCCACAGTCTTATTTGGCTCAAAGAAGGGGATTAAGGTTGGATCCATTCCTACTACTCCCATCCCTACTATCCATAAGGCCATCATGGTTATCTTGGCCTCGCGGTTGATTGGGGACAAGGAAGGTGATATAGGACTCTATTGCTGTGCTCCTATTATTACGTAGATTGAGGCATACAGTCATATCTACACCTGGGGAGTAGATAAACTCGGAATTACTTAACATGACTTGTATCAGATTGTAAGATTAAAGGGGCAGTCTTTAAGCCACACCACATTGGTTATGAGTTGGGTGTACGATTGGATCTTCCCCTATGGGAGGGGAGTACTAGTACGGAACCCAGGGGCTGTCAAGGACGCTATATGGAAAGTGATGATAGTTCTTCAAGATGCCACATCATCCAGTGGCTTCTTTGACTATATCAGACATGGTGACTACCACATACCAAGACATGATAGGGTTTTTGGGATAGGATGTGACCATAATGGCTACTTGTTTCACTACTGGTAAGTTAGTTGACATGATGGGGAAGCTTGAGACTCATCCATTTGGATGATTGTCCTACTAGTTTGGCCTCCCCTACATTGATATGCTTCCCCCTATGGCACATGTGTATAGGACAATGAAGGAGGCCCAAAAGGGGCCTTGTAGAGAACCAGGCTAGAAAATGGTGGTTCTGGGAGTAACTATTATAGTTAGGTAATTTGTTCTTGTGTGATAGGAAGTTGGTGCCACTCCTACACCCTTACTTTTGATTAAGGCTACACCTACTCATAGTGGAGAGTAGGAAAAGCCCATAGACATAAACTATGACTCTGAGGAGTATACAGGGGATGAGAATAGATAGGAGTTGGATGGAGAGGAGACTGATGATAAGGGGTTAGGTTTTGAGGATGGTGGGGAAGCTCATGAGGAAGAGGAGAGAAAAATCATGTGACATGATACTCAAGATGTTATGAGAGTGGAGTGGGAGGAGGCGGCCGCAGAGGAGGAGACACTTGTCTCTGACGGAGCACTCCTTCATGACGGAGAGAGGATGACAAGTCCATGATGGGATAATTTCTTGCCTCTTGTTTTGGGGATTCCCCACAACCATCTACAATAGTAGCATTGACCACTGACCCTATATGGATTCCAAGAGATCTGAGTAAGTTGATCCTCTTCTCTTGACCTTATTAGTTAGTATTTATTTTTGTTTTGATTTGTAACTTTCTAACTCGTTATTTCTTCTTGCAATGACTGCATAGGAGTGACGAGAGGTTATTTGATGGGTCTATGTGGACACCTTAGTGATCCCTTTGAGGAAGACCTGAATTGAGATAACTAAGGAAATAGAACAATCACTTGTAGCTGACAGACACACTAATGTTTTTATGCCCATATGGAGCGTAGCAGAGGTTATGAATTCTCTATGTACTCAGGTGACAACATATGAGACAATTGAGATTTTTATGAGGTAGATTCACTCTCGTATTGAGACCACAGCTAGTGGCTGCCACCATGAGCACTCCCACCATTCCATGCATTCTCATAATCATAGCCATAGTAGGAGTCCTGAATGTAGTCGTGTGCCATCTTAGGGATCTGACAAGGATTGATAGGTTGATGGGCCTTTTATTGCTTGGTTACGATTTTTTTGGGCATTATATGGTTTTTTTTGGTATATTTTAGGCTCATTGTGAGATTTTTGACCATGCCTAGCATGTGATGAAATTATATACAAACTTGATTTATTATGATATATACAGACTCTTCTTTTTGGTTCGGTAATTCATTGCTTTTGAGTTGACTTCCTTTTGGCTCACTTCACATGTGCACTCTAGATGTTTAGAAATTCCATTTTTATATGTTTTTTAGAATGTGTTCAGTGGATATGAATGCTAAAAAAATGATTTCTCTCTTTTTTATAATGCTGAAATTTGATAATGTAATCACATTGTAATGTTGAACTTTAGTTTCTCTAAGCATCTTTTGGTACTTCGTATTATTTTGGAAAAAATTGGAAAAAAAGTGATATGATAAGTTAATGAAATTTCCCCAATTCTAAATCCATGCAACCATAAGATGTAAGGACTCAAGATCAAGAGCTAGAAGGGGTGCAAGTTATAGAAACTTATTGAATGGTAATTATGAAATAAAGACGAGGATTCGACAAAGACAAATTGAGACACTACAACCTCATTCTACTCAAGCTTGCTTCGTAGTTTAAAATGTGAAATTATTTCTAGTTTATCTTAACTTAGACCCATAGATGGCCACTTGGTTGAAAAATTATGGTATTGAGGTGTTAAAAGCTTTAGGAATTTTAGACATCTAACTCACTTTGTTTTGATTTATCACTTCACATCGTTTAAATGAACTATTTCTAACTTTCAAATTTGTCAAAGAGATCCCCTACACCTTGCCCCATGCTAATAGTAGGAAGTATGGGCTCGTCACCATAGACAAGGCAAAGGTAATTAAGGGAAATTATCTCCTTTCCCAACCCTACATCACTAGTAAGAGACGCAAGATCAACACCAAAGGTTGGTAGGGAAAAGAAATGTGTAAAATATAAATTTTATGTGGATACACATTTGACTTAGTTATCTAGGAAAAATGTCTAGAATGCTCTTATTTCCAAAGAGACGTATATGGGATAGATGTGACACCATGTAGCTTTTAAAACATACCGTAGGAAAAGAAACCTAATATAGAAGAAACTACAAATAGAACCAACTATGAAGGGCTTAGTATGGTTACTGTCAAAGCTTGTCTTATCTTATTTTGATTGATGAAATGATTTGGAAACAATTGATGATACCATGAAGATTTGAAGAGATATGATTTGAATGTTTTGCTAATGTTTTCAGAAGTTTGTAGGAATTTCTATAAGAATAAATCCCTTAATCACAAATTTTATGAAATGAACTGGAAGATGAAAATGCAATGCAGATGTAGTAATATACATATGGAAATGCTAATAGATCATGCATAGTACCTCTTTAGGTGAAGAGAGTTTACAAATTTTCTAAACTCCTCACTCTCTAATCTACACATGAGAAATGCCCCATTTCTATAGTCTTCTATTACTTGATATGAACCCAACCACCTAGGCACCAATTTCCTTCCTTCACTGGTATTTTTGTCTATTCAGCCGTCAAGTCTTAAAACCAAATCTCTTTTATAGACACTTAGAGACAGACTAATCATATAATGAGTCATTTTGTAGTCAGGGAGGAGTTTCAGCTGGCTCTTTGTCACTCGGGCATGAAAGAAATGGATAGCACCATATAAAATGATTTTATCTATCCTCACTACTTTAGGTCGTGCCTTTCAACCAGGGTGAGAGGACCCATTTTGTAACCTCTGTTGGTGAAGGACATGAAGAGAACCTTCTTTGCAAAATTTTTAGGGGAACCTTGAGAAAATATGATCAATACACCACAATTTAACTCTCACGAGTTGTCACTTCTAAAGAATGGTGATATTTTCTAAACACAGTTCCAGGTTACTAAAGACACTTAAAATTTGCTTGCTTCTGTATATTTTGGCAGTAGAATTTGTTCATTTGTGGATACACAGCACAAACAGGGGTACTTTGGGTAGGATTGATGGTTATTTGAAAATTTTGGTGGGGATTAAGCAAGATGAAGTTGATTTCACCAGATCTTTGAGAACCTTTACAACAATTGGAAGACTAACAGACAAAATGCTTTAGAATAGCCAAAATATTCCTTCAACCAGAAGGTGTGCATCAATGGAGCCCCAGATTTGCACGGTTTCACACAATATTTGAGAATTAAACATGAAGGCTTGAGCTAAAGACTCAATTAAACATTAAATACCCCTGGTTCCTCACACCTAAGATACACTCAAAGGCTTACAGACAATCTTTATCAACAAAATGACAGTAAAGTGATTTTAAATTGTTTATCTCATTACAGGATGAAGGCTCTTCTCATAATGAAATTGCAAATGCCACTAAACTATCACAGGGATGAGATCCTGTGTGATTCAGAGGGATTTTAACATAATATTGCAACAGAAACATCAAAACCATTTGAAAACATTCTGAAATAAAAGCAGACACAATTTTTCCCAAGATCAACACAGATTAATTTGAGATCTATTAGATTTATCAGTAGGGGAAAGTTTCTTGAACAGTCTCAGAGCTTTTCAATGGCTGTACACTTGCAACCATCTTGACGTGATCAAATCTAAAACATAAGAGATTAACAGGTTTCTCAGATGGTCTCTCAGGAAGATGGGATTTCTCAAATTTTCTCATAAGAATTAAACCCCTGACCATTTGCAAGAGTATCCTCATTGCATTTATATAATTCACTCACTCATTCATCCCAAATTTTCCCCCAAAAAATAAGAATATTCGAGCAATCCTTTGCTTGTTACACATTTGTCTTAGAAATTGATGTTTAACAAATTTACACCCGAAGGCTGCTAGGTGGAAAAATCATGAACTGGTCACATTTCTTAGACCCTCTACCATGACTAGGATGCCATGCCATAGATTTTTGAAAGTCATTCTAATCATTATTTTATTCTGTCATGCGAGAAATCCCCCTTTTAATCATTTTCAGGTGGCTCTGTCATGCGAGAAATCCTTTTCACCCTCGAGAATACACCTTGAGAAATGAGTTCCCTCGCATGGATGCCTGCATTTGTGCCTCTCAGAAATGAGTGTTTGTGCATGATGGATTATTGCACATATTACCTGTGAGTCTGAGCCAAGTGCTAAAAGAGGAGTCAGTGGAGAAGCCTCCACGTGTTTCCATGGTGCAACTACAAAGGTGAAGTATAGAAGTAGGTTCCCAAATGAAGTGCGGGCCTTCCACATGTTAGTTTGGTGTAACTTCAAAGATGAAGTTTAGAGGCAGGACCTCAAATGAGCACAAGCTCTCCACGTGCCCTGGGCCCAAGAAAATTGCCTTTTGGCCTTTGAAAAAGTCTCAGTATAAAAAGGAGCCAGTGGAAGCCTCCACGTGTCTCTTTGGAACACTTTTGATATGGTGCCCAAAAATGGGGACCCTAAACAAGTGCGGGCTCACTATATGTCTTCTCCTGACAAATTTTTTGAAAATTTTAAAGGACCAGTGGAAGGCACCATGTTCCTAGGGTCTGAGAATGTTTCTTCGGCTGTTGAAAAGTCTAAGTATGGGTAGGATCTAACAGAAACCTCCAAGTGTCCCTTGGGTGCTTCTTCAAAAGTAAAGTATAGGGGTAGGTCCCCAAATAGGCACGGGCCCTCCACATGTCCCAGGCCTTAGAAAGATGCTTGAAAATTTTAAGTATAGAGAGGATCCAACGGAAGCCTCCACATGTCTCCTTGGTGCAACTGCTAAGGTAGGACCCAGAGGTGGATCCTCAAATGAGTGTCGGCCCTCCACGTGGACAAGCTTTGAGTTGAAGTGGGCCTTAGAGTTTCAAAATTCCCCGGTGACCCACCTCTCCACTTCTAACTTTTGATGTGGGCCCTAGTGGAGTTGTGGGTTATTTCATAACTTTTCTCCCTTGTACAAAAAGGTAAAAAACTTCAAAATGTTCCACCAACCCACCTTCCCCGCTTGTAACATGAAAAACTACCACGTGTCCTTCTTTGGGGTCAAAGTAAGAATTTTTCCTTGCCACTTCATATTTTTGAATAACCAATTAGATGTTATTGGGGCCGTGGGGCAATTTGGTATTTTTTACAAATGTGACAAAAGTGGACAAATTTCACCAAAAAGACCCGTCCAGCCGTATCCAATTAGAAAGGACAACATTTCCATGGATGTTGGGACAAAAATTGACAAGGAAAACATGACTATGGAAAAATAGAAGGAAGGGGAAAACCCAAATTCATGCCCAAATTACAAATTCTTTCTCATGGACAGAGAAACGGAAAACAATATCTGGACTCAATGTGATCCTCGACCAAAGGAAAGGACTGATCATGGAAACAAAATGAAGGAAGAAGCTTTCACACATCAATACAGGGAGACAGAGAAAACTTCAAACCATGTGGACTGAGATGTTTTTGAACAAACAGGGTGAGATTAAATTGAGCACCAACATCGGCTCCGACTCGGGGATGGGCACTCCCTGCGAGTGCCACAAGAACAACATACCATGTGCCAAAAATCCATTGGGAAATGAAGTCAAAGAACAAGCTTATAGAGCCAAAAGACAATAACCAAATCCCCCAAGATGAACTGAGAAACCAACAAAAACTGGTCACCAGGGACCAGGAAAAACTGAAACAGAAAAACATGAAAGCAGAACGAAACCAAAAGACTATACATTGTACAATGGTGTGTGTCTTGATTCTGAGAAATCAGTCAAGGAAATGTTTCAAGTGCCTACCATTAACAAGAAACTCAAGCAATTCCCCATCTAAGTCTTTTAGGAAAAAGGTGTGCTCTCCAATCCGAAGGTCAATAGAATAAGGGCCCATCCATAATGCATCAAATTTTCCATGCTTTCCCTTATCCTCATGTCTATTATCCCATAGTAGCACCAAATATCCCACACTGAAAGCTCTCATATTCACCTTTTTATCAAATAGCTTCTTCAATTTCTCCCTGAACTTCACATGTCTTTGGTGGGACTCTCTTCTCTTCTCATCCAATTCCACAATTTGATTTATATGAGCATCATAGGAATTGACCTCCTGGTCCTCTAATTGTTGGAAAAATTGGTAAGAAGATAATTGCATATGCAGGGGAAGTAGGGCTTGAGTTCCATATACCAATTCAAATGGGATTTTTCCAGTAGCCCTTTTAACAGTGATTCTATCAGCCCAAATAGAAAATTTCAATTGCTCACCCCACTTTCATTTGTTTAACTCCAAGGTTCTCCTGATTATCTTCAACAGATTCTTATTACTTGATTCTACTTGTCCATTTCCTTGGGGATTGTAATTGGAAGCATATGCTAAATTGATCCCATATTCATGACA
The DNA here is from genome assembly GCA_019776745.2 of Taxus chinensis. NCBI lineage: Eukaryota > Viridiplantae > Streptophyta > Pinopsida > Cupressales > Taxaceae > Taxus > Taxus chinensis. Next base: position 220,204,132 of record CM034156.1, read on the forward strand.
CATGGCTACCAAAGGTTTAGCTCAAAATCTCATAGCATTGTCAATAACTATCTTAGTAGGTACTCCAAACCTACAGATTATATGATTTAAAATGAAGTCCATGACAATTTGGTGAGTTTCTTTCTTGGTGGGGATTTCCTCCACCCACTTGGTGAAGTAATCAGTAGCCACTAATATCCACTTGTGGCCTACACTTGAAGAATCTGAAATCTCACCAATGAATTCCATTCCCCACTGCTTAAATGGGGCTTCAATTGATACAGGTTGCAAAGGGAGGGAGCCTGAAGCTTTCAATCTTCCTGAAAAATGCTGACAACTCTCACACTTTCTTACCAGCAAAGTTGTGTTTTAAAAAGAGTTGGCCACCAGTAACCAGCCCTTAAGATTTTATGAGCTATGACTCTTCCTACAAAATTCCCCCCACAAACTCCTCCATGGAAATCATCAATTATTTTTGGGGCTTCATCTTCAGTGATACATCTCAAAAGAACTCCCTCAGGGTTCTTCCAAGCTAACCCATAATCAGTGATGATGTATTTCTGGGAGGCTAACTTAAGTGATCTTTTTTTATTCTTACTTAAATACTCAGGGCACTGTAGATGTTTGAGATAAAAAATAATATCCTTGTACCATTCAAAATTTATCAATTTTTCAAGGATATTCAACCTTTCTTCTTCAACTTCATTTACCTCAACTGTTTGTAGGTTGCTCTTTGCCATAAGATTTTCTAGGCCCAGACCTCTAACCAATTTTGTAGTTTGGATATCCATGTCATATTCTTGCAACTTATTTACCCATCAACATATTTTGCTTGAAATTTCCATCTCTGATAGGATATCCTTAACCATGGTATGGGGAACATAAGAAATGACTTTAGAACTCAAAATATAGGGCCTGAAGATTTTTGTGGCTCTGACCAAAGAAAAATCTTGTTTCTCCATGATAGTATACTTCAGTTCTGCCCCTTGTAGTGCTTTACTAAAGAAAACAATTGGCCTTTCAGCTCCTTCATCATCCTTTTGTAACAGGATAGATGCAATGGTATTCTCTGAAGCAAAGGAAAACATTTGGAAAGCCTTCTTATAATCAGGAGCTGCTAAAATAGGGGCATTCTTCAATGATTCCTTAATCCCAGTAAAGGCTTGAATAGTTGCTTCTTCCCATTTGATACTCTGATCCTTCTTCAACATATTAGTGATTGGGATAGTCAATTCAGCAAAGTTGGAAATAAACCTCCTAATAAAATTTATCTACCCAAAAAAGGATTGAATTCCCTTTTTGGTTCTTGGAATAGGAACTTTGCTAATGGCTTCCACTCTCTCAGGATCAATCATGACTCCTTCTTTTGACACAATGTGTCCAAATAGCTTTTCCTTTTGAACCCCAAAATGACACTTCTTAGGGTTCAGTGAGATACCATATTCCCTACATCTTATCAACATAATTTCTAAATGTTGCAGGTGATCATCTCTCTTCCTGGAGAAAACCGTCACATCATCCTGATACACAACAATGAAGTCATTTATATATCTTGAGAATGCTACATCCATTGCTCATTGAAAAGTAGCTCTATTATTCATCAGGCTAAACGACATCCTTACATACACATAAGTACCCCATGGGGTAGTGAAATCAGTTTTGATTCTTTCTGATTGCTTCACAACTACCTGGTTATACCCAGAAAAACCATCCAAAGTAGATAACAATTCTGAACCTGTAACTAACTACAACATGTTATCCATATTTGGCAAGGGATAGTTATCCTTGATTGATGCCTTATTTAAGTTTCTAAAGTCCACACACAACCTTATGTCCCCATTCTTCTTTCTAACAGGTACCAGGTTTGCTACCCATGAGGAGTACCTTGTAGGCTGTATAATCCCTCCATCCCTTAACTTTTTCAATTCTTCTTGCATTTTTTAGGAAAGGAGGGGATTAATTGGTCTTTGTCTTTTCCTGAATGGCTTGGCATTAGCTTCCAGGGGTATTTCATGTTGAAAAAGGTCTTCCCTGTATGCTTTCAGTTCTGAATATGACCAAGCCAAGCAGTCCTGGTACTTTTTTAGCAATTGGACATATGACTGCTTTTCTTCTCTATTCAAGTTGTTGCCTAGCCATATTCTCCTAGGTTTATCCTTTGTGCCCAGGTCATATTCTTCAACATCTCTCGAGGCTGACATGTGTCTGTTGATAATGCAGTCAACATTATCAAAATTCGATTCTAGTGCAACCAACCTCTGGGAATAGTATTAGTCTTCAACTGAATAATGTCCTTACCAAATAAAGTCTCCTTTCCTTTAGCTACACAAACCATTGGTTCCCAGTCTACACTTTGATTGGAAAATTCTCCTTTATTTTGCAAAAACCTTTGGACCTGAGAGCATCATCTTCAAATACCTACCAGTGCTTGATATTGTCAGGGACAGATGGCCTGGTCAATATTTCAACATCATATTCACAATAGGGAGACATTGTATAATTTTCAAACTTTGATCCCAATACTACCAATTTTTCTGCTACAGTATTATAGCTCCTATCATGATGTATTATATTGAAAGAGTCAAACATTTCAATGAAGTCCCAAACTGCATGCTTATATTGTCTCATTCTTTGATTCTTTGGAGCATACAACTTTCTGACTTATTTGACTATCAACTCTGAATCTCATTCAACAACAATGTCTCTAATACCATATTTCCATGCAATCCTTAGACCCAAGAGTAGTGCTTCATACTCAGCAATATTGTTTGTGCACTCAAAATTGAGTTTAAAAGAAAAATTAAACTCCTCTTGGCTTGGAGATATCAAGACAATACCAACACCATTACCAGATCTAGAACAAGCCCCATCAAACATCAGGGTCCAAGGAGAACTAACCTGCTCAGGAGACTTGCACTCATCAATTTTATGCTCCTTACAATCAGCATAGCCCACGAAGTTACCGACATCGACATCTGTGTACAATACTTCATAAGAAGCATTGTTAGGGTCCTCAATGAGATGTAACATTTTCTTCTCACCATATAACTTCACAAGGCTGCCCTCAATTGGTATGGTGGCATAAGACATGTCCATTTGCACACTTCCACCCACACTAGCTACCCACTTTCTAGATAATAACATTCCCCACTTAGCAGGACAATCCACAATTACTACATTCAAGGTTAAGTACTTACCTGGATATGCTGCCAATTACACTACTAAACCCTTGACACATCCAACTACTGGCACCTCTCTTGAATCCATGGAAGTACATTTCCCATAAGCTGTTGTTACTTTGATATTCAACTCATTCATGACCTCAAGAGGCATTACATTACATGAGGCTCCTGAATCAAACATGCAGTTATGTAACAACCTATCCTTAATAATCAAAGTAGTGAAAATGGATCCACATTCAGCTCAGACTCAACCAAAGAAGTTCCCAAATAGAGCTCAGGTGGTTCACCCAATTCCTCCAATGCTTGTGGTTTTTCTAATTCTGCAATGGTAGGAGGAACCTCTACATTGTTTACATTTTTACCCTGGGTGACCTTTTCTTCCTTAAGCCCCAAATACTCAAATGCCCTCTTCTTATGCTCAAGGATTCTAAGAAATTCAACAATAGGAACAATAATCTTGATCTGACTCAAGATTTGGGCTATGTCACAAGGAACATATTTGGGTAAGGAAGTGTTAGGAGGAAGGTTTACAAATTCATCTGATGGCATGGGATTTTTCACAGTCTGAGCATGGGGAGGAACACAAGTTTTATTTGGGGTGACAAAGCCTTTTCCAGATGCATATTTTTTAGGGGTTTCCTTAGGGATACTAGTAAGAATTGGAATTTTTGGTTTGGCCTGAGGCCCTACCCCTTTGGCAACCTTACTCCTGGTATTGTATTCCTTTTCTTGGGCAACTGCTGCATTCATTAACAATTGTCTGTCCTCTTCTGAAGGAATTCCTCCATCATACTTTTTAATCATTAATGCCCTTAAGTACTCAAAATCATTATTAGGAAACTCAAAATCTTGTACCATATCAATTTCAAAAGTATGAGTGGGAGGAAGAGGTAATATTCGGTGAATGCAATCCCAGAAATCAGCAGTAGTTCTAGCACTTATCAGCTCAGTTGAGGTTGCTCCCTGCTATGAACTTGTAGAGCAATCCATCATGCATGCATCATCATCTGTCTCATCATCATCAGCTTCCTCAACTTCTTTGTCTTCATCACATGGGGAATGGGGAAAGAAAAATCTATCACACCACTCCATATCATGGACCTCTTCCATAGTAGAAACTATGGCAGCTAAAGGATCAGGCACCAATCTATTTTCCCGGGGTTGGGGCTATCTATTTCCTGATCCCATAGGCCCTTTACCCCTATCATCTGATCTATGATCACCTTTGGGATGATTTGCAAATCTTTCTTGACCTTGTGGCTTGTGCTAACCTTGGGAACCTTGTCCAATCCCATTCTTTGCTCTAGCCAGTTTATAAGATATTTCCTTAACAGCTCCGGCCAAAGTTTTTACAACCTCTTCCAGATCAATGGACTTACTTGACTGAGGCTTCTCTAGATTGATCAACTTGATACCTTCCCTCTTAGGAGGCTTACCAACTACTTTGATATTGTTTTCAATCTGCAAAGCCATGGTGAAGGCCTACCTCAAAGTTCTTGGGTTTTTGTCCCTTAAATAATAGGCAACCTTTTTGTCAAAAGCATCAGAATATTTTATCAAACAAGAAACATCACTTGGCCTCAGGATTACAGGTAGCCTATTCAGGGTCTTATTGAACCAAGTATTGAAGTCATGAATAAATTCATTAGGATTCTTCTTAATATTTTCAAATTCAGACAAAAGAAACTGGGATCTATCTTATCCCCATATTTCAATCTAAAAGCATTTTTCATTTCTATCCATGAGTCTATTGAGTTGTCTGGTAAAGATTTATACCAGTCACGTACATCCTCCTCAAGAGTATGAATAAAAAAAATTATATACACAACCTCAAATTCAATCTCAAATTCTTCCATCATATTGACAAATAATTTCAAATGCTGATCACCAGTGATAGCATTATTCCCTTGAAATTTAGGCAATCTATTTCTAACATCTTGTGGCACTACATTTGGATATCCAACCATACCTCTAAAATCTATAGGACCAAAAGTATTCACAACAAAGGAGTTCTAGGTGGGGGCTGGGCCATATTGCCTTGAGGGGGTGATCTTACAGGAGAAATAGAATGATGAGGGACAAGGGGTCTTTGGAACACAGGAGTATAATTTTCAAAATGAATGTCCTCTAAAGACTCTGTTTTGTGGAAAACAATATTAACTTTGGAAAATACAGGGATAGACTGAGAAGCACACTTATCAGACACAAATGAAGGACCCTCTCCAGTTGGAGAATTCAGATCTATATGAAAATTACCTGATTCAGAATCACTTGAAGAAGAATGGTAATCCTCAACCGTAGGTTGATCACTTTCCACAATGGATAACTCTTTTCTTGATTCTTGATCTCCAACTATTTTCCAGACTCTTTTCCTTCTGAATTTGTCTTTTCCAGTTCTAGAAACAACTTTCTGGTAGGGTCTTTAGTGAAGAAATATCTTCTTCCTTCCATCTTTACAAATATTAGTGACAGATTTCACTTAATACAGGTTAAGGCACTGGTATTTATCAAAATTTAAATCAACATGGAGTCACCACTAAGTATTTTCACCTTAGTTGTGCAAATGCACTATAAATGACTTGTCAAATATCTATCAACACTTAATTCCTACAAATCTTAGTAGATCTGACCTTCCTTTACCATTATTTATCACTGATGATATAAATTTAGTGCAATAACCACTAGAAACTGGAAATATTGCACACAGAACTTGTAACTTCCTACAATTCTTACAAATCTCAACATAGGATGATGTTTAAACAACATATTAGCACTTAGATCATGTAAGAAACATTACCAGGGCCAAATATAAGAATTCCTTTGAAGATCCCTGGCAACGGCACAAAAATGGTGTTTGTATCCAAATTGATTCTCCCTTGGAAGCCGAGCATCATCACAGATTTAGAAAGACACTTAGAGAAAAACATATCATATTATGAGTCATTTTATAGCTAGGGAGGAGATTAAGTTGGCTCTTTGTCACTCAGGCATTAGAGAAATGGATATCACCTTCATTAAGGATTTGATCTATCCTCACTACTTTAGGTCATGCCTTTTGACCAAGGTGAGAGGACCCATTTTGTAACCTCTGTTGGTGAAGGACATGAAGAGATCCTTCTTTGCACAATTTTCAGGGAACCTTGAGAAAATATGATCAATACGCCACAATTTAACTCTCATGAGTTGTCACTTCTAAAGAATGGAGATATTTTCTAAACAAGGTTCAGGTTACTAAAGACACTTAAAACCTACTTGCTTCTGTATATTTTTGTAGTAGAATTTGTTCATTTGTGGATACACAACACAAACAGGGGTACTTCAGGTAGGATTCATGTTTATTTGAAAATTTTGGTAGGTATTAAGCAAGATGAAGTTTATTTCACGAGATCTTTGAGAAACTTTACAACAATTGGAAGACTAATAGACAGAATGCTTCACAATAGCCAAAATATTCCTTCAACCTAGAAGGTGTGCATCAATGGAGCCCCATATCTACACAGTTTCACACAATCTTTGAGAATTCAACATGAAGGCTCGAGCTAAAGACTCAATTAAACATTAAAGACCCCTGGTTCCTCATGCCTAAGATACACTCAAAGGCTTATAAACAATATTTAGTAACAAAATGACAGTAAAGTGATTTTAAATTGTTTATCTCATTACAGGATGAAGGCTCTTCTTGTAATGAAATTGAAAATGCCACTAAACTATCATAGGGATGAGATCTTGTGTGATTCGGAGGGATTTTAACATAAGATTGCAACAAAAACATCAAAACCATTTGAAAACATTCTGAAATAAAAGCAGACACAATTTTTCCCAAGATCAACATAGATTAATTCAAGATCTATTAGATTTATCAGTAGGGGAAAGTTTCTTGAATAGTCTCAGAGCTTGTCAATGGCTATACACTTACAACCATCTTGATGTGATCAAATCTAAAACACAAGAGATTAACAGGTTTCTCAGATGGTCTCTCAGGAAGATGGGATTTCTCAAATTTTCTCGTAAGAATTAAACCCCTGACCATTTACAAGAGTATCCTCATTGAATTTATATAATTCATTCACTCACTCATCCCAAATTTTCCCCCAAAAAATAAGAATATTTGAGGGATCCTTTGTTTGTTACACATTTGTCCCAGAAAGTGATGTTTAACAAATTTACACCCGAAGGATGCCAGGTGGACAAATCATGAACTGATCATGTTTCTCAAACCCTCTACCATGACTGGGATGCCATGTCATAGATTTTTTACAGTCGTTCTAATCATTATTTTATTCTGTCATGTGAGAAATCCCCTTTTTAATCATTTTCAGGTGGCTCTGTATAGTTGGATCTGTCAAGAAATCCTTTTCACCCTCAAGAATACACCTTGAGAAATGAGTTCCCTCACATGGATTCCTACATTTGTGCCTCTCAGAAATGAGTGTCCATGCATAGATTATTCCACATACCTGTGCTGTGAGTTTGAGTCGGCCAAGTGCAAAAGAGGAGTCATCAGAAACCTCCACGTGTTTCCTTCATGTAACTGTAAAGGTGAAGTATAGAGGAAGGTTCCCAAATGAGCGTGGGCCTTCCACATGTTTTTTTAGCACAACTTCAAAGATGAAGTTTAGAGGTGGGACATCAAACGAGCACAAGCTCTCCATATTCCCCGGGCTTAAGAAAATTGCCTTTTGGCCTTTGAAAAAGTATCAGTATACAAAAGGAGCCAACAAAAGCCTCCAAGTGTTTCTTCAGAGCTCTTCATATATAGTGCCTAAAATCAGAGACCTCAAACAAGTGCAGGCTCACCACGTGTCTCATCCCAAAAAAATTGTTGAAATATTTTAAGGACCAGTGGAAGGTGCCACGTGCCTAGGGTCTGAGAAAGTTTCATCAGCCATTGAAAATTCTAAGTATGGGAAGACCCAACAGAAACCTCCACGTGTCCCTTCGGTGCTTCTTCAAAAGTAAAGTATAGGGGTAGTTCCCAAATAGGTGCGGGCCCTCCACATGTCCCATGCCTTAGAAATTTTCTTGAAAAGTTTAAGTATAGAGAGGAGCCAGTGGAAGCCTCCACGTGTCTCCTTGGCACAACTTCTAAGGTAGGACCATGAGGCAGCTCCTCAAATGAGCACCGGCCCTCCACATGGACAAGATTTGAGTTGAAGCGGGCCTTAGAGTTTCAAAATTCCTTGGCGACCCGCCTCTCCACTTCTAACTTTTTATGTGGGCCCCAGTGGAGTTGTGTATTATTTCATAACTTTTCTCCCTCATACAAAAAGGAAAAAAACTTTAAAATGTTTCGCTGATACACTTCCCCGCTTATAACTTAAAAAGCTAGCACATTTCCTTCTTCAAGGTCAAAGTAAGACTTTTTCCCTCTCACTTCATATTTTCTGAATAACCAATTAGATACTATCGGGGCCGCAAGGCCAATTTGGTATTTTTTACAAATGTGACAAAAGTGGTAAATTTCACCAAAAAGATCCATCGGGCTGCATCCAATCAAAAAGGACCATGTTTCCATGGATGTTGGGACAAAAATTGACAGGGAAAACATGACTGTGGAAAAACAGAAGGAAGGGAAAAATCTGAATTCATGCCCAAATTATAGATTCTTTCTCATGGACAGGGGAATGGAAAACAATATCTGGACTCAATGTGATCATTGACCGAAGGACTAAAATGATTATGGCAACCAAATGAAGCAAAAATATTTCACGCCTCAATACAGGGAGACAAATAATACTTCAAACCATGCGGACTGAGATGTTTTTGAATGAACAGGGTGAGATTAAATTGAGCAAATTGAAAAGATATTTAAATTCCAATATCATTTGTTCTCCTTAATCATTTTAAGGAGAATGGATTTTAACATCTTGTTGGTATCCAAAGTCTATCCATTAGCCTTAGGGTAATAGAGAGAAGCCGTATGGTGATTTATTTTGAAATTTTCACATAATTCATGTACTTCCTCAATTTTTAAAGATGTTCCATTATCAGAGATCAAATGATTTGGTTAAGAATAAACTTAGTGATTACACATCCAGGCACAGTGGTAAGAGGTATGGCTTCTACCCACTTAGTAAAGTATTATGCAGTCGTGATTATGAATTTATGACCATCTGTTAATGAAGGAAAGAACTTCCATATCAAATCAAGGCCCCACGTGGAAAAGGTCCATGGTGTTGCAATTGGTTACAGATCTTGTGCTGGCATGTGGATCTCATGGGAGAACTCTAGATATTTAGGGCATTTTCACACAAACTCTACCGCATCATGCTCTAGCATGGGCGAGAAGTAGCCCATCAGATATATTTGTTATCCAAATTTTCCCCTTAGGGTAAGGTTAGATAACGGAGGCCTATTGGATCCTGGTACTCGAAAGGTTATTCATGATCATTCCAAACCATTTCAAGTAAATTTTGAGCCTTGAGAACATTTATGGTGTTCTGAGAGAGTTTCAAATCTTTTTGAAGTATTTTATCTATTCTAGGGTTATGAAGGTTGCTAGTTTTCTCAGAATAGGAATGTTGATCCTAGTAAGCCTACTTCAAGTCACTATGGTAAACGTTAGTCAAAATTAATAAAATATTTTTAGGGGGCCTTATTGATTATTCATGATCCTTAATTTGATAAATGAATCAGGTTGTACCCAGTTAAAATTTCTCATAAGGGGTTAAAGGTGCCTCGGAAAAAAAATAGCTAAGGTGAGTTATTCACATAAGTTGAAAGAATCAACAAAGGTATTCTGATACCTATCTCATAGGGAGCTTGATTGAGCTAAGATTATGCTCTTCAGTGTTATAAGGAAAATATTAACTTGATTGAAAATGACTTATCACTGATATTGAAGAGTTGAGTCAATCAGTGAGTGCCCAGGTGAGCTTAGGATGAGGTGGCTTGAGAGCTCAGGTTGGTGAGCTCAACAAAGGTGTAGGCAAGCCAACTGGTTTGGTATGGGACCCGAGTTAATTAGAGCTTCAACATTTGGCATGGATAGCTTGGCCAAGAAGACATGTTGATTCAATGATGAATTAGGCTTGACATTGTATAAGATGGAACCACAAGTTGGTAAAATAACGAGAACATAGAGGAAATTTTGGAGTTAAGTTAGAGCTAGATGAATAACTCAATCATGTGAGACCTCAATCCATATCGATGGGAGGCATAAAATTATGGATCAGACATGGAGATCACCTCGAAGGGTTGGCTTCACATCATCAGGTTGTAAATTGGATAATGCCAAAGTATTTATCGATTAGCTTAATGTATAGAGTGATATGGTCTTGAAAATGGACTTGGAGACCGATTTGAGTGCGAGCTTAGGTGGCTCGGCTTCTGCAAGGAAATAGATCGACCAGATAAAATGAACATGGCACTTTCAGAGGATGGTTTATAGAAGCTCGGTGTTGGGCCAGGTTACAAAGTTTGTTGAGCTCATTGGCACCAGGTTAGAGGTTGAATTCAGTATTTTCATCAAACTCTATAGAACTACACATAAAATTTTCCAAACATTCTAGCTAAGTTAGTCAGTGCAAAGGATAAGATGATACCATAAGGAACTCTAAGTATTGGAGTGGAATGAACATGAATTTTGAATAAGTTATAAGTGAGGTATTGTTAGGAGGTCAAATGGAGAATTTTTGAATATTGTGGGAAAGAACATCATGATGTCATGAGTTAAAATTGAACTTCATGTCTATGCTGAGCTGAGAACAAAGAAGGATTAAAAAAATAGCTCAGGACAAACATAGAAATCACCAAGACCGCATGAGAATTAAAAAAAATAGAAACATTCATAAGAAGTAGATAAAACAAAAAGACTCACCACAAAGGAGAGCCAACGAGGTCAATAATTTCATGCCAAGTTGAAGGAAATCACAAAATTATAGAGATACTCAAGAAAAATTAGCTCAGAATTTTCCTAAAATGTATGTGAGCTCGATAAGAGCCAAATTGGATGCAATGGTAAAGACGGTGAGCCGAGGTACTCATAGATGTCAAAGTTGTGAAGCTAAGTAGAATGGAGGCTCATGTTGTTGAGAATTTATAGATCTCATCAACAAGTAATGAATTAGGCTTGTGGAGTTTTTCGTTGTGTTTTCCAAGTGAGAATACTGAGTTATGTTTGGCTGAGTTTGAAGATCTCAAACTCGCATGTAGGTGAAAATGGTTCAAACAGTGGGGTAGGACGAATGATGATCGGGATTAGATATCGAAAATGGCTGGAGAATATATTTGAAACTTGGCTTCATGAGTGAGCTGCTGATAAAAAAGGTAGGATTGTAAGAGACCTAGCCATTACTCATAACGATTTCATCTGGCAAGGCTCACAGGGAAAAAATCTGAGTTGAGGATAGGTTCAAGATGAAAAGCCAAAGTGCATTCTGCACTAGGGGAGTTTTAAGAGCCCACGACCAATGGGATAATTAGGGATATTCAGCCAGCCTATTTAAATCATGAGGTGGGATCATGGGGTCTTCGGGTTGCGAGATTTGAATTACCAAGGATGTGGGTAAATGACGTAAGTTAGAAAGGGAAAATCAAGCTCCTTATCATGAGAGAGCTTGAACCTACCAAAGAGGACGTGGAAAATAGAGAGATTGATGTGGAGAGTTCGGCATTGGTAGAACAATATTTGAGGAACTTGTTTGGAAGCAAGTTAAATGCCACTCAATATGGAATGAAAATAAGTTGACAAGTTATACACTGAGTTGTTATCATGTCAGGTAGGTTGGTATGCTGGACCAAGTGTTGTGATCAATCTGAGAAGTGAGGAGTGCTATGGTTAAGGTAAATTTCTAGATATGAATAGAGGTGACATTCAATGTTATTTGATGGGATGATCAATGCACCTACCAAAGTGTTAAATGAGGAAACCGTTGAGTCAAATGTCAATCAGTCAAGCCATCATGATTGGTAAATTAAGAGTCACTAGATGAGCTATCCAGGGGAGAAAATGTGTCATGAGCTCAATCTAATATGAGTGGCTCAATTGATAACAAGGGGAACACTGAAGTGGTGAGGTGGGGTCTACATAATCCTGAGACAAGGTTCACATCATGAAATGAATTTGGGAGAGAGTTTGCAAAGGAATTGAAAAGGAAATACTCAGTGGACTCAACACCAAGTTGGTAATTACACGAGTTTTCAGGATTTGAAATCAAGTTGAAGGGCATCGAGGTGATCGTGGGAAGAGCTTTCAAGTGGAACTTGATGGGCATAAAATGAAACATGTGGTTTTTCCTAGCTCGGCAGAATACACAAAGGAGATCAGTTGGCATGATGTATGGAAAGTGACTCGGGATTAGTCGAGTTAAGGTTGAGTCACTCAATGGTGAGCTTGCAAGCTGAGCTCATGGAGTGGAGCCATATGAAGGAGATAGCAGATGTGGAGCGAGTTCCTGGGTCAATGCATAGGAGATAGAGCTTTCTTGTGGTGGGTAGAGCTCAACTCTGTGAGCTGAGTCAAGATTGAGCCACATAATTTGAGAGATCAACTCTGTGAGGATTACATAAGATAGTCGAGTGGTAGATTGGCCCTGGATCAAGGGAAAAATGAAGGTCTAGTGAATTCAACATTAATCAATGAAACTAAATGGGCCCCTAGATGTGTATGAGATCATGAATCTAGACTTGGCTTAGACATGATACGCTCAGAGATTGGCTTGGTTATGCTAAATTTGATTCATAACTGAATATCTGGGTCAGGTTCTACTTCCTGTCAGTGCTCAAAATGTTGTGCCTCCTGAAGGTGCTCCTTGGCTCATCCATCCTTATGTTGACACACCCTTACGTGTGCCAAGGCGTGACTTTTGCCATGTCGACACTCTATGTCATGTACCCTTTACGTGCGCCAAGGAGTGACTTTTGGCATGTCGACACTCTGTGTCATGCACCCTTTACGTGTGCCAAGGCACGACTTTTGGCATGTCGACACTCTGTGTCATGCGCCCTTTACATGTGCCAAGGCACGACTTTTGGCATGTCAACACTCTGTGTCATGCGCCCTTTACGTGCACCAAGGCATGACTTTTGCCATGTCAACACTCTATGTCATGCGCCTTTTACGTGCGCCAAGGCGTGACTTTTTCCATGTTGACACTCTGTGTCATGTGCCTTTTACGTGTGCCAAGGTTGTTGGTGACGTAATAAATATTGGGCTCTGAGTTTCTTTGATTTCCATATTCTTCTGCTTTTCTATATCTACTCGGGGGAGATATTTACAATAGACCCTTCGCATGGCTGCAATAGGAGAATGAGAAGGTGATGGATGTAATGGTAATGGGATCACATCAAAGTAGTGAAGGCAGACCACATAATTCGGATCATTATAATGACAAATGGAAGGGGCTAAGGATGGAGAAATAATCTAAGGGTATAACTAAGTTCTCATTGGTAGATATGCTTACAGTAGACTGGATGCAAGTGCAATGCATTAAGAGGTTATGTTTATGGTTTACCACCACGAGATGGAAGAAAATGAAGTTGCAATAAGATGAGATGATAGCCAAACAAGAAACAAAAAATATATCCTGAAGGAATTGAACATATGACCACAATGGTGGATTTAGATGAAAATAAATGATGATGCCCCAAGAGATACATAAAAATAGAAGGACAATCATGGTCTCAAAGGAGGGCTTGATGAAATAAATAGTGTCTCAAAAGAGACACACATATATCCACAATGGTGGACTTCGAAATAGATGGTGCCCCAGAAGAGACACAAATATAGCCACAAAGGTGGAATTAGAGAAAAAGGTCCCTCAATGGAGAGACAAACATGGCCTCAAAGGAGGGATTTAATGAAAATATGATGCCATAAAAGAGGCATAAATATGGCCACAAAGCTAGACTTAGAGAAAAAGGTCCCTCAATGGAGAGACAAACATGGCCTCAAAGGAGGGCTTCAATGAAAAAGATGATACTCCCAAAAGGAGCACAAACATAAAAGAACAAATATGGCCTCAAAGGATTACTTAAAATGAGATGAGGATATGCATATAATTAATTTAGATTGGATGGATGTGAAGAAAGTAAACAAAAAAATGTCAAAGAGTGAAGTCCCCTAATAACAAGGGAGTTGTACGGATGAGATGCTCAAGGGTGAGGGAAGGTTGTGTTCACAATGAGTTAAATGTGAAGGAGGTAAAGGATGTCGAAAGAGCGTAGATGAGATTGTTTTAGATTTGGATGGGGTAAACGATTGGGGACCACAAGTATGTTTAGCGAGATAAGTGACATTGACATACAATGGAGGCCATTCCTTAGAAGGAATGACATGGGCTAGATGGATATTAATGGATGATGTGGATGGACGGATCATGGGATATCTGACAGATGGGATATGGATTGGATTCAAAGTAGATAAGGAAGAAACTTTCCCCTCAATGAAGAAATCATCTTTCTCAATAAGGTTGTTGATTATTGACCGAAAGGCCTTACAATGTTTGATGTCATGACCTAAGGTATGATGATATGTGTAACTGCAATTAGGATTGAACCATGATGGCTTGGGACCATATGGATTGAAGGCTTTAATAAGAGGAAGTTTAATGGTAGATGTTTGAGTTAAATGTTGAAATATTTCTGCATATGACCCAATTAAAGTGTCATGGGGAAGGAAACTCTTGTGTGTTTTGATAGGATGTCTCAACTTGGAGTTAGGAGAAAACGTGGATGTGTGAATTTTGTGTTTTGGAGGACAAATAAAATTTGGTTAAAGGATGATATTGTTTGGATGTGGATTGATTATTGCAAGATTTCGTAGATGGAAAGACCGATCCTGACAAAGATATTGTGGCATTGGATTGTTGAGAAGAGGGAAAACATGAATGTTTCCGAGGAGGTGCAAGGGACTATCAAGGATGTTTACCCTGAGCCTTAGACTTCAACCGAGAAGATTTATCTCTAGTAGAAATGACAATAATTTCAACCAGAGGATCTGATAGTGATGGTGTGGTTATTAATGGAGAAAATGTTCTGAAATAAGACAAATATGTTAATGAAGAGATAGGTGTTTGTATGATGTGATTATTGATATCTATGTGAGACGTGGAATGCTTCAATTTGGGCATGGAAAGAGGTGATTTTTTAGAGGGATAAGGTAAATCATATTTATTTGATTTAGGTGGATGTGTTGGTATAGTAGGTGATTTAAGAGGTATATTTGATAGGATTACAGATCAAGAGGATTGGGTTGGTGTGATAAAAGTATCAGGTAAAAAATATTGGGGTAGACTAGGTGATGTGGCCACAGGAAAGGTTGTTAAGGTAGAGATAGGTGGACTTGTTGATATGATAGGTATAGGGGTTGCTGGGATAGATAAAGATGTAGGCACTTTTGGAATATGTGGAGATGTGATAACCAATTTAGTAGACCTTATGGGTAAGTGTAATGCAGCAAATGCAAAAGCATTTTCAGACGTAGAAGTAGAAGGGATTGGTTGTTTCGTAAATGTTTCAAGGGGTAAGAATGATATTTTTGCAAAAGGGATTGATGTTGAAGATGGGGTTACAAGGGTGTATGTTATAGAACTAAGTTTAGTTGGGATGGTTGTGAGTAATGTAGGGATATGTGTGGATACGAGTGGAAGCGAAATAGGTGCTAAAGATGAATCTAATGCGGTAGATTGAGGTATGTTTGAAGTGGCAGAAATGGATGATATAGTTGAATTTGATGTGGATGTGGAAAGGATAAGAGAAGGTACAAGTTCAAGATAAGTAGTGAAATTTTATGTGGGTGTGACAAGTTCTAAATAAGAGGTGGTATTAATGTCTACCGGGGGAACATGTGGAGTTGGTGATAAGATAAGATCTTGATTGACAGTGTCAATTATACAAGCGTTTGATAGTTGAGATGGATATCCCCTTGATTTATAAGTTGTTGGACATGATCTTTGAGGGAACAACATCTCTCAATGTTGTGACCTTTGACTCGATGATATTTACAAAATTGGGCCTCGTGATACCAAAAAGGCTTGGCTTGCGAGTTGTCCATGGGTCAAATGGGAGGAATTTGGATGGATTTTATGCTCATCAACTTATCAAATACAGAACTTTATGATTCTCCTAATGGAGTGTAGTTGGTTGTTGATTGAGGAGATCGTTGTTGAGACCATGTGCTTGGTGTAGATGGGGATGAGCATTCAATCACCACAGTGTTAGCTGCAGCCTTGAACTCACCATTATGTGTGAATGGTTTGGTAGATTCAAATTTTTATTTAATTGAACTTAGTTTAAGATGACCCTACTCAATGTCACGGGTTTCGAGCTTACGAGCCATTATGAAATCTTCATCAAAGGTTTGAAATGATTGGATCTGCAAAGTGGATGATATATGTTTGGCACATGAACGCGAGAATAAGTCGATGAGTTTAGTTTATGGGATAGTGAAAGATAGTTGGTTTATAACATCATGCCAATGTGTGACAAAGTCAGTGATGGGATCGTTTTCATACAGTTGAATGGTATATAGATCATTGATAGTGGTCTTACGTGTGATATTGATAGAAAAGTGTTCTAAGAACAACTATGCAAGTTGGGTGAAAGAGAATATGGAATGTCATGGGATACTGTTATACTAATCTAGCCTAGGACCAGACAAAGACATGGGAAAAGTGTGAAGAAGTAAATAATGATCATTTGCAATAAGACAACATGCATGTTTAAATGTGAGGATATGTTGTTGGGGATATTCTTTATTATTGAACTTATTAAATGCAATAAGTTTCCAACAAGGAGGGTAAGGTTTAATTGGGGCCGACGGATGAAAGGGTTCATTATAAATGTGTTCATATGATAAGATGTTCTTGGGTGGCACGGTAAGGTTTTCTAAACTACCTAACCGATTCATTAAGGTGTGAATTGAATTAGTTGAGGTATTGTAAGGTTGAGATTGGATTGGCTGTGTGGTTTGAAAAGTAGTTTGATAAGGTGAATGATGTGTTTGTGGGTGTGTGGGTAGTTGGGGAAGCATCTGATAAGGTGGTTAATAAGTTTTTGGATAATACAGTTGATTAATGTGTTGATATGTAAATGTTTGGGGAGATGCTTAGTAATAAATAATGTGTGTCATAGGCTGGGATTGCTGCATAGGCTGGTGTTGAGCAATAGGGGCATGGTGATGAGTGGGGATATGTGTGTTAAGAATTGGAGATAGTTGGATAAGCCTATTAATGGAATTTTCAAAATGGGATGTACGTGGAATGCGATCCACCAATTTTGGAGATTGGGAGGATTGAGAAATTATAGGAGATTTCTGAAGTAAGAAGTCATATATAGAGTTATGAGGAGATTTGAGTGTATCTATAGGATTAGGAGATGGTGGTATGATCGATTTAGGAAGACTGGCTTGATGGGGGATGTGAGGGTTGGTATAAAGGTAGGGACAATTTTGTATGACATGGTTCTCATGAGGTGAAACCATGGCGACTGGAGGTTGAGTAACTGGAGGTGTGGTTTTGAGTTTAGAATCTTGTTGGGTGAGATCATTAGAAGAAGTAAATTTATTAGATAGAGTATATTGTTTATTTGTCTCAATTTGGGAGAGAGCGACAATAGGTGTGAAATAGAGAAGCATCTGTTTATGTATGTTGTTGACAAACAAATCAAGTAGAATATTTTTTAACATCATAATTAATTTAGAGGATGTGAACAGAAAATAAAATTAGGTAATGAAGGTTCCTAAAGGATTCTAAGGCTGGTTTCAGGTAGTTATGGATTGGGAGATGTCTGAGGTGGTTTCCTGTTGGGTAATCAGGTCCCAATCAGTTAACTAGGTGAGAGGAATGTTTGGATGTGTTAATTATGTTTGTGCAGTCACATTTAGTGTGTGATAAGTGAAATGTAAAGAGTTAAATTCTTTTACTTAAGCTATGTGATCAAGCAGGATGTAAAAGGTTCATTTTAAACCAAAATAAAATGTAATGTTCGATGTATATAGACACTCAGGAAAGGGAAATTTTGATGCAGAAAAAGAGAAAATAGAGAAAAATGAGAAATACCTAGAGAATCACTTTTCTTAGTTATTTAAGTGCATGTGATAGTGACGTATTTTGAGAGTGGCAGTTAGTGGCCCGAAATGCTTGGGTACCCTAAAATGGCACCGTTTATGTTTTCAGATAAGGTCGGTAAAGGTGTTTTGTGTGGTGTGTTTGATTTGAACATTAGTCCTTGACAGCATGATTTAATGGTTGCAAGGTCATGGAGGTCACCTGCAAAAGCAAATAAATAGATTAGCGAGAGATACAAAAAAAAATACAACGTAGAACAAGAATGAATTTAATTAATAATATATAATAAGTTACCTAGACTAACTAATATATAAGAGAAAAATATATAAAAAGTTAATCAAGTAAATGATGAAATGAGTTATATAAATATGGACAAATAGAACGAATAAAACTAATGAAACAAATTACAAGATAAAAGAATGAGATTGCCAGTTAGACGTATGAAAACATAAAATAAATAAAATTAATTAATTAATTAATCAATAGATAAGAAATGAAGGAAGACACAAAAAAATGATAAACGACAATCTCGAATGACTGGTAGGGGAACTGAGGAACGACGAGGGCACAAGAAGGGATGTGATTGGAGAGGGAATTAATGTGGGACAATGTGGATGGAAAGGGAGGTGGGGGTAGTGAGAGGTATGAGGATAAGCTGAGGAGGTGAGTGAGGTGTCGGTGGGTCATACTACTCATGGATGTGGTTGTCACATGTACAATGACATAATGAGAATCAAAATAAATCTAAACGAGAAATTTATAATCAGCTATGGTGCTATGAGCTCTGTAATCCTTGCCTTGAAATAATTATAGATCGAATCTATAGAGAAACTGTACAATCAATATCCATAGAGTTTAGCATGGAGTGGAGACTGAACTGGGAACCATTGGATGCATCAAGCATGAAAATCTTGTGATGTGTGTATGTAATTAGTTAGCAAATCATTGAAACCATTATTATTCAAAAAGACAAAATCCACTTGCGTGAATTTGAAATAGAGTTGGAATCATGTGAGTCAGCATGGAAAATGGCAGATAGGGGAAGGGAGATGTGGGCTTGGTTGATTCGGGAGGATGGTGGGAGTAGTGGGTATAAGGTGGAAGGGAGATGGGGAGCAGGGCAGGAGGAAAGGAGTAATGGGAATAAGGTGGAAGAGAGATGAAGCTGAGGGAAGTGGAGAGGAGAGGGAGGTCAGTGGTGAAGTGGAGAGAAGGGACGTGGGAAGAGGAGTGTGGTGGTGGGAGAGATGGAGCTCGGGGAAGGTGAGGATGGAGCTCGGGGGTGTGCACAGTGGTTTGAAGGAAGGTGGTGAGTGGCGAGGGATGACAATGAGAATGGGCTTGGTAGGAGATTGTAGCTCAGTCAAGGGGTGGAATATCAGTGTAGTGTGTGAGCTCATGGGATGGATAGTGAGGATGGATTTCATAGGAGAGTTGAGTGATGTGGGTAGATAAGTAGGGGAGGTGGCCGAGGAAGAGAAGAGCTTAGGATGGAGCTCAGGTGTGAAGGAAGGAAAGGAGAGGTGTGGTGGAAGAAAGTGACAGGGAGGCTCGTGGGGAGAAGGACTTTTCAGGTGAGCCGAGCAGGATGTGAACTCGGGTAAGCTCGGTGGGAGAGACAGGAGTTGGGAATGGTGGATGAGTTGAAGCCGAGGGGAGTGGAGAGGAGAGGGAGGTTGGTGGAGATGGGGAGTGTATAGGTAAATAAAAAAATTAATTAAATTTTAATGTATTTTATAAAAAAAATTATTTTATTTTTTAATTAATTATTAATTATGTATGTAATTTATATTAATATCATTATGATTAATAATAAAAATGCACTTGATAATCATTATAACAAGTTAATTAAAAACCTGAAGCACATACCTCTGAGACAACTTAGACCATTGAATGTAAAGACAACACCACACGGAGGACAATGGTACTAAACCTTGTAAACATATGAGTAAAAACAATGAAAGATGAAAAATATATATCACATGACAACAACTAAGTAAGTATAGTTAATTTCTAGATTCATTCCCATGTGAGTAAATGTCAGTAGAAAACAAGAAGAACACGTACCTCCTGGTGATTTCAATGAGTGACTGTACTGACCTTAAATAGACAAATACCAAGATGTTGCAAACAAGTAAGTTAGAAAAAAATGAATAAAATAACAAACAAAACGACCAGATCTAGGATCTAGTCCCACTAGGTATGCCAAATGTTGATCTGCATTTCCAGCTTCCTGTCTAGATGAGTGTACGAGTAATCAAGAAACATGAGACAATGTCAAGTATACAAGGGCTTAGTACCTTGGAGATGTAGATGGATGATATGGGAACAAAGAAAACATATACATGATATCAAGAAGCTAGATCTGCAAAACTGAAACAAATAGGATTAGATCATAATATGCAAGGTTGACCAGACAGTGCCAGTTCCAAGAGGCTTTTAACTCCCTTGGAGGATGTCAACCCCCGTGTAAGATAAGATAATAACATATCATGAACAATAGTAATAAAAAATAAAATGAAAAGTAACTACAATAACAAGGAGACTTAGTTGGTGCTCTGTTATGGAGGTGAACTGGACATCAAGATGGCAAGATAATGAACCATGGAAAAGGTTTCTCCTTCAAACTGGTAGAACTTATTTAAGCTCTTTCTTCTCTTCTCTAGGACTAGGTCCTTCTAAAAAAATTTCTCAGGGTCTTTGAAAAATCTATCTCCCTCCTTCAAATATGGGGGAAAAGCCCATATTTATAGCTTAGATGTGAGACTAAACTATAGGTTAAATGATACCTAGGGTGGAGTAAAGTAACCTGAGTTAGGGATATGATGTGATCACATGGGGACCATAGCTTGAATTATTACATGTAGTGGGGGGAATGGTGGGTGAGAAGATTCCATTTAGAAAAAAAAAGGTGTCGTATGGGCACATTTTAATACTCATGAATTAAATAATTTGTGAGAGATGGGGGATGATGCCAAAAATTGAACTATCAAATGGGTCCATATGGAGCCCATCGATAATCAATCAAATAATGTGAGAAAATAGATAGGATTTTATTTAATTTAAGAGAAAGACATGTGAGAATGGAAATTGCATGAATGAAAGATGTCGGAGGGGCGCTATACCCAAAAATAGGTGTCTACACTCCCCTCCCATAGGGGATGATTTGCTCATACACCCAGCTCATAACCAATGTAGGTTAGCTTAAAGTTTGTCCCTATAGCCTGTAAATCCAGCATAAGTCATGATAAGTGCTACCGAGGATATCTTTCCCCCAGGCAATATAGCAGTATAGCAATGAGACTCAATCTATGTAATGATGGGAGCCCATCAATATAGCAATGTGTCTCCTTCCTTATCCCCTATCAACCATGAAGCTAGTATACCCATGATGGCCTTGTAGATAGTGGGGATGAGAGCAGTGGTAATAGATCCGACCTTTATCCCCTTCTTCAAACCAATTGACACCATGAAATCTCCCATATAAGTAGCCCACGGAGTCATCATGGGTCTAGATATTTCTATCTCAAGAGTCAGACTACTCCCAAGTATCGGAACTCCAAGTATTCGATATACATCTTCCAATGTAATCGTCCACTCACCCCTAGTACTTGATAACCGGAAGGTATCCTGGTCTGTGTCCCAATAAGAAAATAAGTCACATAGTATGTGACTGGCAGAAGCAACATGGGGCACACTTGTAATCCTCTAAATTCCCACCCTATGTAGAGTGTCAGTCTCAACCTGAGTCAAATGATCTAAAATCTCTGGGAGTCAGTCACACTCCCTCTCACAAATCTAGCAGATCTACTCTTCTTTCTTCTTCATCCACAAAAACATAGAAAAAAGAGTAATTCAGTGACATCCTCAATAGGCAAGCTCGTCAAAAACATGATAAAACATCAAAAATCCAAAAAAAATAAGATTAACATGAGTTTAATGTGTTTTGTTCAGAACCGCCGCCCTGTGTAGGGCGGCGGTTCTTCAACCTCCACCCTGCCGAGGGAGGAGGTCCTTAAGCGATTAACAATATGGCTACATGGCCCTAGAAATATCGTAAAAACACAAAAATAAACCATTATTTGTAAATATAAATGACTACCCTATGGGCGCCCCTCCCCGGGGACTAGTTTAACACAAGAAATTTATAAAATAAACCCCCTGCACAAATATTTTCACCTTTTAACATTTTAGGATTCAAAATAAACAAATGAGAAAAACTAACCTAAGACTACACAGGTTAATCTCCCGCTAATGGAGGCATGATCTCGATCTCTCAATGGTCATTTTGGCTATACTCTCATCAAAAATGGTCATTGTGGACCCAAAGCTCAAAAATCACCAAATCAATATGCACAAATGAATTGGAAAATGAGATATTTTTGATATGTGTGTGTGTGTGTGTGTGTGTGTGTGTGTGTGTGTTGTTATAACTTTGTTTTGAGTGCATATATTCATAAGGTTGGAGTGCTATGGGAGGTAAGTTTTTATCCCTGTATAAATGGTTAGTCTTTTGGCATTTTAATTTAGTGTTTATTTTTTGATATTTCATCTATCTGCACTTGAGTCTTCTTTTTCATTTTATAGGTAGCGGGAGTTTAGACGATGACATTTTAAAACACGTGCATATTAGGTATATCTTCTAACTCCCCATTTCAGGAATTCCATACTCAAACTTTACGTTTTATGCCTTTTTATAGCTAAGAGTCTTCTCTAAGGGGGTAATATGTATGCACCCAAAATTACATGTGCTACATTGTTGAAAAATGGTTACAAAAGTCCCCAATGATTATTCATGTCCTTTCAAAAGTTGTTCAAGTTCATAAGATCATCTGTAGTGTATATTTGTAACATAAACATCTTTACTTAGCTTTTCCATACTTTCTACCAGCTTCATGCTCTTTTCTCTACATGTTTTGGCCTTAAGTTTCAAAACCGTTGTCCTACCTGGGTAGTGGTTTTGTGACCATCGTCTAGGTAGGGCGGTAATTTTGTGACCTCTGCCTAGGCAAGGTGGCAATCCTGCGATCGTCACCCTATGTAGGGCAGTGATCCTAATTGATTTTTCTAAAACTCCTCATGCATTATTTTAACACTCGATGCTTAAATTAGTTGGACTTCTAAGGTGCGTTTGTGAACCAAATTGCCTAAAAATAATATTGATTACATGGTATTCCTTCCCTCTTTTATTTTTAAATAGATTTAATTAGTTTGAACTGCCTCTTCACCCAATGATTTGGTACTCCAAGGATACCTTTTGTATGAAGGCACATCCCATCCAATTCCTATATATTCAATGTTTGTATTCAAGAAAATTTCTTGAGAATTTTGTGTATCTTGCATAGTATTGCTTCAACAATCCTACTAGAAATTACATATCCAAGCTCTGTTCACTTGTGCTATCTCTCTTATACTTGTATTGCAACTAGATTTTCCTTCAAGATTCCATTACTCAAGCACACTCTCCTGCTGGTTCCTTTGCATTCCCAATTCCTTGGACTCATATGGACACACAGAGAAAGAAAGGATAATCTAAGGGGACAAGTTATCACACAACTATATTTATCTCTGTTTTGTAAATTCTAGGTTGGGGTTTTTGTTTTATTTTCCTTCATTGCTGCAATTTATTACTGTTATATCATATCAAATAGAGTATAAAACTAGTATTCTTTCATTTGTAAGTAATTACTTAATTTATAAGAGGTTTTAAATCATTAATATTAGCTCTTAGTGACAAATCTTCCTTTTTCTATCCCTGTGGATTTGAAGGAGAAAATATCAGTAGGAATTTGTCTGCATATAACATATTATTTAGAGAAGTTTTTGTTTTATGTTAGCATTATTTAGAATACACTCATCACAGGTGAATAAGCACACTGGGTTATATTGCTTGTTTAGTTTTAGTGTAGAAGTAGATTTGATTATGTAGAATAAAAGCTAATTGTTGTTTTTAATTATGATGTTTCATTTTTTTATATTTTTATATTTTATTTTCCTTTTAATAGTAGTATAGATTGTTAGTTTCATCTTAGTTAATTTGGACACTTCAAACTAGTTCAACATTGAGATTCAGTTAGACAAACCATAGGAAATTTACTCTACCCATTCACAGCCTCTAAATTTCACCTTTTCCAACTCAACTACTAGGAGACCACACTACCAAATCTTAGTCACTGATCCTCCTATAGTTAGCCACACATATTTCCACATCAGCTACCCCAATATGACCTTGGGGGGTCGAGTGCGGTTGAAGGTTTCATGTCAATTTTCATTCATACAATTACTAAACACTATTATAACCCAAAAACTAGTCATGCTTTGAGCCTTTAACGATACAATCACACCCACGTTAGGTATTATAATTCTACCTCTTAAATTCAGCGTCAAGACCCTTCCATAACTCTTCTACAACATAGAGATAGAATTCAAATATAACATATTATTGGGACAACCTTGGGTATGTACCATGCATTCCATCCCCTTGACACTTCATTGGTGTCTTAAATATGAACATGAGGGTAAGACATCCACAACCCCTATGGATCATAATCCATTTGCCAACTGCAATATGACATATCATCCAAATGATGTCCTTATTCCAAAATCAAAATCAGAAACCTATGACAGAGCATCCAAACTTCATTATTTCTCATCCCTCAATGACATTATATAACATCTCTCATTGGGGGAGTACCGTCTTCTCGTACTCAACTCACTTCCTACACCTAAAATGTATGGAAGACTAGAAAAACAACCCTTGTACGAGCCTGACATCAAATATATTATCTCCTAAGGTCTCACATATCTAAAAACAAACCTTGTCTATGAAAGAATTGATCATCCTTCCTCACAATACATTCATCAACACCATGTTATGCCTTTCAAATCTGACTTCGACTATTTATATAATCCGGCCTTCATAAAAATGTACCTCCATCACTATGCATGGAAGGGTTTTGGATTTGAATGCTACAAATAGGGAATGCATGATTTGTGTTGGCTAGTTTTCAGCACTCCTCATGAGATTCGTGACATGAAATAACCACCTCCCATCTATTTATTAACTATGGCGATTATATCAGAGACTAACACTCACGGGGTTTGGTATAACGAAAATCATGGTCCCAAAAAATGGTATCCAAGTGAGGGGTCATGTGTTTGAATCCCCTTGGATAACACTGAGGGGAGGTTTGTTGGCTAGTTTTTAGCACTCCCCATGGGATTTGTAACAGTGAATAACTGACTCCTGTGTATTCATTAACTCTGGTGATTATATCAGAGACTAACACTCATGGGTTTTGGTTTGACGGCAATCGTGATCCCAATAGATTTGATTGTCCAAAATTCCCTCAAACCACACAAAAAGTTCAAATTAGGATATGAAAGACTAGTTATTTAACCATCTTCATATACTGCATCATTACACATCACAAAGTCAAAACCTTCATCCTCTATAGAACATGATGATCCTATGGGCACTGACGACACAATTTCCATCCCACCCAATAAAAAGTATTCAATACTATTTTCTAAGGACCTTTGACTTTTCAATATAATCACATCCCCAAAGAAATTCCTCTCATATGGCCAAAAATGATCGAGGAAGATTCACCTACTATTGATATTATCCAATGTCACGACGATCAAGACATTCTTTCCCATATGGGAGTGGAGGAAAATCCTCTTTAGAAAACCCTACCATCCAACATCAACCCTCCTTAAAAATTCCACTATGGACATTAACATAGGAACCCCTCAAGAGTTACCTATATTTAAATTTTGTCAATCCTTAGAGCCACAATAATTAAATTATTTCGCCAACTTTTTATCTAAACATAGTCAATCGTTTTCCTAGTCATATAGTTATATCCAAAGTATCGATGTAAATATCGTCAAACATAACATTGTCACCTATCCCAACACTAAACTAGTCAAACAAATAATCTGTAGAATGCATCGACGCATAGCTCTTCTCATCAAAGAAAAGTTATAATACTTTCCTTTTGATAATTTAATTATACCCATTGACTTTCCATAATGGGTCTCTAACATCATACCCATAACCAAAGCCCTGGGTAAATTAAGCATTTTTACCAATTTCTGAGATCTAAATCTTACTTTTCCTAAGGATGACTATCCTCTTTCAAACATTGATCAACTTTTTGACCTAACAGTAGGCCATGAAATTTTCTCCCTTATAGATGGTTTTTCTTGTTATAATCAAATCCTCATCGCCACTAATGATCAATACAAAACATCCTTTATAACCCCCTCGGGAAATTTTTGCTATTGAGTCATACCCTTTGGACTTCAAAATTTTGGGGCAACCTATCAACATGCCATGTCATATATCATCCATGATCGTATCCACAAAACCATAGAAGACTACGTAGATGATCTCTTAGGGAAATCTAAACAATGCAGATATCATCTCACTTTCCTTGACTCGATCTTCACTTGCCTTATCTAATATTTCCTTCATCTAAACCCCGCTAAATGTGTATTCAGTGTTCTCACTACAAAACTCTTAGGATTCATTATATCTATCCAGATCATTAAAGTAGACCCATCCAAAAACAAAGCATTTATAAAAATTTCTCCTCCATTAAATATCAAACAACTACGTAGACTTCAAGGTAAATTGAATTCTATCTAAAGTTTCATATCTCAACTCTGAGATTGATGTCAACCGTTACATCATCTTCTTCATA
Organism: Taxus chinensis; assembly: GCA_019776745.2. Taxonomy (NCBI): domain Eukaryota; kingdom Viridiplantae; phylum Streptophyta; class Pinopsida; order Cupressales; family Taxaceae; genus Taxus; species Taxus chinensis. Next base: position 220,231,012 of record CM034156.1, read on the forward strand.
AAGACATTGATTTTCAATGGGATCTTAATTGTCAAAAGGTCTTCAACAAACTCACATAGTTCCTCCTATCACCTCTTGTACTCACACCTCCTTGTGAGGGAAAACAATATTATCCTTACATATATGCCTTCGATCATGCCTTAGGATCCATGATCATTCATTGAGATGAGCATGGTCGTGAACAATCCATTTATTATGTACCCTCTATGAATATGAAACCTGTTATATTTAAGCTAGAAAACTATATTACGCCTTATATTTTGCAACCTCTAAAATGCACCTCTATCTCCTCAATCGCAAAACTTACATTGTGTCCAGTTTTAATCTACTCAAAACCATGCACTCTACATTATATCATAGTTACTGCAACACTAGGTGGCTTATGTTTATGATCGAGTTTGATCTTGAATTCCTATCACAAAACTCCATTATGGGCCAGGCAATTGCAGACCAACTTGTTGAAGCACCCCTTTCTAACACTCAACTTCCTCATGAAAAAGTTCCAAACAAATCTACCAATACTATCAATGAACATGAGTTCATTCATTTCAAAATGACCCTCTTCTATGATGGATCTAAATTCCAACAAGGGGAGGAGATGGTGTCTTCATCATACCTCCCTTGGGGATTACTATTCCTCTATCATTCAAAATTAACTTCGAATTCACTAATAACATGGCCAAATACAAAGCTTTAATAATGGATCTTCAAACTGTTATCCTATTATGAATTCAAATCCTAGAAATCTATGGAGACTCATAACTCGTCATTAATAAAATTGAAGGAAAATATCAATGTAAACATGAAATCTTGCAAAAATATAAAGCCAATGTTGAATTTTTGATAAAATAATTTGATCACTACACCATTCAAACAATTCCACGATCCTCTAATAATTTCATAGACACCATGGCTTCTTTGGGATCCCTTATTCCTCTATTAACTAAAGAATAGACTTAAAATTCTAAACTCTTCATTGTTGTTCACAGATTAGATGAACCATCTCATAAAAATGAAATACCTTCCATCAACACTATAAAAAATTATCCAATTGATCTATGATATTCTTAAATATTTGACTAGCTTTCAGAATCTAAAATACCATCCGATTTATCTTGAAACATTAAAATATAATTTCTTCAATACATCATTTTTTATGTAATTAACAATGGTATCTTGTATAAATGTAGCTTCAATGACCTTATATTAATATGTCTTAAGTCTCATGAATAAATCATAGAAATCCAAGAGGTACATGATGGTATATGTGGTGGACATTTCAATGGTGGCGTCATCGTTAAATGTTTGTTACGATTGGGCAATTATTGGTCTACCATCAATCAAGATTGTTGTGTATACTTCAAAAAGTATGTCAAATGTCAACAACATTCAGATCTCATTCATGTCCCTAGTCAAGCCTTACAACCCTTTCATGATTTATGGCCTTTCTCACAATGGGGATTAGATCTCATTGGCACTATAAATCCACACTCATCTCAAAAACGTAATTACATCATCGTAGACACCAAAATTTCCAAAATGGGTCGAATCCATTCCATTAACTTCAACTACAAAAAATCAAATTATCAATTTTATCTAGCAATACATAATATGTCGCTTTGGTGTTCCTTAGAAACTTGTCGTGGATAATGGAAAATCCTTTAAAAATAAGGATGTTAGGAAACTTTGTGACACCTTCAACATCAAAATTATATTTTCATCACCTTACTATCCCCAATCAAATGTTCAAGCTAAATCCTCTAACAAAACACTTAATGAAATCCTTATGAAAATAATAGACGAAGCATGTAGGAATTGATATCTCCAGATCTCATTTGCTCTTTAGGATTATTGGACTAGAATTTTTACTCCTACAAGTGCTATGCCCTTCTCACTAGTCTATGGCTCCGAGGTGGTCCTCCCCCTTGAAGTTCAAATCCCATCACTTCGTGTATCTCCTGAGGATTTCATCCCTGATGAAGAATATTGACAATATCACTTAGAACAGTTAGATTTATTAGATGAAAAATGTTTGACTACCCTTTAACATAATAAATCATATAAAGAACACATCAAATGTTCATACAATAAACATGTAAAATAACATGACTTCAAAAAATGTGATTTCATTCTAAAAAAAAATTAAAAATGTCACTACTTTAGAAAGGAGCAAACATGGAAAATTTTCCCCCAACAAGATTGGTTTGTACATTATTACTCATAAGTATGGGTTGGGAGCATATCACCTAACCTCCCTTGATGGTACACTTAATAAGGATATTTTTAATTCATTGTACTTGTGGTAATTATATTGTTAACACATCAATTTCCATGACCGTAGTTACATCAAATTTCTTATTCCACCATAAATTAGTCATCTTCTCATTGTAATGATGTGAAAATATGTGACCTTTCCATCACTATCCTTTATAGCCTTAAATATGAGCACCACATCTTTGTTCATCACAAATTTCAAATTGGAAAATTTATTCCTTGGCAAGAACCCCATAATTGTTACATCCATCTACCTTATGTACCAAAAAAAGACATGTCTTGGGACATGTATGTGTAGTTTTTTTACACATCTCTCTTTCCCCATCCTTGAAATAGTCTATTATGGTTTTTCCATCATCTTATAAATTCAAAATACCTATGGATGCTTCTTATTGAAAATCAAAAATAATAGACTGATCCCTTGAAATCCAAATCATATTATCAAAAATAAGAGTAGACTGATCCCTCAAGGGAAAAATTTATGTTTGAAATCATAGAAAGATCCCTCTAAGGATGGATATCTATAAAAGAAAAATCAAAAGTAAAAAATTGTAGACCACTCCCTCTAAGGATGGATACCCATGTAAAAAGGCTTCCCCTATTGATTAAATTTCAAAAAAACAAAATATCAAATCATCCTAGGAAATCTTCCCACATCGATCAAATTTCCCATCAAAAGAAAACTTCCTGCATCGATCAGGTTGGGTCAAAGAAAAGAAATATATGTATAGTTGGGGAATTTATCTAAGAAACTATTGATAGGATAACCTTACTCCCCCCCCCCCCCCCCCCCCCCCCACAATCTACATATATCACCCCTCTCATGTCCTAGGAAGGTACATATTATCATTTCACTTCTTTTTATTTGAGATCCCACATATAACTATCAAATGATAGTCTCGTGTTAATGATTATTAAGGTCCAAAGTGCAAGTCCTTTCACATCTTATACCCATCATGTATGTATCAACTCTATTAACAACATAATCATTCCATTTTTATTCCTATATTAAAAATTTAGAGTACATTTTGATAAAATCCCATATCACATTTTAAGTCACAACAATTCTTATCATCATTTCAAATCACATAAACCTATCAAATAACATAACCCTAAAAAAATCAAATAAAAATATTACAAACATATCAAATCATACATTGTAATCAACACATGAATCAATAGTAAAAAATAGAATGCCACATAGATATATAGATAATCATGTTCAAAGTCTTAAATACATCACCAACTAGTCCCCTCACTCCGCACACAAAAATCTATAAATCAAGGCTTCGTATATGATCCGTAAACAAATAAAAATACAAATACAAGTCATATATATCAAGTAAACTTGACACCCCTTAGATACTTTCTAGAACAAAAAACACTCCCATCACATCCCTTCTTACCACCGTCACCTCCAACTCCTCCATCTGGTCCCTGAGGTGGATGGCCCACACTACATGCACTAGCACTAGGAGTAGCTCCTCGTTGTGTCATATGATCAACATACATAACTGCATTATGAAGCTTGTGTATCACCATATCCTCATAATATGACAACTATGCCTGTAAATATTGATAGTGGGCATAACTAACCATGTCATGTGCACCCATCTGACTACTATCCTAGGCTAAGGCTGCCAACACCTCACACTGAACTCCTCATAATAATGAGAGCCCTTCTCAGGGTATCTTAGTGTTGTTTGTACCAATATTGATCAGTTATGGCCTATGTCAGATGCACTTTAAGCCCATCCCACTCAACAATAACACCATCAATCTCAATAATCAAAGAAGCTTATACTCCAATCATATAATCCCTCTCCCTATGCAATTTATCTCTCTCAACCTTCATAGAAGCCTTCTTAGTTTTCAACTGTACAACTATGGCCTCAAGATCCTCATCATCCCCATCACCCTCCCCATCATCACTAACATCAATATCTCATGTGCTCCCTCTACTTGAGTATGCACCCTACCCCCTCTCTAAATCAATTGAGTCCTCTCAATCTTAGCATAAGCAATAATCCAGCACCGCCTGTAACTAGGGGTCACCCAAACATCATCAATTGGGACTAAGTCATCATGTTCATCTAGACCCATAGCTCCCTTCTCATAAGTTATAATAGGAGTCCATCCCATAACTTTCTTGGGAGTATTTACATCTCCCTCATCTCTTATATATAATACCAGAGCCTCAAGAACATCCTAGACCAAACAAAACTGCCATCTAACAAACTCCCACTCTCCCCCTTATCTCCCCTACACCTAGAACTTCTGTTGTAACCCATCAAGCTCACATTCACACTCTAACCACTCTGAAAAATCAAGATAAGGTCTCCAAAACACATCTCCGACTTGTCACCATGTCAGAAGATCTCCATAATTAGCTACATGTTTCTTCCCCTTCAACTGACCCACATCACCTCACCAACTCATGAATCTTTTAAATCTCCCAATCATTTACACACCTCCCCATGGTAAACCATGCAGATGAGCTATGAAAATGTGCTCAAAATCCCAACATTATAACATAAATGTAACATCTATCCCATATATGTTGTGGAATTTCCAATCCCAGAACTCCCTTTATGTCTATGCTAATAATGCAAGGGCCTAAGAAAAAACCTCTTGATGCTCTATCATCTCAGAAACTAATCCAGTCATCATCCATGGAAATATCCTCCCTCAAGAATCAAGAAATGTAAAATAGGAAATACCCATCATCAACATAGCCATCTATGAACAACCACCTCTCCCTGTAGAATATAGAGACTAATAATAAAAAATCCCTTAAGTATACCACACATCATCAAAATCATCTCCGTACAATCTCCTCATCCTATCCTCCCTCTCTATCTCATCAATACAATATATACCCTCTACATGGATGGGAAATTTCATAATCTTATGCACATCCTCCATCGTGATTGTCACCTCCCCTATCAGTAATGAAAATGTGCAGGTGATTAGATCCCACCTCTCCATCAATTCCAAAAATAATCCTCTACATATGTGGATGTGTCTATAATCACAAATCCCTACAAACCCTACTGCCTCTACATGAATCTAATCATCATCTAAAATATCCTCCTACACCTCCTCTAAGATCACTTGAATTTGATATAAGATAGTCAGTTTCGGATCCACCTACAATAAAAAACATACAAAAAAACATATTAGAATCCACATTTATTACCAAAATTATCAAATCTTCATCCATACTTCATCAACAACATTGGTTGCTAGTAAATACATCCGGTCGCAGCAAACATAGAAAAATCACTAGAAATTACTTGAATCAATTGTGATCAACCTGAATCACCAACGATTCTGACAATTTTAAAAATAAATCATGTGTATGAAAGTGCACAGTAAAAACAGTCAAAAATAGCTAAAATCCCAACAAAATTAGCAAAGTAAGGCAAGTACCTCTACCTATGTGGGTTTTCTATTCCTACTCAATGATACCATTGCTCCAAACCACTTTTGTTCACCCCCTCAAAATCTCAAATTCACAAAAATGAGTCACAAGAATGAAATATTCATCACTAACCTAGGGATTTTATAGTCTCCCCCAAATCTTCACATGAATAGCGAACAATTCGTCTAAATTTCCACAGATTGTCATGAATCGCTAGCGATTCCACCTATTTTTTTCCTAATTATCATTTTTTAAAATCATAATCAATTTATCACACTTTTTAATACATTACATCCTTCCAGATACCTCAACTCCTTGAGAATCAAAAAATAAAAATCTACTTTACCACGAGATATGTCATATGTCTATATGACATAAGCCCTTTGGCCCCCCATCACTTGAATTTCCTATCCACACATCCTACCCTTACGAATCATATGTCTATCAGTAACGAACCCTTTGGTTCACCTATTACTTGATTCCACGGTAGTACCTATTGTTTTGATACCCCATCTTGGGGCATTTTTTATGAAACACATGTCAAGATTATCTACACCAATCTTATCAAATTAGTTTACCTTACTATGTGCAAGAATTAGTTATCCTTGTTAGTGAAATTAAAACTAATACCTAGTAGCTTCAAAAAAATGCAAAACTAAAATTTATACACCATCATGCTAAGATCTAAACAAGTAATAAAAATCAACATTATGCATTAGAACCTTGGAAATGAACTGCAAACTAACATGTGAACATTTATTTCTCTACTCTTTAGAAATCTAAATCTATGAAATGGACGTAGGTGGATCCTTTAACTATCAAAGGGTTGATAGTTGTTTCTTGATCCAAGAGGCTTGAGGATGGAGGTTCATCAAGTCACAGAAACAAGACCTTTCTTGATTAACTCCATTGATCTTCACAAAATAACTTGGATGATTGAATGCAAAGGGATGATGCTTAGCTCCATTCTAATGGATAATTCTCCAAGATGATAAAATTTCTATAGCTTAGGCTTTATACTCATTTAGGTGTGTAGGTGTAAATAGAAAGGTAGGAGGAGGGCTCCTTATATAGCCCAATGGATACAAGAATCTCTACATCCCTTTACATGTTGGATAATAGAGGTGTTGGGTTAGTTGTGGATAAGTATGGTTAAAAGGGGGTTGAGACAACCTTAGGAGAGTTTATTTTGTCCTCTAGTGACTCATGTGGATTAAGGGGGTTTATTAATTAACCAAATATATTAATTAATATGTGTGCAAGTTTATAGAAGGGTTTTAGAGGAATAATTAGTATGATTTATGTTATAAGACGATTTTAATAAAATAAATGGTGATTTATTGATTAAATAGAAGATATAATTAACTAATCAAGCATAATTAATAAATATAGATAGAAAGGGGTAATAATTAATCTAGATAGAAATGGGAGCTTAATTTATTAGAAATAATTAATTAATCTAGATAGAAAGGGGAGCTTAGTTAATTATAACTTATTAATTAATCAAGATAGAAAGGGGAGATGATTAACAGAAGGTCATTAATTGGTGATGTTGTTGGATAGAAGAGTTAATTAACTAATGTAATCTAATTAATTAATGACAATAGCAAAAAAATGTGAAATATTGACAATATGTCTTCATTTTGTGGGAAATGGTATAATTAGCAAAATTTAAGTATTTAAATTGCTTGAGCTAAATTACAGGTGTCAACATTTTTCCCTTTTTAGGGTGGCGTAAGTGATGCCACTTCAAAGATAGTAAATAGATAAAATTATGAAGGGGTAGAAGAAAAAGTATTAGAAGTGAGAGGTGCCCTTTAGAGTGTTGATGGGGTGATGAAATAAGGCGATCGACGATCAAAAAAGGTGAATTAAATGGATATAAGAATAGGTAGGGGCAGGATGCCCAGGTGAATAAGAAGAATAATGTTTATAGGAGAATGATGTAGAAGAGGAATGAAGACAAATAAAATAAAGCTTTCATCCAGTGTATTGAAACAACTTTAGTGTCATCATATTACCAAATATCTACGTCATCGGTCCTTATTAAAAAATATAAGCATATGAAAAAAGTAGAATGACAAGAAAATCCATAATACAAACAATTGTCCATTACTAAAAATACCAACTCCATGCAACATAGAAAATGTAATGCAATACGAGAAAGTAAAATATTCCTAACTCATTGCAACATACATAATGCAATGCAATATGAAAAAGTAAAAAATCTAACCTAACAGAGAAACATAATGCAATGTTTTTGTTATCAAGCTTTGATTCCGACCTGTGTGAATTAACGACAAGGGTTAAAAGATAGTGCCCTAAAAAAGGATATATGCAAGGGGAATAACAGAGGACATTTGGGTCCTATGAAAAGAAATCATGAACTATGAAACAATACCAAGTAACTCATTATTCCCTAGAATACAAATAGAGTAATAAAACCATATTTGTTGATAGAGGTAGATCAAGATTATCCACGAGTCACATACAAGAATAGATGAGAACCAAAGAATGTTGTTTTGTAGGATTATTTTTATTGTTTTTTATTTTTTAGAAACATATTTGAATGTTTTTTATTTTGAAAGTTTTCTGAAACTATGTACAGGAAGATAAAAAAGCATGGATTCCCCTAGTGATAGATGGGATTTAAAAGGGCATAATTCCACGCATATGCGTAAGAAAGTGAAGATGTGAAAATTCTCCAACGATTAGGTGGGATTATTCAAAGGAAAACTATTCACACACTGAAAGGGGATCAAGGCCAATATAAAAAATGTTCAATCATGAGGGAGCAAAGATGCCCCCAGCGTAAGCTAGCTAAGAAATACATGATAAAAAGGAAGTAGAATATTTTCTTATTAAAAGGGGACAAAAGTGCCTAAAAACATGGCAAAGAGGACATCTGATACACATGGATTTTCTAAACTATTTTCAAATAACAGAGGATGCTATGAAAATATTTATAAGGTGGTCGATGAAAAATTGGTTAGCCCGAGGAACAAATCATGAGACAAGCCATGCATTAAAACAAGAGATTTTAACAAGGTCCAAAAAGCAACACTTGGTAACATATTAATATTGTTTACTCATCGAGATCCCGTGTGTGTACATGTGGAAATTGAATTACCTCTTGAAGGAAAGAGTTTATACACAATAAATGAAAACACTAGCAAAGGTGTAGGAATGATTTAGTTTGAAAGGTGATTTGTGAATGGATTATGAAAGGTGAGTCATACATTGCTCCACTTCCAATCTACAGCGTCCATATCTCTGATGGAGATGCATTTGATTATAATCACAACATTTCTCTACTTTCCAGTCAAACATCTATAGACCCCGGTAGAGATTATTGAAAATACCCCAAGTGAGAGTTATATATCAAATTTCTTTTACTTTTAGATTTTTCTTTTTGCTTGATTGATTTTTATTCTTTTGCTTCTCTGAAAAAAATATTTCAGCTCTCTTGTTTAGTTAAGGGGTTAAGAAACACTTATTAATTTATGGAATGATGTGGAAGTGGTTGTGATGATGAAATTGGATAGTGTCAACAAATATGCCCAAAAAATATTCCCAACAAGTTTATTATATGTAGATAGGTGATAGGATCTCTAAGAGGCCATTCATTCTTTAATTTACCAAGGTTATGAAATACCAAGGTCAAACATATACCATATAGATAAATTTCACAAAACATGTATGAAATAAGCTAACCAAAATATTATCGAAGGGATGAAAATGGTGGATGAATTGCAGAGGAATATGAAAGAAAGTGAAGAAATAGCATCCATGCGTATGCAGTATCTGATTGCAATGTTTGATCATTGTACCTTCGATTTTGATTTTGTAATGTTTTAATCTCATTTTATGATTTGTTTTTTGTATTTTTGAACTATTTTATGAAATTATCAATGTTATTGGGATGATTATCAAAACCCACACATGTTGCTCTACGTGATAGGATCCAATAATGATGTTCACAATTTCCTTGATAATGGAGAGACGAAGTGTGTTTGTCTATCAATTGTGATATTATCCCCAATATTGATGATCGTGGGTGATTTCACACTCAACATAACTAATGGATGATTTTGTTTTGAAAACATGAATTTCGTTTATGTGAGACCCTCGAGTTTCATATTCATAGGTTTCTTGCATTTTACGCCATACTTGATGGGTAAGCGTTGGTGTGCATTCTGGAATCATGTTTGATTTTGAATTTTATAATCATTTGAGTTGTTGGGGAGCTTTAGAGCTCTTCGATGTTTTGGTCTTAGCTTGGTAAAAAAGTTGTCTAGGTTTCTTATAAGCTAATACTTGACTTGTTTGATCCCTAAGAAGTGGGAGAAGAATGTGGAAATTTAGAATTGATGTAAGAAATGATGGATGTCTTGCTAAAATCATTGATATAAGAAAAGTGTATGAATGAAAATGATATGGTATGAGAATTTAAGGAGAGGTGCTACTAGAAGGTGAGCCATGAATAGAAGATGAAGGGCTACTAGGACATGTCCCAAGAATATAATAAGAAAGGTTTCTAGGACATGACCCATAGATGGAAGATGATGGGCTACTAGGATGTGGCACAAGTATAGAAGATGATGGACTACCCAGGGGTGACCCATATATACAAGACAATGGGGCTAGTTGTTCATGCCCCAAGAATAGAAGATAGTGGAATATTCAGAAAATTTCCCACAAATAGTAGAGGGAGGGCTACTAGAAGGTGACCCAAACCTAGAAGAAGATGAAGGGATACTTATATTTAATCCCATAAGAGATTGTGATTGAGGAATTGTGATATGAAAAAGATTGATTGGGTGATGAGAAGATATTCCATGGATCAATGTAAGACCCAAGCATTTTCATCACGTAATGAAGAATGTGAGGATGGAAGAATAAGAGGAGCATTAAGTTGCATGATCGGAGGTTCTTCCTTTGTTTCTTGATAAAAGGAATCAATATTTTCCTTACAATATGCATATGGATTGAAGTCTAAAGATCATCCTTGCTCGTAATTTGTTATAGAGATATCTTTGTGTGCCCCTATAATTGCCATGTTCGCTTCTTTATTTTGAAAGAAATCAATTGGTATGGGTTGTTGATCGACCACAGGGGTTTGATTGAAAGAAAAATGTCCAACTGGTGTGGAATACCTGAGAAGATGTTTGATGATGATTAATAGAAGAAGATGACTCAAGAGATGAAGTAGACTTAGGGCTAGATGTCTCTATGAGAAGAAGAAGATGTGGATTTATAATTTTATGGTATAGGTTTCCCTATAAGATGATGTCATGGAGGAATAATAGGAGGATTTCATATCTATGGCATTCTATGATATATATTATGACGTAGGACTTCAAGAACTTAGATGTTTGAATAGAAGGAATTTGAGTCGCATGAATCTTCAAAGGAGGAAGAGTTCATTAAGGTGAATGATAAAATAGGTCTTGTGAAGAAAGGGAGGACCACGAACTTTGGAGCATATTGAATTAGATGAATCTAAATAGGGAATAGTTTGGATCCGAATCATTATAATAATCAGAGGAAATATTTGGATTGAAATCCTTAGTAGAAGAGGAAATATTTGGATAAGGGGAGGATCAGAAGAAGAATGGGGGGAACCCGAATAATAATTTGGATCAGAATTATCCAAACCATATCACTGACTATGAGATGAAGGTGGGGAATGGGTTACTCGAGAAGATGGGGAACCAAAATAATAATTTAGATCAGAAGCATGAAGAACCAAACTTGGTTTAGTCACTGATGTGCATTTTTTACCCAATTTGACTGTGAAGAACCGAAACTTTGTTTCTTTATTGTATCGTATGTATAAGAGACCTTGCGATAATCATTAATTTCTGGTGTGTGTTGGGTTCAAAGGCCTAGATCTAGGATTATATGATCAAACTTCTTCAAAGTGAATAAGGTCTTCATGTTCATTTGGGTAGCATAACGACAACCAACTAGACATTTCATATATATTGGGATGCTTGTGTGATTTTCCAAAAGGGAGGCTAAGGAAAACATACATCGTGATGACTAAAGATTGATACTCCAACAAGGTTTGGAAAACAAGTTTAGAGGCATAAATATTAAAGGATTGATCAAATTTTTAGCAATGTAAAGGATACAAAGGAAAGATTTCCAATGTTTGATTGATACAAAATTTACTTGATATGAAATGTTTTTGCCATGGTTTGAAAGATATGTTTGAAAATGATCATGAAATTAGGAAAACAAATAAGATAAGGAGGATCAAATAATTAAAGGATTGTCCTAGAAACAATTTTATAATATGGATAAACAAAAGGAACAATCATGCAAGTTTAAAACACAAAGCCAATATACAAGTAAATACTCCTTATGAAAAATGTGAGTGTCAAAGGTAGGGTTCATGTGTAAAATGATCAAAATAATGTCACTGCTTATTCCAAGTTCAAAAACAAACTTAAGAAGTAAGAAATAATAAAAGGTTGATATGATTTCCAAACAAGGTATACTAAAAGAAATTTTAAGTCCGACCAAGACCTAAATCTCAAAAAAAGTGTAAGTTATGAATATGAACAATGTAACAATACCACTAAGATACATTAACCAAGATTTACTGAAATATAAGGTATTAGTATCGAAATAATATTATTATGATGTGCACAAAGGTAAAAACACCTTTCAAAATCAAGGTAATGTTTGGAAGATCAAAAAAATGCTAGAGTATACCAAGGAATTTATACGATGTGCATAGTCTAACGTTACAATCTAAACACTTATCAAGTTTGCAAGAAACAAAACATAAGTATATAAATTGTTGTGATATGATACAAGTCAAGATAACAGCTCCAAAGGAGAATCAAGTGATGAACCAGGCCCAACTATGATGACGATATTGACGTGGGTATCAAGATCAAAATGGTTTACCAATGATATGAGAACATTCCCACACACTTTAGACATTTAACAACCTAGCCACAAAAATGGATGAGCGTAAACGGACATAAAAGTGGCAACACAATAAATTGGTAATACATGGGTAATCACTCTTCTTCTAATCAACAAAGTGTCAAAATAAAGTGAAGGAAGTAGATCAATTGGGGGTGAAAAATGTTTGACCTCACTTTGGTAGAGGCTTTCCTCCCCTTAGGGCTAGTGAAAAACTAAGAAAAAGTAATGCTTCACATGTTTCGTGATGAATAATGGCTATCAAATCAAATTTGTTTCAAAATGGTCAAAGTTAGATCCTATTAAAAGATAGATTCCTAGGCGGTTCACTCAACTAAGTGTCAAAAGTTATCTAAATGGGAGCTCTGATTTTCCAAGAAAAGTCACACTAACTAGTTCTTAGATTATCTCGGATTTACTTTACCCCCTTCAAATATAGTGGGAAATGAATGCATCCATCATGTACTCTCTTGGGGCCATGATATAGATGAATTGTGATGATAAATTTCACAAATGGTAAAACTAGTCAAGTAGGTTATGTGAGAGCACTTCCCGTTTCGTTTCCAAAATGTTCCCTCTTGTGTAGACTACTTTAGGGTTCCTAGAACCAACCCCCATTGTTGTAGCTTAAGGTGTTATGTTAAATGGGTTATGTTCTAGTTGAGCGGATAGGGACGTACCCTATTCTGAAAACTGCAAATATAGTGTGATGTTTGTGGTGTGTTTTTTATCTTGTTTAATTTAATGTGGTTTTCTTGAACACCTTTTTGCAACCTGCACAAAAAATGTATTAGTAGGTTTGTTTTGTCTTGACTCCTCTCTTTGACAAGCATTGTTTTTTCTGCACAACGAATTAGTAATTTTCCATATTCATAAAGAGGAAAAACGTTCATTTCTAATTCTCAAGATTGTCCTAGGATGAACAAGAGAAGAGAATACATGATCAAAATCCTATTAAGAAACCAACAAATGGACAATACTTAATTCAAACATAAAATACATACATCTTGACCCAATTTGGACATTCTAAACATTTTTTAAAGCAATAAAAGAGATAAAAATAATTTCTGATTCAGAATATCACCCCAAAAGACATGAGGGAAGAGCATATGTGACCTTACTCTTATGATTAAGCATGCAAGGTTTATCCAAGTTTAATACAATTTAGCAAAAACATGTAAACATACCCTACAAAATAAAAATAAATTAGATTAAACCTGTAATGATGTTATTATTTAATGACACAAGCCTTTGTAAACACAGAATTGATATGCAAGTCTGGACTGAGGTACCTGCGTGTAAGTTATGGTGTGTGCTCTTGGGTTTTGGTGTTTGTTGCACCTCTGTGTTAACTTAGTGGGTTTGCAGAGTGACTTGCGCTACCTGAGAGATGCATGTACCTGTATCATTGCATCGTGTGCTAGCAGATAGATGCCTACGAGTGGGAAGTGAAACAAAAGGTAAAATAAGCTATAACAATGTGTGTGCACTGACAGAGAGATTCTTGTGCTAGTAAAAGGGTGTGTGTGCCACTAATACAGACACAGAGCATGTGTGCTAGCAGAAGGGTATATGCCCTACCTTTATGGTGCCTGTGCTAGCCTAACATGTTTATGATAGAAGTAAGGTACAATACTACAACAATGTGTCTTGGTGTTGGGATTAGTGTCTGTGTGTGGTTTTGTGTGCTTATGCATGGTTTTGTGTACTTGTGCACCCCCTGTAAAAATTGTGCCTAGTGATGGCCTCAAAATATGGAACAATGATGCAAACAAGTTCAAAAAGATCCAAATTTTAACATGTTAGCTCAAAATTGGCAATAACCCATCAAAATTAAACCTCTAATAAGACTCAACACATGTAAGGTTAGACAAAATCATAAGAATTTTAACATTATTTCACACATGTGCATATTAAGGGTTAGCCAAATGTTGAAATAAAAACAAAATTTGAACTATAATGTTAAGGGACTAAGGATCCATCCCACTGGGCATGCCAAATGTGTGCAATAATTATTTAGCCTTGTTAGTGAAATTGAAGCTAACACCTAGTAGCTTCAAAACAATGTCTAAACTAACATCTATGCACCATCATGATAAGAGCTAAACAAGTAATAAACATCAACACTATGCATTAAAACCTTGAAAATGAACTACAAACTAACATGTAAACATTTATTTCTCTACTCTTTAGAAATATAAATCTATGAAATTAACCTAGGTAGATCCTTAAGGTATCAAAGGGTTGATAGTTATTTCTTGATCTAAGAGGCTTTAGGATAGAGGTTAATCAAGTCATGGCAATAAGACCTTTCTTGATTAACTCCACTGATCTTCACACAATAACTTGAATGATTGAATGCAAAGGGTTAATTCTTAGCTCCACTCTAATGGAGAATTCTATAAGATGATAAAATGGCTATAGCTTAGGCTCTATGCTCATTTAGGTGCGTAGGTGTAAATAGAAAGGTAGGAGGAGGGCTCCTTATATATCCTAATGGATAAAAGAATCTCTACATCCCTTTACATGTTGGATAAGAGAGGGGTTGGGTTAGTTGTGGATAAGGATGGTTGAAAGGGGGTTGAGTCAACCTTAGGAGAGTTTATTTTGTCCTCTAGTGACTCATGGGGATTGAGGGGGTTTATTAATTAACCAAAGTGATTAATTAATAGGTGTGCAAGCTTATAGAATTTTTTTAGAGGAATAGTTAGTATGATTTATGTTATGAGAGGATTTTAATCAAATAAATGATGATTTATTGATTAAATAGAAGAGAGAATTAATTAATTAAGAATAATTAATTAATCTGGATAGAAAGGGGTATTAATTAATCTAGATAGAAAGGGGAGATTAATTAATTAGAAATAATTAATTAATCTAGATAGAAAGGGGATCTTAATTAATTATAAATAATTAATTAATCAAGATAGAAAGGGGAGATGATTAACAAAAGGTCATTAATTGAAGTCGTTATTAGATAGAAGAGTTAATTAACTAACGTAATGTAATTAATTAACGGTGATAGCAGAGAAAATGTGTGATATTGACGATATGTCGTCAATTTGTGGGAAAGGGTATAACTAGCACAATTTAAGTATTTAAATTTCTCAAGATAAATTATAGGTGTCTACACTTATACTGCTTTGCAGTCAACCCATTTTGAGGGGGATTTCACTTACAAATAAAACCTATTGAAAATCATTTTTTTCTAGCACTTTGCCTACACCAAACTACTCGACAAAAATGGAAAAATATAAACACTCAAAAAATTCACCGCTAATCATCTTCACAAAATTATATTTAATCAAAAGAATTCATTATTCAAATCTATACATCTCTTATCCTAAGTCTAAAATCTCCACGATATTTACTCCACAAAAATATTCTCTCACACCTCATTAAATCAGTTCACAACTGTAAAATCTTGTTTTACTCCTCTTAAAACAACCCAAACCATTTGGAGACTAAATTACATAAAGGAAAAACCAAATCAATAATTTTTTAACCATTTCATGACCTTCCTAACCTCTTCACCTCGTCCCCAACCTTCTCATAGTCATTTACCCGCATCCCAAAACAAAACTCTTTAATTATAAGTGGTTTCAAACACTTTTCTAGATGCATCCCTGTAAAAAGTGGATCGCCGATGATTCAACTGAGTCACCAAAGATTATAAATAACACATTTCTGTTTTCCCTCAGGGATCTTCAATCTTAAATCTTCGACCACCTTTTCTATCATGCAATTCATTTTTCAACACTACATCATCCAAGACATATTTAAAACTATAAGGCATCAACATTAATCAATTTCTAGCCTTTTGATGGTCATTTGCATCACTTAGCTTCTCAGGAACGTGACAAGACAACTTATCAACTCAGATCTTTCCCAATGTATTTTTGAGGCATCTTTTAGCTCCACATATTCTCAAAGGTATTCTTCCATCTCACTTTGTCATTTTCAAATCATAAGAAACCTTTTAAATCAATCCAAAATATCATTTAGAGCTTCAAACTTTCATTTTAGTAAAACTGTCAAAAATCACAACAATCACCAATGATTCACCCTAATCGCTAGCAATTGGCCTTAACCACTAGTGATTCATGTCAAATGTATCTTTTTATCAGTTTAATATTATATTTTATCAAATGCTCTTCATTTAACATGTTGTTTTTAAGTATGGATCTCTATTAGATGGAAGTTCCTAACTGCTCACATCCCATTACAAGCATTTATAGGCTTCTCATAGTTCAACATCCATTTTTTGGGAATAGTACAACATTCTATATGAAATCACACTTTTTTCAATCTGTTTTGTAGTCGATGAACAAAAAAATGAGGATTATATCGAATTCCTCCATTACATCCAACAAGATACTGACAAATTATGGTATGATTACTTCAAGCACATTTAGATCACATCTACATTGTCCTGGGCTACCTTTGAAGCCACACATGACCTCCCTTTAAACCTTAAATTCTAGAGCTATGCATCTATTTATCATTTTTCTATTATTATCTATCATTAGTGTTATCTTTATCAATTCATTTGATTGTTACAAAGTGAGCTGATATCCTCCAAGGAAGTCCCTTTGGATTCCTAGAATCAGCCTTTGACGAGCAACTCATTTATCCATTTTTCTAATCCTTTCTATTTAGTGTCTTTGATTGTGGATTAATTTTCACTATATACATACTTGCACACTCATTTGGAATCAGTATCATCAATCAAACATCAACATCAATATTCATCTTTGTGGGTATCGGTAAACCCCATTGTCTTCTGAGGTATGTTTTGTATTTTTTATTACACTTCATTAATTAAAATTAGGAAAGAAAAAAATTCTCTAAACACTCATACATCACATGAACATAAGCTTCACTCACCTACACAATGTTTATTTTCTATACCACCACTCCTAGAGCATGATCACACACTTTTTTCACCACAATCATCGAGTAGCAAACCGTCATCTTATTCTTTCATCAGATAGTGCGCTAACTATTACACACTTGGGGGGAATTATGCATACTCCCCCCTAACCAACAACACACAATTATTGATACATGCTAGCATTGACATTATCCGATGACACACTCTTTTGCTTCAATTCACACTTGACTATTGAGGACATACTATACACATGAACCTAAAAAACTACATAGTAGACACCACACATTGTGCATCTTCACACATATTACATACATACATCCTACATCCTACATCTTACATCTTACTATGTATCTACACATATCATATCAGCCACACATCCTACAATACATACTATACATACTACATTGCACACTACACATAATACACATCCTAGTCATCTACTTACACGTGTTGCACTCATTACCCTATGACGTAATTTAGTAACTCAGTTGATAATCCACTACTAAAGGTATACAAATCGAATGGACCTCATCACACTCACACATTAATCCATTCAATATTTCCATCATGCGACATTTATCTATTAGTGATATACACTATAGGATACACCATTGCTTCTTCTAGAATCCTCTAGTGATATACGCTTTAGGCTAAATCATCACTTATTTTGTTATCTGGTTGTGATATATGCTTTAGGATAAATCATATAATTTTCTCACACCTTATCTCTTGGTCTCACATCATCACTACACATTCATCACATTATGTTATGTATAACACATAGTTTGACCATTTCTCAGTGAGGCAATGTCATTTATGGTTCATTATTTACTACTGATGGGCATAATAAATGAACCTAACTACATACAATTCCATTCACTCAAGGGGGCACATGGCTCCTATAATTCAATTTGCATTCCATTCCATTCCATCCATCCACAACATACTACATATATTTGTTGCATTTACTCTTTCTTGCATTTACTTATACATGTTCACTTTATTACACGTTCTAGATCAATATCTTGTGTGTCATTTGTCTTTATCATACACACATGCATGTTCACTTTCTTTCTAGTTGTGATTGTAGATTATACAGGTCCATTATACATAGCATGAATGTTTGGTGGAGTACCTAGTACCAATTCCATAACGCCTCCTTGAGACATCCACTTTCATACACTACAAGTGCTATTGTTTCATTTTTTACTTAGCACTTTACATCATTGTCTTATATAATATTTTACATAAATTTAATATTTCTAACATACTAACAAGTGCTTCATGTGTAATATTTGTTATGCAGGGATACTTGTTTCCATGGTTATCTATTACATTGTTTCTACTTTCTTCTCATTGTTTTCCATTATATGTGGGATTTTCCCATTGTCTTGTGTGAAAAATTTTATGTATTTGGCTGCGTCAGCCTTGATTGTCTTACAAAATCATAATTGATGTCCCATGTTTACAACCCTATCTTCATGGTTTATATTGTCTTCTTGGGTATTTAAATTATTAGCCTATACATTGTATTTGTAGCTTACACTCGTCTTCTATATGTATGCTTATTCATAATAACACTTGTTTCCTAGCCACTTGTTTGTATGTGCCTTGGTCTTTACCAAGCACATTCCCTTCCCCCTGCAGGGCATAGTTTCAATGGTTGTTCCTCTTTTAGGCTGCACACTTTTACAGTGATGTCGCATGCGCACCTAAAGAGGGGGACATCATATGGGTGAATCATTCACCCCATATAAATTATACACATAGTACTAGTAGAATACAATTTTCATATTTTTTCCATCACATAATGATGCCTTTCCTAGAGTGCTTATAACCATGGGCAGTTACAAAGTGATTGGGTTCATCACAGTCTATAGAACTCATACACAAAAAAATTTACAGGGCAAGTTGTCGTTAACACATGCGGTGGTACACATCATCTGTAGTGGTGTTTTTTTGGGAGGAGTTAAAGGCTAGAGGATAAAAAAAACCTTCCACTTTACACTAATTCTGTCGTGCCATCTGATCACCAAAAAAATAAACAATATAAAGATATCTATAATTTTGGGAAGTGACTAAAGGTTGGAGGATAAATCATACTTTCCTCCCTATACTTCTTCGTCTAGTGGCATGAGATCACCTAAAAACTCAAACTTCATTGATAGGATATTTTCTACACATTTTTTCTCATCACAGATCTTCTACACATGTCCCCTTTTCACATTTTAATAATTTTATTTTACATAATTCCTTACATGTTTTTTACACACATACATGCATCTTTACACACTTTTATCATATACATACATATTTTACTACTTGATCATCTTATCTTTTACAGTTCCATCCATATGGGAAGAAAGTAGTCAACAACATCACACACATCAACATAAACAATTGGTATATCACACACATTGACATTTACACAAGCAATTCCTCCCTAGGTTCATTCTCATCACCTCATTACATTTTGGCATCTTTAGTCTCCATGCCCCATCTTTTTATCACTCCATGCTTTATCTAGTCCCTCGGTATTATTTCTACGTCAATCTACATGGATATCTGGCACACATCTCTGTCTAGTTTATGTTATCAATGATGCTTCTCACCAAAATAAATTCGAGGAAAATGTAGACACAAATTCATGCACTTTAAGTCATTATCTAGTCTCATTCACATACTACCATTTACATGATTCCTAAGTAAGAAGGGTATGAATTAACCCATGTCTTTGGCCACCTTTCTTTGTTTTATTCTTCTAATTTTAGTCTTTTACTTGTACTTGCTCATTCTATCTTTTCGCCTTTCCACATTTGTCATTTTGGATACCAACACCTAGCTAGGATGCCATTGTCAGGCACCCTCGTCCCCTATGAGTGCCATTTTCCTCTTTGTACTTTGTCTCACACTATCTGGGTCCTTGGGTAAGTGTAGCAAGTTGGGGGACTAAAAAGGGGTCATAAGTGGATGCCATATTTCAAAAAATAGTGAAATATCAACTTGTAGGGATTATTAGCAATACGCACACTCAAAATTAGAAAAAATTATATAAATATGAATTGTAGCATCCAAAATATAGTTTCTAAAATACTAATTTTTTTAAAAAAATAGACAAGTTTATCTACATTAAACACTAAAAATTCTATGACTTGTTTTTTATTTTTGAAAAAACCTATAAGATTGTAATCCGTTTGCCTGTGATTTGGATGACCAAAACTTGTTTTTTCTCCTTTGGTGAAAATTTATATGTCACGATCTATCTTGGGATGGATTTTGTTTTGTATTTTTTCGAGCAATATTTTTTTAATAATTTTTTCCCTGAAAGTGGTCTGAAAATTTTTAGAAAATGGAGCACTTTCCATTTTCCTGCCATGACTACATAAAAATATATCGATATCATATACTATTTTTTTTTAACATGTATAGAAATTTTCCATGCTTAGGATGGTATAGGTTTTATCACATTATGACAAGTGAAACAAAAGTTACAGTATTAAATGTAGACATGAACATTCATGAGAAAAAGTGTCTTAAAAACCTACTATTAGTAAAAAAATTATAAAATGATATTTATATTTTTCTATTCACTTGAAAATCAATATTTCTACGAAGCTAACAGTCTCCCCTATGTGATGGTATGATTTTTGTGACATGGTTTTGATTTTTTGGCATGATTAATCCATAGAAGAGAAAATTTGAACTTTTTGGCCTTTCACATTCCTTAATGACCTCCCAAAGCTCTGGTTTGAGAAAAATAGATATTTCCCGAGCCTTGAGGGTCATATTTTATGATACATAACCGTGATCACAGCTTATAAACTATGATTGTGCTTTATACACCGCGATCATGGTTTATAAAGTGTGATCATGGTTCTTAAATCATATTTTCACGAATCCCAATGTCTAATTAACCATTTGATTTTTACTATTTGACCTTACTGTATGAATTATTGTAAAATTATTATTTGCACATCTTTTTTGTCATCATAAGCTATTTGTTTACTATTTTAAGGTGTAATGCACCATTTGGAGTTGTCCTACATAGATTAAACATCATGGGAGATTAGAAATGAAGTTCAAAAAGGTAATCATTAAGTAAAAAATACTAGAGGAATTAGTGGCAAAATGATGTCAAGATTTGGAGCGAATGCGGAAACTTCGTGAATCAAAAAGAGGTTCATCTTGAACCCCTACTATTGTAAGCAATGAGGAACCAGGTAATGTTTTTATTGTCAATGTTAAAGATGAATTAAATACTCATGATGAATATTGGTTTACCGTCAATGTTGAAGATGAATTAAATACTTATGATGTAGTTGATGTTGAAATTGAAGGAGACAATGAAAATGTGAATAAGGAAATTCAAGTTGAAACTGTAGACAAGAAAATTTCAAAAAAACACCTCCTAGGATTTTATGAAAAAGAACTAATTATTTTATTGAAATTTATGAGAACATTTTGAAACAAATGTCTAAAAAACTTTCTGAATGGAAAATCAAAAGAAAAGCCACAGAAATTTGGGATAATCATTTTGAAATTTTAAATGATTCCCATAGATGTCATTTGTTGGTTAGTTTGATGAAATTGAATAAAATGAGACATACATTAAACACCTTAGGATTGACAACATCTAATATACATGGTAAAACCTCTATAGTTGTTGAAAACATTCATGATTCATATCACACTATTGGTGTTAAGAGACACACAAGGGATAGTAATGTTGTGCATCATGTACTTGTTAATAGTATTGTAAGTGAATAAACAAAAAAATGTTTGATTAGGAAAACAAGTCGAATGTTGAAAGTTAATCAAAAAACTCTAATGAAAGTAATTGAAATGCGTAATATCCTTCAATCACTTAATAATATTGATTTTTAGGCATTCCTGCTAGAGCACCAGATAAAGAAAAAGATATATCTGATGTTATAAGAGAAGTTGTTATTCAATTTTGGCATGGTAACACTAGAGTTTCACCCAATACAAGAGATGTTGTAAAACAAATATTTTGTACTACTAATCATGAACTACATCGAAAGTATTTCTTAGATATGACTCAAACTCAATTTTTTTGTAAGTTTGAACATGAACATTCAGAAATTAAAATTAGTCAATCTTTTTTTGAAATGTTGAAACCACTCTATGTGAAAATCAACCACGCTTGCACCACTTGTTGTTGTAGACAACATGTTGAATTTGCGATGCATTATGCTAATTTTTACGTATTCATTCTAATTTTTATTCTGAAACTATATTACTGGAATGTGGTGTTCAAGTTCCACCAATATCTTCCAGGGATTTCATTCCTACAATATTTTGGGAAAGAGAATTAGGATTTTTTTTATGATCATAATTGTTTAGATGTAAGTTCTGGTATGTGTGGCGGATTACCTAAATTGGAAAGTTGTATCCATGATAAAATTGGAGGTGTAGTAGGAAATAATTTAGTTGAGTTTGATAAATATAAATCAGTACCATGCCAATTGAAATATGGAAATGATTCTAAACGGTGTGAGATAGTTATAAAACATATACCTATTTTTTAATATATGAGAAAATTTAAGGATGAAATTTTTTATGAGTAATGTTAGGCATACACACAGATATTGATGGTTGGATGAACAGTTCAAGATATAAAATGACACATTTCCTATTGACACTATTATTTGAGTGGTCGATTTTGCAAATAATTACACATTTCAACCACAAATGGAGGTTCAATTGCAATATTACAACTTAGTACATGTTGCCATTTTTTTGCACATGGAATTTATAAATTCTCTTGATAGTACAAAGAATGATCAATTTTTTTTAAGAGAGTACCAATTTTATATTAGTGATGATCATACTCATTCTACTGAATTTATGCAAGGGTATTTCTAGTTATTTTATGAAAACTTGTCTAATAGGGAAATTTGCTTCAATCAACATCATATATGGTTCGATAATTACATGGCTCAGTTTAATAATGCACGAATGTTGTTTTAGATGAGAAGGATTCCCATCAAGATGGGTGTGCAACATATTTGTAGTTTCACTAAGGCTGGACATGGAGAAGGAGAGAATGATGGTGCGGGGGCATGTGTGAAAAGAGATCTTACAAGAGAAAATTTCAAGTACATAAATGATGCTAAATTGAAAGATACAAATAGCATAGTGAAATGGTGTATTTACAACATGGCCCATGGTTCTAAATAAAATTCCACAGTTTGTAGATATTTTTGGTTGACGGAGGAACAACAAATTGCTAACTATAAGAATTGTATGACACTCATAGGGTCCAGTGATATGCACTCATTTTGTATCTCAGATACTTATTTGTGGGACACGTGGACAAGAACGTTTGTGTTTTTTTGTTCATATTATATATAATTTTTCACTGTTGAGTGTGATTCACAAGAATGGGTGGATGGATGGATTTGTAGGTCTCTAACTCCACTTCCCAATTATCAACCTCCATAAGCATTACGACTTATTGCTCCAGATGAAGTTGTAACATCTAAGGACTATGATGACATTTCAATTTTGGTACGAAAAGGTAAATAATTATTTAAAATATTTGTATTGATTTATTTCCATTGAAATTAATATGTAATTTAAATTTGAGTTTAAACATTTATTTTTTGTAGGACATGTGTTTGCATTTATTACGACAAAAGACAATGAATAAGGAACAAACTATTTATTATATCATTGCATCGAGGAAAGAAATAAGTTGTCTTCTCCTATTATAGATGGTGAATCTATTGAGTCCTTATAGGTTCAGTGGTAGTTACTGGAACTTGACTTTGACGGTATACATTAAAAAAATTCCTCTATTTGGGTGCTTGAATACTTTGAGACATACAGGAAAATTCTCTTATATTTGCATCTAGTTCTAGTGATAAATATTCATATATATAGATATCTAGGAAGGCCTAATAACAAGATTATTTGGAGGGTTCGAGAATCATATCATGAAGAAATCATGTCTGTTATTTAGAGTAGATTCAAGTTCATATATTTTATAAAATTTGTGTATTTTTTATAGATCTAATATGGTTTTGATTCAACTTAAATTTATTTTACCAACACTTTTATGCATGTTAGTGGTGCGATAAAATATTCCACCTTCATGTCTTGATGGTTCATTGGAAATAATTTACAATCCTCATCTCGTATATATAATTTCTTTGAAGTGTTTACATTTTTCAACTAGATTCAAGTTCATATATTTTATTAACTTTGTGTATTTTGTATATATCTACTTAGTTTTGATACAACTTAAATTTCTTTGACTAAAATTTTTGTGCATGTTAGTGGTGCTAGAAAAGATTCCACCTTCACATCCTGATGGTTCATTAGAATGAATTTACATGCTCTTATAATATATATAATTTACTTAAAAGTGTTTAAATTTGTCAACTAGATTCAAGTTCATATATGTTTTTAAATTTGTGTATTTTTTATATATCTAGTATGGTTTTGATTCAAATTAAATTTCTTTGACTAAGACTTTTATGCAGGTTAGTGGTGTCAAAAAAGATTCCACCTTCACGTGGTTGGCACTGTTAGTAGAGAATTTTATATTCTTGAAGCTAAGAGAAGCTTTCATTATTTTCCAAGCAAAGAGAAGCAACTAACAATAATTTATGTACTTGTTGAGGGGGTTATTAGCTCCAGAGGAGGTAGCCCAAAATCACTGGGAGTGTAGGGAACCAAAACAACGTCTCCTTAAGCATTTACCACACCATCCCAATGCATGTGCATAGTCAGTTTGGTCACTTACTCAAACTATACTATTTTGCGTGTTTGCAAATGATAGGGAAAAGAGAGAAAAAAATGGAGATGGAAAAATATGAGATATACTATTATCTAGGGTCCATACACAAAGGTGTTGGATCTGAAGAGACATCTCTAGGTGCCATGGAGACCGATTAATCACCCATCGAAGATATAGCATTTTCTGGTCTCAAGACTCTTAAGGGACTATGTCGAGACGAAGTATCCCAAAACCAACGACACCTTCCTAGACCAAAAATACACTCATAATAACTTTTACCAAGCCATATAGATGTGTTGACGCAGTCATTTTGATGCCATGACCCACCATTTACAAAATATAGTGTTTGACAACCTTACACTAGCTCAAACTGCACTATATGGCTCGTTTGTAAATAATAGGGCAGCAAGAGCACCAATTGTAGATGGAAAAAACTGATATAGGCTATTGTAGAGGGTCCAATGAGATATCTCTAGTTTCCATAAAGACTGAGTAATCACCCGTCAAAGTTATAACATTTTTTGGTCTCAGGACACTTAAGGGACTATGCCCAGATGAAGTAGCCTGGAAGCAACGACACCGTCCCAAAAAAAAAGACACCCCTAATAATGTTTACAAAGCCATATATAATTTTTAACACAATATTTTTGGTACCACAACCCACCATTTGTAAAATATAGCATTTGACACCCTTACACTGGCTCAAACTGCACTATATGACGCATTTACAAACAATAGGGAAGCAAGAGAACTGATTGTAGATGGAAAAAACTGAGATATTCTATTGCATATGGTACCTACATGGAGGTTTAGGATCTAACCAGACATCTCTAAGTGCCATGGAGACTGAGTAACCACCCGTCGAAGTTATAGTATTTTCTAGTCTCATGACTGTTAAGGGACTACGCCCTGACAAAGTAGCCCAAAAGCAACGAAATCATCCTAGAACAAAATGACACCCCTAATAATCTTTACTAGGCCATTGATATGTGTTGGCATATTCATTTTGGTGTGATGACCCACCCTTTACAAAATATAGCGTTTAACAGCCTTACATTGGCTCAAACTGCATTGTATAACACATTTATTAATAATAAGGTAGAAAGAACACCAATTGTAGATGGAAAAAACTGAAATAGGATATTTTAGAGGGTCTGTACATGGAGTTGTAGGATTTTACGATACGTTTTTAGGTGACAGGAGACCGAGTAATCACCCATCAAAGTTATAGCATTTTCTAGTCTTAAGACTCTTAAGGGACTATACTTGGATGAAAAATCCTGAAAGTGATGACATCATCCTCAACCAAAATGATGCCACTAAATATATTTATCAATCCATCCATATGTGTTGGTGTAGTCGTTTTGGTGACATCACCCACCATTTGCAAAATATAGCGTTTGATAGCCTTACACTAGTTTAAACTACACTATATGGCGTGTTTGTAAACAATAGGGAAGCGAGAGCATTGATTATAGATGGAAAAAACTAAGATAGGATATTTTATAGGGTCCCTATTTTGAGGTTTAGGATCTAATGAGACATCTCTAGGTGTCATGGAAAGCGAGTAATCACCTGTCGAAGTTATAGTTTTTTCTGGTCTCAAGACTATTAAGGGACTGTGACCAGACGAAGTATCTTGGAAGAAACAACACCATCCTAGATCAAAAAAAATCCCCTAATAACATTTATTAGGCCATCATGATGTTTTGGCATAGTTGTTTCAGTACCACGACCCACCATTGCAAAATATAGCATTAGAAAAACTTACACTGGCTCAAACTGCACTAAATGGCGCATTTTCAAACAATAGGACAATGACAACACTGATTGTATATGGAAAAAATGTATAAGGCTATTGTATAGGGTCCATATGCAAAGGTTTAGGATTTGAAGAGATGTCTCTACCTGCCATGGAGACCGAGTAATCACCCATCAAAGTTATAGTGTTTTTTGGTCTCAATACTCTTAAGGGACTATGCCCGAATGAAGTAGCCCAGAAGCAATAACATTGTCCCACAAAAAAAAACACCTCCCCAAGAATTTTCCATGCCATGTAAATTCATGTGCATATTTTTTTTTATCTCACGAGATTTTGTTTGCAAAATATAGCGTTTGATAACCTTACATTGACTCAAACTGCACTATTTGACGCATTTGTAAACAATAGGGTTATGAGAGCACTGATTAGATAAGGAAAAAACTAAGATAGGATATTGTAGAGAGTTCTTACATGGAGGTTTAGGATCTGATGAGACATCTCTAGGTTCCACAGAGACCAAGTAGTCAACTGTTGAAGTTATATAGTTTTGTGTTCTAAGGGCTCTTGAGGGACTATGCCTAGACAAAGTAGCCTAGAAGCAACTACATTTTTCCACACCAAAATGATTCCTCCCCTATAATTTATCTGTCCACTCACATGTTTTAGTGTAGTAATTTTTGTGTCACAACCCACCATTTACAAAATATAGCATTTGACAACCTTACACTAGCTCAAACTATACTATTTAGCACGTTTACAAATAATAGGGCAGCAAGAGCACAAATTGGAGTTGGAAAAAACCAAGATAGGATAATGTAAAGGGTCCCTACATGGAGGTGTAGGATCTAATGAGATGTCTCTAAGTGGCATGGAGACCGATTAATCACTTGTCAAAGTTATAATATTTTTTTGTCTTAGGGCTCTTACGGGACTATGCTCGGACAAAGTAGCCCGGAAGAAACAACATAGTCCCACACTGAACTGACACCTCCCATATCATTTAATTTCCCACTTGGATGTTTTGGAGTAGTCAATTCAGTTCCATGACATACCGATGCATGACTTCTCACTACTTGACTTTGTTCATTTCCTAGGACTACCTATAAAAGGAAATTTGCAAACAATTATGCCATGAAGGCTCAAGGAATGCCACAACCCTGAATTCTTGGGTGTGATTAGATGCCTCCTTCACTCAAGTTTTGGATCATATAGTTATTTATTTGGATGATTGAGTGCCAAGTTGTGATCGTCATAAGTTTCTGTTGAAAACATGAATTTGGATGAATAGGGAAGGGGTTCTCAGCTCTGGATCGGGTGGTCTGAATCTAAATTTAGCACAAGAAGGAATATACCACCCCCAAATAGATGTGTTGGCAGTGGAATTTTTATCCCACGATGTCTTGAGGCATGACTTCTCACTACTTGGCTTCGGTCATTGGCTATAACTTCCTAGAAAAGGTAGTTTGCAAACAATTATGCCACGAAGGCTCAAGGAATGCCATTTACCTAAATTATTGGCTGCAATTAGAATCCTCCTTTTCTCAAGATTTGGTTTAGATGGTTCTCTATTTTGAATACTGAGTGCTAAGATGTGATCATCAGAATTTTTTATTGAAATCGTGAATTAGGATGAATAGGGAAGGGCTTCTTGACTCCGGATCAGGTGGTTTGACTCTTAGTAGTTCATAACATGGTCCATATCTATAGTATTATGGAAAACCATAGTATATAACTCCATACTTGAATCTCTTGAACAAAAAATGATCACATGGTAGTGAGTTATCAAAATATAGAAATAGCAGTGAGTTATTAGTCCTCAAAATATATCAATGACAATCATAAGAAAATAATTCACGGTTTTTTTCCCAATGAGCATCTCAAGTACATGCATGATATTGATAATGGTCACATAATAGAGGCCATCAAATCAAATCAAACATAGAAGTAATATGGTTATGAAAATAAACATATAAGTATATCACGTGCAATGAAATCAAATCAAACATAGAAGTAATATGCTTATGAAAACCAACATGGATATAATGTATCAAACTAAGTGTGCCACATCTCTAAAAATATAATAATAATGTATCAAACTAAGTGTGCCACGTCTCTGAAAATATAAGAATAATGTATCAAGCTAAGTTTTCCATACATATAGGACCACACGTGGTCGCATAAGATTGTATACATGGACTATTAAAAATCATGAAGTAGAACCAGATGACATATATATCTATACATGGGTCCTATGAATCTAATCATGAAACATATTCTCTCTCTTGGCCCTACTAGTAGAAGCATGTCCATGAATTATGGATGTAGTGGAGGGAAATTCCACTGCATATTTCTTCCCTATGGTCCTAGGAATCTCTAAGTTGGCCTACAAATTATCCTGCACATTCATAAAAATAAACTTTTCAACACCATTATTTTTAAACTAAATTCAAAATTTAGAAACTTATAAATTTTAATGGATGTGAAATCTTACCGCAATCTCATAATCCTTATCAATTTTTTGTTAATGCACCGCAGGGACAACGATAGACTCACAAGGGGTAGGATGCATACAAATAAATAGTTCAAATTAAATATTTCATGTGCAATTTGATGAATTGTAGATAAGTAGTAAGAAAACATTCGTCCAAAATTTAAAAAATTTGAAACATTATACCAGAGTTAGTCGATCTACAGACGCTATGGCAACATCTATAGCAGCCTCCATAGTCTACATATAGGGAGGAGTCTGTGTGGCAATCATAAGTTGTACAAACAACATGTAGATCAACATTAATTGAAAACTATCCAAGAGAATGGTGTTTAAGGTATGAGAAAATTTCTTCCTTAGAAACTTATATCCTTCAATAGGTGACAATGATGTAAATCATATTGATTGGGTAGAGTTTTGGATATGAACGCAAGATCTTAAGAGGAATCCATTATTCAAATGCAAATTTGGGTGTAAAGATAAAGGATATGTTCATAAAAGATGTCATGTTTGTCAATGTAACAACTAGGTATATAAGTGAGATAGTTGTTTATGCCTAAGTATGGAGATATTGTCATACTAAGAGGCAAGAAATAGGATTTAGAATGTGTGGAGAGCATGTAGGGATGTAATTTTATCCTCCTCCAAATTTAAATGTTTTTGATCTCTCTAAGGAGATAATAATAAGGTTTCTAGGGAGGCTAGTAAGAAAATTAGGGAGCTATTCGAGGGGTTTGATGATGATATATGGAGGATCAAGATGTAATAGAGCCAATTAATGAAAGCGGAAGACATGTGTGTATGTCGAAAAAAAAATTGTGTGAATTCTGTTTAAATTATTATTTTGAATGGAATGTATGTATGTTCCTCTGCTCAAAACAAAACAGATGAGATAGATGAGTATTAACATGAGAAGATGACTAGTAGTAATAAGGCCTAAATAGAGAGTTATGTAAGATTGCAAGTGTATGACTGAACCAAGACTCTAAACACCTTATGATAAAGTAGAGAAGGTGTCTTAAGAATATTCAAGAATTAATTCAATGAAGATGTGGAATGTATTTGGTATGTAGAACTTGGTTCTAGGCCTCACCAAGCTATATCCATTATACAGGAGAATCCAATTATAGCGAAACTTGGTGAATAACATATATAATATGAGATTGGGTGTATATAATTTCATAGGGAGTATTGGTGATAAACATGAACCAAAGGACCCATGATATATTTAGAAGTTTAGGTAACTTATCTCATATTTTCATCTCTTTGTTGTTTAGAGAGAAGAGGGTTAATAAAAAATGCATAGAACTAACAATGTTAGAAAGGTCACTTATGCATACATCCTAAGAAGCTAAAAGAGATCCTCAGAGGCAAGGGATGATGGAGAAAGAATTAAATATCGAATGCTCTAGAAACATGTATTATAGAGGTAAGTGTCCATAATCATGATAAAATGAGAGTTAGTATATCTAGGAGAGTGTTTATTTAACCCTTGCATCATAAGAGCTTAATGTTATGATAAAATTGTATTGGCTAGAGTTACGGGATTGAAAACTACTAGAGAATTCCAGAAGTAGAAAATTACACAATTATAAACAAAGTGTAAAGACAAACTAACCTTCATA
This sequence comes from Taxus chinensis, assembly GCA_019776745.2. NCBI lineage: Eukaryota > Viridiplantae > Streptophyta > Pinopsida > Cupressales > Taxaceae > Taxus > Taxus chinensis. The sequence continues at coordinate 220,262,186 of CM034156.1, forward strand.
AAAGTCACGTGAGGAATTCTAGTAGCCTTAGTGCCTAAAGCAGATGATGACCCACCAGGCTCCTGTATATAAAAAACAAACATATTAATATGTACATATACATGTGAAACACTATACATGAACATTAATGTGTATTTAATAATAAACGTGTAATCAAATGAACTTGGAAATGTAAGTAACTTAAAACTTACATCTGTAACATGCCCAACTGCAGTAGCTAACATGTTGACGCTAGATGTGTCCTTCATCGGATTTTGTTGTTTAAAATTAAAACAACATATTCGTTTTTACATGTATGTATGACCTAATCAAATACATATATATTAAAATATCAAATGAATTAAAATTTTGTATATATATATTACATTTATTAGAAATTTACTTGTGAAAGACCAAGATCATTTGCACCAGTTCCAAAAACATATGCCATCATCTCATCCACAGAAAATACATCCACTCATCCAGAAAATGATGTCTCTCCCATTGTGTATACGAAACCACATGATTTGCAGTGGTGTGGTGTGCTATAACTAACACCTCCACCAACATCAGCAGATGTAATCTGGGTACTATGCTGGGCCAGAGTGTTAGTGAGCTCCCTCAATGAATGTAGTGTGTCAATCTCCACAACCTCATTCACTGTAGGAGGGATAACTGAAGGTAGTGGGGGTTTTTGGGAATGGGGGATCCTAGGTTGACCAACACATACACCTGGTCTACTCTGTGCAGAGCCACCTCCTCGCCCGTAAAACTTAGAAAATTCAAAATAATTTGGAACCTCATTAAGCACAAACTCGCAATAAAATTTCTTCAAAACATAGAGAGGAACCTCATTGTTGTTTCATGGTGGATAATCAAAAACCATCCAGCATCGGTCCCAAAAATTGTTTTATATTCATTCATCATGACACCAATGGATTAGGAACTGTTTGTAAGTAGTTGCAGGGGGCATTGGTTCTTGGGTCAAAAAATAATGCACAAATGCGGTATTTTGCATTATTTTGTCATTTACGGCTACATGGGATAATTTATCTGCATACCAATGCCTACAATTAACTCTAAAGGTCTTCCATCTATCTATTTGGTTGGTTGCAGAGTTGTCTTTCCTAATCAATGTTTGTAGTGTGTTGGCTAATGAGATGGATTTGTGGCATGATTTTGTCTTATTTCATAAATAAGGTTCTTAATGAAAATTTTATTTTGTCAGATTCTTCTAATGATATCACCTTATGTTCATGTTGGTTCTATGGAGACATAAAGAGCCACATGAGACAAATGAATGTTTGGAGGAGTGTTTTGAGGAATATTTGGATGGTTTGGAGGATTACCACCTTGCTGAGTAACTGACTAAATAAAGAAATTGTATACATAAAAAAAATATGGAAAAACCCATGAAAATCACAAAAAAAAACCTAAAATGCAAGAAATTTGATCAAAATTGAGGGCTTACCTCTTTGTCTTGGTGGCATTGTTGAAAATTTCACGATCCTGAAGTCCTAAGAGAAATTTTTATGGGGTATTCAAAGTTCCAGTGCCAACAGTGGGGGATAAATCATGGTTCGTAGGGAAAAACATAGCTAACAGTTATTTTCATCTCATAAGACCGCAATCATGGTTTATAAACCATGATCACGATTTTAGGTTTGGAAATTCCCAAACCTAAAGAAAATAACCCGTGATTGTGGTTTAGAAACCATGATTATGGTACATGAATTTTGGGTTTTCATGTACACTTTTTTATCCCCTAACTTGCTGCACTCACCCCATTTCTAGTCATTTTAGCATTGTTATCCTGTAAATTTACGAGGGCGATTTTGTAAGTAACCATACCAAAATTTTGTTTCAGTTCCCCGCCAAGGTCCCTTAGCGTTCAGAATGGCATAAAATCCCTTTCCATAGAATCTAGTTTTTCGAACTTAGTATTTTGGTCCTTTTTTGGCTGGGCGCAGATTTTATTCATGTAACACCAAAGGAATTTGTGCCCCCTTCTATTCCTTTGGTGCATCCTTTGGAGTGTTAACATTAAAAATGTTTCCCCTTCCCATGATGCACCCTTCTCGTCTGCACCAAGGTGCATAAGCCTTCTTTTCAACATTAAAAATTTTACACCCCTGAATGGTACACCAAAACACTAAAAAGGTAATGTCGACAGTCCTAAATCCGTGCCTTTGGCACACAAATTTTCATGTTGTCATCTATTTTGGTGCGCCTGTCCAAAAAATTTGGTGGCACATTTATTACACCTTTTTCTATAAATAGGCACATCCGACCTGTCATTTTCACAATTAAAAAACACGTGAAGTTATTTCCTCTGCACTTGTCAGCGCTCCTAACATGCCCGTGTCACTTCACATCATTTTTACGGACCCCACATCATTTCTTCCATTCTATATATTCCTGGTAAGTGGTCCTTACTCTTCTTGTGTTGATTGTTTGTGGGTTTTCTGTATTGTTTTTAGGGGTTGTTAAAAACAAAGAAATTACTCATAAGAATAATATACAACCCCCAACCCGTTTTGCAAATCAAAGCTTCCCCCAAACTGGTTTCACCCTCCTTCCAGATCTACTGGCTTGGAGGGTTTTTTATCTCAAAAATGAATCTAGAATCCTCTTTGCTCTTTTCTCCTCATTGTCAAAATCTATGTTGAAAGAAGCCGAAAACCAAGAACCTATCAGAGACAGAGAAAATCTAAAAGTTAATATATCCAAAGCCACGGCTTTTTCTTTGGCGCAAAAAAACTCATTGTTACACAAAACACAGTCGTGCTAAGGGGCGCACTATCCCTACCTACATCATACAACCTTCTTACGCCCTATAAAACTCTAAAAACCCTAACACCGGTACAAGCACAAATCTACCTGCACCCACATCTCAATGTCATGCATGCTTGTCCTGCGCCACATCAAAATCTAAGAACTGGCACTCCTTAATTCAATGGTGCATCATTTGAACCTGCGCCCCTTTGGCACACTATCCCTATTTCTAACATGTTCCATATTTGCGCCATTGGTGCACCCTGTCACCTTGCAACACAAAGATAATATGTGCCCATTTAAAACCCTTCATATGGTGCAGGTGCACATCCTTTAACACCAACACTGAATGTTGTGTGTAGTTTTTCTACGCCCTACGCCCCTTTGCACTATTTTTTATCCATGCAACACTCTCCAACAGTGCGCCTTTCTTTTCTGACCCTGCAGCCTATAGTATAGTTGCACCTTGCGCCCAGAAGCTTCTAAATTGCTAACTCTTCATTATGTAAAGTTTTGATGGATGATTTAACAACTAACATGACTCTTTTGCGATGGACTTCGCTCCTTCTTCTTATAGATCAGCAGTTGAACTCAGATTCACACATGTCTTCATCAAGTAAGAGGCCAACCAAGTCTAAGGGTAAGACCAAACTCATAGAAGAAGAAATGAAGTACAAATACCAAATGGTCATGATGCATGAGTCCCTTGAAGAATGTGACTTGGACATCAGGGATTCAGAAATTGGTCACATTGATATGGAGGATTTATGGGCCAGAACCAGAAGGGTCGGAGGCAGTCCGTGGATGGAAAAATTGGTCAAAAGTGGTCTACACTTTGCTTGGGGAATTCCCGTGAGCGCGGTGATAAATGAATTCATGATGGTGGTGGCCCACTGCTATAATAAGGACACAAGGTGTGTCAAGACTGAAAAGGGGGAGGTTATAATCAACCTCACTACCTGGCACCTTAAAATCATGTTAGGTATCCCCCACCACTAGCACTTTGTGGCAATAAGCCAAGAAGACTGCATAAAGGCATGGGATGAAAATGAAGACAAATGCATGTAGCTCATGAATGAAGTGTATCTGAAGAACAAGAAGGTAATAACCAGGTGGCTGCAGGTTATTCATTATAGCGACTTCTCAGAGGAGCTGAGCAACACCATAACCTTCTTAAGTAGGGTATTTGGGCTTCTTGATGCCCATTACTTCCACAAATAGATGCTTAGGTATCTGGAGACAATGAGTAAAAACATTCCAGATCAAAATTTTGAATGGGTGGAGATCATCATCAGCATCATCTCCAAGTAGCTCAAATAACTCTTAACAATGGGGAGGTTCTACATGAACTCCTACGTGGTCTACACTGCTACCTTGAAAATAGACTACCCAGCACTAAGTCGATGCGGGGTATGGCCCCAAGTAAAAATATATGAATATTATCCAGAGTTGAGACTGGAAAACAACATCCCATAGTTTAGCAAGATCAATGATGCCTTCTTTTATGGCATCATCTACCTCTTGAGGCCCAATATGACTCATGGTCAGACGACAAAGAGCATTGTGACTCCCACAGTGAAGTGGGGGGCATTATTTACACAATTCCCCACTTTCACCTATCTCAAGGCCGTTAACTTCTTAGGGGAGCCCACCAAGCTGCCAAGGTATGTGGGGCCTAAGCTGATCCTATTAGAGTTGTCCAAGCATCCTATCACATATCACGAGAAGTGCCTAAAAATAAATAAGGGTGGAACTCTTTTCCCCCTCACAATGGGCAGATACACTTACACTTCTCACACCAAATCCTGGGAAATGTTTGCGGAGCTAGAATTGCTCAACTTGAAACACAATTTCCTGGCAAGGCCGACCTTTGATCCTTGCAATTACCTCCCAAAGGTAAAACTTGACCCAATCCACATCCCACAGATCAAGGATATCTACATCGACCTATATCACGAGGTCGAGCTCAGAAGGAAGGATCATTCCCACCTTGCCCTGGAAAAAATTATCCAATCTGGCATGGCCATTGTCCCAAAAGGTTTCCAAATGACTAATCAAGAAGTTGATCAGGTCTATCTAGATACGGATGGGGAAAATTGGCCATTTGTTGAGATAGATAGAACAAGGGCACCTCTGACTATTGAGGAGAGGGTTAAGGGCACTTTGTAGTGCATAGAGCATTGGTGCAGGTATAACGGTCTCATCTACCTTGGGGTAGACTTCACCATGTCTCCTTTAGGAAATGCACCTACTAAACCATAAAACTTTCCAAAGGGAAAATGGAAAGAAAAATAAGGAGAGTCAAGCGTTTCTCAGGAGAAAGCTACCGTGAGTACTCCTTTTACCGCCCAGGTGTAGGTCGTAAGCCTGGTCTCCCTAGAAAAAGAACAGGCGGTAAGTGTTCCAATGGGCACGTCCACTCAGGATGTTTCAACTGCTGTAACTACTGAAGTTCCCATAGTCCCATCTCCTGCTCCTTCTTCCCCTCCTCATGTCACTCAAGCAACCACTCCTCTGGTTGTGTCTTCTCCCCCATCTTCTACTATTCCCCCTTCCTCTTCCTCCATCTTCTCTTCCCTCACGAAGCTATCCCCCAGCATTTCTTCCCTCATCTCTCATATCCCTTCCACCCCATGGTTTCCTCTCCTACAGTGACTCCTGCTCATGTGAGCGTTGGAGGTTCAGCTTCTTTATCAATGCCACCACCAAGCGTCTCAACACATTTCCCCAAGTTCACTGTAGCAGCTCCTTCTTCTACCTCCATTCTCTCTTCTCTTTTGGTCCCACTCCCTTAAGTCCATAATGGATCTCCAAGCACCTGAGCTAGCATAAGAGGAAATTCCCCATTGCACCTATGGACTTCTCTGTCATTCCAACAAAAGGAGCTAAGAAGCAAAAGCCGATAACCCACTTCTCTCAGAGTGCTTCAGGTGAAAGGGTAATGGAGATCACATAGCCCGATCCCACAAAGGACAAAAAGGATTTATCTCTTATAGATTAGACAGTGACACAGGTCATGATGGGAATGTCCTCAGAAAGCCTACATGGAGAGGCCCTATCTACTCTGGATGCCCTTTGAAAAAAGATTCAGGAGGCAAAGGAAGAGAAGAGGATACTAAAAGAACAGAACAAAAATCTTCTCCAAGCCCTGCAGAAAATGGGCACTACACCTCCTACAACTGCCACTGAAACTCTTGAGGCCCTTAGCCATGAAAAGATAAACAAATATGCCAAGATTGGTGAACAAGGTATGGTAGTATCTTCCTAGAGAGACTAGATCCTAAAGGATAGTACGGAAGTAATCGTAAAGTTCACAAAGCTATATCAGAATATTGATCAGGCTAACAAGGAACTCCAGGTGATTGCGAGACCTATCTCCGAAGAGGTAGACCATGCTAGGTTATAACATGAGACATTCTAGAAGATGTTCAACTGCCTAGTCGATGACTTAGTGAAATTTAGCATCTTTGATCACCCAAGAGCACCCAACAAAGTCCTTGCTACTTTGGACTATCATGTCGATCAGATTGAATTCGTCTTGGAGAAAATTGATAAAATCTAGGAGGAAGCCTTGGATGCAATGCATCAAATGGAGCAGATCATCCTAAGCATGTCTCCAGGCTTGCTCACCCCATCATACACCTTGAGGAAGGTAGATGACACTATTTGTATCTTTAAGGAGATCATGTCGCAAGGGTTATGGTCAGAAGTGACTTTTGATGCAGAATCTATCAACAACCTTCTGGCCTGCCACGATTTTTTTGGATACCTAATGAAGGTAGGTAATGAATACTTCAAGCTCCTAGAAAGACTCAGAGATGAATGGGAGACTTGTGAATTCATCGACGATCACACCAAAGGTCTTGCTCAGGATCAACTTCAACTGATGATTAGCAAATTCTTGGAGTATTGTGCTCAATTTCATATTTCCTCTCCTGAGCAGAAGCAAGATACTCCCTTCCAGCCGTGGGACGATGATGAATAGTGCTCCTTCCTCCTAAGATGTTCTCTTTTTTGTAATATTTAAAAGTTTGTTGGCACAAATGATGACATCATCCATGTTGCACCATGAGATGTTGTTATCCACCAAATTGCCCAAAGTCAACAGTTGACTTTTAGATATTTTGTAAATATTTTGTAATTAGTTGTTGGTTTCTTTTTGCCTTCTTTCTCCTTCTCCTTCTATATATACTTGGATATTTGTTATATTCAAAAGGGAGGAATTTCTTAGATGATCAATAGAAGTGAGGAGAAAAGGCTTTGTACTTTTTGTAACAGAAGAAAACATTAATACAAATATTAAGACTTTGTGTTGAATACATGTGTTCTGTGCATTAAATCTTTCTTACGTCAGATCTGTGTGTTTATTCTGTTAGATCTATCTCTACCTTTTTTTCATTTGCTCATCAGTATTGCTTTGTTCGTTTATGCAAGTAGGTTTGGCTCTGTTTACTACTAGCCCAAAACATAAACCCTCTGACCTTTCTGCTTTGGAATTCATTTCTTTTCTCCCTTCAGAACTATCCTATCTCCTCTCTTCCCTTCATCCCTTTCTACTCACAGTCGAAAATACCTCAACTAGGACGAGATCCCAAACCCCTGAAGGTAGAATACTGTAGGACTTGCACAAATTCCTGTTGGTCAAATAACAATAAACCAGTTTCACTTTGTTGTCTCAAAGAGGGGCTATGCCCTGCACACTGTTGGCTCATCTATCCATAGATCTGCCCTCTCGACAAATTTTCAGACCAACAGTTTTTGGTGACTCCGTTGGGGACCGAAACAGATCTATGTGAGTGTTGTGTCAGTTAAAGGACACTAACAAGTTGCTAAAGTAACTAATAAAATTTATAAAACTGCAAAAAATCCCTACCTGTTTGCAAATCTTAGCTTTTTGTTTAAAATCTAAATTTTTTGTAAAAGTGATCCAAACTGAAAATTTTCTTCATAGATCCATAGATCTAGGCTAGTCAGAGATATTTAGTTCACTGAGTTTTTACAAAAAAAACCCGTATATTTCTGTAGATCTGAGTTTTTGACTATTTTGCAAAAATTTCAAACCCTTACAAAAAGTCAACTCTAAGATCCAAAAATCAGCTTGCTAAGTTTAACCATCATTTTATCCTCATTTATCTTTGTCATTAAACTGCAATCAGTTTTCAAAAGAAGGATAAAATTAAATATTTAGAAAAGTACATACTGCTGATTTTTTTCAGAAAATCAGCAAGTACAACCAAAAAGAGTTTTTAAATCTGCTCTAAAAACATTGCAGATCTGAAAGATACACTGGCAGGTGAACCATTTACTCATAGCAGGAGAGCTCATGGGGAAGTTGATCCTATTTTTTATCTTCTTCAAAGGCACAACTTCAATATTACACCAGCACGCTTCTCATTGTTGAGTTCATCTGATCGGTCAGCCAGAAGTGTCTCGCCTCCACGAAAGAACCATTTTTTGCAAGGAGCCTCCACATCCCTTTGTAGCGCTTTGTTACTCAGTGGAACCATGCTCCCAACTCACGTCCTCTTTCCATCTTTTCAAATGGCAGTGCCATTGGGAAACGCTATGGGCCCTCTTGTATTACCAAATCCTGTTCATGCACTCCTTCATGGAAACTAAAAGAATTTCCTGAGATTTTATGGGAGTGGAAACCAAAGCACAGATTCACATATATCTACATTCATCATGTCATGTAGCATCCTAAATGTGACCCATGAAGACATATCGGTATGCCTTTTTCTAGAGAATTTGCAAGGACCCACACCAGAATGGTTCCAACATTTTCCAGCTGGATCTATCACTGGTTGGGCCACATTACAAACTGTATTTGAAGAAAGGTATAAGCCTTTAGAAGACGTGTTTGTGTTACTGTCCAAGATCACTCACCTAAAGAAGGAAGTCAATGAAACCATGCACAATTTTATCACTCATTTCAATTCACTAATTAATCGTGTGCCACCTGCCATGTTGCCAATGCCAAAAAATCAAAAGTTTTTCTTTATGAACGCCATGAGCTCAAGAGTAATTTTCTTACTCTTACAAGAACAAATTACCACCCTGGTTCTCGCTCAAGCTACTTCCATTCGGATAGAGGACAACCTACTTATATCTGGTGAATTAAAACGTGAGTTGTCCAAGCCTAAAGCTTCAACCCCTTCTCAAGCCACTTCATCAGATCCGGTATTCTAGAAGATGGCTAATGACTTGCTCCCATTGAAGAAGCAATTAGCTCAAGCTTCTCCTAACACTTCATACTGGGATATCCCACAGAGAAATTTCACTTCCAACAGTGCCCCAAAAAGGACACGTTTACCTGCAACTGCTCCGCGGTTGGCACTTGAGGCCCCTCCAGTCAATTCCCTAGTCGAGGTCGAGGAAGAGGAGTAAAATTATGAAGAACCTTTGTCGCAGAGTGAAGATGATCAAGATGTCGGTGAACCGACTAGCGACTCTACGATCGGGTATATGGAATTTGAAGATGAGGAGTTTGATGAAGAAGAGGGTACCTAAGGGTATGTAAGTAGACAATCATATGTTGTTTTCACCCGCTCCCATGGAAAAGAAGTAGAAGTTGCTGCCAGGATACACAAAGAGAAGGCTATGTCGAACATTCCTCCAACCATTTCTAAAATAGGTAATCCTCTTCCTACTCAACCTCCTATTAATCCTTTTACAAAAAACTATTTTCCTCCCATCTCTCCTCCAAATCAGCCTTCTTCTATTTCCGTAATGACCAGTAATCCTACCCTACCATCGCGAAGTGAAGGAATCTTTCCTTCATCAACGCAACCCTTGGTCACATTCGACATAATCGATCATGCTAAGAAGACCAAGATTCAAATGTCTGAGGCTGAATATCTCCAATCAAACCCTAAGCAGCTTGTAAGATTGACCAAATATATCCAAATCCAAGTTTTCATAGTCTCCCATGTATCCCTAAAAGGAATCCTTTCCACTCCTCCTGCATCTCGCATAAATGTGGCCTCAACTTCTATGTCAGGAAAAATTGAACCTTTTTATCTTTCCCTCCTAATCAATGGTCACAAGCTAAGCAACTGCATAATTGATTCTAGGGCTTCTAATAATGTCATGCCAAAAAAGGTCACCCATGCCTTGGGCCTCACTCTTACCAAACCTTTCGGTAGATGTTACTCCATGGAAATCAAATAGGTTCCATTGATTGGTCAGATCAAAGACACATAGTTCACCTTTGCGGCATTCCCAGAGAAAAGAGTAAAGATGACCATCCTCATTGCTAATATCCCTGCAGCATATGAAATTCTACTAGGAAGGAGCTTTTCCAAAGAAGTTGGTGGAGAAATTTATATGGACTGGTCCAAGGCCAGAATCCCTGTCAAGGGTGTAATGCAGACATTGGAGCCTGAATCACAAAATAATTACTTGGTCACTGATTCTGACGACCCCAAATCCCAAATTCTCTTCGAATCATCAGGGATGGGGAACTAATTCTTATCTACTGAGCTTGAGAAAATGGATGTTATCGTCCAAAAAGAAGACCTTAAAAAGGTTTGGACATTGTAGTTTGATGCCAGTTGTGCAACTAGTGGACGCGGTGCTAGAGCTGTGCTAATATGTCATGAGGAGATTTTTCCTCTCTCTTTCAAGTTGCAGTTTTTCAACATGAATAATACTACTAAATATGAATTTTTGCTACTTGGCATGCAAGCTGCAAAAGAAAGGGGAATCAAGAACCTAAAAGTATAGGGTGATGCTGAGCTAGTCGTAAATCAAGTAAAAAGAATACCAAGTAAAGAATGAAAGGCTCAGGCATTACCGCAATGCAGTAGGGGACAACATTGAGGAATTTGATGCCTTCTCAATAAAAGTTGCTCCAAGAACTCATAATGACATGGCCGATTCACTGGTTGTCTCAGCGTCTCTCATGCTCCCCCACCCTGAGTTAAAAACAGACACATATATTATTGAGGTAGTCTTCTTCCCAAACATACCAGACAATTCTCAGCACTGGCATGTATTCAATGATGACAATCAGCTTATTTCCTTTCTAGAAAAAGTAGAAAATTTTAGTGAGCTTCATTTTGAAGGATCTACTTATGCATGTCGTGAATCTATTACTGATCAAGAAAAAAAATCAATAGGAGTTGATGGCATATGTCAGCTCAAGGGAAATAAAATCCCAAAAGGTTTAGTCTCTCTGGAACCATTATTTGACAAACATGATCATTTTGTAAAAAAGAAGCGGCAAGATGATCCTAACTCCTCTCCAGAGACCAAATCAGTTAATCTGGGTACTATGGAACACCTACAGCTTATGAACATTGGGAAGTGTTGCACACCTGAAGAAAAGTGGAAGTTTGTCAAATTGCTGAGGAAATATATGGACGTATTGGCATGGTCTTATGCTGATCTAAAGTCTTTCAAACCAAAGGACGTTCAGCATGACATCCCGTTAAAAGATGATGTCAAACCTTTCCACTAGAAATAGATGCACTATAATCCCAAGATCTTGGGTACCATCCAGGTGGAAATACAGAAGATGATGGATGCAAGGATAATTTTTCCTATCCATCACAGTACCTTGGTAGCAAACATCGTGCCAGTGTGAAAGAAGAATGGTGAGATACGCATATGCGTAGACTTCCGCAACCTGAATCAAGCATCCTTAAAGGAAAACTACCCACTACCCATAATGGATCGAATTCTGTAGGCAGTAACTAGTTCAGAGATGTTTTCCATGCTTGATGGTTTTTCAAGATATAATCAGATTGAAGTCTCGCCTGAAGACCGATTCAAAATAGCATTCACTACTCCCTGGGGCACATTCACCTACAACAGGATGCCTTTTGGCTTGACCAATTTTGGTGCCACTTTTCAGTGAGAAATGGACTTTGCATTAAAATGTATGATGGGAAAGGTCATTATAGTTTACTTGGATGACTTAACTGTGTTCTCAAAAAAGTGAAGTGATCATTGTGATCATTTGGAGCAAGTATTGATTAGATGCCGAGAACACGAAATTCCTCTAAATCTAAAAAATTCTATTTTCAGAGTCACTGAAGGAAAGTTGTTGGGACATTTTGTAAGCAAGGAAGGGACAAAGATAGATGTTGAAAGGGTTAAGGCCATTTATAGCCTTACCTTACCTACAAGAAAGACTGGTGTCCACTCCTTTGGAAAAGTGAATTTTCTCAGACGCTTTGTTCCCAAATTTTCTGAGAAGACTCGCCACATATCAAATATGATGAAAGGGTCATAAAAATTCTGGTGGAGAAAAGAAGGAAAGATGTCATTCAAAGATATAAAAACCTCCATTGCCCATGCACCCATCCTGGTATGTCCCAACTTCTCCAAGGATTTTATCATGTACAGTTATGCATCTGAGCATACTGTATCAACCATCTTAATGCAAAATAACTCTGAGGGTGTTGAATCTCCAATCAGCGTTCATGAGTTCTCCTCTCAAGCCTTATGAATTGAAGATGTCTCAATTGGAAAAACATGCCTTCACCATTGTTAAAGCAGTCAAGAATTTCCGGTACTACATTCTGAACTCTCATACGGTGGTGTTGGTTCCTGACACAGTAGTTAAGTCTATCCTAACTCAACAGGAGTTAGGAAGCTTACGAGGGAATTGGATTGCAAAGGTCCAAGAGTATGATCTAGACATAAAACCAACCAAGCTGGTAAGAGGCAAGGGCCTATGTCAGCTTATGGCTGAAAACAAAGATTCAGAGGTCCCTAAAGAAAAAGATGATTACATCGATGGAATGCAAGGCCAGCTGGAGAAAGTTGATTCTTTGTCTATGGTTCTATTCATTGCGACTAGCGATGAATGGTATTCCGATATCACTTTCTTTCTCACTTATGGTGAGTGTCCAGCTCATCTAACTTCAAAGGAGAAGCATACCGTAAATCTCAGAGTAGCCAGATATGTCATCTGGGATGATAGTTTATACAAGTGGGGGATTTATGGCATCTTCTTACGATGCGTTGACAAGCCGCAGCAGATAAAATTTCTAGAAATTTTTCATGACTCAGCCTATAGCAGTCACTTCTCCTTGTCTATGACAGCACACAAGATCATCCAGGCTAGGTACTATTGGCCAATGCTATTTTGGGATACAACCACCTGGGTAGCAAAATGCGAGCTCTGCCAACAGTTTGTTGGCAGAAAAAAATTGGTTGCTTTTACCCTCAGGCCCGTCATTATTGAAAAACCATTCAGGAAATGGGGAATCAAATTTATCGGAGCACTACATCCCCAATCAAGTGTTGGACATAGTTATGTCCTAACAACAATAGACTACTTCACCAAATGGGTGGAGGCCATACTGGTTAAGAATGCCACCTCTGAAATTGTTTGCAACTTCATCAAAGAATGTATCATTGTAAGGTTTGGCGTTCCACACAATATCGTTGCTGATAATGCTTCCAACTTCTCCTCACATGAAGTTATTAGTTTTTGCTATGAATATGGGATAACCTTAGCCCACGCCTTGGATTATTACCCCTAGGGAAATGGTTAGGCAGAATCCAGCAATAAGAACTTAGTGACCATCATACGGAAGCTAGTTGATGAGAATCAGTGGTTATGGCACAAGTCATTGTATGATGCTTTGTGGGAAAACCATATTATTCCAAAGAGGTCCCTTGGTATATCACCTTTTCAAGTATTATACAGAATCGACACCGAGCTTCCAATTTTTGCTGAACTTCCTGCTCTGTACTTGGCACGAGCGATCAAAGATGAGACTTTCCAGAATTCTCTTTAAAAGAGGGTCATGTATCTAACAGAGCTTGAAGAAAAGAGAGTAAAAGTGGTTGACACGATCACTAAACATCAGAATCAAGTCAAGCTATTGTTCACTAAGAAGGCCAAACAGAGATATTTTCAGGTGGGATATCTCGTCCTTTTGTGGGACAAGTGAAGAGAGCCAAAGTGCATGCATGGAAAATTTGATTCTCTATGGAGAGGGCCTTTCAAGATCAAGTAGCTCAACGGAGAGAATAACTTCTATCTCTCGTATCTAGACGGAACTGAGTTCCTACTTCCTTATAGTGGGTAGCATCTCAAAATATTCAGGAAGTAGAGCTTTCTCTCTTCTTTGTATAGTTTGCTTTAGTTGTGTGTTTTCTTTTGTCGTGTGTTTTCTCTTGTTGGTTGTGTGTTTTCATTTTTTTCACCCTTGTTTTTTACTCTGTAACCTAATGGATAGGCACACATTGATCTAGGATTATCTACCCTTAAGCTTTGCTCAAAGATAGTCCCCAGAAAGAGCCAGTTGTTATCCTGTAAAATTGATGAGGGCAATTTTATAGGTAACCATACCAAAATTTTGTTTCAGTTCCCCACCAAGGTCCCTTAGCATTCAGAATGGCATAAAATCCCTTTCCGGAGAATCTAGTTATTCAAACTTAGTCTTTTGGTCCTTTTTTAGCTGGGTGCATATTTTATTCATGTAATACCAAAGGAATTTGTGTCCCGCTTCTATTCCTTTGGCACATCCTTTGGAGTGTCGACATTAAAAATGTTGCGCCTTCCCATGATGTGCCCTTCTCATTTGCACCAAGGCGCATGCGCCTTCTTTTCGACATTAAAAATGTTGTGCCCCTGAATGGTGCACCAAAGTGCTAAAAAGGTAATGTCAACAGTCTTGAATACACACCTTTGGTGTACAAATTTTCATGTTGTCATCTATTTTGGTGCGTCTGACCAAAAAAATTGGTGGCACATTTATTACACCATTTTCCATAAGTAGGTGCATCCGACCTGTCATTTTCACGATTAAAAAACACATGAAGTTATTTCCTCTGCACTTGTTAGCGCTTCTATCATCCCTGTGTCACTTTACATCGTGTTTACAGAGCCCACATCGTTTCTTCCATTCTATATATTCCTGGTAAGTGGTCCTTGCTCTTCTTGTGTTGATTGTTTGTGGGTTTTCTGTATTGTTTTTAGGGGTTTTTAAAAATAAACAAATTAATCATAAGAATAATATACAACCCCTAGCTCATTTCGTAAATCGAAGCTTCCCCCAAACCAGTTTCAACCTCCTTCTAGATCTGTTGGCCTGGAGGGCTTTTTATCTCGAAAATGAATCCAGAATCCTCTTTTCTCTTTTCTCCTCATTGTCAAAATCTATGTTGAAAGAGGCCGAAAACCACGAACCTATCAGAGAGAGAGAAAATCTAAAAGTTAATATATACAAAACCACAACTTTTTCTTTGGTGCAAAAAAATGCGTTGTTACACAAAACACAGTCTCGCCAAGGGGTGCACTATCCCTACCTATAGCATACATCCTTCTTACACCCTATAAAAATCTAAAAACCCTAACACCGGTGCAAGCGCAAATCCGCCTACACCTACATCTCAATGTCATGCATACTTTTCCTGCACCACACCAAAAGCTAAGAATTGGTGCTCCTTAAGTCAATGGTGCATCATTTGAACCTGCACCCCTTTTGCACACTGTAACTATTTGCAACATGTTCCATATCTGTGCCATTGGTACACATCTGCCACCTTGTAACACCAAGATAATTTGCACCCATTTAAAACCCTTCATATGGTGCAAGTGCACATCCTTTAACACCAACACTGAATGTTGTGTGTAGTTTTTCAGCGCCCTATGCCCCTTTGCGCTATTTTTATCCATGTAAAACTCTCCAACAGTGCACCTTGATTTTTTGACCCTGCAACCCACAGTATAGTTGTGCCCTATGCCCAGAAGCTTCTAAATTGCTAACTCTTCATTATGTAAAGCTTTGATGGACGATTTAACAGCTAACATGACCCTTTTACGATGGACTTCACTCCTTCTTGAAGATCAGCAGCTGAACTCAGATTCGCACATGTCTTCATCAAGTTAGAGACCAACCAAGTCTAAGGGTAAGGCCAAACTCACAGAAGAAGAAATGAAGTACAAATACCAAAGGGTCAAGATGCCCGAGTCCCTTGCAGAATGTGACTTGGACATTAGGGATTCAAAACTTGGTCACATTGATATGGAGGATTTATGGGCTAGAACCAGAAGGGTCACAGGCAGTATGTGGATGGAAAAATTGGTCGAAAGTGGTCTACACTTCACTTGGGGAATTCCTGTGAGCACAGTGAACAATGAATTCATGATGGTGGTGGCCCGCTACTACAATAAGGACACAAGGTGTTTTGAGAATGAAAAGGGGGAGGTTATAATCAATCTCACTACCTGGCACTTTGAAATCATGTTAGGTATCCCCCACCACTGGCACTTCATGGCAATAAGCCAAGAAGACTACATAAAGGCATGTGATGAAAATGAAGACAAATGCATACAGCTCATGAACGAAGTGTATCTAAAGAACAAGAAGGTAATAACCAGGTGGCTACAAGTTATTCACTGCAGTAGCTTCTCAGAGGAGTTGAGAGACACCATAATCTTCCTAAGTAGGGTATTTGGGCTTCCTAATGCCCATTACTTCCACAAATGGATGCTCAGGTATCTAGAGACAATGAGCAAAAACGTTCTAGATCAACGTTTTAAATGGGAAGATATCATCAGCAGCACCATCTCCAAGTAGCTCCAAAAACTCTCAACAATGGGGAGGTTCTACATGAACTCGTACGTGCTTTACGCTACTACCTCAGAAAGGGACTACCCAGTGCTAATTCGATGCGGGGTATGGCCCCAAGTAAAAATATATCAATATTATCCAAAGTTAAGACTGGAAAACATCATCCCATAGTTCAACAAGATCAATGATGCCTTCTTCTACAGCATCATCTGCCTCTTGAGGCCTAATATGACTCATGGTTGGATGACCAAGAGCATGGTGACTGCCACAGAGAAGTGGGGGGCGTTATTTACACAATTCCCCACTTTCACCTATCTCAAGGCTGCCAACTTCTTAGGGGAGCCCACCCGCCAAGGTATGCGGGGCCTAAGCTGATCCTATTGGAGCTGTCCAGGTAGCTTATCACATATCATGAGAAGTTCCTGAAAAGAAAGAAGGGTGGAACTCCTTTTCCCCTCACAGTGGGTAGATACACCTGCACTTCTCACACCAAATCCCAGGAAATGTTTGCGGATCTAGAATTGCTCAACTTGAAACACAATTTCTCGGCAAGGCCGACCTTTGATCCTTGCAATTACCTCCCAAAGTCAAAACTCAACCCAATCCACGTCCCACAGATTGAGGATATCTACATCGACTTGTATCACAAGGTCGAGCTCAGAAGGAAGGATCACTGCCGCCTGGCCCTGGTAGAAATTATCTAATATGGCATGGCCATTGTCCCAAAAGGTTTCCAAACAACTGATCAAGAAGTTGATGAGGTCTATCTAGATATGGATGGGGAAAATTGGCCATTTTCCGAGATAGATAGAACAAGGGCACCTCAGACTATTAAGGAGAGGGTTAAGGGCACTTTGTAGTGCACAGAGCATTGGTGCTGGTATAACAGTCTCATCTACTTTGGGGTAGACTTCACCACGTCTCCTTTGGGAAATGCACCTACTAGACCAAAACATTTACCAAAGGGCAAAGGGAAAGACAAAGAAGGAGAGTCAAGCACTGCTCAGGAGCAAGCTCTTGAGATTCCTCCTTCCACCACCCAGGAGCAGGTCGTAAGCCTGGTCTCCCCAAAAAAAGAATAGGTGTTAAGTGTTCCAACGGGCACATCCACTTAGGATGTTGCCACTGCTGTAACTGCTGAAGTTCCCACCGTCCCATCTCCCGCTCCTCCTTCCCTTCCTCACATCACTCAAGCAACTGCTCCTCTAGTTGTTTCTTCTCCCCCATCTTCTACTGTTACCCCTTCCTCTTCCTCCATCTTCTCTTCCCTCGTGGAGCTGTCCCCCAACATTTATTCCCTCATCTCTCATATCCCTTCCACCCCCACAGTTTCCTCTCCTACGGTGACTCCTACCCCTGTGAGCATTGGAGATTTGGATTCTTTATCAATGTCACCACCAAGCGTCTCGACACATTTCCCCAAGTTCACTATAGCAGCTCCTTCTGCCTTCGTTCCCTCTTCTCCCTCTGGTCCCACTCCTTTAAGTCCATAATGGATCTCCAAGCACCTAAGCCAACATAAGAGAAAAGTCCCCATTGCACCTATGGACTTCTCCATCATTCCAACAAATGGAGCTAAGAAGCAAAATTTGCTAACCTGCTTCTCTTAGTGTGCTTCAGGTGAAAGGGTAATGGAGATCACATACCCCAATCCCACAAAGGATAAAAAGGATCTGTCTCCTATAGATTATACAGTGACACAGGTCATGATGGGAATGTCCTCAGAAATCCTACAGGGAGAGGCCCTATCTGCAGTGGATGCCCTTTGCAAAAAGCTTCAGGAGGTAAATGAAGAGAAGAGGATACTAAAAGAACAAAACAAATATCTTCTCCAAGCCCTGAAGAAAATGGGCAGTGCACCTCCTACAACTACCACTAAAACTCCTGAGGCCCTTAGCCAGGAAAAGATAAACGAATATGCTAAGATTGGTGAATAAGGTATGGCAGTATCCACCTGGAGAGACCAAATCCTCAAGGATAGTGAGGAAGTAATTGTAAAGTTCATAGAGCTATATCAGAATATTGATCAGGCTAACAAGGAACTCCAGGCGATTGTGGGACCTATCTCCAAAGAGTTAGACCATGTTAGGTTACAACATGAGACATTCCAAAAGATGCTCAACTACCCAGTCAATGACTTAGTGAAATTCGGCGTCTTCAATCACCCAAGAGCACCCAACAAAGTCCTTTATTCTTTGGACTATCGGGTCGATCAGATGGAATTCATCTTGGAGAAAATTGATAAAATCAAGGAGGAAGTCTTGGATGCAATGCATCAAATGGAGCAGATCATCCTAAGGATGTCTTCAGGATTTCTCACCCCATCATACACCTTGAGGAAGGCAGATGACACTATTCAGATCTTTAAGGAGATCGTGTCGCAAGGGTTAGGGTCAGAAGTGACTTTTGATGCAAAATCTATCAACAACCTTCTGGCCTTCCGTGATTTTTTTGGATACCTGATGGAGGTAGGTGATGAATACTTCAAGCTCCCAGAGAGACTCAGAGATGAACGAGAGACTTGTGAAGTCATTGGAAATCACACCAAGGTTATTTCTCAGGATCAACTTCAACTAATGATTAGAAAATTCTTGGAGTATCATGCTCAATTTCATATTTCCTCTCTTGAGCAGAAGCAAGATACTCCCTTCCAACCGCAAGACGATGACGAATAGGATCCTTCCTCCTAGGATGTTTTCTTTTTTGTAATATTTAAAATTTTGTTGGCACAAATGATGACATCATCCATGTTGCACCATAAGATGTTGTTATCCACCAAATTGCCCAAAGTCAACAGTTGACTTTTAGATATTTTGTAAATATTTTGTAATTAGTTGTTGGTTTCTTTTTTCCTTCTTTCTCCTTCTCCTTCTATATATACTTGGATATTTTTTGAATTCAAAAGGGAGGCATTTTTTAGATGAAAAATAGAAGTGAGGAGAAAAGGCTTTTTACTTTTTGTAACAAAAGAAAACAGTAATACAAATATTAAGACTTTGTGTTGAATACATGTGTTATGTGCATCAGATCTTTCTTACGTCAGATCTGTGTGTTTATTATGTTAGATCTATCTCTATTTTTTTGTCATTTGCTCATCAGTATTGATTTGTTCGTTTATGCAAGTAGGTTTGGCTCTGTTTACTACTAGCCCAAAACGTAAACCCTCTGACCTTTCTGCTTTGGAATTCATTTCTTTTCTCCCTTTAGAACTATCTTATCTCCTCTCTTCCCTTCATCCCTTTCTACTCATAGTCGGAAATACCCCAACTAGGACGAGATCCCAAACCCCTGAAGGTAGAATACTATACGACTTGCACAAATTCCTACTGGTAGAATAACAATAAACCAGTTTCTCTTTGCTATCTCAAAGAGGGGCTATGCCCTGCACATTGTTGGCTCATCTATCCATAGATCTACCCTCCTGACAGATTTTCAGACCAACAAGAATCTTATATGTTTCACAGTCAATCTTTTCAGGGTCAATAATGAAATTCAAGAGAAGGAATCATATAAATATAAAGTTTTGTGATCATAATAAGGGACCAAGCACTAAGCATCTACTATCACCACCTAAGGTTACATCCATCAAATTAATCTATAGCTCTATTTACATCCATCTAGCTCCATCACAAGTGACACAAAGCAGGTTCATTTGCATCATACTTCATAGGAGGGGAGTATATTGTTTCCATTCACACATTATTTACATTCTACATCTAGTTACTTGTTTTCTACTTCACGTCTGACTGACACAAGAACAACCTAGGGCACAATTTTGTACACACACACACACACACACACACACATACACACACACACACACACACACCTATAACTACATTGGTTCTTAGATGTATTGCAGCAATAAATGATAATTCCATCACTTTGGCAGCTAGGGACAGTTCAACCCCTTCATATGCATCTCTCTTTTATAGGGTTTTGATGTTTTTCTTGTTGTTTTGTAGGTGATTTATCCATTACATGTTTACAACAACATCCAACAAATTTCAGCGACATACGTGTGACTAGAAGAGAAGGAGTGCAAACATGTAAAGACCATATCAGAACTAGATTCCAAAAAATTTTACAAACTAGGGTGTCTTTATCCTTCTCCAGGTGCCCTAGTCTAGTCAAATTTTCCGTATCTGCAAGTTTCAGAGTTTCTATATGACAGTTATCCATCTATGTTTAGCCAGTATCCACTGCAACACACTCTAACAACCTCTTCGAATAAACTATGGCTCTTCTAACCCTCATTTCACATTAGGGTTTCATTATTTATTTATTAGCTTGCTTGGTATATTTCACTATTTTATTATTTATTTATTTACTGCAAACTTGCATTAGATTAGGCTATTATTTTACATTTTAGCATAATCAAGAGGAATTAAATCCACCTCCTTTGATTTCAGGAGAAGTAAGAAGCTTCTCAAGGAAGCTATCATAAGAGTAAGTGATATTTTTGGGTCTCTCTTTTTATTCTGCTATCTTTTTAGCGCATAGGGATCTTTGCATGATAAATTTATGATTTATAACTTGTCGTAATGGTGAGATATTTTTTATTTCATCATCATGCATGTTCGTAAAACTCTTAGTGAGATTATTAAGGACTATTCTATGATTATTGTTGAAACACTTATTTCATTAAATCAGGGCTTATTCTAGTCTAGGAAGCTAAAAAATATAGCCAATATTGGAATCCAATATTACTATTTTTGGATTCCAAAATGTCAAATATTATAATTATCTGCACTCCAAAATCACACATATTGGATTCCAAAATTACACATAATATTAGAATCCAAAATCACATATACTGGAATCAAAAACCACCTATATTGGAATTATATGTACTCCAAAGTCCCATATATTGGAATCCAAAAAATCAAATATTGGAATCCATATACGGGCTAGCGTCTGTTAGACATTATTTATGATTTTTTATATACATAACATGTTTCTATTTTATAAGGGCTAGCGGCTACCAAACATTATTTATGTTATGTTATAAGGGCTACGGGTCACCAACCATTATTTATGCTATATTATAAGGGCTAGCATCTGCCAAAAATTATTTATGCTATGTAATTAATGTTATGTTATATGGTCTAGCTGACGCAAGGCATTATTTATGACATTTTATGTACAAAACATGTTTCTAATTTATACAGGATAATGAACATATTCTCTTATCCTTCAATGGTTGTAACAAAGGCCATAGGATGGTGTTAAATTTGAATCCCTTTTAGACGTCTTTTATCATTTTTATACAGGCTAGCGGCCGCTAGACTAATAAATTTCAAGAGATGTGAGACAATTCTAGGTTCATTTACTATGATGTGATTGAACCTCACTATAACTAGAGAATGAAGATATTCTAAATAAATTAGCAGAGGGTGCTGATCTAGATTATGAGAATATAATTAAATGTAATCTGTCTTCTGATGTGCATGGTAGTGATGCAAACTACCATCTTCTTCGTGTAGCCCGATGATATTCGGAGGTGGAAGGGAAAATTCTAGATCTTCATTATCCTCCTATTTAAGCTCCCAGCATCTCACTCCATCAAACGTCATCACTGTCACCCATAACTCAAGAAAGGAGAAAAGTAGAGAAATCCTCATGCATTTAAAGTAAAGCCTAAGAGTTTTCAAACACTCAAATCACCCTATAAATAAAAAATAAACAAATGTCACCATCAGAAAAATGTCAAAATGAATTTAAAAAATCAAGATTTGATAGCATTGCTGTAGTGAAATCAAGTAAATCATTATAGCGAATGAGGCAAGTCAAAAGAAAAGGAGAATCATTGCATTCAAGCGAAACACAAATTATCCTATCAACACTAAAAACCCTACAAAACATTAATAAAAAATAAGTAAAATACTCCATAGAACGATCTTCAAAAAGATTCTTCATCCATCTCAGTGATATTCGATGGTGGGAGAAGAAATTTTAAATCTTCATTACTCTCCTATTTAAGCTCCCCACATCTCACTCTATCCTATGCCATCACTGTTATCCCTATCTCAAGTAAAGGGAAAAGAAGTGAAATCCTCACACATCAGAAGAAAATATATCGTTAGTTTGCAGACGCTTAAATCATTGGTTATCGAAGTAAAACCCTACAAATAAAAATAAGAATACTTATGATCGCATAATCTTCTTGTCAAGGTTTTTGAGTTAATATTTTTTTAGGGTTTGAGGGGTCTGAGGGATCTCTATTCTCTTAGCCACAAATCTTAAGAAATTTATGGTTACGGTCTCGTCGAATTTTCATATTTTATTTAGATTTAAGTGAATTTTAATAGTAAATTATATTATAAATAAAATTAAACAAACATTTTCATTAAAGTTGATACCTTTTGAATGTAATAAACAATGGATAATATTATTTGAGAGTGAAAATGTATGACATTCTAGGGGCAGTCAATCTTTATGCGCATGTTAGACAAGGAACTCTTGTTAGAACATATTTCTTAGAAAAAATAAAGATACCAACTCAAGTCCTTTATAGTGCATCTATGTATCTGTTGCATATTTTGGTACGAATTAATTTTAAAATCCACTTTTTTTACTATGGAATCATTATTATTGGGGGAGACATATTATAACTCATAGAATAGGTAAATATCCTTCCATGTTGCAGTCCTTCTAGAATAATATATCTAAAACCTACACTGCTCACCATAGAGAGAAAATCAAATAATAATTGACTTTACAATACTTGTTACTTTTAGATGATTTGATAAGAAGCATGTTAGAGCCAAAGAAATTTTGGTCTACATTGAAGCAATATTGAACTAAACGTGAGATAAAATCTTTATGTTAAGTGGAAATAAGTAAAAGACTCCATAAAAAGAAGGAAAGATGACTACTTTTAAGTTTTCCTTGCTTCATTTTAAAAAAAACATTGGCCTTGGAGTGGAACATTCCACTTAGAGAGTAATATTTTTTTGACATTAGTTAAAATAGGGTTTAGGGGACCCTACCCCATACATAACAAAGCTCCTAAATAGAGAAGATATTCAATACCAAACCATAAAAAAATATAGTCCGACCCAAAAAGAATCAAAACTAATAGCCAATACAATAAACTAACAACAATAAAAACACATAACTAACAGCACTAGACCAAAACCAAAAACAACCACTACTTTTTCATTTTGTCCAAGTTAGCCATCAAAGTGGCTGATTCCTTAGCCAGTGATTCAATGTTAGTTCCCTGAGTGGTTACATTAACTTAAGATCATTTCATTTTCCTCTTCTTTGATGTCCCCTTCTCTTCACATTTTATATAGGCATTATCTAGTTGTCTGAGAGTTTGAAGGTTCTTAAAGTGCACTTAACAGTGAGAATACTCTGCTTAGTGAAGTTTTGAAGCATAGCCTTAAGATGATCCACATCACTATTTAAATTCATACACTTTTCTTGTAGAACCTCCATACTACCACCTGTTATGACTTGAGCCACATCCTCAACTCTCATATTCATTGCATGTCATTTGTTGAGGATAAATTAGATAGTTCTTTTAGTAAGTTGAGTGTCAAATTTCACATTTTCAATGTCTGCAAACAATTTAGCAAGATCAATTCCCTATTCCTTACCACCTTTTACAAGCACTTCCATTTGGGTCTTTTCCTAGGTGTCAATTGAAACCTACCTCCTCTATTGACTCGATTACCCTTTTTCAGCCTTCTTAACAACCACCACCTTCATGTCATATTTTTTTGGGTCTTGGAGGCCCTATAATGCTTCATCTTTAACAACATTTTCATCATCCCCTTCAATCAGCTCTAGAAGGACTAAACCCTCACTAGACTCGACCTCAAATAATCTCAGAGTTAGTTTCATCTTTAATACAACATAATATTCAAGGGATTGGAGTGAGCCAAGACACTGGATCCCCATATGGGAGCAATTTTATACATATCAGAATATTAATCTCTTCACAATTGGCCATTAATTAAAACCCTAATGTAGGGGAATAACTGCGTTAAATTCCTGAAAACTTGTAGTGGTTCAGGGTAGCACATAGACCAACGAAGTATTATAGTATGGAAAACTATTCCAAACTATGCCCATGTCTGAGGATAATTGTAGAATGGGAATATGGTAATCTATAGATCACATTTTTTGGCATCCCTCAAGAGTGAGAAACTGGCATGCAGGTTAAGGGCCACTTTGAATTTGAAACTGGGGGAGGTAAGGAATTCCTGACACAGACAACTAAAACATGGAAAATTCACAAGTTTCTCAAGGGGTGATCTTTTTCCATGAAATACATTGCAGACTAATCTATAATTCAATTTCTTTCCACGGATATAAAAATTTAAATTGGGTTATGTATACTTTCTACCCCTTCCATGGGACAACCCCCATAACATCCCAAGACACCAATCGCTAGGATTAAAATAAATTGCACAAATAATTTCCACTCCCTAGCAACACTACAATATACTCCCCCTAGCTACCATAAACTTGGCTAAGCTGATCCATGTTGATCCAAAATACTTATTGAGTGTTTTCACCCTTAAAACATGCTAAAATATTCCCTATTCAAGTCTCCATAGTTAGAATAAAACTGACAATAACCAAAAGATCTAAAGAACCATAAAACCCTTCAAAATATTCAATAACATTCAGATTTTACTCTTAATAAAAGGCACAAAAGCTAGAACCAGAATCATTCCTCCATAGTTCATATTAACAAGATCTCATGAAACATCCCTTTAATAGAATATCAAAACAACCCAGTAGCACTCCAACACAAAAGATACAGAGAAAATTAATGGGCATGCATCCCAACTCCAAGCATTTAGTGAAACTCTAGTGATCAATTCAACATCCCCTATAAAGAACATGTAACATCCCTTTTATAGAACTAAGGGGTGTAAGATCCAATAAAGACTGACCATATTCCCTTTTAGAGGGAAGATATAAACTCAAATTACAAGATTTACATACTAAGACTACGTCCCCTTAATTTAGTTATAAATGTGCGATGACATAAAAGTCATCTAACCCCTGTGTCACCTTAAACTAACTAAAGAGACTCCCATTTTAAGTAGACCTCTTGGAAATGCGGAGGTGGTTAGAATGCACCTGGCGAATAAATCCCCGGAACCATGTTTCGCGGGAAGGCGACATTACAAGGTTTTGTTGGCCATGTACTGAAAAAATTTCAACCATGATTGTTGATCAGTCCCCTTCACTCGACTTAGAAGGATTCTACTAGACGCATGATTCGGGAGAATTAGTTTCATCTGTCCGCTGCATCAATCTTCAAATGCCAATGATGCGCATCACTAGACGCTCAGTGACGCATTTTATCAACAACCTTGATTGATCGTGTGTCACAATGAGCATTAATAAAACCGTGACGCAAGCGAATATTGATTTTGCATTTTTTATAGACGTCCAAGCTAACACATAGAGAAATCTCCCGTCGCGCGTCTGCATAACTCCACCCTCTGCCTTTCTCATCAAAAAATCTGAGCATGTGTCGCGTGGTAAGCATACATGAACTCTTGGTGTCCCTCATGAGTCAATATCCTGGATTAGGTTAAGGGCCTCCTTGTCGTTGCATCAGGGGATCCGTCAAGGAATTCCTAAGACAAGCTCACCAACTCAGGGATGATTTTTTCCGTGCGTCACTAGAAATAGCCTCAGTGACATCTGCGTCAATAACCTTGTTGACGCTTTGTCAAAGAGGTCATCCCTGACGCGTGTCACTAGACCTCTTTGATGCGCGTCAACAGGGTTGTTGATGTGCATCACTGAGGTCTAGTGACACACGTCACTAGGCCTCAGTGACACGCGTCAACAACCTTGTTGACATGCGTCAAAGAGGTCTAGTGACGCGCGTCACTAGAGTTTCTGTTATACGCGCATCAACAGGGTATGTTAAGACATGTGTCACTAAGGTCCTATTTGATCAAACACGTCCATTGCATCATTTTTGATGCGTGACAGCAAATATCCTGTCAACGCGTAGTGTAAGCCAAATCTTGCTTCATCTTCCTATTAATAGTCAGGCTATCATGAAGAAAATCTCCATGTCGCTCAATGTTACATAGACTCGGTTTTCATGCTATAATACCTATACATCAAGTATCTGCAGTATCTCCGATATCTGCTATAGACCCTCCTTGTCACGCGTGCAATAACTTACCCCGTTAATCACGCGTCTATAATATGGGATATATCCATATTGTTGAATAAACAAAGATTAGTAAGAACATGTAACTATCCTGGCTTAATAATCTAGGTTTACCATACTGCCCTTGATAAGTAATTTCAAGGGTAGGAAAAAAGCCTGACAGTGCTCGCACTACAAGAAAATTAACACCCCCTGTAATAGTTATAAACCCCAGCAACAGGTCACATTATAAGAACATTAACGTCCCCTTAATAGTTATAAACCCAGCATTCCAATAGAAGAATAAACTTGGATTACAAAAACATGGAATATTCGCCTTAATAGTTACGAATATGTGTGCCACTAACATTCATCATTAACCCTCACACGTCAAATTTTCCACAATCCTTTCATACCTCAAAAGAAGGGACATGAAATCACTGCGGACATTTTCCTCCCACACTTGACACTTTAAATAAAAATTAAAATTCTCCTACTCCCCTTATCAGGAGGATATATTTTTGTAATTAAATGTAGATATGAAATAAATTAAAAATCCTTTTCTAAAGGTATGATTATGGTAAAACATTTTAATAAGTATTTGAATTTCATTATTATACTATTTCTCACGCTAGAATCCCAAATCCACAGAATAATTCATTGCAAATTAAAACAATTTTCATAATTTCTATGAACATTTTGATTGTTGAAGTGCCTTATGATTATCAATTATTTATATACCTTAAACCGATGTGAATGATTTTTATAGTAGACAGTTTGAAGTCAAGAGGATGATATGACCTTAAAAAATAAAATTAAGAGAGTTAATACTTATCGTTTGCTAGGTAAATCCAATGTAGCTTATCAAGATGAATTAACATTAATCAAATAAGACTTCACCATAAATAAAAATGTTATGTACACTTTTATATATATATAAAGATATCTATTATCATTTGAATCCTAACTTATATATAAATTTCATAAATATAATCACACATATTATACATATAAACATTATTAAAATAGTAAAGAACATTATACAGAAACTCGTTGTCAAATAAATTTAGGGGCAAATTACATAATTTTCTTTTTTAGATAGTTAAACGATTTTGACCGAAGCTATGAATCAGAGGGTTGATGGGTCCCCACCCTATAAGTATCCCACATTTTTATCAATGAAAGGCTATATACAAAAACTAAAAAATAGGTACAAAATATAACGAAGCCAACATGTAACATGAATAACCAGGCCTGTAAAAAACATATAGCCGTGAATAAACAAAGAGTGGGAATGATATAGAAACACTAGGGTTCTACCCAACCAAGTTTTGTAATAATCTTGAGAAAGGAAAAGGACATGCCAACAAAATACTTCAAGTACATCGAGGGATCAGGAAGGGGTGGGGTATGTTTTGTAAGAGTGACCAAATCAAGGGATGGCATGCTAGAGATAGAAACCTCATCGGATTGACAAATGCTTTGAACAGAGTTAGAAAATTGAAGTAGTATTATCACTAAATCACTACACCCTCTGAATGGCCAAGTGATGGATAGGAAATTTAGTGTGATTGGGTAACATGGGATCAGCTTGCAAGCTATGGAACTTGCAACTTGAGATGAACCTCAAGAGAAGGTCAGCTCCCTCTTCCTAAATTAAACACAACACTACTCCTAATGCAATCAAACAACTAAACCTATACTAGAATTTTTCGTGAGATTTAGGAATAGAGATTTACAAGAAGTAAAACCTATACTAGAAGTGGTGATGCACAAAGAAAGGGTTATGTTAGACAATTATTTTGTCATCCAGTGAAGAAGGATGAAAATGAGAAGGATGAACAAGCACCACAACTTAACCGTACAAATCTTCACTCCTAGATAAGCACAGAACTCCCAAAACTTGTAATGGAAACTTGAAGTTGCATAGTATACCTGCAAGAATGAGAAAGAAACAAAAAAGTAGAAAAAGGATGAAAGGAGCAATAATTAGACATATAACACAATCTCTTATTACTTTAATCATGTGCACAATGCATCATTACATTAGAAAGAGGAAATATTTTTGATTACAATCTTGGAGAAAAGGCTTGAAAGTTCCCACAATCCACAATAGACCAACTTTTTAAAAGGGAGAGGAATTGGAAAAAATTATAACCCTTTCGAATGAATTACTCATTTACATTTGTAGAAAATCCAGCAAGAGATAAAAGAGGAGAAATCCTAAATCTTTGGCAGATGGTCTCCATACTTGATTACCATATTAATTGCATCCCCAAAAAAATTCCACCAATATTCCCCCGTAAATCCAAAATTTGAATTTAATCCTCCATCTAATAAAAAACAATATTTTAAAAGTAATTCAGAGAATTAAATGTGCTTCATGGTGGGACCCATGAGATAAAACTGTATTTGAGGGGGGTTTTGTGGTCGGAAAATAGTTCATCGGCCAGCTTGCCGAGCTAGATAACAAGCTATCCACTATTAAATTTCTTTGAAAACTCTTTGTTGTATGCATTGCACATGAAATTTATGTTTTGACTACATCACATGTTGCCATGAAGCCTCCCTACTTGCCTCATCATGCCACGTTCTACATCGGTCAACCTTTATTCATTGCCACCCCATAAAGAGTTATTGGGTTGGTTATGCCATACTTCAAATTTTTTGACTCCTTGTTCGTTACTCACCATGTATTACTATATTGGTGGGTTCCATTTTTGACTTACTTGGCCAACTCAAACTCTACTCAAATTAACTCACCACGTGTTGTGCTCCATGGGGTATGGTCGGCTTTATCTCCTCCTATAATATCAGGCCAACTCAATGATCTATTTGCATTAATTAGTGTCTCAGATGCCTCACCTTCACATTACATGTTGACCGAGTCTCCCTTATTCATCACATCTTTCTTGTCACACTTCACTAGTGGGTCCTACCTCTTGCAGGTAAAGGAGTTTGAGTTTCCTTGGTCCAATTGCCTCAACTTTCCCCATGGCCATGAACCTCAAAACTCCCCAAGTGTGGAATTTACCTCACTATATTACACCTTCGATGCAATCTCCATCGTCATGGCTTGGCCACATTATCCCGATGGGCTCGCCATTCCACAAAATCTAACACCTTGTTCTCCATGTGTCAATTTGGGAAATTGATTTATGAGCTTTGTAATACCCGATCAGCTCGTTGTTTCCACCTCCCTTTAAATTGGCTTCATCTCAGATTTCTCCCACCAAGCTCGGTAGAGCTTCATTTAACCTCATGATCTCAAGCTTCTCTATTCCTTTGACATGAGCTCCATTATGCCAAACCAAGCTCATACATATTAAGTCGGTCACCTATCCTCCTTGCACTATGGCCAGAACTTGTTCATCTAATAACGAAAAAATCCCTTATCCAAGCTATTCAATTTTATTTTGGCCATTGGAGATTTTGCCTCATATTGTGCCTTAGATAATCTTTCTTTCACTCGATTGAGCTTCAAGATCTAGAGCTTAAAGTTTCAATTGTCACGACCTTGTACCTTTCTTTCCCACCTATGAGTAGTGTTGAGCTACTATACTTCAATGAGTCACCAGTAAGTTCTATTCATTATGCACCGTCGAGCTCAAAATTGAGCTAACCCATGTGTTTTATATTGATTCGGCTTTGCATTGCATCAACCTTTGATTCTTCATCTATTAGGGCTCGTTACTTAATTCTTCTATGACTCAACCCTAACTGTGTCACTTCAAGCTCAATCCTAAGCTCTTGCATTCCCCATGATTCACACTTTAATCATTCTTCATCATGTCATTTATGTGAACTATTCTCTTGTCAATTTTGAGCCTTACATGCTATTTTCTCCACTCAATGCTAAGTTCAATCCAAGCTTCCTTCTGTCATGGCACGGCTAACATTATGTCTGTTACTAACGACACAACTTGGCCTTCATCAATATGTTTTGTAAGCTCCTTGTCTAAATCAACCTTCGCCTTTTAACCAGGTGTGATCATAAGAAACTCGCTCAACTTCAAACTATTATGATGCCATGCACAAATTTTACTATCATGAACTTGATTCACAGAGCTATTTCGATAATGTTCTTAATTTTGAGCTCACCCGTGATCTTCCTCTTTGAGCCTACCTTCTCAAACAATGTCAAGCTATGCATCCAACCTTCTACATCAATGTAGATTGACCTACGTGATTATGGAAATATGCCAAGTTCTTCCTTATCCTTACCTGTAATTTACCATGTACCGAGCTCCCTCAACTGAAACTCCATGCTTGATCATGTCCCACTCAACATAGGTCGACCACCAATTAAAACCATAAGCCCATCAAAATGTGTTTGAATCACACCAATTACACATAATATCCTCATGAACACCTTGTGAAACATGAGCTTACATAGGCCATCTCAATATTGGGTCCTCCATATTAACGTGACTTCAATGCTTAAGTAATTCTCTACATAGTTCCACCTTGATTAAAGAGATCGACTTCATGTTTTCCAACGTAGCTTGCATGAGATGCAAAAGAGCTTGATCCCAATCCACGATGAGATCTAACTAACCCGTCCAAGTGCCCTTCCCTTGACCATTCGACCCCGTCCTAAAATGAGCTCACTCGAGCCAATATACACATACGCTTAGGAAACTTGTACTTTATCTCATCAATAGGCTCGATAAAATATTTTTAACTTAGGACCCCATTGAGCTCCTTTAATAATTTCTTCAAATTTTGTGTTGACTCGTTGAAAATTATAAATTCCCCCTTGAAGCCCCTTTCCGATCCCAGGGTCCACTAGGCCTCCCTGTTGTCCAATTTTTCCATGTGTGCAAAATTGGATAACATTTTTGTCGACCTCTTAAGGATGCTTTACCGCTAAGCATGATTCCAATAGCCTTGTATATTCATTGGGCATGGAGTCACTATTAATCCCAAAGTTTATCCTGAACTCAAAGTAGACCACTTGACCTTGTCCCAGAATCTAATGATGTTAGGTATGAAGTACATTGGAACTCAAAATTACTTGAAATGCATGACACACTACAGAAATTTGAGGAAAACCTCTACTAAATTGGGACATCATGGAACTCTATTAAAAAGATTTTTTTTTTCCTTCCCCTAAAAAACTCCACCTTCGATACACTGTGCAAGAGAAATGAAAAAACACAACACAAAAACAACGAGAAACCATACATGCTTCAAATGAAACACACAGAGTGTGTCACACATTTATTCTATTAAACAAAAATCTATCCCTACCTTACACTAATGGGAAGTGCAGGTGAGCTAAATGAACCCTACAACTGGTTATGCAAAATAACTCCCTTTCTTTAAGATGGGTAGCCATGCAGATGATTTGATAGTGGACATGATTGGGATTGAGAGTGAAAATTTGAAGCAAGCCCAATTCTCCACTTGGTTCACCAAGGCATCAGCTGGAAAGATAAAGTATCCCTCTTTTAGTTGCTTTGCATTTGTTTTGCAAAAGCATAGCAACCCCTGAGATCATGAAACTCATCCTCACTATCTGAAGTGAATGTGACTGGTTATGACTCCTCTTTCGGCTCTAAAGATGCCAAATGCCTTATGCAACATGGTCTAAAACTTTGAATATACCCACCATTCTGAGATTTAACTATAACAATAAAGTCAACTTGCAGACATCCTTGGATGAATGGTGTAGTAGTGATGTCCCTTTCATTTCCTTTTTCTTCTTTGAGAACAAGAAGTTCTTCCATAGCATGTAACTTTTTTAGATTGCTTGCAGTCCCTAATGGAATCATTGGAAAATCACTGCAAGTATTTGAAATGTTTCTCTCACCAAGGAGTTTCCTTTCTTCTAATAGACCTCAAAAGTCAAACTCCTTCATTTACTACTTTTGATCATTATTAGGAGCAACAAGATCTTCTCTTCCTTTTACCACCATTACCGGTTCATCTACCGAATCAAAATCCACAATTGAAAACTAGAAAATCTCCATGATTTAATATCCATCAAAAATTTCCGAAACTATACTAGCTTCTCCCATGTCTTCTTTTGAAGAGAAAATCCTTTTGTATTGGAAAAGAGGTAATGGGAAAGCCAAATTACCTAGTTCCAGACGCTCCTATTCAATGAGACACTCCTTCAAATCTAACAGATAATCAACTTCTTAATTTTATTCCTATGTCAAGGGTTCTTCTTCATTTTGAGTATCCTCTAAACAAGAACCTCCTTCTCCTTGATATTCTTCATTCTCAAACATGAAATTAGAAAGATCAAATTCATCTAAAAAATTCAGATTCTTGAGATGGTAGAGAGGGGAAAGGATTTGAAATACTCTACATGGTCTCATTTACATTCACAACCTCTGAATATGAATTTATCTTATGAAACTCTTCGTGACTGATTGCAACATATAATGACCACCTTCGAAAGCTACTACAACCTTCCAGAAGAGTTATAAGTTCTTTACATACATGGAAAATAGGATCATTACACTCATTAGAATTACCTAGTACACTTGAGAGTATTTCTTCTTCAACTTCCGCATACCCTACTTCTGGTGGAATTGGGGCTAGTTCTTTCTTTTCTATAGTTTAATTCACAATATGTAGTGAATCAACCACCGCCGATGACATAGAACTGGCATGGATGCTGCACTCTAAACGAACAAATTGTTGATCATCACCTTTTATTTCTGGATTTTTCGGTGTTTATTATTGAGAAAACTCCATCTCCATCACCTACTCTTGAGCTTAAACCTTATTTGGAGGCTTGACCATGAGTAGAATCTTCTTGATGTTAAGTCTTGCAGCCCAATCTTTCAAATTCCTTGCACATTTTTTCTTGCTAAGCTCTTCAATATCCACCCCCCACTGTTTATTTCCTGATCATGCTCTTCCCAAATGGGTTTAGGAATATAAGAGAATGGATGGGTTAGGATTCACAATTTTCCTTTACTGTTTGAGGTGGTGGAAGAGGTATAACCTATTGTATTGATGGCCTTCATAGAAAATAATGAACTTTATAAGAACAAGGGACATACGATTCATGATGAGATGGAAAATAGGGGTTACAGCTAGAAGATTAGGACTATGGGACTCAAGTTGAAACTGCATGGATGGAGACATAGGAAGAGGGTTATAAGATGGTAATGCGAGAACCTCCCATTGATAGGATTGACTAACATTACATTCATAAAATTCTCTCTTCTTCATCCATTCTCTAACTTGAGTCATCGTTTTGATTATGAATTGAAGATTTTGTTGAGGATTAAACTTGCCTACTATAGGGCCATTCTAGTGGTATGGAATTTTGAAACTAATCTAGGTTGCCTTTTTCATTTCCTTAATCCTTATTTGCACCATGTTATACTTCAACTCTCGAACTTTATTTTGCGAGTGGTCTTCTTCAAGTGTAGGATAGCTTCCAAAATCTGCACACTAAATTTCTTTAGCAACCACACAATTCGGTGGATGAAAAAAAATATCTACATATTTTTCATGTGGACATGCATTCTCAAATTGATATTCCTCATAAAATTGATCTAGAGGTAGAGTATAATAGCCCGAGCTAGAAAGAACCGTTGTTGCTGCAAGTGGGAATTACACTATGAAAATGAAGCCATGATTGTACCGCTTCATGAATGGGAGAAAGATGGAAATATGTGGAAGAAACAAGGATGGAAATGGATGGAAAGAAAAGTTTGCACTCAGAGAATGGGTTACTTAGACCAATGGAGTTGCCACTTATGCTTGGGTATACCCCTTAAGGCTAAATTTTCACTAAGAGCACAACAACTTAACGAAATGAAGTGAACACAATACACACACCTATGAAAGATATGACTCTTGTGGTCCCACTAGACGTGCTAAAAAAATTTAGTGTTAGTATCACGGTGGCTAAGATATTACAATGGGATACCTATGAAATGTAGATATTTCACCTACTGTCCCATCGGGCATGCCAAAAATTGCTATCACCAAATAACTACACCCTCCTAATGGCCAAGTGATGGATAGGACATTTGGTGTGATTAGGTAACATGGGATCACCTTGCAAGCTGTGAGACTTGCAGCTTGAAATGAACCTCTGGAGAAGGCCAACTTCCTCTTCCTAAACTAAACACAACACTACTCCTAATGTAATAAAATAGTTAACTAGACCTATACTAACATTATCATGGGATTTAGGGAGAGAGATTTGCAAGAAATAAAACCTATACTAGAAGTGGTGATGCACCAAGAAATGATTTTGCTAGACAAGTTTTCAATCGTCCAGTAAAGAAGGATGAAAATGAGAAGGATGAACAAGCACCATAACTTAACTGCATACAAAGCTTCACTCCCAGATAAGCACAAAACTCCCAAAACCTGCAATGGAAACTTGAAGTTACACAATATACCTAAAAGCATGAGAAAGGAATAACAAAGCAACAAAATGATGAAAGGACAAATAATTAGTCATAGAACACAGTTTCTTATTACTTCAATCACATGCACAATGCATCATTACATTAGGAAGAGGCAATATTTTCCATTACAATAATGGAGAAAAGGCTTGAAAGTTCGTTACTTGCCACGTATTACTATATTGGTGGGTTCACTTTTTGACTCAGTTTGCCAACTCGGCCTCTACTCAAATGAACTGCTACGTGTCATGCTCCTCCTCCTATACTATCAGGCCATGTTTGCATTAATTAGTGTCTCACCTTCACATTCCATGTTGACTGGGTCTCCCTTATTCATCACGGACCTCTCATGGGGAAAGGAGACCGCGTTTCCCTGGTCTAATTGCCTCAACTTTCCCCATGGCCACAAACTTCATAACTCCTTGAGCGCGGAATTTACCTCACTATGTTCTCCTTCCTCATGGCTTGGCCACATTACCCACGCGGACTCTCCATGCGTCAACTTGGCAAGTTGATTTCTGATCTCCACAATAACCCACCAGCTCACCATTTCCACCTCGCCCGAAATCGGATTCATCTCAGAATACTCCCACTGAGCTTAGAAAATATTCATTCAACCTCGTGAGCTCGAGCTTGTCCGTTCCTTTGACATGAGCTCCATTCTGTCAAACCGAGCTCATACATACCAACTCGGTCACCTATCTTCCTTGCACTATGGCCAGAGCTCGTTCATCCATTAACGCACAAAACCCTTATCTAAGTTATTTGATTTTATTTCGGCCATTGGAGAGTTTTGCCTTATATTGTGCCAGAGATAATCTTTATTTGGTTTGATTGAGCTTCGAGTTCCAGATCTTACCATTTCAATTGTCATGGCTTTGCAACTTTCTTTCCCGGCTACAAGTAGCGTCGAGCTACTTTACTTCAATGAGTCACCTGCAAGTTCTATTCATTATATACTGGCGAGCTCAAAATTGAGCTAAACCATGTGCTTTATACTGATTCAGATTTGTATTTACATGACCTTTGACTCTTCATCTGTTAGGACTCGCTGCTCGATTCGTCTATGACTCAAACCTGACTGTGTCACTTCGGTCTCAATCTCGAGCTCTTAATCTCCCCACGGTTCAGACTTACGCCATTCTTCATTGTGCCATGTCTGCAAACTATTATCATGCCAAGTTCGAGTCTTACATGCCATTTTTTCCACTCAATGCTAAGCTCAATCCAAGCTTCCTTCTGTCATAGCACGACCAACATTATGTTTGTTCCTAACGACACAACTTGGCCTTCATCAATATGGTTTGCAAGCTCTTTGTCTGAATCAACCTTCACATCTTAACCGTACGTGATCACAAGCAACTCTCTCAGATTCCAACAGTGTCGACGCCCTACACAAATTCCGTTGTCACGAACTTTCTTCATAGAGATCTTTCGGCGATCTGATTGAGTTCTAGATCACCCGTGCTCTTCCTCCTTGAGCCTACCTTCTCAAACAATGTCGAGCTATGCATCCACCCTTCCATGTCAACACAGCTCAACCTAAGTTATTATTCCAATGTACCGAGTTCTTCCTTGTCCTTACCTCTGAGTTACCATCTACCGAGCTCCCTCAACTGAAACTCCACGCTCGATCACGTTCCACTCAACATAGCTCGACCACCAATTAAAAACGTAACCCCATCAAAATGAGTTTGACTCACACCAATTGCACATAATCTCCTCATTAACACCTTGTGAAACCTGAGCTTACATTGGCCATCTCAATATCGAGTCCTCCATATTAACGCGGCTTCAATGCTTAAGAAATTCGCTGCATAGTTCCACCTTGATTGAAGAGCTTGACTTCATGTTTTCCAACCTAGCTTGCCTGAGCTGCAAAAGAGCTTGATCCCAATCCACGATGAGATCCAACTAACCCATCCAAGTTCCCTTCCCTTGACCATTCAAACCCATGAAAGGAGCTCACCCGAGCCAATATACACATACCCTTAGGAAAATCATACTTTAGCTCATCAATCAGCTCGCTGAGCATCTCTCCGAGCTACTCGGTGAGATATTTTCAACTTAGGATCCCATTGAGTTCCTTTGATAATCTTTTCAAATTTTTTACTGACTCGTTGAAATTTTTTTAATTCCCCCATGAAGCCCCTTTCTGATCCAAGGGTCCATTAGGCCTCCTTGTTGTCCAATTTTTCCAAGTGTGCAAAATTGGATAACAAGTAGGACCCAAATTTTTAATTCCTAGGCATCACAAATCATGATGTCAGCCCAAAAAGGTGACGGATAAGGATACAACTTTGTAAAGAGATAAGGAAGGCATACTTATTCTAGAGCTTTGACCAAACCCACACATTGTTCTGTGTAAATGAAATGGGACGTGACCGCCATGACCACTATTTAATCTACACACAACACTATGAAATTGAACACGAAGATGCCTGAAATCTCAGAGTTTACACAAGCTCTCCCGATGCTCTGGAGATAATCCACACCCAAGACATTCACAATCATAGTCATAACATTTGTGAAGTCTATGCAGAAGACATTACGAAGATGACTATAAGACACAATACATAGGAAATTTGTTTCCCGCTTCTTGTTATGCAAGATGATGAAAGGAATATAGGTAGATGTCATGAGAGGGAAGGGGAAAACAACAAACAGAAATGAAAGAAAATGAGTGAGGGTAGGAGAAAAAACAAGCCAATTAAATAGTCCCTCGACTCGTGTGAGGAAGGTCAGCGCAATAAAAAATGGATGAGGTCATCAACATTTTCCCATACATTCACTAGATTATTTGATGAAAAGGATCTTATATTATATTAAATGCAACATGATACAATATTATCTCAACAAAATAAGTGGGTGGTATGAGAGAAAGCGACAAAGTCAAAAGCACACTAGGCCAAGCCTTGCAAACACAACAAATAAACAACTATAAGGGGGTATGAGGAACACCAAAAATAAAGGCTAGATTATGAATAAAGGATACCCGTGATTGATAAACATACATTATACAAAATCGCATTACTAGAGATAATCACACACATTATACAAAAATGTGTTATCAATTAAATCTATGGAAAATTACATAATTGTAATTGGATTATTGATTTATTGACATTGCATATGTCTCCACATCCTCTTCCACATCCTTCAATAGTTTCATTATAGGCCACAATTTATCTATCAAGTACAATTGTAATATATATTATAGGCCAAAATCCTTCCTTCAATAGGTATATTTTTACAATTGTAATATCCATTACAATTGTTGTAAATGGTGCTAAGTTTTTAAGAAATATGTTTTTATTCCTGGATACTTGATAAAAGGAACGTCTGATCATGATGCAATCTTCATGTATGATCACGATTCAATCTTCCACACAAAAATAAAAAGAAAATCTTTAAAATAATGATTTGTAAAACATTAAATAGAAAAATTTTATGTTCTATAAGTACTAGCGGCTGCCAGACTTTATTTTTATTTGGACAAAGGTTTTATCATTTTGAAAATGTCATTAAGATTAACATATGAAGATTTGGTAAAAAATAATTTTATGATTTCAGGGAAGCCAATACGGATCTACAAATCAATAAACATAACAATTTTCTATTTTATATGGTCTAGTGGCCGCTAGGATTAATTTTTGATTGGCAATAAGGATCTTCCCTGTTATAAAATTTTCTTAAGCTTAAACTATGTAGATTTGGGAAAACTTGTTCTTTTATTAGTCCATGGTACATGATCGAAAAAAATGATTGCGCACTGCGAATTTTTAAG
The DNA here is from genome assembly GCA_019776745.2 of Taxus chinensis. Taxonomy (NCBI): domain Eukaryota; kingdom Viridiplantae; phylum Streptophyta; class Pinopsida; order Cupressales; family Taxaceae; genus Taxus; species Taxus chinensis. The sequence goes on from CM034156.1 coordinate 220,300,793, forward strand.
AACCTTAAGGTAGTTATTTTATTCCATAAAAATTCACAATACATTGTTGGATTTAGATGAAAAGTATAAAATTCAAACACCAATGGTGTGTTTGAAATTTATCAATGATATGCACATGTTCTTGTGTTCTCCTGCAAGTTTCAACCATATACATAATTCACTGTAAATTTTCGAATCAGCCTTATAGTTTCCATCAAATCTCCAATATGTTGGGTTTTGAGAGTAGTTTCTTCTTTGACTTTGTCCGACAATAATCTCACATCATTGAACAAAAGTATATTGTTTTCACCATATACATTACCATAAAAGTATAATATCTGTTGATTGGTATTTTTTTTTGAACTTGCATTGGTGGCATCCCCAAATGAACCTGAAGTGGGTATCTCGCAGCCAACTAATTTTTTTGATGAGCATGTACTTCACCATTCTTGAATCCATAAATGAATACCATAAGGAAGTTTCAAAATATTTTGATGTGGTACTTATAAAGTCAGCACTAAAATCTCGTTCAAAGTATTCAGTATTCCCATATCTAAACATTGGAACCATATTATGAGGTATTTTTTCATCAATACCAGAAATTCCAAATAGCAAAATTTCAACTCCCAAAACTAGTAATTTCCTAGGCTTCCCAATAGGATCTATAAAAAACAACTCAAAATTAATGTAATCTTACTAAAGTGATTAAAAACAAGGCAACATAGTATTGCACGATAATATTTTATTTGGGTAACTCACAAAAATAACTTATAAAACTATAATATCATCTTAATCATAGTGAAGATATAAATACTGCCAACTTTTAAATTTGTAATCTCAATATATAAAATAAAAAGTGACCATATGACTGTACGAGTGAATACCATTGTAATTTTTTTGAAATAATTAATAGTTATATATTTTCTGTTTGCTGCAATTTTTTGATGCCCTCCGCAACACTCAAACCCTTATAAAGTATCTGTGTTATATTTATGTACAAATTTGTCACCAACCACTTATCTGTGAAACACTTTTCTTCATTGGATTTCTTCGCCACCATAAAATTTTCCGAAGGGTTTCCCTTTGGGCCCATTGTAATAAACAATGTGTCTCTAAGGCAAAAAAAATACCATCTCTACTGCATATCTTTTGGAGATATTTTACTACAATTTCATCTTCTACACATCAATGTTCTTTAAACAAAATAATAAATGGTTTGAATTGAAATACGATTTTTTTCAAAATGTTAATCATCTTTTCAAATTTGGCATTAGAGAGATAGCTATACCAAAATACCACTTCACATTTTTCTGCCAGTATCTTTAAAAATTCATTGATCCCACCTCACAAGTTGAGAGTCTCCTTACCGATCTTGATTGTCAATTATTTGTAGGATTGGTTTTTATCATACCCAAAACCCTACAAATCTAAAATTATTAAATAATCCTTTTGGCCAATTGCAAAGAAGTAAATTTTTCTCAATTCTTTGTAATTTGATATTAACCAATTCAAATAATCAAAAATTTGGTATATTAACACTTATTGATTGAGATTCAATGTTGGATTCCCTCAACCCCACCCTCTACAAGTTCTTATGATGCTCATTCTATTTAAGATAATAATAATCAATTCAAAATAAATTTTAAGTGAATATAAAAAATACATGATACAACTTGCTTTTATACAATATTGCATAAATGTAGTTATATATTAACAACAGGTAGGTGTAAGCCATTAAATCCTGGACTATGTTTGGGTTGACAGTCTATGATGGGCTTAACGACTACTAATAACCATTAAATCTTGGACTATGTTTAGGTTGCATGTTTAATATTATTTGAATGAATGTCATTTTGGGTAATGGATTATGTTATTGTACATGTATGAATTTGTTTAATCCTTTGAGAGCTTGATAAACCCATTACGAAATTCATTCTTAGATAATTTTTTGTGAATGATTAAAAATATAAGTACTAAACTCTTGTTGTGTATGAAAGTTTGTTTCGCCCTGTTGTTATTGAAAGACCCATTTCAGGTTTAGTATAAAATGGTAAGGCATGTCCTTACAGTTTGATTGTTCTTCTTATGCAACCCAAGAAAGAGGGAAATAGTTTTTTGCCTTCCTTTTTGATCAATATTTACTTATCTGACCGATAATGGTTGACTCGGCTTATGATCAAATGAAGGATTTATGTTGATATATTTTCTTTATGACCCATTTGGGCATGGTGACTTAATGTGTGATTACTTGGTCAGTAAGTAGATAAGACATACAGTCAGATTTCTTCTTTTCTTGGCACTGGTTATTAGATTCGAACTTGTTTTATTTTATAGAATCATTATGGGCTCGATTGTGAGTAAAAGTGTGATCCCATGAACACCTAGTTGGTTTTTGATTAAGACTCAAATTATGTTAGGCTCAACGTGTTTTATTGGTTCACAAACCCAAGAACTGGGCCAAGGGATTGTTGGTACTTAGATTAAAATTCTCTAGTGAAGCTTGTGATCAAATACATGTAAGTTATATTACGCATTGACTGTAACCTTATTGTCAATGGACATCTTAATAATGGTTGGGTTAAAAATGGAAAGCAATGGAGAAAAAAGTCTCCTGTGTGGAACATCTAAATTGAGGAAATTGGTTTTTTCTTAATCCTTTTGTTATTGCCAATACATAGACAAGCTAGTTGGTGATTTGTTGGGTTTCAAAATTTTAAATTGTCATTCGATAAGATTACGGTGTGTCACTATACATTTTGTAAATGTTAAAGTAAATTTGTTAACATTAAGTTATTATTTAATTATCCCATACGGTCCTTTGATTACCCTACTTTGCATGGTTGTGTGATTAATATTTACCATCTCTTGATATATTTAGGTAAATGATTGTTGAAGGTTTTAAAATAAGGAAATGTTATTGTTTGTTTAAAAGGAATTACTTAATAACATAGATTTTTTTATTCTATGAATGTTGTACTCTTTAAACAACTTGTATTATTTGTACTAATTATAACGTGATGTCCATTTTCTAATTAAGGTATTATCATTAGACGAACATTGCAAAATTAATGGTTATGACACCATTGAGACAAACTAGGTAAAATAGGAAATATTAGATATTATGAGTTGGAAAGTTTGTTATGATTTCTATCTCCAAAACTTGTATTTGTCCCTAGTCATTTATGTGTTTTGGACATTAGTTAATAATGAATGAGGGAGTAGTTTAATGTATGAAACAAGGTATACTAAATGGATGTATGTTATGATATGATGACCTATAAATAGGGGTAAATTTTTAAAGTGTCCATGGACCCCTATAGGAACTTACATATTATTATGCTATTATTATCAATTTTAATGAAGATACAATGTAAATAAAGCACCCCTACAAAGAAAATTGATAATGGAGTTCAGAAATGCCTACATCTCCGGGTTCAAATGTTGAACTATTTTATTACACTTTCGATTGAAAATAGATACAATTTACAATGAAGTTCTAATGGTGCAACCTGAAACAATATAATTTACCATTTGATTCTAAAGACTCCAAACTGATAAATACAAGTGATCATGTACCTGGTTGATTCGAAAGGCTCCGAACTAGGTAAAAAGGTAACTAAATGATCCAATTGATTCCTAGGAATTTGAACAAGAAAAGATGAAGACAATGATTGCTCCAATTCCACCAAGAAGTAAGATTTCCATTGATAGTGACAGTCACAGAATAAAAAGTCTTCAACAGGTTTTCCTAAGATTAGAGGCACCCTTGACGAAGTCTCAAGATAAAATTCAAGCGTAGATATGAATTCCATAGGATATAATGGCATCAAAAATCCTCCAAATCAGAAAAATAATATCACCCTTGGAAGTGTGAGGAAATTATGAGAATATTTCCTTTTTACACCAAGGTATGATTCGTCCTCTAAGACCTAAAAGATGAGCGATATATAAAATCTGCCCTGTTTTTGCACTATGGCTTTGCGCAGGACTTCCTGCTTGATAACACCCATCGAGATCCTTCACATAATTATTGGATGGGCATTAATTTTATTTAACTGTATGTCAACGGTTCGACTATTTTGGCTTCTGTTATGTTTATCGGTCCACATTTAACTGCCTCTTTCCACGTGGGCTGCTTTGGAGAATGTTGATCGGTCTACCTTTTTATACACATTCCACGTGACTTAGCTTCTCCATGTCCCACATTTTGCATGGACTATGAATTAAAATAGCCTTTCCATAGGCTTTTAGACTACTCATATTTTCACGTGGACCTTATTTTATTTATTTATTTCTTTTTAAAAAGATTCTAAACCTTTTTACATGGGTAAATCATAAACCCACTTTTAAATCCACCTACCCAAATCCACGTGTTCAAATGCTGATATTCCATGTTTCACCATGTTATTTGTCCACTTGGCACATCCTCCTCTTGTGACTCTCGTTGACCACTAATTGACTGAACTTTGACTAGTCATAACTTTCGTATAAGGACTTAGATTTGGTCTATTCAAAATGTGTTAGAAAAAACATGAAAATATCTACACAATAGTTCTGACTATATATGATTTCCAAATCATACATTTATGCCATGTGTCACTATCGTATTAGTTCTTTGACTCTGCTAGGTTTGAATGTTGACCAAACTTTGATTGACAATAACTTAAGCATATGAATTCCATTTTCCATGTTCTAGGTACTGACGGAAATATTGTTGAATTATCTACCACTTTTTCATGGTTTAGAGAGATTTAGGGAACTCCCAAATGTCTGAAAATGACCTCTAGATCATATGATGATGATTGATCATATATTACTGGAGTTCATTCATTGGCTTATTTTAGCGATATACCCTGTAAAGATGAGAAGGATAACTTTTCATGCTAGTTCTTTTTGAGCTGACTATTTTTAACATTTTTACAGATGGTGGAAATTAATTCATTCTCTAGTAGATGATTTATAAAGACATTGTGTGATTTAAAATTTATTAATTATGATGTTTAAGTTGGATTTAAATGAATGTCATTATTTTAAAAGTGACCATGTTCTTTGGTGTCTTTTTTTAATGAAAGGTTATTTAGCCTAATGTTATTATTGTACTATTCTGGAAAAGGGATGTTATACTTGTAATTATTATCAAGATATTTTTCTAAAAGTGGTTCAATATTTGTTGTAAATTATATTTTTCTACTTATTGGATTCAACATTATGTGAAAAATGTATGGTTAGTGTTATATGGTTCTTATGATATAAGAGTTATCATACTAATTATGTGATGATAAATTATGATATAGTTAAACATATTGGACAAATACAACAATGAATGTTGATAAAATATTTCGATTAATGAGAATATTAAAATGTATACTTTATGGAAAACTAGAACAATGTCATAGATAATAAATTTAGGACTGCGACAATAATGTTGTAAGTTATCTTAAGTTACATTTAATATGCATAATGTTGTAAATATTTATATATATAACTCGTGAAAAAGGATACGAACTAATTCAACAGCTAAGTTTATGAATCTTAAGAATGTATTCAGATGCGATAAATGTATCACTGCGATATAAGGGGAAACTTGTCGTAAAACTCGTTCAATTATAATTAAATGAGCTATGCATTATGACATTCCTAATAATTAGAACTCAACAAGATAACTTTGGATGGATGCTATAAAATAGCATCCATTTAATGACGTAATTCATTAAGTGAATACTACTAGATATAATATATCCTAAGTGTTCCCTTTAACCACTTATTATGACTATCATAACAAGAAAGGATTTTGTTACGTTAAAGTTATGGAAGTTGATTTTTCAGTACAAGTGAGTCACTTGGGTGCCAACTTAAGTTGGCTATAGGAAATAAAATGGTTAAGTAATGACGCAAGTCATTACGTAAAAAAAATCTCTCCCATAGGCAACCTAAGTTGGCATATATGTGCTCCTTCACAAAAGATGAATAGGTTATATACCTTGTGTGTAACATGTAATTGATTTAACTCAACTAAATGATTAAATTCTAATAAATGAAGAAAGTGATATGGTGAAGGGAGAATTTTCTGTAGACATATGTGCCATCACGAAACCAAGAATGCATGCATGAATCTTAAACTTTGGCTGAAGTAGTGTAAGCTATTAATTACACTATCAAGTTCATCAGGCTCTAATTAATGGTGTAATATGTTGGATGGTATTTGGATGAATACTTTCTAGGTAGAAACTTAAAGAACATCACTTGTAAATCAATGGCTAGGGAAGGTACCACTCATATACTTCGTATAATAGACTCGAAAGAGTATATTATGGGGGAATTAGGTAAATCATTTTGACCCATATTTATACACATGGTTTATTTATTGTTATCTTATAAATTGAATATTTACATTGTTGTATGGATTTAAATGTTTTTCACATTTAAATCATTGAAGCCAAAAGTTAGTCTAGGAAAGCATAAAAATAAATTCATGTAATTTGAAAGCATTGAAAAGTAGGTGGTACATTTTGGTATCAGAGTTGAAAGGTTGTAGCTCTTTGACCCATTGTGTCCCTACGTTAACTTTAACTTAATTATTTTCTAACAAATAAAATGGTTAGGAAAAGAGTACAAAATGTTGTAATTCACCAACCTGTATGGGTGGAGAAGTAGCGATATCATACAAAGTTGGATGAAATACTCGCTACTATTCAGGACACACAAAACCAAATGGTTGTTCTTGAATACATCAAGTCACAGGTAATGACAGTAGTAATGATAGTGATGGAAGTGAACAATCTCATGGGTAGTCCTAATGATGTAAAAAAAAATGATGTGTACCCCAATACAGGAAATAATAATAAGGTAGTGGATCCTAACATTTTGTGAAATGATAATAATAATGCAATAAATCGACCTAAGAATAAAAGGACACATTTGGTAGCAGAACTGTTAAATGATATCAAGAGGATCATCCCGCCTAATTTTTATGGTCTGACCTTAAGAGATAGAGTATGAGAACTAGATTAGTGAGATGGAGAAATATTTCTCCACCCGAGAACTTCTCAGAAGAAACTAAGGAAATTTGGGGAGCTTATCAACTCTCCAATGAAGAGTCCTCTTGGTGGGACAGACGGAAGATAGAACTTGGTGTTGATGAGGAAATTATAACCTAAAATTATTTTAAGGCATATTTTAGACAACGTTTTGGTTTGCGTAAATTTGTGCCATGATCAAGAAGATGTCTGAATTTTAGACATCTAATCTCAGGGAAAAATGACAATTACATGAATACTGGAAGAAGTTCACAAAACTTATAAAATATGTACCATCGGTATCAAACTGAAGAGATGTTTCACATCGGGAAATTACATTATGGGGTTTGAACCTTGTAATAGGAGGTGTAGTTGATGTCCGCATTAACCATCAACTATGGAGGTTGTATTTCGAAAAGCTAAATTAGGACAAGAATAGATACTGCAAGCCATTTCTGCACATAGAGTAGGAGAAAGAACATAATGTATTTGTTGATGAACCTTCACCTTTAGTACCTAAAAATGTTAGGGAGGAATAAGTTTGGAACAAAAAAATATAATTGGGAATGGTAATGGTAAGAATAACTACAGTAATTAAGACTATTGTAAATAACAAGAAAAATAGACAAAATAATGTAGCTAGTATAGAAAGTAAAATTGATTAAAATGGGTCCTTTTGGTGGAATATTTTATATGTGGTTTTGATCACTATGAAAACAAATTTCCCTCATAGGAAAAAGGATAACAACCAATAAATATCATATACATGTTACAGTGACTGATAAGCAAGATGAAAAACAAGCTATTCCTAGTCAAAGTTGCAGGTAAGTTTTTTGGATTGCCTATAACCATTTTATTTTATATTGGTGTAATTGAATGTTTTGTTTCAACTAAATTAGCATATAAAATTAAAATAATTGATATATATGAAAAATGCATGGTCTGTTCATCATGGGAACAATATTTTCCACACGGTTAAAAAATGTCTTTTTGGCATAACATTGGAACTGCCAAGCTTCATCACTAAAATAGTTCTTTATGTAGATACTTTATGGTTTATATGACATAGTCATGGGTGTAAACTGGTTACCCCAACACAAGGAAATTGTAGACTACTATGAAAATTAGATTAAATGAATAAACAATCCATAGAAAATAGAAGTGATTCAAGGGATAAAAAGAGACTTTACATGGTGAAGAAAATCTCAGCCATGTGGGTTAAAAAATGATAAGAATAAAGGTTTCATGATTTTTGTTAGTAAAAATTTGTAAATTTTTGGGAAGAAGGTAAGGCTTATGTGGAAGACCATCCACTTTTATGTGAGTACAACGATGTTTTTTTGTAAGAAGTACCTAGTCTTCCACCTAAATGAGAGTTTGATTTCACCATTGACATCATAATTGGGAACTGAACCAATTTCTAAGGACTCCCTATAGAAATGAATACAACTAAACTTGTAGAGTTGAAAGCGTAACTTCATGAACTATTGTCTAAAGGTTTGATCAGGATGTGTTTCTCTCCTTGGGGAGCACCTAGTCATCTTTGTTAAGAAAAAGGATATGGAACATTGAGGCTATACATTGATTATAAAATTCTTACCAAAGCCACGATAAAAAATAAATACCCCATTCCAAGAATTGATGACCTATTTGACAAGTTGCGTGGAGCATCGAGTATATTCTAAGATTGATATGTGATCAGGTTATCATCAGTTAAGAATAAAAGAAGGATATACTCACAAGAACTGTCCTTTTGGACAAGGTATGGTCACTTTGAGTTCACTGTATTACCATTTTGGGTTAACGAATGCTCTATTAGATTTTATGAATTTAATGAAAAATAAAATTTCAAGACATACTTGGACAAGTTTGTGCTAGTATTCTTGGATAATATTCTCATTTATTCTAAAAGTTTTGAAGAGAATAATGAACATCTATGGGATTTTTTTAGATGTTCTAAGGAACATAAAATTATATGGTTAATCTTTTAAAGTGTTCATTCAATCAAAACAAGGTGCAATACCTTTGGAAAATAATAAATAAAGATGGAATTTTTGTTGAATCCATCAAAACATAACAACAATAAGTGATTGGCCAGCTCCTAAAAATGTACATGAAGTTAGAATATTCATGGGACTAGCTGAGGTATTACTGGAAACTTGTAAAATACTTATCGAAAGGTGCTACTCCAATCACCTCATTACAGAAAAAGGGCAAGAAATTTGTCTAGAATTAAAAATATGAGAATTCCTTTAGATTTGCTGAAATAAAAATTAACTTCAACACATGTTCTAAAAGTTTCGGATCCCAATGTGAACTTCACCGTAGTGATAGTTTCCTCCAGTGAAGGTTTGAGAGGTATTCTACTGCAAAATGAGCACGTGATTGCGTATGAAAGTAGAAAACTCATAGTACATGAGCTTAATTATGACTCTCCCATGACTTGGAGTTTGCTGCCATTATACATGCTTTGTAAAAATGGAGACACTACCTTTTGGGAAATCACATTTGAAATGAAAACATATCATCTTGGGCTGAAATACATCTTCACTGCAACCTAACTTAAATGTGAGGCAACGAAGATGGTTAGATTTTTTATCTCAGTATGACTTAGATATCAGCTATATAAAAGGTAAAGAAAATATAGTGGCAGATGCATTAAGTCGTAGGAAGTACATTTCATCTCTTGTCACATTGAGAACTCAATTCAAGGATGATGTAACAAAAGCAATACTAGATGATTATTATTATTAGCACGTTAAAACAATGCTTGTTGCAAATACAAATGATAAAAGATACAAGGGATTCAGATTTAATAATGAAAGAATCCTAAAGTATGAAAAATGAGTTTATGTACCCTTGGAAAAATGAATTCCGAACAAAAGTGATAAATTAATTTCATGATGCCCCTATTATTAGTGACATCTTGGAATGACTAAAATGCTTGTCTAATGTGAAAAACAAATTTCTTTTTGGAAAGGGATGAAAAAGTATATAGTAAAATACATTTCACACTATTCTATAGACTGTCAACATGTCCAAGGAGGAACATATGCATCTAGCATGGCTATTGTACCCTCACAATCATTCCACAGTTTAAGTGGAAAGTAATCAACATGGAATCTTTGTATAAGGAATGCCAATGTCAAAAAATAAACATGATGTACTATTGGTTGTAGTTGATAAAATAACTGAAGGTATCTCATTTTTTACTGAGGTAACTATGAAATATGATTCACCATGTTCTTGTAAAAAGGTTCGTGTACGAGATTTTTTCAGATTGCATGGAGTACCTAAATTATTAATTTCATATCAGGATCAAAGGATGACTTATCATTTTTGGTAAACTTAAATTTAGGGACAAATCTAAATTTCATTTCTACATACCATCTAGAAATAGATGGATAGACGGAAAGGGTAAATCAGATTATGGAGGACATGCTCAGGATGTACTACATGGATCAATAATACAAGTCAAAATAATATCTTCCACTGGTTGAGTTTTCTTACAATAACACCTACCACTCCTTGTTGAAAATGGATCCTTTTGAGGAATTGTATGGACGGAAGTGTAAAACACATGTTAGTTGGGAAAACGTGGAAGAAAGGGACAGTAATAGGTCTTAAAATGTTGAAATGAAATGGAGTAACAAGTTAATATCATTCATGATTGATTAAAATAAGCTACTGATAGGACAGAAGAGCTATGCTGATTTGAGACAAAGTTGACAGGAAATTTGAACTAATGAGACAAAGTTTTCTTATGGGTTAAGACCTAGGAAAATTTCAATGTTCATTTGGAAAACCAGCTAAGATGTCACCTTGCTTAGCTGGAAGCTTTGAAATTAATTTAAGTAATCATCCTCGTATGACATATCATCTAACATGTTACCTCCTAACATTATCAAAGATGCATGATGTTTTTCATATTTATTTACTTAAAAAGTATGTATCTGATTCATGACATGTACTTATCTTGAATTCCTTATAGGTTCAAGTATATCGGGAACCATCATGGTTAAACCCATAAGAGTGTTGGAAAAATGTACCAGGTGTACTTGTGAAATAGGGAAATAATTCATTGCAAAATCCAATGGGACTAATTTTCTGAAGAAAGTGCAACCTAAGAGAATTTAGATGAAAACAAAACTACTTTTCTGCATACCTGTTTAAGTAATAAAAAACATAAAAATAGTTATTAGATATTATTATTATTGTTATTATTATTATTATTATTATCTATTGTTTGAATGACTTAAAACGTCATGATTCTTGTTGTTTAGGAAAAACTTGATTAAAATAGGTTGTTACAGCCAACAAAATTCTGATTAAAATCTCTAAACACTTGATGTTTGCAGTTTTCAGTTTTACTTTACTTAATCATTTGATGTTAAAATAAGTATATGTTTACCTGATTTCAATTTAAATTTGTAAATGGTTAGAATTAATCATCGGGATGATGATTATTAAAGGGGGAAAGTATGTAACACCCCATTGTTTTCATTTTGATGAGTCATAAACGAGCTCCAGTATCAGGAATCTCGTGGACATGGGAACTAGTTTCAGTATGTTTTCCATGAGCATGGATGCATATCTACACTTTCCATCATGTCCCACAAGCTTCTGGATATCGAAACCCATTTATTATATCTTAGATTTAATGAATATTTAACTTTTCTTGAATATAAGTATGACTTATCGTTACATTTATGCATATTACTTGGATTATAACCTCAGCTATGTTAATTGTTATAATCTAAATTGATTTCATTGACAATGAATGATGTTAGCAATGGACTTGTTATTATTTCGATGTTGATCTAGCATGTACTTGGTTGCGTTGCACTGTTGTGTTGAAATTATTTAGTTCATTACGGGTTATGTTGATGATTTCACTATAAAAGTTAATTGATCTAATTCTATTTTAGATAAAACTTTATGCATTTGTCATTACCGTTGGACAATGATTAATGGATAAGCACTAAAATCTAAGGTTAAGTCATTGTTTAAGGTTAAAGTTTTTGAATGATGAATACAGTCTATTAAAATGTAAAAATGAACCGATTATGGTGAGAGATACATTTGGTCTAGTAAGGATAATGTAGTAAGTTTGTATGACACTGTATTTTACTTTGACATATGTGGATGGGTTAATACTATTAATGCTTAACTATCTATAGACCATACTATGATGAAAAATATAATAATTTGTATCATAAATGGTCTATTGACCATATCCTAAGTTTTAAATTTCCTAATGGTCATCGACCATGATAGGATTTTGGTTAGATAAATGTTTGATTTTGCAAAAAGGTGGTAATGGCTCGGTCAAGCACCAACTCAAGCTCATAGGTGAATGAGTTATATTAATCAAATAATGCATTATTTATTGCCACCCGAGCTATGGTTAATAAGTTTGTATTAAATTTTTAAATAGGCCATTAGGCTGACCATGATAAAAATGGAGTTTTAACTTGGTAAATGGTCTTGTAACCATTTGATCAACTTCCTGCAAGATTGTATGGTGGTGATCATACTGCTAAGTGTAGTTTGGAAAACCTAAACTTAGCAGTGGAGTTAGTTAAGCTTAGATTATTTAGGAGGGAAAATTGGACTCATATGGTACTCACATTTAGTAATTAAATAGCTCCATGGATTTCGGGAGAAGATTGAGAAGATCTCTCGAGGAAGTATATGAACCAAGGGAGATTAAGTGGTATGTTTGGACATCTCTTTTTTCATTTCTGCTATCTTTTTGGATCTCACATGGAAGCTCTGCATGAAAAATTGATGGTTTTTAAGTCATAGTAATGGCAAGATATTTTTTGGTTGATCTACATGCATATTTTTAAACTTAGTGATATTTTTAAGGGGATATTTATGATTCATTGTTATATTAAAATGGGGTTTTGGTCAAACTTGGAGATTGATTTTTTGGTTTTGAATTTCGAAAGCAGTTTTAGAGGCTATGTTGGAAAAATATTGTGAACTCAATTTGGGTTGGAGAGGCTTAGTAAAATTCTATCTAATATCCTAGGAGGATGAATATCATTCTTCCTTCCCATCTTTATAGTTTATAGCATTAAAATAATTTTAATGTTTTAAAATCCTTGCAAATAGTTTTCTTTTCTCTGATATTCTGTATGTGTTAAGGTGAAATATAGAATATCATTTTGGGTTGCATGTGCATAAGATTATTCCCTATTAGTGTATATCATTTGGTAAATAAATATTTTCTTATTGTTGTACATGTATGAGATTTGATTATACTCCCTTGTTAGGCTTGAGTAAACCCATTACAAGTTTTTTTAGGATACATGTGTACTTCTTTGATTGATTTATAAAAACTGCCATATTAAACTCTTTCTAGTATAGCAGTTTATTTCACCTTTTTGGTTTTATTAAACCCCATTTCAAGGGTTTAGCCTGAAAATGGTAAGGAAAGCTCCTTGGGTTATAAGGAATTATTTTTAAAAACCCAAGAATAGAGGGTACTATTTATATGCTGACCTTGTTGATCATATCTATATTCTTAACTCGATCAGTACTAATGGTCATTTAAACTTGGATGAAGTAAGATAATGTTTTATATTTTTCTAAGTTAACTGATATTTCGGGTATACAATTTAATTTTGTATACTTGGTCATTTATGTGGATAGCAAATATATAGTCAGCTCTATCTCTTTTATGGGAACTTGTCTTATCTTGTGTTGAAAGAATTTATTTACTTTTAAATTTCATTATGAGTCAAATGTGGAGCAGAAAGTGGTTTTCAATGCACACTGAATTGAATCTTTACCTACAATCTCAATTATTTGGGTGGAATGTTTTAGGGTTAGATCTTAAACTTGAAAACTAGACCAAGGATAATGGTTGTCATATCTAGTGATATTCAGAGACTATGTGGCTTCATGTTTAAATTTATACGTTTTATTTGGAACTATGTTTGTGCTTATTGTTAATGTCATCAGGCTAATGATTATATAGCCTTTGACTTAAATCTAAAATATGGAGTCGTGGTGAAATGTCTTGATAAATTGACTCTGTGGAGCATTATTAAATTGAAGTTCTGTTGATGAAAATTATGGTTAAGGATTATTTTTGTATTGAATATTAAATAATAAAATGGGGATTTGTTGGTTTTTCATTTTAAATTTACATTTGATAAGATTAAGAGGTAAGTGACTATACATTTTTGCAAATGTTAAGGTAAGTTTGAATATATTAAGGTTTATTTTTATTATCCTTTATGGTATTTTGATTACTTTCCTTTGCATGATTGTGTGATTTAATAATTTACCTCTCCTATTCAATTTAGGTAAATATCCATGAAGAATATTTCAAAATAAGGAAATGTTATTTTTGGATTAAAAGGAACCCTTGAATATGATAGCTCAGTTTTATCTCTGGTGAATGTTATAGATCTTTGGAAATAATTTTTATTGTTTATAAAGTTCATTAGAATATGATGTTTATTTTCTATATAAGGTGTTTATCATTAGACATGGCATTACACATAAATAATGATTGTGACAACATTACAACAAACTAGGATCCAAATAGGAAGATTAGAATTATGAGTTGGAAATATTAATGATAATTTTTTAGTCTCTAAATTTTTTATTTGTGCTTAGTCTCTTATATGATTTGAACATTAGTAAATTACGAACTTGAGGAGTAATTTAATGTATAAAACAAGTTTAAATGAATTGGATTTATTTTAGATGTAATTATGATTGATCATGTATTACTAGAGTTTATTCATTGAGATATTTTAGTGATATAATTTGTAAAGATGAGGAGGATAACCTTTCATGCCAGTTATTTTTGAACTGACTGATTTTTAACATTTTTTACAGATGGGGGAAAATAATTCATTTCGGATGGAAGTATTAATTTTAAAATGTTTGATTATGATGTTTAAGTTGTATTTAAATGCATGTCATTATTTTAAAAGCAAGCATATGCTTCATTGTCTCCTATTTTAAGGAAAGGAAATTTAGCCTATTGTGATTATTGTACTATTCTTGAAAAGGAATATTGTACTTGTAATTATTATCGGGATATTATTTATAAAGTGTTTCAATATTTCTTGTAAATTATATTTTTCTACTTATTAGATTCAACATTATGTGAAAAATGTATCATTAATTTTATATGTTCTTGTGAGCTAAGAGTTATCATATTAATTATTTGATGATTAATTATGATATAGATTATATATATTGGAAATTTAAAACTATGAATGTTGATAACTATTACAATTAAAAGTATTAATAAAATGTATACTTTATGGAATAATATGACAATGTCATACAAAATAAATTATGAACTGCGACAATAACACAACAAACTATATTAAATTACATTTAAGATGCATAATGGATGTAAATAAATAACTCATGATATGAATATGACCTAATATGTAAACTAAGTTTATGAACCTTAGGGACATATTTAGATATGATAAATGTATCACTATGATGCAAGGAGAACCTGTTATAAAACTAATTCAATTTTACTTAAATAATCTATGTGATACGACGTTCTTGATAATAGGAACTTGGTAGGCCAACTTCGGATGGCTGATATAAAGTAGTATCAATTTAATGATGAAAGTCATTAAGTGAATACTATTATGTGGAAGATATCCTAAGTTTTCCCTACAAGGTCCATATATTACGACTATCATAACTAAAAAAGAATTGTGTTAGGCTAAATTTATGGAAGTTGTTTTTCCGGTATGAGTGATTCACCTTGGTACCAACTTAAGTTGGCTACGAGGAATAAAATGGTTCTATAATGTCGCAAGTCATTACGTAAGAATTTTCTCTCCCATAGGAAACCTAAGTTGGTAGAGATGTGCTCCTTCACATAGGATGAGAAGGTTTTGTACCTTGTGTGTAACATGTAGCTGATTTAACTTAACTAACTGATTCATTCATGACTACTAAAAATGTGATATGGTGAAGGGACTAGTTTTGTATACGTATGTGTCATCACGAAACTAAGCATGCGTGCATGAATATAAAAATCTAGCTGAAGTAGTGTAAGCTATTAATTACACTATCAAGTTCACCAAGTTCTAAATAATCATGTAAGGTTCCATATGGAATTCAATTGACTGAATTCTAGGTAGACACTTAGAAGACATCACATGTAAAGCAATGTCTAGGGAAGGTACCATTGGTATGTTTTGTATATAGACTCTAAAAGTTATGGGGGATCGAATAGATCTAATTGAGCCATATTTATGCACGTGGTTTATTGATTTTTATGTGATTAACAATTGTAGACACAAAAATTGGGTCATAATCCCTTTAACCCCCTTTCAACACATCAATTTGACACATGCGCATAGTCATGGCCCCCTTCTCCACATTGATATTAATTTAATCACCTTTAATTAAATTAATATTCATCCTCACATTATCAATTAATTTAATTAAGTTTATTTATACCTCACCTAACCACCTCACCCAAGACATATTCCTAGCCTAGTAATTAACTAAGACTAAGCCCATACTTATCCCAACTAACTCAGACTTAGTATAGCCTTAACATTAATTCCCTATTTCTTCTCCAAAAACACTCCTACTTATCCAAGTGCTATTCTCCACTTGAGACCCGGAATGAGGATTCAAATCATGCTAAAAATAGTAAAGCTCATGCTATTTTTGGAAAGTTAGATTTATTTAACTTAACCAACGATGGTTATCCCTCAAATGGTGTCGGCCACCTAACCGCCATCGGTTACGTTAAATAAGAGTTTCTAACTCTTTGATCAGGTTCTAAATTTGGATTTCTTCACTTACGCTTCTTGCATTCGTACGTTCAATCACTCCTACGACCTTGTAGCCAACCAAATCCCCTCTAACCATTCAGACTTCATTTGGTTTATCCAAAAGTTCTTCAGATCTCCAATACATGCACGAGGAAGCATCATGCCACCCTGTTGCTAAATTCACTCTGGATCACCAACACCAACCACCTTCAAGCTATATTCACCAAATAAGTGTTATTTGTCCATTGTCATTTCTAATAGCTCAGATTGCTTTATTAAGCCATCTACTTTAGATAACACCTTTCTACCTTACCCAAATCTACTTCCCAGTAGCTCTGGCTAACCTTCCACTTGTTTCACCTTCTAAACCTTGATTAAACCCACATATCAATATCTCTAAGCCTTAACAAAAAATGACAAACCTATATAAATCCCCATCACTCTTTGTGTAATCATAGAGAGTTCCCAATTATCAATTTTTGACATCATCACCAAATTTCCCCTAATGACACTAGTCACCCAACTAGCATCAGTCTACTCCCCTAACCAGCATCGGTTGCCTAACCGACATTGGTCTTTGAGACTAGCAATATTTCCTATAACCAACAAGCACACAACTTCTTCAAAACAACCCAGAATTCTGCTTAGCCTTACCCAGATCTTACCTATAGACTTTACCAGACCTGCAGACCCAAACATGCCAACCAACCATCTTGATTTAATCATAACTTTTCCTGTTAAGTTAAATTCATTTATTGTATGTTGTAGGAGATACCTAAATCTTATAACTACAATAGAAATCATTTCTTCATTGTTTCTTCTTACATTAATTTGTATTAAATAGAGGATTGACAGTCATTCGAGAAAGCATCATGCTTCCCGGATCTATCCATTGCTAATCAGGCCTCTGAATCTTACTATTTAATACTATTTGGTGATCTTGTTGTGTTTCTTATACAGGTCATTCCTCTTAGACAAAGCAAATCTCTCTACAATCAGATTGATTTAATGTCTACAATCTGTGCAACCTTCTCCCTACAGTTTACAAGTATTCCTTCTACGCCCATTACCCTTATTTGTTTTATCACATTACTTTGAGCTGAAACATTTTGGAATGCCTAGTGGGACCCTATCATTTGGGTTCTTTTTCATTATTCATTCTTAGGGAAATTTTGTGTGTCTATTTCCTTTCAAAAGAGTTCACATTAAAATTCTCCCTCGGAACATTCTTCTTCTTCTATGTGTCTAAGTGAAATTCATATTTTGGGTTAAAAAGAACACTTATTTTTATTTTCTATTGCATTAGTAAAAGACATACTCTTTGTATATTCATTATTACTCTCATATAATTTCAATTTCAATTTGGGCTTAGAAATATCTGCATTTCATCATTGTGTATGTTGCATTTATCTCACTTAAATTTATTTGCAACCTATATACTGAAGGTGATGACCAATTGATGGTTGGCAACAATTAAGCATAGATCACTTCTTGCACACATACCCCAAACCAAATCATTGAAACAAATCACTCATTACTTAAACATCTTCCTTCCCAACAATTACCGTTAATGACCAATAATCATATTAGTGGTGGATCCAGCTAGTGTTCTGGTCAGTCATCATATCAGAGTAGGGCCTTGCATACTATGAAGTATATATTGGGGACACCAAGCCAAAATTTACCTCAAACCATCCATAGATAATTAGTTCTGTATAAGGTACCCTCGTTGACCAAAAAATATATTCTATTTATAGTTAGTTTGAAATGGCATAAGCCACACAACAAAAAATATACAACATAGGATTGTGTGGTTTGTTAGATTTTGACTGATTGTGTTTTGAATTGTGAGGTCATTTCATATTTTTTTATTATCCTTCACATCTGACCATCATAACTGGTGTATTCAGGTTTATCTTGGGCATGTTATGACTCATCATTGCCATACTCAGTTACTGGGTTGGTATTTTCATTTTACTTAATTACCAAAAAAATTCAAATTTTCATCTCCTCTCAAATTTCACAATAACTAGTATTGGTCCAACGGCCGGTATCGGTTATCTCTTCATACCGGCATTAGTTTTCTAACCGGCGATGGTTCCCTTATGTTTTGGTTATTTCTCCCAAAACAATGTTCAATTAAAAAATAAACATTTTCTGTTACTTATTCTGTCACTTCATCATATTTACAAGTCTCTGGTATCATCGTTAGAGTCCAGGTTCACTTTCTTTTCACCCTTATTTTCCATATTTTCAAATCTTCCATTTATTCACAATAACTGGTGTCGGCCAAGTGACCGGCATCGGTTACCCCTCTTTACCTGCATCGGTTAGCTAACCGGCGCCGGTCTATGTGTTTTGATTTTTATATCAAAACAACAACCAAATTCCACTTTACATATTTATTATACTATTATTTTATGTGTTTCTGTACCATATGTAGAACTCAGATTACCTATTCTACCACCATTCACATAGTTTTGAATTGCATACAATCCAACGCTCTATTTTTTTATGCTAGTCATAAACCACTACCACGTAGTCCTTCACCACCTTCTATTTCTTCACCCATGGACCCCACCTCACCTATTGATATACATGTAGGTGAAGATGAGTTCATAAAACTTCTTGATCACAATCCTACTACCTTACAACATTATCTGGCCTATTCATCTACTCCCGACTCGTCAAGACAACTTATCTATGGCATGCCTGTATTCATCTCTCCTTCTTTGGTCCCCACTTTTGTATCGACCACCACTAGTGTAGCGGTACCTAATTATACCTTACCACCTATTGTTTCTCATATCAATCCCACATATTTTTTATCTGCCACACCTACAACACCTATCACATCTTCAGCATCCACCTCTCCATCATCTACGGACCCCAGTGTAGGGATTTCCACCTCATTAGTTCCTATTTCCTTGTAACCTCTAGTTGCATTGAATCCTTTTCAGAGTTTGGTCATTTCTATACCTACTACTCTAACACGTTTTACCATGAGGGTTTCTACACACATTCCTCCCACCTATACTTTGTCTCAGCCACCTCCCATCACCTACACTTCCCATTCAGGATATATGCCATCATCATCTACCTCAACTTATATCCCCCCTTCTTAGTGTTCTTACTCGGTACATCCATATACATGTGTCCCTTCTATTTCCTACTCATCATATCTATCTCCTTATACTGCTGGAGGTCCATCTCAATCTAATCTGACCAATGATTTGATCAAAATAATGATGGAAAAGATGCAAACCCTAGAAGCATTTGTTTTGGGCTCCTGTAATTCTCTGACTTACGAAGAGATTTGTAATGATCCTATTCGCCCTTATATTCCAATTTTTCCTTATCGTGTGCATTGGGAATGCCAAAAATTAACCAATTTAATAGTAAGGAATATCTACAAAACCATTTGTGATCTTTTAAACATGTATGTTATCTGATTTCCCATGATGATGCCTTTCTTCTCCAAACTTTCCCAATGTCCTTTATAGAACCGACCTTAGAATAGTATAGGAAATCTATCTTCTCATTTAATCAATTATTCCAGCTATTTCTTGATCATTTCTCCATTAAAATTTTCAATAAGGTTATCATGACCGACTTATATTCATTATACCAATATGAGGATGTTTATTATAGACTTTTTTTACGTGTTGGCGGAACCTTATTAATAAACTCACTTTCCAATTTCCTCAAACCAAATTAATAGATTTGTTTACTAGAGCTTGTGCCAAACGTATCTCTCTAACTCTCCAAGTTCAAACCTTCGAAACATTCGATGAGGCATTCACCATGGCCTGAAATCTTGAAATCCATGCTATCGAAGAGAAGAAGCTACAATTGCGCAACAAAATCATTTCATTTAAATATAATGACACATATTATGTTTCCAAACCACAAAATTAGTATTCTAAAGCAAAATGATCTACCAACGTAGTTATTTTAAAAGCTAGACCTTCTCATCCATCCAACCAATCAAAACCTTCTTCTAATATTTCTCCACTTTAGACTTTCCAGTTCAAGTGGGAACAACAAAAATATAATCCCATTGGAGAACCTTACTCCCTTTTTTGGTTAAATCTTCTAAATTTTTGAGAAATCAGTCTCCTACCCATGAAAACACATATTGGTTTTGACCCTTCCCATCGAGTGCCTTCATGGTACAAGGAGAACGATTACTGTAATTATCATTGTGTTAGAGGTCATAGTGACGGTAATTGTATATATTCAAAAACATTGTCTAAGAAATGTTAGTTAATGGAGATATCATCTTGGATAATCCCAATGAAGCAGCTAACCAAAACCCCCACATCTTCAAGAAGTCATTCCCAAATCACACCCCATCATCCAATGAATCCAGAAAAACCTCAACTAATGATACTAATGTTTGAGAGGTCCATGTTGTTTTTGATATCATACCGGCTCCTTCTGCTCAATTTACTCCCATCCCATCTATTGAGGAATTTATTGCACAATATCCTCCACTAACAAAGGAACCTATTTCATCCACTTCTATACCCACGGAGGAGTCCACCTTACCTCCTTCTCTACCCATAGAGGAGTCCACCTTATCTTCGGATGCATCTACCCCAATCATCTCTCTACCTATCAAGGAAATTACATTACCCATTATCCTACCCACAGAAGGGACCATCGTACCCTTATCTTCACCAAAGGAAGATCCTATACAATCAACCTTGCCTCCTCCTCTGCCCATAGAGGACCCGCTTGTGGAAACTCTTTCTATTGGTGAGAATTCCCCACTGGATTGTAAAGATCATGTTAATTTTATATCATCTCTTCTACCCACAGAGTTTGAAGCCAACCATTTCCCCATCTCATAGAAATTATTTACAGGGATTACTACCAAATAAACATCATCCCCCTCCATTTTTTGGACATTCTCATGTTTGGCCAACCATTTGGATTATGTCAACTATTCCATGCTTTGGGGACGCCTGTGATTTCCTGTCTTGACTTAAATACAAATGTTGTCCATGGGAATTTTGATAATTTTTCCTAACGTGTTCAAGAAAATTACATCCATCGCATGTGAGCGAGTTATAATAGCCTCTTCTACATCATCTTCACCTACACCCACACCTTAACCCTTACCCTGACAACCATCTGCACCCAAATGTCTACTTACACATATACTTGCATCTGTACCCAAACCTACCGCTACATTAGGGGTCATGCCAACACCAAGTTTAGTTCATCCTCTCATTAAGATCGATTTAGCCACATCATCTCAAACTATCACCAGGCATAAAGTGGAAGACCTAACCTCTTAGACCTCGTACCCTAGTTTCTCCCAATCCTCCTCTCTCACCTTCGTTACTTCCATCCATATTAGGTCATCATCCATCAACCTTGGTCAAACAACCTCCTTCTCCAGGTAAACTTAAAATGAAACAACTTACATCCTTGCCGCAATCTTCCATCCCACCCAAGCATTCTACATTACCTACACCTTTTCCATCTCCCATACTTTCTCCACTTCCCATGTCCTCATCATTACCTATGCCTTTACCCTCTCTTCAACCTCCACTTCCCTTATTGCATCCTACCACTACCTTCACCACACTTCCACTATCACCATGCTTAAATTGTCCCCTTCCATCTTCTACATTTCCTTCTACCTCACGCACTCCCTCAACACATTTACCCAAGAAGTTGTAGCCCAAGTCCACAACCATACTACCTACCAAAAGGATAGTTAAACCTACTCAACCACTAACTCCACCTTCAGCAACATCTCTTCCACAAAATTCTCTCAAACCTACATAAAAGTTAACTCCACCTCTAGCAGTACCTCTTCCACAGAAGTTACCCAAAGCTCCATCCAAACCCACTCTCACTTCTCATTGTGCACCCTTGGCAGGGTCTTACACTAACGTCCTTGCTAACCTATTAGAAACCTCCATCGTCACATTGCCACCTCTTAAGACTTATGACCCACTCAAAAATAAACCAAAATGGTTTGACAATACCAAGATCTGTGTGTATCAGCATGTGCCAAGACATGATGTTTAAAATTGTAAGGCCTTTAAGGCTATTCTTCTTCATTTGTGATCTATTAAAGAGCTCTAGGAAGAAGATGACATTTTCGATGAATCTGCCATTCCGCCCTCACCTATTTCCACACAACCTCACCCCATTTCTATTGCATGACCTTCACCTCCACCTCCACAGCCCACTTTTCTTCCTCCAACCTTTGAGATCAACATGGTCCAGATTAGAGAACTCGCCAAACCCCCTCCAAAATGCTAGTGTGCCACACTTATTTAAAATTTTTCTTATCCCGCACTAGGTTTTTGTCCATCTTATCTTTATACATTTCATGATTCATCTCCCTCTCTTCCTCATATTAACATGGTTTAAGTTGGAACTCATGCAAAAAATGTCAAAGGAAAAGAGAAGATAGAAAAACCATCCACTACACCTTTATCCAACATTCCATCTACACCTACACCCAAAGTCACCATCCGTGGGCTGGCATATCCCATTTATGATGGAGTCTCACATCGTATCATGATAAAAAAATTACACTAGTATCCTCTCAAAATGTATTTGTATGACCTCATCCAAACCTCTGAGTCTCATCATCAGGCCCTCATCAAGGTCTTACAATCTATTGAGGTTCTACCTAATGTCCCCAAACCTGTCATCGACATTATCACTCCTCATCATGGGGCTGCTCTCACCACTTTTCCTTCATCTTCTACTCCCACTACCATTCATCAAGTCTCTATTAGTTTTTTTGACAAATAGATTGTACCTCTCCCATCCAATGATCTTGAGCACACCTTATTCATTTCCATATACATTGATATACATGCATTTGACGTGTTATGATCGATGGAGGTACCAGTATCAACATCATTTCCTCCCACGCGTACAAAAAAGTGCACATCTCTACCAATTATATGCATAATAAACTAGTTATGTTACATTTATTTAATGACACCATGAATTCCACCCTCGGTACCATCCTTCTCCACATTCATGTGGTCCCTCGTATTATTCCTGAATTATTTTATGTCTTAGAGGGGGAATTCTAATACAACATGCTAGTTGGCTAACCCTATATCTACACCATGGGTTGTTTCCCTTATACCTTAGATTGTTGTTTAAAATTTGAACGTGAAGGGCACAACTACACCATTTAGGTGAATCCCTCACCGTTAAAAACTTGAAACATGCTCTATCGAATTAATGATGTCCTTATACTAGTAAAGACATCTACCGCCACTATCATTTCTTCTTCAACTGATACCCCATCTACCACTACTACCTCTTTTTCTTCAGCCACTGCCTCATCCATCACTTCTGCTGCTACATCTTCCAAAAACAACTCCTCAATTTCCACTACCATTGTAGCTTTATAGTTTTCTAATAAACCAACCCATCTACTTCTCAAACACCATATGCTTCTTCTTCTTAGGATCCTAGTGATTCTTCCATTCCTGCTAACCAAATACCAACTTTTGATGCCTTAATAGGTGTTTTTAAATGCCTTAACTTAGGGGAGTATCACATCTATAACGTCAATAACTTCCTTACTCCTCAAGAATACAATATTCTCCATCAAAACCCATATTATAATCAGCATGTAGGTGAGGTATTTCCATATGGTACGCCCCATCTTCGAACAAAATTGACGTATGGGGGACTTGATGCTTCTTCATATACTCCAAAACCACCTACTTAAACCCGTCTGTTCTCATCTGATTTCCAATACCTCACCAATCGCCACTTCACCCACACATTTCTTCATTGATGTGTTTGGAAAGGCTTTGGGTTTAGTCTTTATGAAAAGGGTTATCACATAGTCATACTGTTGTATATATTTACCCCCCCCCCCCCGGGTAAATGTAGATACACCAAGGGAATCGGGTTTTGGTGGCGCAAAAACATGTCGGAGGGGTTGGAAAACCCGACATCATAGGCATGTCGGAGGGGTTGGAAAACCCGACATCAAAGGAATCAAGTTTCGGTGGCGCAAGAACATGTCGGGGGGTCTCTAAAACTTGACATCAAAGGAAATCGGGTCTCAGCATCGGGGAAGCACGTTAGGAGAACATGGTAAAGAAGCATGTCGCAAGGGTTGGAAAACCCAACATCAAAGCAAATCAGGTTTCAGGTTTCGGGAAACAAGAAACATGAAGCATGCAGATTGCAAAGGATGTCCCGATGCTCGAGGGTTCCGCAAACCCGACATCAAAGGCAAAGTGGGTTTCGGAGGTGGAGAAACATGGCGTAGAAGCACGGGGTGAAAACATGTCGAGGCATCCTCCAAACCCGATGCAAATGCAGAGGAGAACCCCGAACCCGATAGGCAGAAGAACCTGACGCGGGAAATATTCAGATCACCATAACTTTTTACAGGGGGCTTGGATTCACACAAGGTTGGAATTTTCAGAAAGCTCTCGGCGTCCTCTACCCAACTACGACTGGATATCTTTAATTGGGTAGGAACAAGTTCTTAAAATGAAAAAATACAGTTCGCCATAATTTGGTTTGTTGAGTTTTTTACCTACCACCATGGTTTGTGGAAGTTAGGTGCAGTCTTGGAGGTAGTTGGGGAAGCTTCGAATTCTTCTCTTCTCCCTCATTTTCTTCCTATATATTGGTAAAGAGAGGCTCTAAAAAAGGGTTGGGCATTTCTACTTTGCACCCTCCCTTCTCTCCTGCTTGCAAGAGAATTCGTGGAGCCTTCAAACCTCCCATATGGATTGTAATGTTGTTTTTGCCTCTTGGCCACTACAATGTATTGAATCGACCTTTGAGCAATGTATATACATCTGTGATTGATTTTAAACCCTCTTGTGTATTCATTTCCGTTATTTTGATCTCTCATTGCATTTTGGTTGCCTGTGCATGGTGTGGTATTACATCTATGTGGTCTGTGTTTAATCTTGCAAAATGGGTGTCCAACATTCCTCGGTGCATCACCTCCTTAGCTTAGGTTTATTTTTATGCATTTTTCTCTACCCTGTCTCCTTGGCAAGTTAGATTAGGTTTTTGGTAAGCCCTCTGCATTTTATTCGTGCATCTGAATAGAGGAATAGGAGCCAGTCTTCATCCAGAGAGCTTTTCTGATTTCGTGAGGTCCCACACTTGGGAAAAGCTCCATGTTGTGCAAACGCACTGAGATTCTCAACCCATCGTGTTGCAGAGTCCCAGGGGTGCTGCGTTTCGACACCAAGACATACCTTACACCACTCAAAAATACAAGGACTACCGTAGTGTTGGATTTTCTAAAGAACCTTATTTTAAGAAAGCTCGTATCAACCTCTTAGAGGAAGGTACACTTTCTCCACCTCGTTCACCTACCTCACCACCTTCACTTACTAATTCTATGGATCCAGAATCCATTCATTTTAAATTTTGTTTTTCATGAACATCATTTCCTTGGGACCTCTGACCTATTAGCATGATGTTAAGGCTCCCTCTTCTCTTCCCTTCCTATATCCTTACATGATCGATGTCAACACGCCTTTTATCAACGTTGTTCAATGTTAGGATGATGAATCCATTCTCACCTATCTAGGTGCAGAGGATTCTTATATCCACTGGTCATTACCTTCTAAGATGTAAACCATGTTGAATGAATTGACAATAGAGATCAATATTCACACTTAAGATGACCCCCACATTCTCAAGATAGGCCAATATTTAGAATTTTTTGAACATGAAGCCTTAACCTTATTTGTCTGAGATCATAATAATGATTTTTACTTGGTCTTACGTTGATATGCCCAGTATTGACCTAAATATCATGGTCTAAAATATTGTAACTAATTCTGATGCCAAACCTGTTAAACAAAAGTAGTGAAAAATTCATCCTCACATTTCTCTTCTTGTGAAAGAATAAATCCATCGCTTCCTTTCTGTTTCTTTCATTCTACCCATTGACCATCCACAATGGATTTCTAAAATTGTTCTTGTCACCAAAACAATAGGGGGACTTCGTATATACACAGATTTCTGTGACCTTAACCTAGCTTACCCCAAGGACAACTTTCTGCTACCTAGTATCAACCAACTTGTTGATCTCACTACCGTCCATGAGATGCTATCACTCATGGAAGGTTTCTCGAGTTATAACAAAATATTACTTGCACCATAAGATCAACATAAAAATTCCTTCATCACCCCTTAGGGGACCTTCTGTTATCGTGTCATGCCCTTTGGCCTTAAAAATGTTGGTGCCACATATTAGTGTGTCATGACCTATTATTTCATCGTTTTATTTATGTTATTGAGATGAAACATATCATGGTTATGGGATGAGGAGGAATATCTATTTATGTTTGTTGGTTAATGGTTGTTTACGTGTGTTCTTACTTCTCAATCCAATGATGACTGTGAGAGCTTCCTTTTGGCTAGGAGGAACTACCTCAAATAGAAAACAAGACCACAAAAGAAGAATTAAATAATATATAAAAGTGGACTACCTAGCATGTGCTAGATTTGGGAAATGTGATACTCCATAGATGCTTATCAATCCACTATTTAAAACAACTTAATGCGAGAAATAAACAAAGTCCTACTGTAGTTGATATGATTTAGGTAGTTCATTCAAGAAAAATAAGCAAATATAACATAATAGGCTAGGATATAGTTAGATCTGAAGGGTAGGTAGGTGTCAGGGTGTTGGCACTGGTCAGGGTCAGGTTATGGGTTGTTTTGGTCACTTGGTAAAAGGTAGGTTGCCTCTGTTATTGGAACAGGTGTAAAAGATAGAGACCAATGTCAGTCAGGTGTAACCGATGATGACTTGGAAGGGACCGGTGATGGTTAGGGGTGACCGGTGTCTATAGGGTCGGGGTGAAAGGAACTCAATGAGATCTAATTGTAGGCATTGAAATGAAGCTAAACAAAGATAGAAGGGTGGATAGGGAGGTCTATAAAGGTCTCAGGTATACTCAGAGGGGTGTAGGAGGTGAGAATGGGTGATTTGGTGGTGTGGGTAGAGGAATGGATAAGTATACAAGTAGGTAGAAGATGGGAAAGGAACATGTAAGGTATGAACTGATAATAGGAGTGGCACAGACTATTAAACTGAAATAGAATATGCTAGTAGAAGATAAACGTACTTGATGCAAGTTTGATGGCTGAATGGTGATGGAAGTTGATCAAAATAATGGTGTTTGGTGCCATGGTAGTGCTTCTTGGAATGCTTCTGTGAGTGTAATGCTTTTGGATCTGTCTTGGTGCTGGCTATGGATTTCTATAGGTGTGAAAAGGCTCTGGTTCCTCTTGCATGTAGTTCTCTTCTCGTCTGCTTGATCTCATAATGTACAAACACAAAAAAAAGGTTGCTAAGGTGAATAAATGGTAACTGATGATGGTTCTGGGTTGATTGGTGTCGGTTTAGTGATGATCAATGTCAGTTAAGGTGGGATTCCTTAGGTTTACTAAAAATAACAGATGTTGGCAATCATTTCCACCAGTTCTATCTATTCTCCCAGATCAAAGTTGAAGTTTCCTTTTTCATGAGCGGGAATGTGGTTAGAAGGATAATAGGCATTGATTTTTAGGGTTGAACTAAGTCTTAGCTCATTAAGGTAAGTGGGACCAAGTCTTAGTTAGTTATGGAAACATGCCAAGAATAGGTCTAGGGTGAGGTGGCTAGGTGAGGTGGAAATTAGCTTAATTAAAATAATTAAGTAATGAATATTGTGAGGATGGATATTAATTTAATTATAAAAAATTAAATTAATGTTAATGTGGGGTATAAGGGTCATGGTTAGGTGAATATGTTTGAGTTTATTCGATGGGGGACTAAGGGGAGTGTGACCCAATTTTTGTGTCAACATTTTCCCCCTTTTTGTTACGTATCTTGTATTAGTAAGCGACACTGATAAAAATAGGAAATGGTTGTGTTGAGTGTAAGTGAAGGTGGTGTTGCCCCAAGAGTGGGTGAAGGTAACCCCCCTCAAACTAGGAACTGATGAGGCGAGAGAAAGAAGTGGTGAGTGCTTTGATAAAATGAGGAGGTGGGTGGATTGAGAAAACAGGGTTAGGTGTGAAGAAGGTGATGGTCGAGGGTATGGTGATTGTAAGATGTAGGGTGGGTGATTAGGTAGAGCATTTAGACATATGCACACATGAAATGCAATGAGATACATGGGTTTCTCAACATAACAAATGTATATTAGATAGGGTCGTAAAGGTCATCCAAACAAGGGTTGTTAAGGTTTGGTATCCAGGGTAAAGGATACGGTCTAGGAACTCAACGGAGTAAGATGCAGGAATGTGTAGGTGTGGTTCTAGTACATGCAAAAGGTCAAAAGGTCAAGGTTTTTTTGGATAAGGGTCACAACCATAGGCAAGGTAAGGATATTAGGCTGAGAAAAATAGGTACCATCATCGTAAGATGCAACAAGTGAGGACATGGGAATATCCACATAATCAATGGTTAGGTAGGTAGGTGTGGGTATGGTAGGTGGAGGTAACAATGGGTAATGGGTAGTGTCAATCAAACGTAGGTACACATGGAGATGGAAAACCGGTATCAGGTCGAAGAGATTTTAAACTCTACATCATGTAAGGTAGATCGGGTTATCCAAATTAAGGGTTGTTGAGGCCCGGTATCTAGGGTAAAGGATACGGTCTAGACACACAAAAAGGTAAGATACAAGAACTTATAGGCGTGGTTATGGTACATATAAGAGGTTAAAAGGTCACATTTTTTTTTGGATAAGGATCACGACCAAAGGCAAGGTGTGGTCGGTAGGCTAACAACATGGTAATAACATTGCAAGGTAAATCGAGTATGTCAGGTCGATGGTCACATCACGGGAGGTCAGGTGTGGGTAAAAAAAAGGTGTGGCACAGGTAAGGCCACAGGAGGGGTAGAAATATGTCCCAGCTGATGGTGAGGTGGGGTGATAAATGATGAGGTTCAGAGGATGATGTGGAGGGTCAGGGTCAGCTTCAGGTTAGGTGAAAAAAGGTTGTGAGCAAGTAGATAAGGTGCAATGGGCTGCCATGGGGTCAACATGAGTAACTGACACTAGTCATGTTTAACTAATGTCAGAATAGGGAAATTGACCATAGTATGCTAGGGCACATGACCGATGTCGGTCTAGGTAAAATTGACATTGGTCAAGTCGGGGAGAGGTTAAAAAAGGAAATTTTCACTTTTTACAGAATCATTTGTAATTTTCCAAATAGGAGAAAATGACAGAGGAGAGATGAAAAGGTGGAAAACGACCAAGTGAGACAGAGAGCTGAGTCAGTGAGCCTTGTAGTGGGTGATCGGGAGGTGATAAGTGGGTCCACAAGATCTGTTTGATTGATTTGGTTGTTTGGAGGTGAGGAGGCCAGTTGGTGATGGAAGAGGTAGGAGAGTGATTAGGGGGACCACCGGTGCAACAGCCTGATGTGCCACTATGGTGAAAACAGTGTGACAAGGTATGATTCAATCCCTTTCCTTGTGTTATGTGGTAGATTGGCTTATAGACGCTGAGTGAGGGAAAATTGGATTTGGGGGGAAAATTGAATTTTTGAATTTGGGGATAAAAATTGGGTGTAATAGGAATGGGGAAGGGTGGATTTAGGTAAATGAGGGGTAGGGAGGGGTTAAGGGGGGTTTTGGGTAGGAATGGGTGGGTAGCTAGGGAAAAATGGTGAATTTTTAAGGGAAACAGGGGTTTGGTGTTGTAGATTTTGAGCGCGACAGTGACCGACGTCGGTTAAGGGTTGGCCGACCTCAGTTAGTATGAGCTGGAAATGGTCGTAGATGAGGTGACCGATGCCGGTTTTGGTAGACCATGGGCGGTCAAGATAAACCGATGCCGGTCAGAATTTAAAGAAAAATAGGCTTATAATGAGCGGGATGGGTGGGTAAGGGAGGGTAGGAGATGGAAAGGTACAACTTCCTGAAAAAAGCTTTGTTAAGGGGGATGAATAGGTATGGATAAGGTTTAATAATGTGATGGTTTTTTCGATGCAGGTGAGAGATCAGATGTGGATGTGAGATAGGGTACCTCCCCTAGTCATGGAGGTGTGAGGGAGTGCGACAACTGATGATTAGGGCCATGTTGTAGAGGTCAGGATGATTGGGATCAAGTGCTACTAAAACGTAGTTAGGGAGCCAATTTTGATGGTCACCCTCATCGATAGATGGGGATCAGCGACTAATACATTCCATCGGCTGACGGGTGAGATCGAAATCACCCTGGAGGATGTGTACAAGATCCTTTGATTATTGATAGTGGGGAAAAAGGTGTATTCGATATCCTCCAAGGCATCTAAGGAGTTGATGCTAACCATGTTTGGCAAGAGGATGGAAGAGTTGAGGTTCTATAGTGCAAGTATGAGCTACAGAGATATGTACCAGACCCATCTAGATGAGATGAGGCTAGTGGTGTTTCAGATGGAGGAAGTACGTTGTTTTACACTGCCAGGTGTAGAGGGTGGGAGTTTTCCATGATCATTGATGGGTGTTCAGCATGATATGGTGGAGGACAAGACTCGTTTTACATGGGTACCCACATTTCTGGTGTAGTTATACAGAGAGTTATGGGCTTATGGGAAGCTATGGAGGTTTAGCCTATGTTGCACTTTCTTACTACACTGTTGGGCATATGAGCACATTGTGTGTGTGTGTGTGTGTCCAATTGGTATTCCTTGAGCTGATGCATTTGAGTCAAGTTTTGTGCAGGTGGGTTACAGGTGATGGGTACCTACTAGTTGAGAGCACCAAATGGCTAGGAAAACTCACAATGTGGCCTATTACCAATGTTTGCTAGAGGAGTTATCTGGCATGGACATCATTTGGATGTCATATGTGGGTTTTTTATCATATAGGCAGATGGCCAATGAGCTAGATGTACTGTAACTATTTCGATGGATATAGGGGTGTCATGCTAGAGAGCACGAGTTGATACCCATATATAGGGTCATACGGTAGTTCAAGCTACTTCAGGATATACCCGCACCCTTCCCACATTATAGGAGGTACGATGTGGAGAGGCCTTTACCTCTACCACAACTGACATTGTTGACAGGCTAGGAGGATCAGGTGATAGACTGATGGATTGATTATGTCGGGGTTACTGATAGGTACAGACAGTGGTGGGATGCACATTTATGAGTAGTACTGCCAAGGCAAGGGCAGCCAATTTTAGCCACCATCACTGTTTAGAGGGATGCCCTATAGGGGCAGGTGGCTACCATGATTATCTAGTTGGGGATAATGCAGGGACAGTTGACAGGGTCCAAGGCATAGGTGGCCACTTTGTAGGCATAGGTGGCCACCCTATAGACCTAGGTAGCATAGGGACATGTAACCACACAGGGAGGAGATGGAGATGGGATATAGGTAACTACCCTATAGGTGCAGACTACAAGCTTGCAGGGCCAATTGACCACTGCACAGGCATAGGTTATGGCTCTTCAGGCCCAGATACAGGCACAAGGCCAGAGGCCAATGACACCATTGTAAACACAAGGATAGGGTCCCACTTTACAGGTAGGGGTGGGACAAGGTCCCATATGACAGGTACAGTGTTAGAGGCCGATGACACCACCACAGACAATACCTGTAGCCAGGTTGAGAGATTCCCTAGGAGAGGTGAGGTATTATTAGAATCTTTTATGGTCACAAGGATAGATTTCTTATCTTATGGAGAGTATAGAGCACAACAGGCCTTGAGTGAGAGGACCAGGTCACACACCCATAGTGGGGAGAGCACATGGTGCCATTGAGCCCTGAGACAAGATCAAGGCAAGGCTACCAGTTCATGGAGGCTAGCCCTAGGTGAAGTACTAGTAGAGATCAGGACAAGACCCATGGTGGGTGGTGAGATGTTAGTGGGATGCCGCATGGTAGTGGAGGAGGAGGAAGGTGAGAAAAATATGGAGGATATCTAGTAGGGTGATGCCTGATAGTTTTATATACCTCTTGTTTTGTGTAGTTGTTTATTTTTGATATATGTCGGCTTGTGTGCCAAAGAGAGTGAGGATGTATACGAGAGTTTGGATCATATACTGACCTGCGTGCTAAAGACGGTGAGGTTATATATGAGAGTTTTGTATTTTTTATCATATACCGACCTACGTGCTGAAGATGGTGAGGTTGTATATGAGAGGTTTTGAGAGATGAACATTATTTAGTATCAGTGTATATATGATATGCATATACAAATTTGTATGATGAGATGGATGTTTTGTTGATGATGTACTTGTGTTTGCAGAATTTGATTGTTATGTACAGATGGATGGAAAATAGGTGTGTTTAGGCATGGTGGAGTCAAGTCCTAGGCATGATGGAGTCAGGTTATGTTTGTTCATGGTGGAGTTAGGTTATAGGCATGGTTGAGTTTAGGCCATAGACATGGTGGAGTAAGGTTATGTGTAGGCATGTGATGGGTGTCATTATTCCCTTCATTTAATCAACTTCTTGTTGATTTCATATTAAACCAGGGGTGTGTCTAAAGCTATATGTAACAAGAGTAATTTTATCGATCTAGTAGTTGATTGTAGTTATTTTTGTATTTTCTAGGAATTCTCTTTAATGTCTTAAGGAATTATTGATAAAACCTTATTTAAATCAAACTATAAAAACTTGCTGAAAGTAAACATACTGAAAGCTTTGTTGAAAGGAAACACATTGTGCAGAATGGAAACACACTTGCTTATGAAAGTAAACACACTTGCTATTGGAAATAAACACACTCAATTTAGAATTCTTGAAAATAATTGTAAGAAATATAAGAATCTATCTAAATACCTGCAGGAACAAGTATACAACAAATTTGAACTGAAAGAATTAAAACAATACATAATTAATAGATCTAAGCTATTTGCTGAAGAAATATAAATACCAAATAAATGAATATCTTGGTCCTTGGGGGAGTGGGCCCTTTCTTCTCCTCGAATCAGGATTTAACAATTCAAAATTCTCTCAAATAAGAATGTCTATTTTATTAATAAAACATTCGGTATTACAAATGTACTAGATCTGAGTACTTAGTCTATTTTTCTTCTCTATTCTATATCTATCTCATATCATATTATATATATCTATCTATCTACTGTAGGTCTACTTTTATATATATTTTACAATCATATTTGTCTCAACAATTCTGATGAAATTGAATCATGCCTAGAATAGATGTTGAGTCATATTGTGGATGATCAGATAGCTATAGGATAACTCTCCCTGGATATGCATTCAGAAATCTTCTCATCCTTTCCTAATTGAAAGGTTCATAGATGCAAAATCTCCGGATGTGGTTAGAATAGATAACTCCCATTGGTTCTGGAACTTTGGAGAATATCCAGAACCATAGGAAATTGTTGAGGAACAAAACCATGAGAGTTATGGAGCTATCCCCAGGAGTTCTGAAAATAAGTCCAAAAATTCTAGAACTAAATATTGGAATTCCAGAACTAAGTTTGAAAGTTTTGGAACTAGATGATGATTGTGTGATGGAGTTCTGAAACTAGCTTGAAAGTTTTGGAACTAAGCTGTGTGTGAAAAAATGTTGCTGAAAACATATTGAATGCTTCCTGCATCATTTCCTCGACTGACTAGACTTGCTTTATTACAAAACTAAATTCAAACAAATACTTTGTTAGGAATTCTAGAGCTTTTAACATTAGAATCACAATCAATCAAAAGATAGACAATTACATCCTAACTCATATCATATCAACTAAAAGTCACACAATGCAATCAAACTTAATAAAAAGGAGAGTAAGATGAGATCATATATTATACATTAATCAGACATAATTTGGCCTCATCATTTCCCCCAAACTTACTTGTTTGTAAGTCCCTCTACAAACTTCATTCTTTAAAAGTGGGGTTGTATGTTATGTATTCCATTTGATTTCTTAGATCAAATGGATGAAACTGGATTTCCCAATGTTTAAACTTAGATGTATTGTATCCTGCTCCTGCTTCTATTTTCCTCTCCCATTATTCAAATTCAGTAGGGTCTTGAGGCTCTTTGTTTTTCCAAAGAGACATGGGGGTGAGAATTAGAGGTGACCTTGTTCATATTCCCATTCATATTTTCCCGTAGGTTTCATTGACTTGGGGAATTATTGTGCATAATGCTTTTGCCCTTTCTAAACTCCAGATTAGATTTATTGGGGAAATTACTTCCCTTCTTCTCAAAGAAACAACAAGGTGTTCCCACCTTTTTGAGCATCCTTCATAAATATATTCAAATTTTTCCTCCTCATAGGAGGTGAAGGCATCAATAATCTTTTGCAGAATGGAAAGATAGTGTGTCTTGAATCTCTCATCAAAGGCATGAGTTCTAAAATGTGTGAGAAAGGCAGAGGGTTTACCACAATGAGATCTCATACAGAGACCTGTTGAGCTAGATTTTACTAAAAATTTAGATTCCATTTCCTTCCATGCGATTTGGTTTTTCAAATTAGAGACAAATGCATTGAGATGGCTCTCCCCTGCATACAAATTGATCATAAATCCTATTTTTTTCTCTAGCATAAAATTTCAAAGATAAAATTCACATAGAGATTTTTCTGCTCAGGGATGGATAGAGAATAAGTTTTCATGAATTTAGATTAATCTTTTAGTTCATGTGGAAGCCCACACGTAATCCTTGACAGCTGCCAGTGAATGAACTACTTTTCTAAAAACACACTATATGTAGGAGAGGGCCTACTGCAGGAAAGCAATTTTCACTCATAATACATACCATATGAATTTTTCCAAGACATTTATATTTATTTCCTTCTTCTTTATAAATTTTTTCTTCCCATTCTTTTCTTACCTTAATCTCTTCTTCCATCTTGGTCTTCAATCCTTCATTTGATGTTTTGGCTTCTCTGAGTTCCCTGTAAGTGTCATTCCATAGTTGTTTAAGTGGTAAATAGGTTAACTCAATCTGTGTAGAGACTGTGGAAACAATACTCTATTTTCTGGAAGCCTAAAATTCTTCCTCTTTTTCTATTAACTATTTCTTGGTTGTTCCAATTTGAGTTTGAGAAAATCAAATTCCTCATCTTTTTCTCTAATAATGAGCTCTACTCTAGACAAGAACAAATCTTGTTTAACTTGTTGTCTTTCTTCTTCCTCTGAAATTACTTGAGGATATGGGCATTATTCCTCTATCAAAGGAAATTTTTCTTTTCTTATCCTAGATGCCAACTCTTATCCTTCATGTGGAAATACTGATGGTTTAGCCAATTCCTGAAAATCCTGATCTTCAAATATTTCTTCTCCTCTATCCATTTCAGCTTGACTTGGCTCAGGAGGGGTCATGGCCATGCTACCCAAAATATCAGTAGATTCCTTTTCCATCCTTTCTTGCTCACTCCTTCCCTCTGGGGTTTCCCTTGACCTCTTATGAATTTTTATTATATGGGGAAGTTCAACATGCCTAGTAGTGAATTTCCTTCTAGATATTCTTCTTACTTTTCTTTCTTGCTCTTGCTTGGGTGACCTATCACCATCAGAGAAAAATAATGTCTCCCCTAAAGTTGCTGCAGAAGAAGGAATTTCCTTCATAGGTGCAGAAGGCTCTGCTATTTTGATCTTTCTCACTGACCTTTTTGGTTTTTTTCTCTTTCCATTTCCCTCTGTTCTTCTGCAAGGGCATCAATTTCCAGATTATTTGAAGGAGAGAATGGGGTTGGAATTTTCCTAATAATATTAGGGTTTTTCTTGAATTTACCAAGAAACTTATCCCAAATTTCTTCTCCATTCTTCTTTGACAGAAAATGGTGCTTACATATTAAATGAATTAGACCATGATACCTAATTGTCCCAACACCCCAGGAATACCTCTGAACCATGGTCTAGATAGAATAAAAAAGAAACCTTGGAAGGTTTATTATATACTCAGGTTTGGTTGCTCCATACTTTAGATATATGATCATTTTTAGGACTTCTTTTCCCACAGACCCAAATTGACCATCACAGGTTAAATACTTCACTATCCAAAACGCTACCCTATTAAAGAGTTTGAGAAAAATGGCCCTTCTGACCCCTTTTATGATTTTCTTTATATTATAGATGTACTGGGGTTCAGTTTCTCCTTCTTGTAGTAAGAATTTAACCAGTTCTTTCAAAGTCCCCTTGGCAGGTTGTGGGCCATGCACAATTGGCACTCTAGATACATTACTTACAATATTTACAAAAAAAAGAATAAACATATTTCTCACCTTTGTCCTAGATTGTTCTATGTTTATGACAAATTCTCTTACCAATTCATCATTATTCCTAGAAAATTTCTTCAGGAACTCTAGCCATCCAGTATGCTCAAAGATGGATGCCACTTCTTCATTTGCAAGTAGCTGGGAATCATCCTTTGGTTCTGATTTCTTCTTAATCCCCTTATCGACTTGAGTTATGTCTCTTTTGATTTTGTGAAAATTAGTTGCATGACCTTTTTCTTAGCTACAGAACTGACGACTTTGGTTGTGGAACCTCTGTTCTTTGCTATGAAACCTCTGTTCTTAGCTACTGAATTATCTATTCTTTACTGCGGAAAAAAAATTAATTCAATGCTCCTTCCTCAAAATCTCTACAACTTATTTCACTAGAGTTTGTAATAATGATTATTAATGATAACCATGCCACCACTTATTCCATCCAAATCAACTTCATGATTACACACTTGTAATCATAATGTATAAATAGATGACTTTTCATACCTACTTTTAAATTAAGTCAAATCACACATGCAAACATTTAATCAACCCTAAATAAGTTAAAAGATACAATTATCTTCCTTGATGATGTAACCCTTTTTCTATGATGACTCGTCATTCCTACAAGTGAAACAAAATATGATTAAATAAGACAACTGGAATTCAAAAGAATTCCCTTATGTGAACTAGCCAAAAATAAAGGTCAACTGCCATTTGCTGGTTTTCAATTGACCTTTGAGAGAATTTCTTATTTTTATTTATTTATTTATTTTTGGGGAAGAAAACTCCATTTGCTGGTTTTCATCTTCTTCCCTTTATTCTAGATCTATTATCTGGTTATTTGATAATTTTGGAAGAATTGGGTTCTTCCATATGATCAAATTCTTTGTCTCCTTTAATCTTCCTCAATAATTCATCCTTAGTGGGAGGTTTCCTATAGATTTTCAGCCTATGCCCATTGACCAAGAGTGTTCTGATGCTGCCATCAATTGGAAGTAATTGAATAAAACCATTGTCAAAGATCTACTCAATCTGATAGGGTCCCAACCATCTGGTTCTCAATTTTCCCTTGAATTGTTGGTACTTAGAATTGAACAACAATGCCTAATCTCTTACTTTGAATTTCCTTTTATTGATATGTGTGTTATGCCATTACTTACTTTGCTCTTGAACTATCTCTGTCTGCTGAAGTGCTTCCAAACTTAATTCATCCAACTCATTGAGTTGAAGGATTATTTCTTTTTGAGATGCATTCAACTCAATTCCCACCTTTCCTGCTATCCTCAATGTCTAAAGTTCAAAATCTATATTAAACAAGGGATTTTCTCCATATAATAATTCATATGGTGAAAACCCTGTTGTAGTTTTCCAAGTTGTATTATAAACCCAGACAGCTTTAGGTAGTCTCTTTACCCAATATTTTCTCCCAGCTTCAACTGTTTTGGTAAGGATGTTCTCCAATTCTCTGTTTGTTACTTTAGCTTGTCCATTTGACCATGGGTGGTAAGGAGATGAATTCCTATGATTTATTTGGTAATACCTTGTGAAAGCTTGGATCATATTAGACATGAATTGTGGTCCCTGATTTGAAACTATGCTCCTTGGTGCTCCAAATTTTATCATAATTTTGTTCCAAAGGAAATCAACAACTACTTCCTCAGTGG
This sequence comes from Taxus chinensis, assembly GCA_019776745.2. Lineage (NCBI taxonomy): Eukaryota > Viridiplantae > Streptophyta > Pinopsida > Cupressales > Taxaceae > Taxus > Taxus chinensis. Next base: position 220,339,400 of record CM034156.1, read on the forward strand.
CATTTGTTAATGCCCACACTTTTTTCCATTTTTTCACATAGTCAGTACACACAAGAATATATTCCTTCCCTTGTGAAGGTGGATTAAAGGGACCAACAAAATCCAATCCCCATCTCACAAATGGTTCAACCACAACTTGAGGATGAAGAGGCATTTCATTGGTGAAAGTTGGTTGTCCCATCCTTTGACAAGGATCACACCTCTTGATATATCTCTTCACATCCATGTACAGAGATGAACAATAATAACCAGTGCCAATTATCTTATGAGTTGTTCTTTTCACTGAATAGTTTCCTCCACTTGGTTCATCATGACATGCTCTGAGGATGTTAAATATTTCATCCTCTCTTACACACCTACGTAAGACAAAATCAGGACCACATTTAAATAGCATTCCATTTAACTATTTGAATTGTGCACTAGTTTTAATTAACTTCTTTATTTGTTTCTTAGTGAAATAAGAAGGAAACTACCCTGTTGCAAGATAATTTTCCATATCAATAAACCATGGCGTTCTTGCTGACATTGCAAACAGTTGTTCATCTAGAAAGTTATCCTTGACTAGATATTTCTCCCATATGGTGGTTAGTCTTGAAAAAAAATCAGCTACCACATTAAATTTACCTAGATTGTCCACAATGGAAATATCAAATTCTTGAAAAAGTAATAACCATATAATTATTATTCCTCCAACCACTGGTTTGTTCATTAAATACTTAATTGCTGAATGATCTATGTGTACAAATATCTTGTACCCTATAATGTAATGTGTGAATTTAGTGATTGCATAAATCACAGTAAGAAATTCCTTTTCAGTGATGGTGTAATTCTTTCCAATGGGAGTAATATTCTTGCTAAGATAATAAATGGCATATATCTTTCCTTCCTAATCTTTCTGTCCCAATACTACACCAATGGAATAATTTGAGGCATCTGTTTGGATATGAAATGGATTTTCCCAATTAGGTCCTCCCAATATTGGGGCACTAATTAATTTTACCTTAATTTCTTCAAAAGCATGCTGACACTTTTCATCCTAAAGAAATTCATAGTCCTTGGTTAGCAAATTAAACATGGGGGCAATAATTTTACTGAAATCTTTTATAAAGAACCTATAGTACCCAACATGCCCTAGAAATGATTTGATATCTATGGGGGTATGAGGAATTGGTAAATATAAAATGATCCTAATTTTATTTTTATCCACCTGAATTCCTTTTATACAATCCCGTCATCCACCATCATCAAACCCTTTTCATCACTAAGAGACAAGTTGTGTTGTTCACATCTTGTTGACACTATGTCTAGATTTCTTAAAGCATCTTCAAATGTATCTCTGTGTACAATGAAGTCATCCATATATACCTCAACACAATCATTTGTTAGATCAACAAAGATGATAAGGACAACTCTCTGGAAAGTTGCAAGAGCATTGCATAAACCAAATGGTAACACCCTATAGGAAAAGGTTCCCTATGGACATGTAAATGTAGTTTTGTCTTGATTTTTAGCAACAACTTTGATCTAATTGTACGCACTAA